>OZ025292.1:161214811-161897936 GCA_964019185.1 Maratus speculifer | reverse complement strand
AGAAAGTTTGTTGTTTGTTTGTTTGTATTTATGTCGGGCCAATTATCTACGCTATGGGATATAGGCCCTAAGGGGTGGGATGCCCTCCGTGGGGGTCTTTTTAAGGAAACCTAACCGTATTTACGCAAGGCTCGAAGAAAACACGGAAAACTTCGAACGGTTAGGACGACGGTCGCGACTGGGTTCGAACCCAGCACCTACCGTCTACCAGTCTGGAGGTCAGAACCAAAAGCAAAAAGACCAATCGAAAAGCAGAGGAAAATCGCGTGATCACGTGATCGAAATCGCTTATAACTCGATAGGTAATTTAAGTATCATTAAATTGAAAACTAATTTAGATTGCATATCGCTATCACAGTCAGGCCTTCCAAGTTTTTATCATTCCATTGAAATATTGTTCTGTAAATGTGTCAAAACGTTTTGCGCTTGTTGAGAAAACCCTTAATATTCTGTAAGTTGATTGAATGATTTAGTTTTGGGCTTACACTGATACGCTTGGAAAGGAAAAAGTATTATTAGTTTTCGGTCGCAGTGCGTTATGTTACAATTGAGTCGTGCTGTTACGAACTTAATTTTTTTCGTGTATGATTTTCGTTTTCAGTTTATAGAAAAAAATACATTTACTTTAATAACATTAACACTAGCAATCCAAATAGATTAATTAATATTTATCAGGTCTAGGAATTAATTCGTGCTGTTTTACAAGAGTTGGCCAAACTAGCTTATTGTTCCATAGTTTCGTTTGTTATTGTGCATTTAGTTTAGTACATGCCGTTTGGTTTAAGCGAAAACAACAACAATTTTTATCGAACTAAAAATGTCAAATTTTGTGCCTGATAAAGTGATTTTGTGGGGAGTTCTTCTTCATTACTTTAACATAAAGAAAAGTGCTACCGAAAGTCATTGTATTTTAGTGGAAAGTTTATGATGACCATGCTTTAGCTGAGCGAACGTGTCAGAAGTGGTTTGCACGGTTTAAAAGTGGTGATTACGGCTTGGAAGACGAAGAACGACCTGAATAGCCAAAAACATTTTAAAGATGAAGAATTGACAGCTTTTCTCAATCGGGATTCATTTCAAACGCAGGAAAATGTTGCAAAATCATTAGAGGTTGATCAAACAACAGTTTCCAAACGTCTCAAAGCAATGGGAATGATTCAAAAGATATCACATTGAGTTCCGTATGAATTGAAAGTAAGAGACGTTGAAAGAAGAAAAACCGTTTGCGAAATGCTGCTTCAAAGACAGAAAAGTAAAGAATTTTTGCATCGGATTGTTACTGGTGATGAGAAATGGATTTATTACGATAATCCTAAACGAAAATAAAGCATGGGTAATGCCAGGTGAACCAGGTCTATCCCAACCGAAACGAAATATTCACTGTGCAAAGGTTATGCTGTGTATATGATGGGATATGAAAGGTGTGGTGCACTATGAACTTCGGAAACCTGGTGGAAACTATTAATGGACAACGTTATCGACCTCAGTTGATGCGTTTGAAACAAGCTCTGGCCAGAAAACGACCAGAATGGGTTAATAGACATAATAAACTTATTTTCAACATGATAACACCCGATTACATGTCGCAAAACCTATCAAAACATATTTGAAGAATGTTGGATGAGAAGTGTCACCCCACCCGCCATATTTACCAGATATTGCCCCTTTAGACTACTACTTATTTGATTGTATGAATAACGATTTGATTGGACAGCAGTTCACTTCTTCTGAAAATATAGAAAAATGGAACTCTGAGTGGATCGCTTCGAAAGGTGAGGTCTTCTTTCGACACGGAATTCGTAAATTGCATGAAAGATGGGAAAAAGTAGTGAGCTAGCGATGGATAATATTTTTGTTACCGTATTTATGAATTTTGGCTTTGAAATAAAACTTTATTTTTTTATTTTTATTAAAAACCGCACGAATTAATTCCTAGACCAAAACTAATAATAATATAATAATAAACTAATAAAATAATAATTACCGATATTTAATTGTCTAAAAGATGAAAAATATTATTGTTTCGAGTATTATTACATTTATATTCATATGACAATAAGTTAAAGAAGATCCTTTACGGATGTTTAGAAAATATTGCATTACAATAATATTTAATGCAAATTAAAATTTTCTAATACTTTTGCGACTTATTACATGATTTTCAGAAAAGCAATCTTTATCTTAAATTTAAAGAATGAAATATACATTAAAAAAAGAAACACAAACTGCACAAAGAGAATTAAGCAAATAATAACAATAATTATTATTACTAAAAGCCTTAAAATAAATGAATTCACACACTCAGAAATGAATACTTAAACTTCACAAGATTTTCTTCGCTTTTGATGAAACCGTTTCCTGGGAAATGCTCCGATCAAATATTTCGTCAAATTGAGGAAATTACTTTTCTCACTAGTTTGACGATACCAGTTTCACAAAAAATTTCGTCAAAAAAGGCTAGTGTTGCCATCTATCGAATGTTTTTGAAGCTCCTGTATATATTGACAGAAGCAAAAAAGACATGACATAGTGAAGGTTTTAACTCACAACCTTCAGTGTAGGAGTCCGATGCTTTAGCTTCAAGCCACAGTTGCTTAGGTAAATGTAATTATAAAAGCATACAGTGGTATATTGTGTGTATTTATATTTTTATAACGTGTAATTTTATAAATTCTGTTATAAATCTTGCAAGTTTTAATTCATAAGACGAATTTATTATTATGATTTTCTTATGGTTAATGAATAATTATAATATGGCCTGGTTTAAAGTGCCTATTGGGAGAGATTTTACTACTTTAAGTGGGTGGATAAGATTTTAACAGTTTATTGTTTATAGAAGCGGAAGGAATAATTATGTATATTTTTATTTTGAGTGAAAAATAACATACTTCTTACAGGAAAAATAGATCCTGCAGTTTTGAAATTTTATTGATAAATTTACCTTTTAAACGGTTTTGTAGAACGCAGGAAGTTTTTCCTTTTCGGATTAAATCATAACGAAATACAACACACAAATAAATATATAAAAATAGTAATAATCATCCCCAAAAGCTTTTTTTTTTAAAGTAAAATAAAAAATAAAATAAAAACGCAGAAAGAATAACTACCTGTGTTTCATTATTTTCTGAAAAGCGCTAAAAAATACTGTTTTAAAATAAATTATTAGAGGACTAACATAAACAAGCAAATATCTGCTTACTAAAATCGCAAGATTTGAGCAGGTATAATAGCATGTAATTCTATAACAGCTACCGCGACAGTTTTCTTAAAATTTATTAAGTCTTGTCATGATTAAGAAAGCATTTTCGTCAAATATTTGAGAGTTCACGTTTTGTTAAAAGTCACGTGATTTTGATACGAAATGACCATCAAAAACGACGAAATAAGGCTCAAGGATATTTGATTCGTCAAAAATGAGAGTTTTATTTTTGAGAGTGCATATAGTAAATAGACAGATACTAACATTACTACATGTAAATAACAGCAGAATTATTTCTTAAAGCAAAGTAATATTTCATTAAAAAGCGTGTACTATTAATAGTATACCAGACCCGAAAGAGTTAAAATATTTTTGTTTATAGATTATAGTTTTTTACCGTATTGCCGTTTATTATCATTTATATTATAGTTTTGTTTACGTTCTCATTTTAACTAGAAGAATTCCGCTATTTGAAATGCATAAATTAGAAATAAATCTGAAATGTTGACTTTTTTATAATATCCAGTACATGCCATAGGCAACAAATAGTAATGTTCTGATATGCTTTAATAACAATTTTCTTTCAACGAAATCAAAACTTAAACTCAGCAAATAGTAATATTTTTTAAATGTCTTTTATATTTTTCTTTACATAGTTATATTTTGTTTTTGACTGTTTTTTAAGTAATGTGATTCTTTAATACTTTAATTAAAACCATTTATGACTAAAGATAAACAATGTATGTTAATATAAAGAGCCTCATCACATTTAAAAACACAAATCTTTTATTTGGAGGAAGATTTTGTTTTTCTTTTCATTTGGAAGTATAAACAGAAATACATAAGAATTTAATTATATTTACATTATTCAATTAAAACAAATAACAATAATTAGTTAGTTCACTCTATTTCATTCCAAGCATGTTAAAAATTTAAAACTTGAACTACGAAAGGCAATACGCTAACTAACGATAATACTGATAATTAAAACTATCGTCATCATAACAATTGAAACTTCATCTCAGTAATTTGACGAAACAAGGTGCACTATTAAAACGTGACCTATGATACAAAAAACCCTCTGACAACGGAGCAAATTTGTGATGTTGTTTTCTCTGCATTTCGTTTTAAATGCTAAAATAACATGATAATTTTAACATTATGTAAAAATATTTTTTTAAATATGAATGTGAACCTTGAGAATATTAATCATTGTACAATATATTGAGAATCCATTAAATCATGAGATACATATTACTTTAAATATTGCTCATATTGTACTTAAACTTGGAGTGTAGTAAACGTATTAACATAGGCTTGTCGGTGACGGGTTTTTTTTTAATAGAATCATTAAAAGATCCGCATAATACATTGAAAAAACTAAAAACGCACCAAAAATACCGAGAATTTATCTTTATACACAGAAAGAACTGTTTTGTTGAATCAACAAAATTTTGGTTACTATTGCCCCTACAAAATATTTTGGTTGGAATGACCAAATGGGGGTTGGACTAACCAAATAATTTTGTTAATTCAACAAAATTTTGTCAGTTCAACAAAATTTTGTTTATAATTTGGTCATTTCAACAAAATAATTTTGTGGAGGCAATAGTAATCAAAATTTAGTTGTTTCAACAAAACAGTTCTTTCCGTGTATATATAAGTATTCTGTGCGTGTGTTTGTCCCTGAATTCCTCCTAAACGACTGGACCAATTTTAATGAAATTTTGTGTGTGTATTCCAGTGGATTCGGGAATGGTTTAGATTCACATTTCATCGAAATTGATTCAGTACTTTTTTAGTAATTAGGAAAAAACTAATAATTACTGATTTTTTTGCTAATTAAAACTGTTGAATATGTTCGCGGAACAGAGTGTGGACGAATGGTCGAGCGGTCTAAAGCGCCAGACTTAAACTCTGGTTCTTGAAAAAAGAGATCGTGTGTTAGAACCCCACTCCTGACATACGTGTATGATTTGCAATAATATTTTTCTGTATTATAATTTTAATCAACCGACTTCAGAAAATTGTTAACTTTCAACTAAAAAGAGAAAAATAAACTTTTTCTGTCAAAAATTGAACCGACTTCAAAAACTACTGCTAAGTGAAAAATAATTTCCTTATATAACTGTAATAAGAAATAAAATTAAGAGCGTAGTATTTATCGTGCGCATTATTTAAGTTATGTACATTTATTTGATTTTTCGGAGCCGATGTCAGGACAACGTCTGTCGGATCCGCTAGTTTAATTATAAAACTATATATGGGTGATTCTCAAAATAGGGGACAATTTCAAAAATAAAATCTTAAAAAAATTACTGTTAGCAAAATTTCTGAAAAAAATAGGTGTTGTTAATATAGTATTAGGTATACTTTACATGTAGTCAGCAGAGCTAAATATTTAAAAATTAACTTAAAAAAAATAATTAGTATTTTTTGAGCCATGCTAATGACAAAACAAATTGCATGGAATAAATATATTATGAAATTTTATTTTCTTAATGTTTAAATATTTTTTTCCTATATTTATTAGCCTTCCTTTTCAGCAAATGGTTTCCATTTTTACATATATACATATAAGGAGAATAAAAACATTACCAAAGAGCAAACTTTGTTTACATGAGCAACATTCTGACACTAACAATGTAAGAAGCTGTCTTAATGATTTTATGACAGATTTAATGCATATTTTAGGGATAATAAATGTAATACCTAAATTTATATGTAAAATTAAACTTTATAAAAGATAAAATACAAGCAATGGTTACATTTATGCACATAGGAGTCTTTAGCATGGACAGAAAACCATGCTAATGACACTGATATTTGTCCATGCTAATGACAAATTTTAATTTAAATAAGATTATGAGCCATAATATAATCACAATGCAATAGTCCTTTCTGGGGCTTTTTAAGACACAAAAGTCCTATGCAAATAAGTAAAATAAAAATGTTAATTATAAAATAAACATGAAAATTATTATCCATTCTAATGACATACAATTGATTTACGCCCCTAATATTCAACTTCAATTCTTAAAATACAATACATGCTTCTATTTTCAGGCTGGGATAAAATGGCCACTTGTTGCCATGGAGAAACTTTATATTTTCAAACTATTGTCATATGTGAAAATGAAATTTTGATTAATAACCAGCTGTTATAGTATGACCTTGTTTTCAAAATAGAATATGGAGGACAAACTTTAATTCTTTTTTTATATACTATAATTTTATTTTTAAAAAGAAATTTATTGGATAAATCCTCTCCTTGATTAATTTGAAGAAAGAATAGCATTTGTTTTATTTTATAAACATGATATTTTATAAACATGACTCTTGAAAAAGCTAGTATATACAAGGCACAGCTGCTGTGGACATCCATGCTAATGACATTTTGAACATTTAGTGTGTTATTTTAAGGTGTATTTAACTAAAAAGTGAGTAATTCTTGAGTGCAAATAATGAACAATATTAAGACAAACATATCTAAATATAAAAACATGACAGAAAACCTCTCAATTTTTTTTTGTATGCCGAAAGACATAAATTGTCTCCTATTTTGAGAATCTCCCATATGTGCTTCAGCAACATGTTTTAAAACAAAATGTAACTAAGGAAGATTTTGAATAGAAATGCTACTCGTCTAAGTTGTAAAATAATTAAATGTTGAAAATAGTTGTAAAATTTTGTAAATTTTGCTACCATTTTTCGTTATTTGAAATACATTTTATTTTAAAAATACATAATAAAAATATGAATAAAAGCATTAAAAATTTTTTCATAAAATTGAAGAATCATGACACTGTATAAGTTGTACATTTACTAACACGGCTTTTCAAATCATCGTTCTAGAAAAACATATCAACAAGAAAAACTTTCAAGCGAAATTATATTTTTCATCAATTTTGTGATACATTGTTATCTATTTGGTAGAAATTGCAAAGTTAAAATTATGTACACTTTTTAGCACTATTTTAAAATCGAAAGGTTTGTGAAATATTTAAGGAAATCTACTACAATTTATTTTTTAAGCCAAAGTATAAAAATTAATGAACATTGAAGCACCTGTTATTTAGTAAATTTTTTATTAAAAATTCCATTAAATACATATTTCACTATAATAGATTTAATAGAAAAGGTTAAAATTATTTCTTACCATTATTTTAAAATAGAACAGATAGTGGTATATTTCTTATGCAGGTATTAAAAACTGTATTAAGAATTTTTTTTTTCGAATAATGATAGCCAAGATGTAAAAATTAAGAAACGCTGGGGCATCTGCTATTTACTACGTTTATTAAATAAAAATTCCATATCGTTTATTACAATAGCTTTATCAAAACTTCCTAAAAGACACTAAACATACATTTAAAAATTAACCTAAAATAATATAACTACAGATTTTCCAAGAAATACATTATAAGGGAAAGAATTCAAAATAGTTTTAAATATATTTTGTAAGAAAAAAATTATTTAACGAAACTTTGTTTACCTTACAAAGTCTTTAAAGCTTAAAAATATGTGAAAAATTCAAAATAAAAGAATATTTAATTAAATTTTCAATATAAGCTTTGGAATAATGCCAAAAAATGGGATGTTTATAAAGAACTGAGAAAAAGTATTTTCTAGTAAAAATGATTTACATAATTTTAATATTAACCTTTATGTTTAAAAAAGTAGGAGATAAAAAATAAATTGTTATGTTTTTATGAGAAAATTCAGTACAAGTATATAAAAAAAAGTTTCTATGTTTACTTCGCAAAAGAGATTTTAAAATTTTACACCGTAATTTTGAATATCAAAATGTTCTATTAAAGGATATATTAATGTTCGATCGAGTTTGAATTTAAATGTAAATTTTATGTTGACTATTCTATTAGTGACAAATGCATAATAGTTGTGTACACTGTTGATCATTATTTGCGTAGAAGAATATTTTATCTGTTTATAACTATTTTCACTCATATAAAATGCCGAATTACATTTTTAGAAGAATTTACATGCTTTGCATTTTTTCGACGTTTACTCATCGCAATAAAACCATTTTTAAAATATTTTTCAAGATTTCTTTCTGACGATGGTTACATACGGTGACGAAAAATCCATTTTTATAATTTTAAATTATTTTTTGTTCAAATTTTAACTTTACAATATTCTGTATAAATCATTTAATGAATTTTTGAGGTTTTTTTATTTTCATTTTAATATTGAAAATAATAAATGGTTTGGTTTTGAAAAAAGATAATTTGGGTTTAATAGAAAATTTAAATTCTCTTTAAATCATTTATCTACGGTTATTTTGCAGCAATAATAATATCTTTTAACAAATTCTATAAATAACTCACAAGGGAAAGCTCTAAGGTGTAAATTGTGGATTTGGTTTGGTTTGGTTTGGTTTATTTGATGTCGTCCGATTATCTACACTAGGGATATCGGACCTGGGGGGAGTGCCCTTCGTGGGGATCTTTCTAAGGGAACCTGACCCGTATTTACGCAATGTCCGAAGAAAACCACGAAAAGTCCGAACGGTTAGGCCGACGGCCGCGATTGGTTTCGAACCCAGCACCTGCCGTCTACCAGTTGAGAGTTCTAAGCCTCTCGGCTACTGGTGGGGCTTGTGGATGTGGACGAGTGTGGTATCGAAAGAAAGATCTCGACATGTACACTAACAAATTCGCTGCCATAGACGCGCCAGCGCGTGATAAGGTGTCGGCTCCGTACGTTAAGGGGCCACTCACGAACCAGTGCGTGATGTGGGGTGATGTCCAATAGCGAGGCATGCGCTACCGCTGGAAAATCTTTCCGTGATTCTTTGCTATAAAAAGTAAATCGGCTTCTGGGAAAAACCCACTTCTACAGTGCGGTATTAAATATCATTCCATCTTCATATAAGCGGCATCGAACGTGTTAAAAAGTGCAATCTAACTACTCCTTTGTGTCCAACCGTTTTCGAGATATCCGCTCTTGTAGTATGAATGAATGAATAATTGCACAGGCGGTTATACAAATTGATTGATAAATTGCATATATTAAAAGTTTCGTTGCATTGTTTTTAATCCTCCTTCGAATAACTTTTCCCGAGCTACGAGAAAAATCATTTACACCCACTCATTGCCGGTTATTTCCCCTCTTTTATACAGGCACTTCGCAGTCTACGAAGTTTCCCCGTACGGCTTTATTTACACTTCAAGTGCTGATATCTCGTAAAAAAGCCGAATTCGGACGGTTAGTTCCAATGGACTTTTTAACATGCATGGCGAGGTCTTTCTTTTGATACTACACTCGTCCAAATCCACATCTTACTGATAGGAACATTCTCTAGTCAGTATGTAATAATATAATTAAAATATGTATTTTTCCCCCTAGAAATAGGTCTTTACATATGAGCACATAAAATTTGTTTTCACATTCTGGTAAATATTGCATTGCGGAAAAATGTCATCAAAATATTTTTTATATAAGTAAATTCTATAGTGTAGCTACAGATTATAACATCTTTAGATTAAATTTATACAAATCTTATCAATGGTATAAAACAGATTACTTAATAATGGTTAAAAGTAAGAAAACTAAGTACTTCCTTTGAAAATATTTTCTTATTTAAGTTTACTGATAATCGCTCAGATTAATGAGGCTTTTCATATATAGTATTATATATAGATATGTTTTGTTTGTTTTTGTAATAAGTTGATTTATCAGGACTCTTGAATTACAATTATTATAAAAATAGATTTGATTACCGTTTTTAATTTAATTTAAAATGTACAGATCCTAGCACTACGCAATTTCCCTCCCGAATTCATGAATATCATTTGAAAAAATTTGTAGAATGATCTCTTATATGATTTCATGTATAATATGACATGTTTTTGTTTGTTGTTGACTCTCCTTAATTATTTTTAGTATATATCTGTGTTACATTTTGATTTATAAATGTGATAATTATTAAATTAATTATAAAAATAATTGAAAAATAATTATTATGTTCTAGTGTATAATTTGAGGTACATTTGTTTGTTGTTGACGCTTGTTAATTAAATGTTAAATATGTATTCATGATACTTTTTGATTTACTGTTGTAATAATTATTAATTAATTATAAATATATTTAAAAAATAAAATATCGTGTTGTATAATTGCACGTATAATTTGGCCTTATTGTTTGATGTTGGCGTTCGTTAATTAATTGCTCAGAGTGCATTTATGCCATTTTTTGATTTACAGTTGTAATAATATTAACTAATTCGTTATAAAAATATTTATAAAATGAGTGTAATGTTCTGTTTTATAATTACATGCATAATTTAACATGTGTTTGTTTGTTGTTGAGACTCTTTAATTAAATTTTTAATATACATTTGTGCTACCTTTTGATTTACAACTTTGATAACTATTATTAATTATGTATAAATATATTTAAAAAATAAAATATTGTGTTGTATAATTGCACGTATAATTTGGCTTTATTGTTTGATGTTGGCGATCGTTAATTAGTTGCTCATAGTGCATTTATACCATTTTTTGATTTACAGTTGTGATAGTATTAATTAATTCGTTATAAAAATATTTATAAAATAAGTGTAATATTCTGTCCTATAATTACATGCATAATTTAACATGTGTTTGTTTGTTGTTGAGACTCTTTAATTAAATTTTTAATATACATTTGTGATACCTTTTGATTTACAACTTTGATAATTATTATTAATTATTTATAAATATATTATATCGAAGAGGTGGAAATAAAATTAGGTTGCTTTACCAGAAAGACTATCAAAGATAATAATTGGGCCGAGGAAAATAGCTCAATTTATGTTGAAACTTATCTACTGTTGTTCGTCACACTTAAATGTGCTAAAAATAGTCATAAAATTCTATAGGCTTTTCGGGGATGATTAGTGACAATTTAGATTTTGAATTTTCTCTCATTTGATACATTTCATAAATAAAAATGTTTATTAATTTCAAAGAATTTAGTGGGACTATTAAATTGTTCACAATATACATAAATCAATTGTAACAAAATTTCCTTTTGCATTACATTAAGGATAAGAAAAAGATACCGGTTATTATACAGGGTGATTCAAAAAAGATGGGAAAAATTTTAAGGGGTAATAATATCCATCAAGAAAAACAATATTAAATAGAAAATCAAGGGCCCCAAGCGTTTTCCAAAGGAGATAGCCGCCATTAAAGTTTAGGGTCTAAAATTTCAAATAATCATAAAAAACGGAAAAATTGGTCGATTGATTTGCGGTTTTCCCTAAAACTATTCTTTATGTTGGTATTTTCTTGAAAATAAGTTATAAAGATAAATTCCGAAAAATGTTGATAGAGGGCGCTTTAGACATTGGAGTAACGAACAACTGTTTTTGCCGTTATTTTTTGCATTTCATTAAATGGTTTCGCAAGCTTAGACTTAAAATTAAATTTTGAGCTCAAAATCTGAAGAGTTGGGAGTGGTTAAGTAGCTCAAACTGAACTGTGTTCAGAGGGTTCAAATTTCAAATGATTATAAAAAACGGAAAAATGGGTCGATTGATTAGCGGTTTTCACTAAATCTATTCTTTATGTCAGTATTTTATTGAAAACAATTTATAAAGCTAAATTTTAAAAAATGGCTATAGAGGGCGCTTTAGACTTTGGAGTCAGGAAAAACTTTTTTTTACCGTTATTATTTGCATCTCGTTAAAATTTTTTAGAAGCTTAGACATAAACTTAAATTTTGCCCAAAAAATCTGAATCATTGGGAGTGGTTAAGTAGAGCAAACTGAACTGTGTTCAATGGCGGTGAGGAGGTACAAAATTCAATACCTCCTCACCGCCATTGAACACAGTTCAGTTTGCTCTACTTAACCACTCCCAATGATTCAGATTTTTTGGGCAAAATTTAAGTTTATGTCTAAGCTTCTAAAAAATTTTAACGAGATGCAAATAATAACGGTAAAAAAAAGTTTTTCCTGACTCCAAAGTCTAAAGCGCCCTCTATAGCCATTTTTTAAAATTTAGCTTTATAAAATTGTTTTCAATAAAATACTGACATAAAGAATAGATTTAGTGAAAACCGCTAATCAATCGACCCATTTTTCCGTTTAAGAAAATTTGAACCTCTGAACACAGTTCAGTTTGACTACTTATCCCCTCGCAAATATTCAGAATTTAAGCTCAAAATTTAAGTCCAAGCATTTGCAAGCATTTATTTAGATAGAAAAAAAAAACGTTTAAGAATAGTTGTTGACTCGAAAGTTAAGGACACCCTCAAACGAAATTTTCAAAAATTTATCTTTAAAATTTATTTTCAACGAAATAGTGACATAAAGAATAGTTTTAGTGAAAACCGGAAACAAATCGACGAATTTTTCCGTTTTTTATAATCATTTAAAATTTGGATCTCCCCACCCCCATTGAACACAGTTCAGCTTGCGCTACTTAACCACTCCCAATGTTTCAGTTTTTCTGAGCAAAATTTAAGTTTATGTCTAAGCTTCTAAAAAAATTTAACGAGATGCAAATAATAACGGTAAAAATAGTTTTTCGTAACTCCAAAGTCTAAAGCGCCCTCTATCGTCATTTTTTTAAATTTAGCTTTATAAATTATTTTCAATAAATTACCTACATAAAGAATAGATTTAGTGAAAACCGCTAATCAATCGACCAATTTTCCCGCTTTTTATAGTCATTTGAAATTTGAATCTCTGAACACAGTTCAGTTTGTGCTACTCAACCACTCCCAACTATTCAGGTTTTCAGCTCAAAATTTAAGTTTAAGTCTAAGCCTGCGAAACCATTTAATGAGATGCAAAAAATAACGGCAAAAAACAGTTGTTCGTTACTCCAAAGTCTAAAGCGCCCTCTATCGACATTTTTCGAAATGTATCTTTATAATTTATTTTCAAGAAAATACCAACGTAAAGAATAGTTTTAGTGAAAATCGCAAATCAATCGACCAATTTTTCCGCTTTTTATGATTATTTGAAATTTTGGACCCTAAACTTTAATGGCGGCTATCTCCTTTGGAAAAAGCTTGGGACCCTTTATTTCCTATTTAATGTTGTTTGTCTTAATGTATACTATTACCCCTTAAAATTTTTCCCATCTTTTTTGAATCACCCTGTATATGGTATAAAAACGTTAGATTGTCGCAGTGTGTGCGCTGTCAAAGGTGGCCAATCGCTAATATCGAAACCTTTAGTCAAAGACATATAGTTCCAGTTACAAAAATGCCTTTAAAAGGGTAAAGAATTGTTTTTTTTAATAATTTAGGTAACAAAATATTAAAAAAATAAGAAAATTAAATTTTTTTACGGTCCCCCGGTTCTAAAAGTCATATTTAGTAAAAAAACACATTACTCTAACAAGCAATGCAAAAAAGGTTCCATTCATCTAACATTCAAATTGGCCGAGTTATGAGACTTTAAATTTCATAACTAAAACCTTTTTTCTGTAATTAAAAACGGATGAGTTGAACTAAGCTTTAAGGGAACATACACAAAGTGCTTAAAGTATCATAAAGGAAGTCCATTTCCAATGCTGTCCAATGGCTAATTATTAAACCATTTGTCAGAGACATATAGTTTCAATTACAAAAATGTTTTAAAGGAGGTAAAGAAATATTTTTAAAGCGATTTAACTGAAGGTGCTCGTATGGTATAAGTTTTACGGTAATGTTAATTTGTATTAATTAATCTCAAGATTGATTAGAATGATTGGTGACGTGAGTTTCAAAATTCACCTTACTACGAAAATCAAATTTTGGGAAATAGTGAAAATCCTTTAAATACGTCCATTGGTTTTCATTATAAATTTGGAGAATTTTGGTGCAAATTGGTATAGAATGACAGAGAAAACAAAAGCGATAAGGCTAGTTTTGAAATTCGCATTGTCAATTGTATTTTAACATATGTTTTATTTTGTACGGAAATGAAGCTGTGGGATGCAATGACAATTAATAAGGTTATAGTTGCGTAAGATTTATTTATTTTATAGAACTATACCAAATTTCATTAGGGTAAGTAATCTAACAGAATTTAAAAAAATCATCATCTCATAACTAATTGCTACTGTTGCTTTTCTTAATTTAATTTATTAAAATTTCTGATATTTTTTAAACTCATATTTTTGTACGAGTTGTATATTTTGCTTAAATATGTAAACCTCAACATAATTTAAAAAAAATAGCGTAAAAATTATTTTACACTCAGTGTTTAATGTTAAATTTTATATCTGGTGTTTATTTTTCATATAATTAAGTAAATTTGTGACTTACCACTATTTTTCAGCATAAACGATGCTTTAAAATTAAACAGCTATTACAGTCAGTTTTAAACGCAAATGAATGGGACTTTTTTTTTACTTGTTCGAGTAGTGGTAATCATTTATTAAATAACACTTATAGTATAGGTGGGAATTTTTAATATTTTTTCTTATTAAATCACTTAAAAAATGCTTTTTTACTCTTTTTAAAACATTTTTGCAATTGGACCTATATGTCTATAGCTAAAACCTTGTGTGGAAATTACAATAAATTACAATCAACGTTTAACACACAATACACAAACATACACCACATACGTATACGTTTCGCGAGCACCAGGGCTCGCTTCCTCAGTGTATAAAATTTAAAATGTTAAAAACAGAATCTGCTGTCAGTTGGGGTTTTTTTTCTGTTTTTAACATTTTAAATTTTATACACTGAGGAAGCGAGCCCTGGTGCTCGCGAAACGTATACGTATGTGCTGTATGTTTGTGTATTGTGTGTTAAACGTTGATTGTAATTTACTATATGTCTATGACTAACGGTTTAGAAATTAACCATTGACCACCGTTGAGTGTGGACACACTGTATAATGTTTGAGTGATCTTTGCATACATAAAGGTTATGAATCTTCAAAATATGCTGAAATTGTTGATAATTTCTAAGCGCATATGCCCCCACTCCCAACAAAATGATTGAACATATTAAATTGAGAAAACGTTTTCAAAATGAAAATTAATCAATTCAGGATTTTTATGCTAGATTAAAAAAGAATACGACCTTTTGTTCATTTAAAGGCGACGCTTTAAATGAAAATTTACCTAAGTATTTTCGGTGTGGTCTAAAAAATAAATGTATTCAGAATAAATTAGTAACTCAAGTTGATATCTTAATTTTTACAAAATCTTTTGACAAAGATTTAGCTTTATTTAATGTAGATATTGCAATTCCTAATATTAAGTATAAAAGTTTAAATGTAAATAACGTTTCAAGTACTGAAAATGTACATAAAAAAATAAAAAAATTGTTCTAAAAAAATAATATCAACAGTCATGTAAATACTACACTATTTGCATGAAGAAACACAAATATATGTGTTGAAAATGTGGAAATTTCTCACATTAGCAAATGTATATACATTTATCAATATTATTTAAACACCAGTAAAATAGAGTCATAAGCAAGTGCAAATTTTCGAAAACAGATAAGTGCTTTATTCACAGTAAATATTTTGACTACGAATATAAAATAATAATAATATAAAATATCACAACCTAATAGATTGTCTTTTTTAAATGAAAATAAAATCGCAGTACATAGCTATTGTATTTATTGATCGTTTTTTTTCTTTTGTATAGGAAACATAATGCAACAATAGAACTTCCCCCTTTTTAAACTTATAAAGTATCAACTAAAGAACGTCTGAGTATACCTTATATCTCACAATAAATTGAGTTTCAAAACATATTTATATCCTTCTTTTATACTGCAACAATGTTTCAACATCTCACTAAAAGTGTATCGGAATGTATTCGAACTTATCAAATGTTTTCATCTTTTATGAATTCCCGTGTTATTTGAAAAGATAAATTTATTTCAAGATTGACACTGTCGATAGAAAGCATACAAAGCCTAGAGTGTATAGGAAACATATCTAACATTCTAAAGAAAAATGTTCTATGCAAACGGATGTGCATATAGATCTATAGAAGGCAAATTCTAAGGGTTAGTATAAGGCACTATAACAATCACTTATTGCGTAGGAAAATATGTAAATGACGCGTTAGGATACAAATACCACTGGTCCAATTTGACCTTTTTACTTTATTTCAAAATTTCTCATTTACAGTAGAAAATTAACTACTACTATCCTTTTTTTTATTTAGGATAGACATTTCATGATGGACTGTGATATTGATGAACTAATAATATTTAAAAAAAAAAAAACGTGATAAAAATTCAAAGCAATGATAAGAGAAACTGCGACAAACAAAATGTTATTTCAAACACTTGTGAAATACGTTAAACGTAGTTGATTTTAAAATATATATTTATCGGTAAATTATTTGTTTTTCGTTTCTGGAATTACTTCATTTTTTAAAAAGCACTTGTTACCGTAATAAAAAAGTAGCCTACAAATTTCTGCTTATTCTTAAAATTGAAGTATTCTCGGATTATCCGAGAATTTTGATTTTCTGAAAGATGGTCAGTCTTTATTACCCCGATAATCCTATTATTGTACATACTTTTCAATGTACAGATTTTTTGTAAAATATAAGCAACAATTCACTAATGTAGTGTAAAATTATTTTTTTAGTAAAGTATAATGGAAAATTCCATCAAATTTTGCAATTCTTAAGAAAATATTATGTAATAATGCTACCTAATGAAATATTTAATCCCATTTGTAAATTGTAGATTTATAGCATAATGAAATCAATTTAGAACATAAATTTAATTTTAGCAACTCTTTGTTGAAATTGTTTTTAAAGTTTTAGAGCACAATATAAAAATTACAAACTCAAAAATTTAGGCATAGAATTATACTTTTACAACATTCAATCTACTGGTTATATTTATACTTTTTATCGCTGCATGTATAAGCTTAGTAATATTTTGGTGCTATTTTTTTTTAATCTTTAATGTTTTGAGTTTCCTCAAAAAATTTCGAAAATGAATTGTTAGCTAATTGAAATTACAGAAATTAAATTATAATAAACACAAATGTGAAGGAAATTATCCGTCACTTTCACAAAGTACATTAAAAGGATATAAAATTCATTTATATGTTTCGTTATATTACGAAAATAATGTAAAATGTTAAGTAAAATTTATTTTTTTACAGATTTTTTTAAAGTAGGGGGAACTGGGGCACATTGATACAACTTTTTCCAAGAATATTTTTTGGTGTCCAGAAAGCAGAAATTTCAAGTTATTGTTCCATGTGGTGTCAGGAAAACTTGTGTACTGTGTTATAAAAATGTACAATCGTTGTTTTACATATTATTTTTGTATGTAATTTAAAAAAAAAATAAAAAAGAGTCAGTTTGTATCAATGTGCCCCATCCCCGGGGCAGATTGATGCACTTCATGGGACACTTTGATACATCTGGGAAAATGGAGACAAAATAACACCAATGCATATTTTTCATAGAAAAATAGTTTGCAAACCATTTTATATTTATTTATAGAAATTCAAATCGCTTACAATTTATTTGTAAGGAATATTAAAACAATGAAAATGAAATGTACAATGACGTGATGTTCTGGCTGTCCGTTGTCTGATTGTTGGCTGTGGTAACTTTGTCATATCTGGCATTTTAACCCCACCATTATCTTCTTTCTTAGAAAAGGTGAAAAAATTATCAAGTTTTCTGTTTATAAATCGGTTTATAAACTGAAAATAAAGGATAATTCTATTAAAAATTCTGTTTATTATATAATTATCCTGTGCTGTTCTGCAGCTTTTTTCTCTTACTTAATATTTCTCATGTCGAAAATACTTTTTTCTCTGGAGAATCAATTTAAATTTGAGATTTTTCAGGCTGCCGTCCTTTTCTTTTGTTAATTATACTAGCAGTAGATGTTAGGTTAACCCATTAGTGCCTAGCGTCCCTTTTTAGGGACGCTTATAAAAAATACAATAAAGCACTTTTCACACCAGTAAATAGAAAGATAAATAAGCGCTATTTTTCACTGGACAAATTCTTCAATAAATTAAGATAAAAGTTATTCGTTTTTTAAAAGTGGTGGGAAACCCAAATTTTCATTTTTAATGAAGAAAATAATGTGGGCATTAATGTGTTAATCTTCTGTTTTCAAAATTGCTATAAAATATTCTAATATAAAGAAATTAGAGCTATTTCACTTCAATAAAAACTAACATTAGATGTTTTTAGCGAAAATGGTTGGACTAAGGAGTGTGTGGTAAAAAAAAATAATAGAAGGTAATGAAAAAATGAACTAGAAAAGGATTTAGGTTGTATCAATGTGCCCCGTTATAGACTGTATCAATGTGCCCCATACAGCCATTTTGAATAAAATGAGCCTCAAATCCAACACTTCATAATTTTTCTAACAATAAAGAATGAGGATCTGATAAAGAGTAGCTTTACTCTCCAGGGAAGTTAATCTTTTCGGTTGAAAATACTGGAACAGTTATATAATACCATTTCAATTGTACAACTCAAATTTACTTTTGACCTACAAAAACAGTTAATCATACGTCCCATCTCATCAAACTACCGAATCATTCCAAGACTTTCTGTATGTAGTTGAGTGCACTAGTATCACCTTTTGGATCTGTTGTGAAAGTTCCTGTAATGACCCTGTATGCTATACAGGGGGTGTATCAATGTGCCCCAGTTTGTCGAAACGTTTAATCTAACTTTTCACGATATGGATAAAAATATTTTGAATTTGCTCTTTATTTATATTTAAAATGTTTAGACAGACACGATATATACAATTTTTTGCTTAAATAAATTTTTTATCAAAATTAAGCAATAAAAATAAATAAATGAATAAATGGTAGTGTTTACTATAGCGTTCACTATAAACTGAAAACTTAACTGGCATTACTCTAAAATTTGTTTGTTAAAAATTGCTGAAAGAAATGAAAAAAATATATTTTGTAATTACATAAAGTACATTTGTTTCGAATTTCTTGCAGTAAAAAGATTCCTTTTATATCTTTTTTTTTGGCAAAATGCAAATTATTTTCGAAATAATACTCGATACACACATGATACTCTCCTGTGTATTTCTTTGTAAAAATTCGTAACCTTTCGAATATATGCAGGATTGAAGTGACTGGAATAGATGCGTATATCTCTCAAAAACTGCTCTCGTAGAAACTTTTAAGATTCCCAGAAGAAACTGATTATTTACGATCTTTCTGCTTTATTTCTTCCAGCAAACAGCAGTGATATTTTTTTTTCGAAAAACATCTAAAACATAAAAACGAAAGAAAATCTTAAAAGTGGTTGTTAAACTCAGATTTAAAAGCTATAAACTTGCAAATTTTACTTTTTTTTTCTTTTTAGAAAAAACAAAATATAGTGTAGAAGATGCATAATAATGGACGCATATAAATTGATAATTTAATAAATGTGTAACATATTTTAAATATACTTGAAAGTATTCAGACTTTTTCTTTTCATTGTGGTAACATGAAAAGGGCAGGAGATGTAAACATTTTTGTTTCTCGTTTGTAAATAGAGGTTCTCAATATGACCTCGTACCTGTATTACAAAATCTTGGAGTAATTCTGAAACCGTTGTTTATCTTTTGAAAGATTAGAAACCAATGTATTTTCGAGATTTAACAAATCATTTATAAGAGCTTTGAATCTTTGGTGGCTGCTGATTTTCTTAAACGCTCCTAACAAGTTCCTTTAATATATTGTTAAAAAAGCCGCTTTTGATTGAAATTTTGATTAATGTTTGTTTTTAGAAATCCATTTCAAAATTAAACATACAGAATGAAACAAACAATACAGAAGTCGCAAAGCCATCTTTATTTCGGTTCTACACTAAGAATGGACTCTAGGGATCTACTTATTTGTGGAAGTTCTAAAATGCCAACGGAAGAATTTTGATAGTTGGTAAAAATTCGTAGTTGATAAGAATTTCTGAAGGGATTAAAAGTTTTTGTATAAGATTTTAAATAAAATAATTTCAATACAGTCATTTTAAAAATGTGAAATTAGATACTAATATGAAAAAAGGAAATAATGAATAAGTTTTATTCTTCATACGAATATGAACAACTATTCAAAGGTTTGATGGTTTCTTTTTAATCATTGTGAATAAACATTATTTAAAAAATATTGGTTCAAAAGTGTATTTTTCATCCCAACAGTTATCGAAAAATTCTAAAAATATTGCTCTAGATTTTTGGCAAAATGTTCGGCATCTTTTGGACATATATAATGTAAAACATGAAGTGCACAGTTTTTATTATATGAAATGAATTAGGTTAAGCTATGATGCTTTATAAATTCTATAACAGAAAAGAGTAAAAACTTATGCCTGATTTAGTTTACAAAGCTTTAGTAAAGTTATTATATTTTAATTTATATACCAGGTGATTCATAATGAATGGGCCAAAAAGAATAGTTCAGTGTGTCTGTCGTAATGGATTTATTCAGCCGAAACAAATTTATTCTGCAACTAAAATTATACAAGTTTTATTTGGCAACAGGAAAATTAATCGAATGGCGAACTCTCCGCTAGAGGCGCTGTTAAACAAAATGTCGTTCATGGAGGAGAAAGCCTACTGCGTTTTCAAATATGCCAAAACTTCCTCAGTAACTGTTGTGCTAAGACATTTTCGCACGAAAATTCGTACAGAACCACTCTATCGCTATTTTAGCCCTGCTGGGCCACAGGATTTGACATGTCTTCATTGGCCGCCGAGATCACCAGATCCAACTCCCTGTGATTTTTTTCTGGGGTTTCGTTAAAGATAAGGTGTTTGTGCCTCCATTTCCTCAGGACTTAGAAGAACTAGATCAGCGGATAAATGCAGTGTTGAACACCATCATAGGGGATATGCTATCACGAATGTCGTCGGAGCTTGATTACTGTGTAGACATTTGTGGTGTCACCGGAGGGGAACATATTGAACACCTGTAAAAATTTGAATAAATGTAGTTTTCAGGTAAATTTGAATTTTCTAAATATATTAATTACAATGTTAACAATCATGTTTTCTTTTTGTCCCATTCATTATGAATCACCATGTATTATTCGATAATTTCTCCAATAAGTTTATGCGTTTAAGCTATTAGATTTCATAAAATTTGCTAACAGTAGACATTTTTGATAAATCTGTAAACAAGCAGATATGTGAATAATGTTTTAGAGCTATTTTGTAAAAAAATTAAACACAACAATACTTTATTTACTATAAAATCTGGATAACATAAGTTAAAAATAATTCAAAGAAAAAACATTTTAATTAAATTTTCCATGTTCAGCTTAAAAGTATAAAAATGTTAAATATAAAAGAATTGAGAAAACGTTTTTTTGGAAATCAATTTACATAAATTTAATAATGACTTGTATATTTAAAACTGTTTTAGGAAAGGAAAAACAGAAGTTTTCAGGGATTTTAAATTTTTTCAAGGGAAACTATCTTAATGAAATAATACATACTTTTTTGGATGAAGAAAAGAATCTAAGTTATAAAATTAATTTTTTTACTAAAATATGTAATACGCATTTTCCATAGTGTGTCATAAAGTATTTTTCCGAACAGTTTAAAGTTTCCATTTTTGTTTCAGTCTATATAATAATTTATAAATTTATAAATCAGTTGCTTTTAACTGTAGAAACGTTGTACATTTAAACATTGTAAAGCAATCAGTTTAAAAGAAGCCATAAATGGAACCTAATATTTCGAGAGCAGCAGTTGGTAATGTAATGTTTGCCAAAAATCACCACTGCGCCTCTAAAAATAATTTTAAAATTATCTGAAATATCTCCACTTTCTCCTGAAATTTTATAATAATCTTTACACTCTAAAAAAAAATGTGTAAATTTACACACAAAAATGTGTAAATCGATGATACAAAAACGACACGTCTATATGTGTAAATTTGTGTGTAAATTGCGCCAAATGTGTAAATTTCAGAATACACATTTTAATGTGTAATTTGATGATAAGTCCAAATGTGTAAAAGTTATCTGATAACACTTAAAATACACACTTTAATGTGTGAATTGCACTAAAATACACATATTTCTGAGTACTATTTTTACACATATATCTGTGTAATATTCTGTTTTTACATATGTTTTTGCGTAATAAGAAAATACACATAATGCTGTGTAATATGCAAATTACACATACTTTTGTGTTTATACAGAATACACAGATTTGTATGTAATATTCTGTTTTTACACATATGTATGCGCAACATGCAAAACACGTATTTTTGTGTCATATTTAAAATGCACAGTTTTGTGTACATAGCTTTATGTTATGCGTTTATGTATAAATTGAAAAAAAAAATGCTTTCATGATCGCGAAATAAAATTGCATTAAGAACAAACTCATATGCTTGACATGTCTTTTCTTTCTACCAGATTTGTAGACTTAAAGCAAGACCACAAATCATTATACGCTTAATTTACAAGAAACAGGGTCGTCTCAAATTATAATCTATTTCCTTTATGTTAGAGATGTTTTGTAATCCGAATTGTAATTTATGAACAGGGATGTATAATTTGAATACAGACAGCGTGGAGACTGTCTTCTAAATTAAGTTAAAAATTAAACTTTTTTCACTCTATCTTACAATTGTAACAGCTTGTGTTGTTTTTAATAAATTCATAATATTCTCTTTTAGAAATACATGTACATTTTTTTCTCCATATTCTGAAAATGGTATAACTTTAATTGTATTTATAACGGACGGAATACTATTTTCTTCTTTTCACTTGTTGCCATGTAAAATAAAACTATACATTTTATTTCTTTTTTAATAAATTATTACAATTTTTTTGTATGTGTTAAATGTATTTTTGTACTCTCTTTAAAAACTTTTGCTCACTTTAACTTCCAAAGTTATCATCACACATGTAAAGTACTACAGATAGTTACTATTTCTAACCGATGACGTTCAAGAAAAGTTTTTTCTTTAATGTAATTTTACCAAATGAGTGAAAAAGCGTCCAGGGCAGGATTCGAATCACGGATCTTTAATTTAAGTTGTCAGTCTGGCATTGGTTAACTATACTTAGTATGTAACTCTAGTTCTTTGACTGATTTGTGTCTGCCAGATTTATCCAGGATAGTAGCTCATCTGGTAGAGCATCGGCAACTCTCACAAAAGTACCCGGTTCAAACCCACACCTATACACTTTTTAATTCTGCTGGAAAAATTCACAAGGTATTTGATTTATTTACCAATTATAATAACTGTGTTAAAAGTAATAAATGTATAGATATATATTTTTTTTAAATCAAATTACGTAAATTTTAAGAGCAATATTTGTAACAGTATTTTTTAAGAGTTAAAATTACTAAAGAAATATTTCTGCTTAAATGTGCAAAGTATTATCAGAGTAAAATTTATATAAAAATATAATCCACTGAATTATACATAATACTTTTTGTATTATTTAAATAATAAAGATTATTGATTGCCGGAATTTAAAGATTATTAATTTACTATTGACACAAATGAAATTAATTTAGCAATTTAATGTGCATTTTGAACCTTAAGTCACTAGTTATCCTTTATTACACAACAGCTATAAAAAATATTAAAAGATAAAAAGTAAAACCGATATTAAGTAATTATATTTTATCTACATTAATTGTATGATACTAATTACTATGAATGAAATATACGATTATAATGCAATGCATCTAAAAAAATTCAAACTATTTCGATTCTAAAATGTACAATAATTTTTCATACTATTAAAATAAAAAATGGAAACTAGCAAATCTTTCTGTTTCTGTAATTTGATATTTTGAAACTTTTGACTTTTTCTGTCTACTCGTGTATTGTACTATTTCTACGGATATCAAATTACACATTTAAAATTTTTTTTATTTATTTATTTTGTTTTTGCTATCAATAGTTTTTGAATGTAATACGCATAAAAAAAGTCTTCAATGTATTAAAAAATAATTTATAATTATCTCCCTAATAAAAATCACAAAAAAAAAAAAAAAAAAAAAAAAACACGAATAAAAACTTTTAAAAGGTGTCATTTGGATTAATTCATTTTACGTCAGAATTTACAAGCAGTAAAATAATATTTAAAAACTTTTTATTATTATTAAAAAATAAGTTTAATAACAGGTTGCAAAAATTACATAAATATTTATGAAATTACACATTTAAAACAATAAATTTGAACATTATACATTTAAACTAATAATATATCTTAATATACAATTTAAAAGAAAAAAAATTATCATTAATTGTATATATTACACAGCACCGCATCTACTCTAGTTTCCCTATAATGTGATATTTTTATGTTCTTTTTTTAGCACTCTCCAAAAATGTTGAAAAGTGCTTCGGTTTGCCAGTCCGTCTGTCGATGCTCTAACTCCTATAATTTTCACGCAATTGATAAAGCTTATTTAAGGTCACCAAAGCATGTTTCGTATTGCATATTAAGTATGTATGATTAATATTTCATTTACAGGGACACTCAAAAGAATAAGATTACATTATAGTACATGTGGAAAATCGTTTTGAGAGTATTTTAATGACATTTTGCTATTTCAAATATATTGAAGCTGATATAACTCAGATCACGTTAAAACAGAGTATTCATAGCATTTTTCACTAATTTACAGGGACAAACAAAAGGAATTAATTACAGTATTTTGCATTATTGTATAGATTACAGTTATCTTTGCTTAATAAATGCTAGAGAGTACGTTTTAAAATTCAGTATGCACTTTTAAATTTAATTAGTTTTTTGCATATTACTCTGTATATATATATATATATATATATATATATATATATATATATTATACTTCATAATTAGGGCTGCACAAAAAGTATTCGCCTACCATTCTCCTTATTATTAAAAAATTGCTGAAGGAGAATTTTCTGAAATGGGTGATTCTCAAAATAGGGGACAATTTATGTCTTTCGGCATACAAAAAAAATTGAGAGGTTTTCTATTATGTTTTTATATTTAGATATGTTTGTCTTAATATTATTCATAATTTGCACTCAAGAATTACTCACTTTTTAGTTAAAAACACCTTAAAATAACAGAATAAAGGTTCAAAATGTCATTAGCATGGATGTCCACAGCAGCTGTGCTTAGTGTATACTAGCATTTTTCAAGAGTTAATATCATGTTTATAAAATAAAACAAATGTTATTCTTTCTTTAAATTAATCAAGGATAGGATTTATCCAATAAATTTATTTTTAAAAATAAAACTATAGTATATAAAAAAAGAATTAAAGTTTGTCCTCCATATTCTATTTTCAAAACAAGGTCATACTATAACAGCTAGTTATTAATCAAAATTTCATTTTCACATATGACAATAGTTTGAAAAAATAAAGTTTCCCCATGGCAACAAATATCCATTTTATCCCAGCCTGAAAATAGAAGCATGTATTGTATTTTAAGAATAGAAGTTGAATATTAGGGGCGTACATCAATTACATGTCATTAGAATGGATAATAATTTTCATGTTTATTTTATAGTTAAAATTTTTATTTTACTTATTTGAATAAAACTTTTGTGTTTTAAAAAGCCCCGGAAAGGACTACTGCATTGTGATTATATTATGGCTCATAATCTTATTTAAATTAAAATTTGTCATTAGCATGGACAAATATCAGTGTCATTAGCATGGTTTTTCTGTCCATGCTAAAGACTTCTATGTGCATAAATGTAACCAGTGCTTATATTGTATCCTTTATAAAGTTTAATTTTACATATAAATTTACGTATTGCATTTATTATCCCTAAAATATGCATTAAATCTGTCAGAAAATCAATAAGACAGCTTCTTACGTTGTTAATGTCAGACTGTTGCTCATTTAAACAAAGTTTGCTCTTTGGTAATGTTTTTATTCTCCTTGTATGTATATATGTAAAAATGGAAACCATTTGCTGAAAAGGAAGGCTAATAAATATAGAAAAAAATATTTAAACAGGAAGAAAATAAATTTCTTAATATATTTATTCCATGCAATTTTTTTTGTCATTAGCATGGCTCAAAAAATACTAATTATTTTTTTAAAGTTAATTTTTAAATATTTAGCTCTGCTGACTACATGTAAAGTATACCTAATATTATATTAACAACACCTATTTTTTTCAGAAATTTTGCTAACAGTAATTTTTTAAAGATTTAAATTTTGAAAAAGTCTCCTATTTTGAGAATCACCCAAATATATGTATCTCTTTAATGAACTAAATTTTGAAATGAATGCTATTATTAGATATAAATCTCTATATCATATAGAGGGCTGCTAAAAAATTCGGATAACTTTTCCATTGTGAATAGTAACAGCTGAAATTCTATTTTAAAATGTGTTATACATTTCCATATGGTGGACCTAGACATAATATTATATTTATTTTTCTTAAGTGCAGTTTTGTTGCATTATTCTGAATGTATTGGAAAGTGCTTTATAATCTATGTTTGACGCATGATTTTTTGCTTTCTTGCATCAAGTATGTGTGTGGCTGGTTAGATGTGTATTGCCAGGTCCATTATAACTCTGATAATATCATAAATATTAGAAGGGAGAAAGCTCCGATTAAGGCTTCAAGTGCTCTTGGAGCTGAGAGCACTTGGAGCGCTATTCCAGAGGTTCCGGGTTTGATCCCAGGTTTGACATTTTTCATTATTTTGGTTCTACGCTTTATTAGTAATGTGGAAATCACATATTAAATATTCAATTATTTCAAGCGTAATTTCACTGCTGATAAATAATTAAAAAATCATTATAATTAAATATGTATTCACTGATGCTGGGCTTATCTGTGTCTCATGTTATGCCACAAGTTTGTGTGCTCATGTAGACGTTATTATTTTGTGCTGCAGTTGCAGGCTTACCAACAAAATGTGAGTGAGAATTGAAAAGCTGGCCATCTTCCTTATAACTTAAATGGT
Organism: Maratus speculifer; assembly: GCA_964019185.1. Taxonomy (NCBI): domain Eukaryota; kingdom Metazoa; phylum Arthropoda; class Arachnida; order Araneae; family Salticidae; genus Maratus; species Maratus speculifer. The sequence goes on along the minus strand of OZ025292.1, from coordinate 161,870,853 downwards.
AGAGCACTTGGAGAGCTATTTCAAGGATTACGTGTTCGATCCCCGACTTGGATAATTTTCACTATGTTGGTTCTACGCTTTGTTAGCAATGTTATAGTCACATATTACATACCCTTGCTTTTGTTCAATTTGGCATCCAAATTTATCACCAGGAGCTCTAAGAAACTCTAAAGATAACTACTAGTTCTAAATAATATCGTTCAAAAAGAATTATAATGTAATTTTACCAAATAGGTGAAAAAGCATCTAGGGCAGGACAGGAACTAGGGACCTTTGGAGTAAGCTGCCAGTCTAGTATTATTTATTATATATCTGTAGTTCTTTGGCTGAATTGTGTCTTCCAGATTTATCCTGGATAGCTCAATTGGCAGAACATTGCAAGCTCTCACAAAGCTCTCCGATTCAAATTCAGGCCTATACGCTTTTGGACTATGTTGGAAAATGGCAATTTGTGTGATTTATTTACCAATTATAATAATTGTGTTAAATTTGATAAAGAATTATTTTTTATCAATCTACGTGAAAATTAGGTGCAATATTTATAATAGATTTTTTTAAGGTTTAAAATTATATAAGAAACATTGCTGCTTAAATGTTCAAAGCATTATCAAAATTAATTTTACATAAAAATCTAATCTCTTGTATTATACAGTATTTTTTGTATTCTTTAAACTATAAACAGGGTAATGAAATTAATTTAATTAAAATTTTTATTTTTGTTTATTTTGTTTGTAGTTTATGAATGTTTTCAATGAATTAAAAACAATTTTTAATTGCTTCAATGTAAAAATCGTAAATGAAAAACCATGAATCAAAATCCGTTAATTTTAATTTGACATCAGTAGAAATAGAATTGAGAAATCTATAGCATGTAAAACTACGAAAACTGGTTAACTTTATAGCAAACATTATGATAAGCATGCTGAAACAGACAATTTTTAAATCAAAGAATTATTTCAAATGCTATTAGATGTTTAAATTTCAAATATTTATTCGGATGCTAGAAAGGCATCATTTTAAGAATATATACAAAAATAAATAAATAAAAGAATAAATAGCAAATAGTAATAATTTTTCATATTTAAAATAAGCAGAAAAGTATATGCTTCATATCAATATTATAAATTTACAAATTTAAAACTGGAAAGAATACCAACTTTCTCTTATAAAAGTATTTTCATGTCATTACTTAATGCAAAATTTAAAAATTAAATTTGCAAACAATTTTATTTTAAAAGAAAGCTTTTTATTCAGTAATTTAAATACCTTTAAATATTTGCTAATTATGATAAACTGTGGTTACAATATTTTTCCACATAATTTTAAAATTTCAGAAAATATGCGATTTTAACGATTGATATTCTACAGGTAAACAAATCTTATTTTTAAAAGAAGTAATTTAAATAATTGATTTTTATCATCTGATTTTAGTTGTCAAAAGACAGTTATTTATTTTAATAAAATAGTTATAATTCAAAGAAAAGAAACAGGGAAAATATTTCTTCATACCTATTTTTCAATGACTTCGTTTTTCCTTTTCTGATGTAATCCTTGATGTTTGTAGATCTAATAAATGTTCCGATAATAAGTACAATAACACTGGCATAAATATTTTTAACCATGCCCAGAGCAATTGTACATTTCTCGGATACATATTTCATCAAAAGTACGCATGGAATGACTCCAACGAATTTTTTGGTAAGATTTTTAAATCCAGACTGAGGCTATACGCGCATAAAATGGCTATTTTTGTTCTCTGCAAATGTTCTCCGCGTACTCCAAAGACTAAATAAACGATGTTTTTTTTATTCATTTATTTATATTTGATAATCGTCTGCAGTTTTCGAGTTCTTTATCTAGGCACATGGCAGATGTTTTCTTCTGTTCTTTATGTGGTGAATTATTTTTGTTTCTTTATGTGGTGAAGACTTTTTAATTTAAAATTTCTTATATTAAGACATTTTTTATGCCTTTTTTCGATTTATTTCAAAAAAGTTTAAGCTTTTTGTCAATTGTAACGATAACTATACTGATATAGATCGCATACCAAATTAAACAATGTTCAAATTTAGAATAGTTAAAAATGATTTTAATAGACAATAATGCAAAATATTTCTAAATTAGAAAAGTACGCTTTGTATCTTCCATCGCAAATGCAAAATTTGTTTCTAAAATAAGCTAGGAATCATACCAAGAGGCAATAGTTGAGAAATCATAGATTTTGCTGGCTGCAAATTTTTTTAATTCTAATATTTTAGTAATTTATGCGCTTAGTTCAATTACATGTCTATTAAATTTTTGTTTTATATAGGTACGTGTTTTTACTGAAGTTTTTTTTTATTATTTCATTGTGGAATATTAGCCAACAAACACTAAATTATGTTTGTTGCTTGAAGTGAAAAAAAAAATGTTTTGTTTCGTGTTCGGTTTATTTCGTTTCAGTTTTTTTTTCAGATTTATATACTTATAAAAAGGATCGACCGAAACAGGTCTGTAAGACCGAAAATGAAACCGAAATCGAATTTCGGTAATCTTTCAATTTTCGGCCGAAAACGAAAATGTTCATTTTTTAAGTTATTAATACATACATAAATACACATAATTATTAATTAATTATGTGTGTATTAGACGCACATTTTTAACAAACATACATAAACATGTATAAATGTGCACAAGTTCAAGCAAAAGCAAAATATAAATAATAATATAACTTTTATATTTGCTTTTGCTATTGACAATCAATACTCATATATATTCATTAATAATTAATTAATAATGCAATTAATAATCAAGAATAAATCAATAGTGAATATTTAATTTTTGAATATACACATTTTTTCAGTAATTTAATATTTCTCATTAAAAGTAGTTAAAATAAATTGCTTAAAAGTTTTTTTAGAAAACTAACTATAAGTAAGTTGTTATTTAAAAAAAAATAACCATTTGATAATTTATTATTAGTTTAATGGAGATTTAAATATAGATAAGCCGTATGCTTAAATAAATAAGTGCTACTTCCTCCCGAAAAAACTTTGCCACTCCCTCGCCTCTATACGAATGCTTTGAAATAGCGTCCTTGTTTGAAAAATCTATCTTTTGTGCCCAAGTTGGCGGAATCTCTGTGTCTTTAACCTAAAAGTCTGCAAGGGCCGGAATTTTCAGGCCCTGGATACAGCTCAGTACGGTGTAAAAATGATATAAATTCGACTCGAACCCGGCCCGGCCCGGCCCATTCAGATTTTCACAGTTAATGACCCAACTCAATTTCTACAAAAAATTCAGATTTTTCTTAACATACAATTAAGATTCTTTTAAAGAATACTGCATACATATCTATGGGATAAATTTAACGTATATTTTAAAATTACGATGGAAAATACACAATACAACAATAACGATTACTTAGATTTCTTGGACGTTTAAACATTCAAATAAAAATTCATAAAAAAATTAATATTGCTTTGAATAAAAGAAAAAAATGAATGCTAAAAACATAATTTTTAAAACTCTTTTATAAAAAGAAGATTTGTGAAAATATTTATCTTTCTTTTACTAAGGCTATTTTTAAACCCCAAAGAGCTACTTTCTGACACATTTATGAACTCATATTTTTTTTGGAACCCATAAGACAGGTGTTTTCATAAATAAATAATGTAATCGAATGGCGTTATCCATTTTTTGATAAAGGCAATGTAGCTTTGAAAAAATCGTGCAAAAGATAACGTTTGAATTGAATTTCCGAAAGCAACATCACGAAAAGGAGAAAAACCTGAAGCCACTATAAGAAACTCTTATTTGTCGAAAAATAATTTATCTATCAAAAATAGAAAACGCTATCGATTCCAAATTCCTTTAATAGTCAAGCTTGTCAATTTTAAGTCTTTACTGTTAAATAATATTAGTCAGAATATGTGTCAAAGTTTCACGTTGAGCAGGGAATTAATAAAGAATACTGCCCAGCTAAACTGAAGGCATTGAGCTCACAGGCTACAAATACTAATTGTACATTAAAGCCTTATATTTTCAAGGGTTAATTCCGTTCGAAAAAAAATTAAGAAGGGGAAACAGCTCTCCCCTTTCCTCTTTTTTTATACTTAATCATTGAACCTCCTATACTATCAAAGACATGCTTTATCATATAAAAAATCTATATCCAAAATTCAGAGCAAATTAGATAATTCTTAATAAAAACCCATTTAACATTTATATAATATAAAAGGAGTTATCCCCCTCTTTTATACTTAACCATTAAACTTTCAAAACTATTCAGAGATTTGAACGAAATCTAAAAATTCTGCTTGAAAAACCCATTTATATAAATTAAGGGGAAGGCATTAGAACCCCTGTTCCCCCTATTTATACTTATTCAATGAACACCTAATAACAGTCACGGAATCGCCTCATCAGAATGATCCTAATCTAAATTTTGAACGAAAACTTAATTCTGCATGAAAATCCCATCTATATCAACTAACAAGGGGGGGGGCATTACAGCCCCTGTTCCCCCTATTTATACTTATTCAATGAACACCTAATAACAGTCACGGAATCGCCTCATCAGAATGATCCTAATCTAAATTTTGAACGAAAACTTAATTCTGCATGAAAATCCCATTTATATCAACTAACGGGGGGGGGGGCATTAGAACCCTTGTTCCCCCGATTTATACTTATTCAGTGAACACCTAATAACAGTCACGGAATCGCCTCATCAGAATGATCCTAATCTAAATTTTGAACGAAAACTTAATTCTGCATGAAAATCCCATTTATATCAACTAACGGGGGGGGGGGCATTAGAACCCTTGTTCCCCCGATTTATACTTATTCAATGAACACCTAATAACAGTCACGGAATCGCCTCATCAGAATGATCCTAATCTAAATTTTGAACGAAAAATTAATTCTGCATGAAAATCCCATTTATATCAACTAACGGGGGGGGGGATTAGAACCCCTGTTCTCCCTATTTATACTTATTCAATGAACACCTAATAATAGTCACGGAATCGCCTCATCAGAATGATCCTAATCTAAATTTTGAACGAAAACTTAATTCTGCATGAAAATCCCATTTATATCAACTAACGGGGGGCATGAGCCCCCCGTTCCCCCTCTTATACATATCGAATGAACTCCAAAAACTAATCAGGGAAGCGCCTCGTCAGGATATACCTATATACAAAATTTCAAGTGGATCGGATATTTTTATCATGAGTTATCGCGTTACGCACGAACGCACATACATACAGAACGGACGGGCACATAAGCTCTCAGGCTATGATAGCCTGTGAGCTAAAAAACATTTTAAGGTACATTTCCAAAGATTCCGTAAGCAGAAGTTCATTATGACTACTAATATTTTTACAAAACATATTGCTTGCCCCACACATCCTGGGAACAGCTACGTTCAGTTCCGGCCCAGCTCCACTATGTAATAAAAAAATGCAAATCTGATCTTAATACCGCACAAGTGTGCTGAAAAAATCTAAACAGACACCATGTCCGATGCCAGTCTCTTCGGTGGACATGTTACATTTCTTCATTAATGTTATTTATCAAGCATCAGCTCGTGACGCAGGTTTATATTTATTCTGATGAAAAACAAATTCTTTGAAAGAAGCTAATATTTTATCGGCTTGGTTTAAATTTTTATGTCGGCCGGTAGGACCGCTAAATATTTTATTTTATCGGCCCAAACCCGTTTATTTTGTTTACCGGCCCATTTGAAAATTCTGATTCATATCGTCAGCCAAGCTCGGATGCGTGCACATCTCTACTTTGAACAAAACTTTTTATTTGCATGTAAAATAAAATGTAATTAATTCATCAACAACATAGAATGTTAGAACTTTTAGAAATAGCAATCGAAACATCTGCGGTTTTAAACTAAAAATTTTCTATTACTGTTAAGCTTGCAGCTTTTAAGGAGCAGGTGAAGAGCGCCGTATATAGGAGGATGTTTAATTTGATTTCACGTCATGAATCAGCTGTGGTCGATAATTATAAACAATAAACTTTATTCATAACATTAAATAAAGAGTTTCTCATCTGAGCGGAAACAGCTCAATCAACAAGTCATGTCAAAAATTTCCAACGGAAGAAAGAAGATTTCTAGAATTCAGATAGTTTCGGCCGAGTTTCGGTCCGGCCGAATTTCTAACAGCATTTCCGCCGATAACGAGTTTTCGGAGAAACTCAAATTTTGGGCCAAAAACGAAACCGAAACCGAATTTTCGGTGAATTTCAGATTTTGAGCCGAAAACGAAATCGAATTTTCGGCAAAATACGAATATTGGACCGAAAACGAAAACGAAACCGAATTTTCAGCAGAACTCAGATTTTGGGCCGAAAACGAAAACAAAACGGATTTTTCGAATATTCTCTGCTTGTAATTATGTCTAACACGCCATTTGTGTAATTTCAGGCATTTTTCAACATTTACACATTTGTTTGAGTTTATAAAGCGATAACATATTGCACATTTGATTTCTCAAGTTAGGTGCACATAAAAACAGGTAATTTTTTTCCTCAAAATGTGTAAATTTTAAGTCAATTATGCATTTAAAGAAAATTACACACTTATCTGTGTACATATAATTATGTTTAAATTAGAATAAATCACAAATTCGTGTAAATAATGGCATTTTTCAACATTTACACACTTGTCTGAGTTTTTCAAGTGATAATAAATTACACACTTACTTTCATAAGATAAATACACATAAAAATAGGTAAATTTCCGAGAAAAAATGTGTAAATTTTACGACAGGTGTGTAAATTTACGAATTTACACATATCCATGGGTAAAATTGGCCAATTTACACATTTATTTTTTAGAGTGTAGAAATTTTCCAGATTTAACTTTACCTTAAAAATAGATGCAATTTTTTTACGATATTCTTACAAATATCACCATATTGGGCCAATTGCTTACAGATTTTTTGCAGATTTTTGGGGAAATTGCCTACATATTTTCTACAGCTTTTTTTAATGGAATGTTTCTTCCAAACGATTATAGCGAGCATGATTTTTTTTTCTGATAATCTCTCATACACATACATAACTAAGTAGTCTTACATGTAACTTTATCAATTCATTTAAAACAAAATTTTAATGATTCTTTGAAGAATACCTAAATGCTGTAACATAGGTTTGAAAAAAAAAATGCTGAAATAATAATACTTTTATCACATTGCTCTACGTTTGAAGCTTTATGCCGCAGTGGCGCTTTTACACAGTGGTGCTCAACCTTTTTGACTCACGGGCCGCAAACATATATTTTCAACATTGGACGAGCCACAACACACTTATATGATAACTTTTTAAAAAAGTAATTTTAATAATAAGGTAATAAAAAGTAACGCAACAAAGCAGAATAATAAATTTAATCAAAGTAGTTAAATTCAATGTTAGGGGAAGAAATGTTACTAGACAATTTTAAAACGACTACTCCCTCCCAAAAAAAATACATAGATTTCCATTGAAAATGATACAGAAATATGCTCAGAATATTGTTGTTTAGAAATAACGTTGTGAAACAATTTGCTGATATTGTATCCGTGTCAATTCAAATAAGACTGTTAACTATACGATACGACAAGTATAAACGTATTAATGTAAAAGTGCAGCATTTCTAATTTTTTAAGGAAAACAAAATCAGGTCATTTTCTTTAATTAGACTTTTTTTACTGCAATTAATTTTAAATGTATCTACATAAATACAAAATTTATTAATTTAAAATAACGTATCGTTATTATTTAATAATTAAAACTCTATATTCTACTACAGAAAATATAGAACTGTAGTACCTGTGCCTAATATGGACACCCTAAGGAAAATGTATTTTTTTCACCCCCATGCAAACGTGATAGGAAAATATATGACCTTGATCCTTGATATGACCTTGACTGTTGACTATCATTATAAAAATTAGCGACCTTGTAACTATTATGGTTTTTATTTAAATGATAAACACAAAAAAATATTTACAAATGTCCATATAAGGAATCACTAGTCCCTATTACGGACAGGTGTTTCCTTATTGACTTTCTACACAGTGTGTATGGAAGAGCCACTTTTCCAAAGGATTTTAGAGGAGGGGGAGTAAAAAAAAAGTATCTTAAAGTATTCCGAGGAGGAGGGGGGACAGTAAATGTATTTTACCTTTTGATTTTACCTTTTAGATGACTTTTCAAGTTATTGCTTGGCAACGTTGAATTTTCTTCTTTCTTACAGTTGTAGTCGACGGGGACGAAAGCTGTCCATATTGGGAACCGGGCGTAGTTTTACTAAATATTGTACCAAATGATTAAGGAAAATTATTTTAAGCAAAATATGCAATAGCAATCGAAAATATGTTTTATCAGCTTTCTAAAAAGCTCCACTTTTCAACATTTAATGTAATTTTACCATATCTAATAAGAATTTAAGCTTACAAGTAATTAATATCAGCACATCTCGAAATAACAAGTTTCCTCCTAAATGGCGAACAGCGCACTTTTTTACACTTTCCAGACTTAACCCATTTTAGGCCAAGCACAGAAATTTTATAAAATGTAGCATTATTTTTATTGAAATATGCTTAAATTACATACATTAAGACACAAAAAAAGATTCGTGCATGAAAAATAATATTTTATATAAGAAATAATATTTTATATAATAATATAAAATATTATTTCTTATAATGAATAATATGAATATGAATAATATTTTTATGACTTTTGTTTTATTCTTATTTCATATACAGAATTTGCAACTTTAATCTATTTTAAAAACATATAATTCATTTAAATTGGAATAATAATATATTTTTAAAAAGTCGAATTTGTCAAAGGCGTTTCAAATTAAAACTCTAGCGTATTTTGAAAATTTTTTAAGAGAAAGTGTTTACTCCAATTGAATTACTAATATTTTATGGATGTCTTCAAAAGCCTTAAAAAATAGAAGAAAAATAAAATTCTTGAAAAAAATGTGTCAGAGTGTTAAAAAAAAAATATTTATCGAAATGTTTCGTATACGAACCTTTGGCCGAAAATGGGTTGATTATCTTTTCAACTGCTTTTCTTCACGAAAATGTTTAGCCATCTCTCGATCAGAATTATTACCTTTAAAAATATTAGGGGTGTCCATATTGAGAGCCCTGTCCATATAGGGAACAAATACCTTAGTATATGTAAAAAGAATTTTGAGTAGGAAAATTGTATTTAAGACGCAACACTTATTTAACACACAATAGATTGCAGTTACTATTTTATATAAGAAATATTGTATATTAGCAATGATGGTAGGAAATGCATTTCTAATTATGTGAGGGAGTGACCTTTGTAAAGGCACTTTAGTATTTCTGAGATCGTGACGTCAATAGTTTAACATGTGTAAGCGTAAAAGTGACATCTATCCTCTCTTTTACTTTAACTTTCTAGAGTGTGTGTGTCTCTTTCGGATTCTGCAGTTAAGCTCGCGGTTAGTGGTAATATGGTAATTTGAAGTATCTCAGTTTGCAGCGTATAAAAGCGTGGAGTTTGAGCGAGAGTGTGTCTCTGGCATTAGCCAGCCAAGACTGAGTGTGATTAGCGACATTAGATAGCGAAGTGTGTCTCTGGCATTAGCCAGCCAAGACTGAGTGTGACTAGCGACATTAGATAGCGAGAGTGTCTCTGGCAGTAGCCAGCAGAGCGTTCTAGCGATATTGATCAGCGAAGTGTGTTTTCCGCTGGTATCTAGCAGATTGAAAGTAGCATCGAGCCTCCAGTGAGTTGTGAAGGAGTTTCGGTTCTCGAATAGAGAAGTTGGCCGTGGTAAGAAATTTAATAGTAATTGCATTTGATTATCTCAAGGTAAATAAAGAATATCTTTAGCCACGGGCTGTCTAATTAACTTTTATCTAGCAGCTTAGCCGAGAGATAGTGAGAAGTAATCAGTGTTGCCCCGATTGAGCTAGTTTCCGGAGCCTGTGAGTATGCGTTTAATCTTTTCGTAGTATTCTCAGTTGTGAAAATTAGACTTGCTCCACTTCCCTTGAGCCCGTATAGTTTTTAATAAACTGTGTTTTTTATCTTAATTCATGAGTATGTCTGCATTTAACTCCCAGCAAGAGCATCCAACCGTTACAATTATAATATGCGCTTGTAAGTTTCAACATATTTATCCATACTGGATGGTGTGTAAAAATGCTACAGTTCGTATATGTTTTTAGTGAAATGTATTTAGTTTACTAAATAATGTTTGCATAGAATATATAAAATGAAATGCAGGGTCATGCAAAAAATTGGATACGTGATCGTTTATGCATGACAGTTTCTGGAAATGTGATTTCAAGAGAACTTACATTGTTCTAGTTTAAATTAAATTTTAGCTAAATAGTGACCTGTAATAAAAATAATAAGTAAAATACAGCGCTGTACAAAAATATTCAAGTATGTTTCCATCAATTAGAATAAATTTCTAAAAGTAAACTTTCAAACTTTTTTTGTGCAAAATTAAAAATTTTCATTGTGTAGTATATGTATGTACCTACAGGTGAAACACTAGTCTCAAAAAAAGAATTTAAATACATGTTTGATTATGTTAAAAAATGGCTGAAATCAGTTCTTCACATAATGTAAGCGCATTGAAAATTGTTTACTTAGTCATTCATTATATAGATATTTGTTTTCATATTATCCACAATATATATATCCGGGATCTAGTGATAATCCAGTTTTTTTTCTAAAAACTACACATAAAAAATGAATACTTTTTACCGCTACATCTCATATGTTTTTCACTAATATTTTATTAGTTTCTTTAATCAGTAATTGTGAATGAACTATTCTGAAAAAAAACTGAAAATATTTGAACAAATATTGTAAGGGAAAAAAAAGGTAACACTGGGGAGTATAAATAGAGTTTTTTAGAATCAGTGTCTTTACAACGATTCCGTTAATATATAGATTTTTTAATTTAGCTGTTGTTTTTTATTGAGTTATTACCGAAGATTTATTAAAGCATTACATTAAGCAGTCGGAAGAGATTGAAAACTTTGATAAGAAATTTAAACTCAATTCTAACATACCAATTGATTTATCTAATGCTGCCCATTTTATTATTTTTACGGTATTGATTAGGGCATTTTACAAACGCATTCTCTTTTATATGAAACCTCTATTTTCCAATTCATTTCTCCATAGTAAAGATCAATCATTAGATTCAAAGCTCTTTGATCTCTGCCGATAGATCCCTCTGGAGAATATGGATTATAAAGCGGAGTGGAATTTTCAAATGATATACTTTATCATCGTTAAAAGTATTGGAAAATCTGACAGAAGTAATATCTAAAACTTATCATTTGAACATTTTGAAGAACATTCATTGAGGGGAAAACAGAAACTTATGAAAAACATGTTATTATTTTTTTCAGTGATATTTTCGAGATAGATTTTTCTTATTGGAATATGAATACTGAATAGTCCAAAAATAGAGGGACATCGGCTGCGGAAACGTAATCTTAATTAAATGGGTATTTTTTAGAATTTTGTACTTAAAAGGTGAAAATAGATTCGTAATATAATAATACTTGTGCCCGTATGTCACATCCGTTTTATTCGTAAACTATGAAATATAGAAAGATGAAATTGGGTGGGGGGGGGGGAAGTAATAAATGGTATTAACCCACAAATCTTCCAATTATTAAACACAAACATCTTTAGGAGGGGTGTAAGGAGGTTAATTCAGTTTTTTTTTTTTTTTTTTTTTTTTTTTTTTTTTAGAAAAAAATATTTCTTTTGTATATTGTGTGCGATATCATGTGAAAGCATTTGTTACACTGAACTCAGAACATTTATTTTAATTTTAAGTATTTCATTTTCCGTCTGTCAAAGATGTAGCACAAAAATATGTATCCGCAACACCTCTATTTTCTTAATTTATTGAAACTAACATTATGAAAAAATTAGAGTCGTTTACATTAAATTAAAAATTACAGGAAAACTATGGCGATTATCCTTGCTCGCCAAATTGTTGAGATGAGAGAATGTTTTCGTTACACACAAATTTCGATTTACGGGTATCCAGCAAATGTGTTGAGCAGTGCTGTAGATAACTACCATTAAAAATATTACTATTCATATTATTATTATTCAAATTATTATTCATAATTATTTTAGAAAAAATCGTCGGAAATTAGACGAGATATTAACGTTTAAAGATACTGACGGTTTTGATATACTTAATGAAGATAACAGAATACTCTGTGTACCATCGACTTTTAATGCACAGAAAACAAGTTTTAATGATATATCTAAGTAATGCATGCCTAGATTCAGTGCAAGTGGAATAAACGCCAAACTGGTAAAACAGTAGAATTAACTCATTAACGCCCAAATTATTTTCTTCATTAAAATTAAAATCTTAGATTTCCCTTCTTTTTTTAAAAGCAGATTTTTTTATTTTTTTTTTTTTTTTAATGAAGGACACTGTCGTGTGAAAGAGATTATATATTTATCTTCATATTTAAGGATGTGAAAGACGTTTTATTGCCACTATATATAGTGATACAAAAATATGTCTCTTGGTGTTAATAGGTTAATCAGATAAATACTGTGGGGTTCACCAGAAGTTTGCATTGGGTGTATCTCAAAATACACCACTCGCATTTTTAGCACTTAACCCCTTCGGGATGAGTGTTTTCATAGAAATTAATATTTTATTAACGGTTTTCAAAACAGACATTTTTGCCTAATGGAATCGACAATGCGCTTGAATTTAATAAGGAAAAATGAGCAATAAAAAATTACTAGTTAAAAGAATAAAAGATTCTGAGCTCCTCATGAGGCACGTATAGTAGTCGCTCAACCCTGGGGGTTGTATTAAGCGTAATGTTGTAAAATGAAATGAAGTGAAACTAATTGAACGCGTAAATTAAGAAAATGAAAATATCGTCTGATTTTAATTATTATCTTTCGAAGAACTTTGACAAGTGTGTGAGAACGATTGAGTTCTCTGAATGTAATGAAGGAATGTGCCTTTTAGATGGAATTAAACTACATTTTTTATAATATATGGACTTTTAGATGAATTTGAACTTAGAATAAGTTTATCTCAACAGATGATTTTCGATTTTAATTCAAAGCTCCGCGCATCGCATAGATGCAACCCGCAAATGAAGACTTGCATGGTTAGTAAGTAATTTTTAAACTAACCCTATTTTCGAATTCTAACATTCTGGTACCCTCGGTTCGGGACAGGAGTTTTTGAATTTCAATTAATTCTAAATGAAAAAATGAATCTGAGTAGTTTGAAAACTGAGAGAAAAGGACTGAGAGCTGCTTTTACTCTCACGTTTAAGAAAATTGAAACTGAATTAACTAAAGAAACATGTGAAATTAAAGAACTTTCTATTCTGAAAACTCAACTGTTTGATAAATTTCAACGGATGGACACTTGTCAAAGTAAAATTTCGGAAATATTGTTACAAGATAAGGACGAAAAATTGTTTACCGAAGATTTTGAAAGTGCAGAAGAATATCGAGAAAAATATATAGAAATATGTGCACGTATTGATGAAAAGATACAGGTTTCTTCATCTCCTGGCGAAGAAGTAAAACGCAAATTTAAATTACCGGAGATCGAGCTGAAAAAGTTTAACGGCGAACCAAAGGAATTTTTATCGTTTTGGAGCCAGTTCAAGAAAATACACGAAGACGATTCTATTGCCGCTGAAGACAAGATGCAGTACCTGTTCCAATGTATGGAACCGAAATCAAAAGCGGAGTGTTTAATATCAAGTTATCCAGCTACCGCGGAAAATTATCCGAAGGCTATCGATCAATTAAAACAGAGGTTTGGACGAGATGATCTTCTTGTGCAAATTTACGTTAGGGAATTATTAACCCTCGTAATGAAAAATGCCACTGCGCCTAAAATGAAAGTTGACTTAGCCTCTTTATACGATGAATTAGAAAGCAAACTTCGCGCCTTAGAAAGTTTGGGAAGAACTCAAGAGAAGTATGGAGACTTTCTCATGCCCTTGGTTGAGAGTTGCTTGCCTGAAGAAGTTCTTTTGACCTGGGAAAGAAGTCGAAATCACGATACATATTCCAGTGAGAATTCCAGGACTTTAAAAAATCTGATGGACTTTCTACGCCAAGAAGTTCAAGGAGATGAAATGGTGTTTTTAGCAAGAAAAGGTTTTGATTCTATTGTTAGAAAAAAGAACATTTTATCTGAAATTATTAGCAAACCTGATCCAGCTACCGCATCTGCATTGGTGAGTATAGAAAATAAAGGTAAGAAAAACAATTGCATATTCTGTGATAGGTTTCACCCCTCTAATAAATGTTTTGGGGCTAAAAAAATGTCTTTAATTGAAAAACAAAAAATTTTGTTAAAAAAGGGGATTTGTTTCACTTGTTTGCAAAAAGCTGGTCATCTGAGTAAGAATTGTAATATTAAAAATAAATTAAAATGTAATTATTGCCATAAACCACATTTTGAAATAATGTGTCCAGAACAAAATATAAATAATAATCAAGATGATTCTTTAAAATCTGAAAATTCTCTTTCTAATTGTAGTAGAAATAAAGTTGTGTACATGCAAACGCTTGGCGTGCGCATTCGATCGCAAGGTCGCCAAAAAGTCGTACGCGCACTGCTGGATTCAGCGAGCCAAAGTAGTTACGTAAGCGAGAGAATAACGAAATCACTGAAAATGCATCCTATAAGAAAAGAAATAACTATTCACGCGCTGTTCGGGGGGGATGAAACGGAACCTAAAAAACATGATGTGTTTTCGGTAGAAATCAGTGAATTAGATGGAAATAATGCGTTTTGTTTTGAAGCATTTTCCGAAAAAAAGATTTGCGGATTTGTACCTAAAATTAAAGATTATAGAATATTAAATGAATTAAAAGGAAATAAAATAAATCTATCTGATGATTTTTGTAAGGAGTCTGAAATTGATCTTTTGGTGGGGGCTGATATGATAGGAAAATTATTGACAGGAAATTTAATTCAATTAAATTGCGATTTGACTGCCATAGAAACCAAGCTCGGTTGGACAGTAATGGGGAAACAAATGTGTGGCAAGAAACATAACGTTTTGACAACATTGTCTATGCACGTTAGAAATATTCCTTTGAATGAATTATGGGAACTTGAAACCATAGGAATTTCTGACCCCATTCAGAGTTTTGAAAAACGGGAAAACTTTGATTTAAACGATTTTAAGGAAAAAATGAAAATTCTTCCCGATGGCAGATATGAAGTAGGGCTTCCATGGAAGTGTAATTTTAAAAACTTGCCCGACAATAAAGTTTTAGCTTGGAAGAGATATGAAAAAATGATCAATAAATTGAAATGTGGGGGATTTTTCGATGAATATCAGGAAGTATTTAAGAATTGGGAAAAAATGAATATTATTGAACGTGTTCCAGAAAATGAATTAAGTAATAAATGTCATTATTTACCGCATAGGCCCGTTATCAGGTTAGATAAGGAAACCACAAAAATACGCCCTGTATTTGATGCATCTGCTTCTGAGAAAGGGAAACCCTCGTTAAATGAATGTTTGTATAAAGGCATCAATCTTATAGAATTAATACCTGATATTCTTGATCGTTTTAGAATGTATCCTATCGGTATAACTGCAGATATAGAAAAGGCTTATTTAATGTTATCTGTTATGCCTAAAGATAGAGATTTTCTTAGATTCTATTTCCTATGTAATGAAGGACAATTGATTTATAGACATTGTAGAGTTGTATTTGGTGTCTCTTCTAGCTCTTATTTACTAAGTGCATCTATAATGCATCTTTTAGAAAATAGTCCTCCTGAATATAAGGAAACTGCTGAAAAATTAAAGTGTTCATTTTATGTAGATAATTGTGTATCAGGTGTTTCTAACATTAATGAAGCTGAAATGTTTATTGAAAATGCAAAGTTATTAATGTCTAAAGGGTGTTTCAATTTGCGTTGTTTTGAAAGCAATGTAGCTTGCAAGAATGTTGATAAATATTCTGGGGATACTTCAGTTTTGGGGATTATTTGGAATTTAGATAATGATTCTTTGAAATGTTGTTTAGATTTAGAAACATTAACGTGTGAAAGGAAAATTACTAAGAGATTAATTTTGAGCATTGTGCAAAAGATTTTTGATCCTATCGGTTTATTCTCTCCTGCTACATTGCTTCCAAAATTATTGCTACAAGACTCATGGAAACAGAAAATTCCATGGGATCGAGAATTACCTTGTAACATTGTGAGTGCTTTTTTGAAATGGTTGAAGAATATTGATGTTTTAAAAGAAGTAGCTATACCTCGATACTTAGAAATTAATGCTTCATCTGAACTTCATGTTTTTGTTGATGCGAGTAAAGGGGCATATGCAGCATGTGTCTTCGCTAGATCAATAATTGATTCCGATGTCAAGGTTACGCTTGTTAGAGCGAAGTCTAGGGTTGCTCCTCTCAAAACTTTGAGCATGCCGCGTTTAGAGTTAATGGCTTGTTGTATAGGTACTCGACTTGCGAGTTCTATCATCAAGGCAATAAATATGCCAGGTCTGAAAATCACATTCTGGTCAGATTCTACTACCGCAATTTGGTGGATAAAGGAACATGGGAATTGGTCGGTTTTCGTGAGCAACAGAGTCAAAGAAATTCGACAGATGTCCAATATAGAGTCATGGAAGCACGTTCCAGGAAATTTGAATATAGCTGATATACTTTCACGTGGATGTTCTCCGCAGAAAATGCTTGATTCGCGATGGTGGGAAGGTCCTAAGTGGTTAAAAGAAAATCCTGAATGTTGGCCAATTGGCGCGATTGACTGTCAGCCAAAAGATGTTGATTTAGAAAGAAAAAAGATCGAAATTACGAATATTGATCTAGCTAAAGACACACCCCTTTGGCTCTTAGATAATATATCTAATTATGATAAGATGATAAGAATATTTGCTTGGATTCTGAGATTTGTAAATAATTGCCGAAATGTTTCTAATAAGTGTAAATATTCTAATCTTACTCAAAATGAAATTGAAAATTCTGAAAAATATCTAATCCGTTTAGTTCAGAGCTGTTATTTCTATAATAAAAGGTCATTAAATGATATTGTAACATTCACAGATGATAATGGAATTTTAAGAGTTAAAACTAAAATAACTGAAAGAAATGACCGAGAATCATTTTTGTATCCAATATTGTTACCAGGCAAATGTGAATTTACTAAATTATTGATTAGATCAGTACACCAAAAGAATTGTCATGCAGGTATAAGAACAATGCAATCTTTAATAAGAGAAAGATTTTGGATAATTAGAGCTAGAAGAACTATTAAAAATGTATTGTACGACTGTATTGCATGTAAACGTTTTAAGGTAAAGTCTTTGTCAAGCGAACCAACACCTTTGCCACCAGATCGCGTTACAGATTGTGCTGTCTTTGAAATTATTGGAGTAGACTTAGCCGGGCCGTTATTTCTAAAAAATGGCGAGAAAGTTTGGATAGCATTGTTTACTTGTGCCGTTTATCGCGCGATTCACCTTGAACTAGTCAATTCGCTATCTTCTGATGCTTTCCTGCTAGCACTTAGACGTTTTATAGCTAGACGCGGTAGGCCCAGCACTATTTATTGTGATAATGGAACAAACTTTAGGGGGGCTTCCAATGAACTTTCAAAATTAAATTGGGATAAAATTTTAAAAGAAACCATGACGCATAAAATTGTTTGGAAATTTATACCTCCCACCGCAGCTTGGTGGGGAGGCTGGTGGGAAAGGTTAGTTCGCATTGTAAAAGAATTGTTAGTACGTACTTTAGGTAGATCTGTATTGACTTATGAAGAATTGAATACACTTATATGTGATTGTGAATCTGTGATTAACTGCAGACCTCTAACCTATATCTCAGAGGACCCACTGGAGCTAGTACCTCTCACACCCGCTATGTTTCTTACTGAAAACCGAAGTTTCAGCAATTCGGATATTATCGAATTAGATTCTCAAAGTTTAAGGAGAAGGTTGAATTACAGAGCTAAACTTCTTACCGATTTTAGGCAACGTTTTAGAAAAGAATACCTCAGCGAATTAGTTCAAAAACATACTGAAAAATATACACGTGAACCGCGAGTGGGAGAAATAGTCTTAGTTGGGGATGATAACAAAAAACGTTTATTTTGGCCTTTAGCAAAGGTGATTCATTTAATTCCAGGACGGGATGGTAAAGTTCGTGGTGTTAAGTTGAAAACTCAGCACGGCACGGTTTTACGTCCGGTGCAGCGCATCTTTCCTTTGGAAATATATTCGAATGAAATAATTGAAATTGCATCCAAACCGTCGGGTGAAGAGAAAACTAGTTCCAGTGAGCATGATGATCATGAAAATGTGTCTTCTCCTGATAGTGTCATACTTAAGAAATATACCTCTTCTGGAAGATGTGTAAAAGCTCCAAAGAGGTTGGATCTTTTTAATAATAATTGTTATGTATTTGAAACTCTCCCCAAGTTTCAAAGGGGGGAGGATGTTGTAAAATGAAATGAAGTGAAACTAATTGAACGCGTAAATTAAGAAAATGAAAATATCGTCTGATTTTAATTATTATCTTTCGAAGAACTTTGACAAGTGTGTGAGAACGATTGAGTTCTCTGAATGTAATGAAGGAATGTGCCTTTTAGATGGAATTAAACTACATTTTTTATAATATATGGACTTTTAGATGAATTTGAACTTAGAATAAGTTTATCTCAACAGATGATTTTCGATTTTAATTCAAAGCTCCGCGCATCGCATAGATGCAACCCGCAAATGAAGACTTGCATGGTTAGTAAGTAATTTTTAAACTAACCCTATTTTCGAATTCTAACATTCTGGTACCCTCGGTTCGGGACAGGAGTTTTTGAATTTCAATTAATTCTAAATGAAAAAATGAATCTGAGTAGTTTGAAAACTGAGAGAAAAGGACTGAGAGCTGCTTTTACTCTCACGTTTAAGAAAATTGAAACTGAATTAACTAAAGAAACATGTGAAATTAAAGAACTTTCTATTCTGAAAACTCAACTGTTTGATAAATTTCAACGGATGGACACTTGTCAAAGTAAAATTTCGGAAATATTGTTACAAGATAAGGACGAAAAATTGTTTACCGAAGATTTTGAAAGTGCAGAAGAATATCGAGAAAAATATATAGAAATATGTGCACGTATTGATGAAAAGATACAGGTTTCTTCATCTCCTGGCGAAGAAGTAAAACGCAAATTTAAATTACCGGAGATCGAGCTGAAAAAGTTTAACGGCGAACCAAAGGAATTTTTATCGTTTTGGAGCCAGTTCAAGAAAATACACGAAGACGATTCTATTGCCGCTGAAGACAAGATGCAGTACCTGTTCCAATGTATGGAACCGAAATCAAAAGCGGAGTGTTTAATATCAAGTTATCCAGCTACCGCGGAAAATTATCCGAAGGCTATCGATCAATTAAAACAGAGGTTTGGACGAGATGATCTTCTTGTGCAAATTTACGTTAGGGAATTATTAACCCTCGTAATGAAAAATGCCACTGCGCCTAAAATGAAAGTTGACTTAGCCTCTTTATACGATGAATTAGAAAGCAAACTTCGCGCCTTAGAAAGTTTGGGAAGAACTCAAGAGAAGTATGGAGACTTTCTCATGCCCTTGGTTGAGAGTTGCTTGCCTGAAGAAGTTCTTTTGACCTGGGAAAGAAGTCGAAATCACGATACATATTCCAGTGAGAATTCCAGGACTTTAAAAAATCTGATGGACTTTCTACGCCAAGAAGTTCAAGGAGATGAAATGGTGTTTTTAGCAAGAAAAGGTTTTGATTCTATTGTTAGAAAAAAGAACATTTTATCTGAAATTATTAGCAAACCTGATCCAGCTACCGCATCTGCATTGGTGAGTATAGAAAATAAAGGTAAGAAAAACAATTGCATATTCTGTGATAGGTTTCACCCCTCTAATAAATGTTTTGGGGCTAAAAAAATGTCTTTAATTGAAAAACAAAAAATTTTGTTAAAAAAGGGGATTTGTTTCACTTGTTTGCAAAAAGCTGGTCATCTGAGTAAGAATTGTAATATTAAAAATAAATTAAAATGTAATTATTGCCATAAACCACATTTTGAAATAATGTGTCCAGAACAAAATATAAATAATAATCAAGATGATTCTTTAAAATCTGAAAATTCTCTTTCTAATTGTAGTAGAAATAAAGTTGTGTACATGCAAACGCTTGGCGTGCGCATTCGATCGCAAGGTCGCCAAAAAGTCGTACGCGCACTGCTGGATTCAGCGAGCCAAAGTAGTTACGTAAGCGAGAGAATAACGAAATCACTGAAAATGCATCCTATAAGAAAAGAAATAACTATTCACGCGCTGTTCGGGGGGGATGAAACGGAACCTAAAAAACATGATGTGTTTTCGGTAGAAATCAGTGAATTAGATGGAAATAATGCGTTTTGTTTTGAAGCATTTTCCGAAAAAAAGATTTGCGGATTTGTACCTAAAATTAAAGATTATAGAATATTAAATGAATTAAAAGGAAATAAAATAAATCTATCTGATGATTTTTGTAAGGAGTCTGAAATTGATCTTTTGGTGGGGGCTGATATGATAGGAAAATTATTGACAGGAAATTTAATTCAATTAAATTGCGATTTGACTGCCATAGAAACCAAGCTCGGTTGGACAGTAATGGGGAAACAAATGTGTGGCAAGAAACATAACGTTTTGACAACATTGTCTATGCACGTTAGAAATATTCCTTTGAATGAATTATGGGAACTTGAAACCATAGGAATTTCTGACCCCATTCAGAGTTTTGAAAAACGGGAAAACTTTGATTTAAACGATTTTAAGGAAAAAATGAAAATTCTTCCCGATGGCAGATATGAAGTAGGGCTTCCATGGAAGTGTAATTTTAAAAACTTGCCCGACAATAAAGTTTTAGCTTGGAAGAGATATGAAAAAATGATCAATAAATTGAAATGTGGGGGATTTTTCGATGAATATCAGGAAGTATTTAAGAATTGGGAAAAAATGAATATTATTGAACGTGTTCCAGAAAATGAATTAAGTAATAAATGTCATTATTTACCGCATAGGCCCGTTATCAGGTTAGATAAGGAAACCACAAAAATACGCCCTGTATTTGATGCATCTGCTTCTGAGAAAGGGAAACCCTCGTTAAATGAATGTTTGTATAAAGGCATCAATCTTATAGAATTAATACCTGATATTCTTGATCGTTTTAGAATGTATCCTATCGGTATAACTGCAGATATAGAAAAGGCTTATTTAATGTTATCTGTTATGCCTAAAGATAGAGATTTTCTTAGATTCTATTTCCTATGTAATGAAGGACAATTGATTTATAGACATTGTAGAGTTGTATTTGGTGTCTCTTCTAGCTCTTATTTACTAAGTGCATCTATAATGCATCTTTTAGAAAATAGTCCTCCTGAATATAAGGAAACTGCTGAAAAATTAAAGTGTTCATTTTATGTAGATAATTGTGTATCAGGTGTTTCTAACATTAATGAAGCTGAAATGTTTATTGAAAATGCAAAGTTATTAATGTCTAAAGGGTGTTTCAATTTGCGTTGTTTTGAAAGCAATGTAGCTTGCAAGAATGTTGATAAATATTCTGGGGATACTTCAGTTTTGGGGATTATTTGGAATTTAGATAATGATTCTTTGAAATGTTGTTTAGATTTAGAAACATTAACGTGTGAAAGGAAAATTACTAAGAGATTAATTTTGAGCATTGTGCAAAAGATTTTTGATCCTATCGGTTTATTCTCTCCTGCTACATTGCTTCCAAAATTATTGCTACAAGACTCATGGAAACAGAAAATTCCATGGGATCGAGAATTACCTTGTAACATTGTGAGTGCTTTTTTGAAATGGTTGAAGAATATTGATGTTTTAAAAGAAGTAGCTATACCTCGATACTTAGAAATTAATGCTTCATCTGAACTTCATGTTTTTGTTGATGCGAGTAAAGGGGCATATGCAGCATGTGTCTTCGCTAGATCAATAATTGATTCCGATGTCAAGGTTACGCTTGTTAGAGCGAAGTCTAGGGTTGCTCCTCTCAAAACTTTGAGCATGCCGCGTTTAGAGTTAATGGCTTGTTGTATAGGTACTCGACTTGCGAGTTCTATCATCAAGGCAATAAATATGCCAGGTCTGAAAATCACATTCTGGTCAGATTCTACTACCGCAATTTGGTGGATAAAGGAACATGGGAATTGGTCGGTTTTCGTGAGCAACAGAGTCAAAGAAATTCGACAGATGTCCAATATAGAGTCATGGAAGCACGTTCCAGGAAATTTGAATATAGCTGATATACTTTCACGTGGATGTTCTCCGCAGAAAATGCTTGATTCGCGATGGTGGGAAGGTCCTAAGTGGTTAAAAGAAAATCCTGAATGTTGGCCAATTGGCGCGATTGACTGTCAGCCAAAAGATGTTGATTTAGAAAGAAAAAAGATCGAAATTACGAATATTGATCTAGCTAAAGACACACCCCTTTGGCTCTTAGATAATATATCTAATTATGATAAGATGATAAGAATATTTGCTTGGATTCTGAGATTTGTAAATAATTGCCGAAATGTTTCTAATAAGTGTAAATATTCTAATCTTACTCAAAATGAAATTGAAAATTCTGAAAAATATCTAATCCGTTTAGTTCAGAGCTGTTATTTCTATAATAAAAGGTCATTAAATGATATTGTAACATTCACAGATGATAATGGAATTTTAAGAGTTAAAACTAAAATAACTGAAAGAAATGACCGAGAATCATTTTTGTATCCAATATTGTTACCAGGCAAATGTGAATTTACTAAATTATTGATTAGATCAGTACACCAAAAGAATTGTCATGCAGGTATAAGAACAATGCAATCTTTAATAAGAGAAAGATTTTGGATAATTAGAGCTAGAAGAACTATTAAAAATGTATTGTACGACTGTATTGCATGTAAACGTTTTAAGGTAAAGTCTTTGTCAAGCGAACCAACACCTTTGCCACCAGATCGCGTTACAGATTGTGCTGTCTTTGAAATTATTGGAGTAGACTTAGCCGGGCCGTTATTTCTAAAAAATGGCGAGAAAGTTTGGATAGCATTGTTTACTTGTGCCGTTTATCGCGCGATTCACCTTGAACTAGTCAATTCGCTATCTTCTGATGCTTTCCTGCTAGCACTTAGACGTTTTATAGCTAGACGCGGTAGGCCCAGCACTATTTATTGTGATAATGGAACAAACTTTAGGGGGGCTTCCAATGAACTTTCAAAATTAAATTGGGATAAAATTTTAAAAGAAACCATGACGCATAAAATTGTTTGGAAATTTATACCTCCCACCGCAGCTTGGTGGGGAGGCTGGTGGGAAAGGTTAGTTCGCATTGTAAAAGAATTGTTAGTACGTACTTTAGGTAGATCTGTATTGACTTATGAAGAATTGAATACACTTATATGTGATTGTGAATCTGTGATTAACTGCAGACCTCTAACCTATATCTCAGAGGACCCACTGGAGCTAGTACCTCTCACACCCGCTATGTTTCTTACTGAAAACCGAAGTTTCAGCAATTCGGATATTATCGAATTAGATTCTCAAAGTTTAAGGAGAAGGTTGAATTACAGAGCTAAACTTCTTACCGATTTTAGGCAACGTTTTAGAAAAGAATACCTCAGCGAATTAGTTCAAAAACATACTGAAAAATATACACGTGAACCGCGAGTGGGAGAAATAGTCTTAGTTGGGGATGATAACAAAAAACGTTTATTTTGGCCTTTAGCAAAGGTGATTCATTTAATTCCAGGACGGGATGGTAAAGTTCGTGGTGTTAAGTTGAAAACTCAGCACGGCACGGTTTTACGTCCGGTGCAGCGCATCTTTCCTTTGGAAATATATTCGAATGAAATAATTGAAATTGCATCCAAACCGTCGGGTGAAGAGAAAACTAGTTCCAGTGAGCATGATGATCATGAAAATGTGTCTTCTCCTGATAGTGTCATACTTAAGAAATATACCTCTTCTGGAAGATGTGTAAAAGCTCCAAAGAGGTTGGATCTTTTTAATAATAATTGTTATGTATTTGAAACTCTCCCCAAGTTTCAAAGGGGGGAGGATGTTGTAAAATGAAATGAAGTGAAACTAATTGAACGCGTAAATTAAGAAAATGAAAATATCGTCTGATTTTAATTATTATCTTTCGAAGAACTTTGACAAGTGTGTGAGAACGATTGAGTTCTCTGAATGTAATGAAGGAATGTGCCTTTTAGATGGAATTAAACTACATTTTTTATAATATATGGACTTTTAGATGAATTTGAACTTAGAATAAGTTTATCTCAACAGATGATTTTCGATTTTAATTCAAAGCTCCGCGCATCGCATAGATGCAACCCGCAAATGAAGACTTGCATGGTTAGTAAGTAATTTTTAAACTAACCCTATTTTCGAATTCTAACACGTAATATGGTCGTAAGTAGTCATTTCGACTGCTACGTTTTGAATATTTTTCGATTCAAACCAGAATTTTTATTATAAAAAATACAAAAGAGAATAAGAGAAAAATAATTAAATAAAAGATTTAAAAGATTTCAACTGAAAATTCTGGTGTGAAATACTTAAAAAAATATCTACAATTTCCGATTTTTCTAATGTTAAAACCTATCTGGAGAAACTTGGCATGGACTATGACTGTGTTCGAAATTTGCGACATACTTTCGAAGCACGCTATGCACAATGCCAAGTTTGAACTCTGAACAAGGGTTTTGTTTTAGCTACCCTGTAAACAAATAATTATTATTAGTTAGTTTATTTAGTCTTATTGAATGCCAAATTAAGTTTAAATATGCGCTATTTTTAATGTCAGTACCTAATTAAATTTATCGAAAAAAATAAAAATAAAAACACCGGAAAACAGATTAATATAAGATAAAAATCTGATATTATTTTGTTTTCATATCCGTTTGAATTTTTTTTATTTAGACATTCGTACTTTTCTAGTAGTACTTTTCTACCCATAGATACCAACATCTCTTAATTATTCTGGAGTCCGATAGTAGACAAACGTATTTCCAACTAGAAACTTTATTTAATAAATAGTTTTAAAATGAAATCAAATAAGTATCATGTTAAAAAAAAAGACACTTTCCGGCTTTAAACATGCTTGTCTGGTATCAGACTCCGCATTAATTAAGAGATGTTGGCATATATGCTATTCCTAATCCTATGTTGTATTGTTTTCTACAAAGTGTTGTGAGGGAGTGACCTTTCCATAAAGGCACTCTAGTGTTTCTGAGATCGTGACGTCAATAAGTTAACATGTGTAAGCGTAAAAGCGACATCTATCCTCTCTTTTACTTTTACTTTCTAGAGTGTGTGTGCTCTTTCGGATTTTACAGTTAGCTTGCGGTTATTAGTAATATGTTAATGTGAAGTATCTCAGTTTGCAGAATATAAAAGCTTGGGTTTGAGTGTCTCTGGCGTGTCTCTGGCATTAGCCAGCAGCCAGCGTGTGAGGTTCTCTGCCATTAGATAGCGAAGCTAATTATTGTTCAGCGAAGAGCTAGCGAATAGGAAGTAGCGACGGCCTCCAGTGAAGCGGAAAGGAGTTTGGATAGTTGATTTGAGATTCGGCCGTGGTAAGAAAATTTATAATAGTTCCATTTTGATTATTTGTGAAATAAAGAATTACCCACAGCCACGGGCTGTTTAATCAAGCTTTGTTTAGCAGCTCAGCCGGAAGATAGTGAGAAGCGTTAGGCGGTGCCACGACTGAGCTAGGTCGGAGCCTGTGAGTATGATTTAGCTGTTCATAGTGATTTCAGTTGTGTAAATTTAAGACTTGCTCCACTTCCCTTCAGCCATTATCACTTTAATAAACTTTGTTATTTTATCCTAAATTACTGAGTATGTCTACATTTAACCTCCACCACGACCAACCAAACGTTACAAATGACGCTCAGCATGCATGTAACGTTACAGTGTTATTATTTTTTTAGCAAAGATTTCTTTCAATAATATAATATATTTAACAATTCTTATATTCATTGTACGTAACCCTCTGAATTCGAGTAATACTCACACTTGACTTTTTTTTTTAGAAAAAAGCTAAATTAAAATGAAATTGCAGAAAAGATTAGTAGTTAATTATTGATATTTAAACAGTAAAGGATATAAAAATGTTACATTGAATAATATGATTAAAAAAATCAACACTCGTAGAATTGATTATTGATTTAAATTTGACTTTAAGGATTTACAGGAAAATATACTATCATTCAACTTTTATAATGTAATGTAATGAAAATAATATTGGCAATTACAAAAAATCATCAAATATCGAATAAAACACATAAAATAATTTCCCACAATAGGAACATGCATTATTCATATATTATCTACTCGACAAAATCTACTTCACATGATGATATAAACACGCTTTCTTATTAACCCACTTGAAATATAGACAATTTTTTTCACAGGAAACTTCCCTTTCCACTATAGCTTACTTTAATTGAAATTCTTTATTTTAAACTCTTTGATAAATTGAAATTTTAATTTTAATTTTAAATTTTTAAATTTTAAATTTCAAATCAGCAGTCTATATAATCACTTCAAGAACACTTTTTTTCTAGCACAGAGAGCTTCAGAAGTTTCGGTTGCAGGCCAGGAGGGCGTCCATTAACATGTTTTAAGCTCAACAAATCCCGTCCAGCAGATTAACCACCATTATCAAGATTCGCTGACGAAGGCAGAGCCCGAAAACCTTTGTTCAATGAGGTTCCTGTATATTAATGCTTAAAAACTTCTGAAAAATATTTTACATATGGCACCCCTGTTTTACCCTAGGGTTCAGGACATTTCATGATGCAATATTAAGTACATTAAATAATTTTGGGGAAAAAACCTCATATCGCAGTATTATACTTTGAGGAACTAGTAAAGTACAATAAAAACACGACAAACAAATAACGCCAAATGTAAATCAAATGTGTAAAATTTACCTAATAGGATTTATAGATGCAGCAAAAACAAAAGGTAGTAAAATAAGTTTTGGTACTTACGTATTAACGCTACCGCAGGAGAAGGTGTGCTAACGCACCAAGAAAGAGCAACACATATTTATCTTTTGGATTCCTTGTTTCTTGTTGTTTGCTGATTTTTGAGGCCATTTTTTTAGTGCTTTTTAGTGCTTTAGTGCTTTTTTAATGCGTTAGTACTTTTTTTTGCTCATTTTTTGACTCCATTATTTTTGTGTACGTGCGAACAACATGATTGCTCTTTATTGGCGCATTAGCACAACTTCTGCTGCGGTGGCGTTAATACGTAAATGCTTAAGTTTTTCTAGATAAGATAAAATGCCAGAAAGCAAATGCACCATAAAATATAACTAGTAAGAATGTATTTGTTAAAAATAGAAAACTTTGCTCATTGGGGCACTAAAACAAGAACTTTAATAACTTGTACAATTAAAAAGTATACATAATATAAAATCAAGGTTTCGAGCCCTCTTCAAGGAAATACGATGGTTAAATGACTAAAAGTTTGCTTCCTGAGCGAGAAATTGAAATGAACCAAAAGTTTGAATATGTTTCCATCAACGCGCGGAAAAAAAAATTAATACTGCAAACTAGTACACATTTAAGATTTTACAGTGTTATGCCATATTTTTGATATATTATCATTATAAATTATCATTACAAGGTATATTTTCTCGTGCAAGGATTTCGACAGATTCTCTAATTTTACGTTTGTATGTGTTATTGCACAGAAATATGATTTTAGCCTATTCAAACTTAATATAGCAACCTTTGTTAGCCAAGTAGAAACAAGAAAGAGCTTTATTTTATTTATTCTATCCAATATTCCTGCGATACTCCTTAATTATTACTAAAAGCTTATGTGTTGTCATGCCGGAATAACCTCTTTTCAGAGTATTTGATAATGTGATAGCAGAGTTGCCAACCTCCGGCTTTTTTTTAATTAAAAAAATATACTTTGAACCGAAAATTTTTTTTAAATTAGAAGTGTCTTGCATTAAATGAGATAGTCGTCTAAAATTTATTTCATTTCATTAATTAAATTCATTTCTGGTGGAAATATAATTGTTTGATTTTTAAAAAGCCGGAAGCTGGCATGTATGTGATAGGTATTTCACATATACCAGACTTTTTGATCCACCCCCTTATCTCATTGACATCCTTCGTGATAAAATTAACAAAATTCCAATGGATTAATAATAGGTATTTTTATTTTTCCTCGCTCGTAGATGGGAACATATTCAAATATTTGATTCATTTCGATTTCATTTTACTAAAGAAATTATTACTTACTCGGGAAGCAAAAATTTAGTCTTTTCACCGTGATATTTTCCTAAAGACGACCGCATAAGACGGCCCGAAACGTTGATTTTATTATTTAATTTTTATTGTACAAGTTTTAATTAAATTTCTTCTTTCTTTGTTCACCAATGAGCAAAGTTTTGTACTTTTAACAAAGACGTTTTTAACAGTAACAAATAAAAGGTATTCAAAAAAAAAAAAAAAAACTGTATTTGCAATGAAAAAGCTATGACATTTATACTTAACTTTTAATACTTAAAAAACAGCATATCGTGCATTACAGATTTTGAAAAACAAATAAAAACAACAACTAATATTACAATATAATACATTTTGCCACAAATAAAATACAATAAAAATACGCTAAACAAAAGAAGTTTAGGTTTAAACCCCATGTGTTAAATTTATCTAACGATGGATGTAAGACGATGTTAAATTT
Organism: Maratus speculifer; assembly: GCA_964019185.1. Classification (NCBI taxonomy): domain Eukaryota; kingdom Metazoa; phylum Arthropoda; class Arachnida; order Araneae; family Salticidae; genus Maratus; species Maratus speculifer. The sequence continues at coordinate 161,842,054 of OZ025292.1, read as the reverse complement.
ACCTAATAGGATTACTACAAAAGCAAATTTTTTTTTTTTTTTTTTTTTTTTACATAATATCAAATGCTAGATAACAATTTAATATATTAAATAAAAATTGTACCAATACAATAGACTGTTTACAGAAAAGCACGATGCCAGAAAACAAACTAGTCGTTGGGGGCCACCGTAATACTTACCCATCATGGATATGTATATGAAAATAAAACATGTGAAACTATTTATACAATGCATTGCAATTCATTAACAAAATTTAAATATTGTTAATATACATAGTAATGCTATATGAAAGAACTGCTGATGTACCAATTTCGACAAATTATATAAAACGCCAAACTACTCAAGTAGTACCGAACTGCGTAAAAGAAACGTCCTTATAACTCCAAAAATAATAATTCTGCTAACTAACAATTAACTGCGTCGGATTAAGCTTCTCATTTCCAATTAAAATATACTTCTGAATTGAAATTTGAATGAAATACAGGGTCATGAAAAATCGGAACATGTGGAAAACAGGATTACAAATATCTCGGCAACTAATAATCCGATTGACTTCGTTCTATATGCAAAATGTGTGTTAATTTATTGCCTTTTACATACATTCCTTAGAACAAAAAAATTCGAAAATTTTTATATACCTTTCATCAGAACGAATTTTTCGAGAGTCCGAAAAAAATAGTTCCGGATAATCGAGGTTGCTGATATTAAATAGGGTTCGTCCCATTCTTACATACTAACTGCATACAAAATTTCAAGTCTCTATCTCAATTTGTTCGGGAGATAGAGCGTTTACAGACAGACAGACAGACAGACAGACAGACAGACGGACGGACGGCAAAATTTTTTTTCTAAAAATATGTTTTTCGGAATCTCCACTATCTAAAACGTGTATATCCGTCAAAAAAATTTTCGATTTTCAAAACGATTGCAAGACTTACCCTATACTACGTATGATGGGTAAGTAATAACAGTATTAAAAAGATACTGTGTTTTCAATGATAAATCTGTTTTTGAAGTGAGTTTTAATTCTTATTTTAATGCCGACACTCACATTAAACTAAAATTTTAACAAAAGAAATTATGCAAGTGCTACTAAAAGAAAAAAAAAGTTTGAAACTTTGCAAATTAAAGCAGACACAATAGACAATTATTTACAAATGAAACACAAATACAGGAGACAGCTTTACCGATACGTAAAACAAATTTGCACTAATGAATACTGTAATAAAACCAACACTAAAAATGTCAAGTAAGACTATTAAACATGAGGCAAATACTAATAATAGTACACGATGCAAACATTAATAATAATGCACGATGCAAGTACCAATAACAATAAGCAATGCAAACACGTAATAAAATAATTAAAATATAATCATATGAAAAACATGACTTATTTTATTTTTTTAAAAGTTGTGATTTATATTTTTGGAACGTATAATTTAAACATCACAAACAGTTCTATATCCATTTCGAAACAGATTTTTTCGCTTTATAATATACTACAAGAAATACACATTCTAAGTTTTAAATGCTAAAAAGTAATATTTCTATTCTGAAATATTTGCGCTTTGAAATTTTTAAGCGTGCACACATTGATTTCATCCCGGCTGCCGCGAATTGATATACCCGTTCACTCAGCTGCAGATTTCACTGCAACAGAAGCATTTTTTAACTCATTATAATTCTGCAGATATAATCCAGTTTTGTAAAATGAAGGTATTATTAAGATTCTCAAAGGATTGTATTTCCCTGCGTAATTAAAGTTTTTATATCATATCCAAAAAATTAACAAAAACAATATTACAATTTTGCTCTTTTGCTCGGCGGTCAGGGGATTAAAACAAAGCAATACATCCGAACAATAAATATGCGAAATGTCGCATATTTGATATAGAGATGCTTAACCAAACGTTTTTTCCGGAAAATTCAGAACTATTTCTAAGTGGGCGTTTTTTGGTGTATTTGGTGTATTTTTGTTGGCCGATTATCTACGCTATGGGATATAGGCCCTATGGGGTGGGTTGCCCTCCGTGGGGGTCTTTCTAAGGGAACCTAACCCTTATTTACGCAAGGTTCGAAGAAAACCACGGAAAACTTCGAACGGTTAGGCCGACGGTCGCGATTGGGTTCGAACCCCCACCTACCGTCTACCAGTTTGGAGGTCGGAACCTCGCGGCCACTGGTGGGGCATTTCTAAGTTGAAGGCATTACTTTTTCCTATCAGTAGTTAGTGCATGGGTAAAACAGCAACGGTTTTTTTCTTTTAATATTTTGTAAAATTGTAAGGCAAATTATATGTTCATATTTTCAAACTTTTTGGCAATATAAGTGCAAATGTTATAATGGACTTTCTTTAAACGTTTAACTTCTTTTTAATTATTTATATTTAATGCATATTTTTATGTAGAAGTACAAGTGTAAAAGGGTTCATTTATTAATTTAATTATAAAAGCAATTTAGAATTCTTATAACAAATTAGCGCAGTACAATATAAATAAATAAAAAGAACGTTTTAAAGTCAACGTGTCAATTACTATGCATTTTTCTGTTCAGAAAAAATAACTGAATTGCCCTTTATGCCTATGTTTAGCACTTACTCAAATAATTCTCACCGTTTTTCTTGCGATATACAAAATATTTCAAAATTGGAATTGAGGCAACTTTAAACATACTGTACATATTATAAAAACGTAAAAATAAAATATAAAAATGTGTCATATGAAATATAAAAAAAAAATCAAAATTATGGGCTTCCATATACACCAGACTCTTTTATAAAGATGAAATTACCACTGATAAAAACGTATTAGCTTACAGCAGATGCATCAAAATTGCAGTATATATTGATCGAGGCTTTCGTTTAAAGAAAAACATACTGCAGCAAGGAAAATCTCCTCCCTTTCGAATCTTACAGAGTATCATATAAACAAAGTATAAAAAAGTTTTACGCTTTTTATGTATTCAAGGAAATTGTGTTGAACAAATTTCATATCTTCATTTTATATGGCAACAATGTTTCACAACTCAACAATAGCTCATCTGCGTGTGAAAATATTCCACACATCTTTTTTTTTTTTTTTTTTTTTTTGCATCGCTATCCCTTGAGTTTCAATGTCATATTATGAATGATATTAGATAAATATCATTCGATTAGGACGATGAAAAATACATAGAAAAAACTTGTATCATGGTTTCATTGAAAGATTAAAAAAATTGAAAATGCTGATAAAATGGAGCACCATTATAGTTTTCTATACTTTCTTTTCTTTTTTTTTTCTTTTTTTTTCTAAGTGTGTGCAGTGAAACTCTATGTGAAATTATGTGTGCGTAGTGAAGATTCTCTCTATTCTAAAAAAAGTTACTAATACCACCGCTGACAATGAAATTTTTTTAATGGGGGTCTTTTTTGTAATATTAACCGTTTACGCGACAAATTTATATCGCAATGTAATTATAATTTTGTTTTATGATATTACACCTTCAAATGTTTTAAATTATGCATACAAGTTTATAAAATACCAAGAAAAATATTTATGTAGTTTTTTCTTTTAGTTGTTTTTACTTCAGTGGTCGCATTTTTTAACATGATTTTTGATTGATAACTTATGCAAATATAACAAAGTATTTTCCGCTATATGCTATTGTATATTTTTCTTGTGTATTTTTTCGAATTCCAAAAACATTTAGATTACTAGCGGTTAAATTTAAGTAACATAGAGAAAACGATAAAAGCAAATAATATATTTTTTATGCAAATTAATAAATTTACATATGTTCCTTATACCTGTGATAAATGCTTAAACATAAATATTTTTCTTTTCAAATGTTGAAATCAACCTTATATTTTATAGGAAAAATAGGACATGGTTATTATGTTGGAAAATATATGTTTGATGTTACAAATAATGCTATGTTCCCATTTGGAATTTTTTCAGATTTGAAAAAAAAAATCATTAAATTAAGAGTTATTTTTCAAATAAATTTCATCCCAAAGTTACTTTTATTGCTGTTTTATCATGTAACAATTGAAATTGTAGAGTATTTAGATTTAAAAGTAATTTAAATACGATAAAAGTGAAAGCAGTATCGCTGTTCATTGTCACCATCGTTATACAATTCTAAAAATTGTAATTTGGTTTTTGCTTCAACTCAAAAGTCACTACTATTTGACAACAACGAAAAATTCCACAATGACAGAAATAAAAATTTGTCTATAATATTAAACTTCTAAATAGACTTGATATAAACCTACAAAAATATTTCTGTAAAATCTAAACCTTACATAATTTTTTTATATATATTATAAAACTATTATTGATTTTAATATTTTTAATTTCTGTATTTTTCTGATTTGTTTATTAAAAAATTAATACAGTATACCTATTTCTTAAGTGTGACATAATATTTAATCAAGAGGCGATAATCAATAAATTCTCCAAATATAATCTTTAAAGTGAAGATATAGAAGATAAGTATAAATTGCGTCATTTTTAAACCACCAGATCAATTTTACTCTTTAGTGTGAGTAAAGGTAAAAGTACATATTAAATTAAGTATGTAACCACTTTCTCCGGAATAAACATTTCACACGTAAAGCATTTTTATGCTTAGCCAGGATATATTTAATAAAGAATATTTTCTATTTCATTATAATGAAAAAACAATGGCATCTATAAAATTAAAATGCATAAAGGTAAACTAGGCCCAATAACCAATGTTCTCATGATCTCAGAAAAACTATGTCATTTTATTAGCCCATCAGAATAAAGTATGCACATATAAATATTTTTACCGAAATTTAACTCGCAAATTAAAAAATACCTTCAAAAAACCATGTGTCATAATATTTTGCGTTATTTTTCTTTTCTCTCTAACAAGGGAAGTAATTTTATTGTCACTGGTTTGAAGAAATTTTATTAAAAAAATTTTCAAATTAAAAATAAATATAAATAATGAAATAAATAAAAAATTAGTTTGAATGGGTACTTCGACATATGCACAGATTTCATAAAAAAAATAATTATCAAAATCAGTTCAGTAGATCACTCAATGTTGTGGCCTAAAAAAATAGCCTGTTCTTTTATCGATTCCTGCTGAAATATAATTTTGAAGTAACACAAAAATTATAATGAACTCCTTAATTTCCGAATTGATGTGTATGTATTAAAATATTTTTTTCTAGATTTATGTCAATTTCTGATTGTATAGTAATTGAAACACATTATTACTTTTTTCTGATAGTGTAATTCATATTATGGATGTTATTGTTTTTTGAATGTTATTAAATATTGTTAACAAATAAGACTAAGTTTACAAGACTATTTTACCAGCTACGGTATTGTTTGTTTAGTTGAATAAGCAATAAATGTCATGAATTTATTTTTTAAATTTTATTTTATAAATATTTGTTTACAATGTTAAAAATGTGTGCCAAAATCCCTAGTAATTTGACAGTTTTTAAAATACCGGCTGCTTGACCATATTATTAAGTATATCGGATCATATTATGTCCATATCATGGGCAGAATAAAGATTGCAATAGACGTTTTCATATTGAATATGGATACATTTTTTTAGTAGGATTTTAAAAAAAGTATAGCTACCATCGATTAGTGTTTATCTATAAAAAAAAAGTGCAATGTTTATACATACAATTTTATAAATAACTTACAAAATTATTATTATTTCTATTTTATATATAATATTTCTAAATATACATTTTATTCGTATGTAATGAAATACACAACATTGTATAATATTAAACATATATTTTACTGTGTAGACTGCAATTTTCGTATTTTATGATATTCTCGCGCATAAATTTCAATATGTGTAAAATAGTGTAATATCATGAAAAACTCTGTTAACATTATCTCTCAATATGTATGAAACGTATACACTTCATATTAAATACCGAAGATGACATAGTAAACCATGAAAACGTATATAAATTTCACGACAACCTGACAATATTTACGCGAGTTATTTCAAGGACAAGCAGAAAAAAAATCAAAAACAATTTTCAACTTTGTTTGGAAGTGATGAAAATTGCTCGAGGTAATATTTTATAAATACCTTTATGATATATATTTTGAGAATTTACGTATGTCTTCTTGCGGCTTATTTTTTAAACTGTTAAATAGTTATATTCACTATATATATACTGTACATAATAAACAATGTATAAATATATCTATAACTGTATATAAGTTTTAACTTTTAAATTTTTTATACCATAAACTTTCTGAAATTCTTTTGATTTAATTAGATTTTTCTTTAAAATGGCTAAAAATACAGAAATGCTTATAGAACTAATTGTTAGTTTGCAAAGTTATAATAGAAACAACGTACGACATTATTGTGTTTCAAATAAATAATTTTTTTAAGTAGCAATCTAAATTTGAGTATAAAAGTTGTTAAAGAAAAACTTGTTGTAAAATTAAAGAAAAAAGAAAAGAAAACCCTAATCAAATATATTTTTAAATATATAAATATATTAAATATATAAATTTAAATATATATTTAAAAATAATTCAGTCAGTCATAACTGAATAAATAGTTATATATATATATTCAGTTATATAATATCGATCTGTAGTAAATTCAATATGTTATTACATTTTTAAATTTTGCTTACACCATAGAAAACAGAGGAATATTAATTTTTTTCGGAAAACTATATAAAAAATATGTAATAAAATGAATGACAAAGTAAATGAAACGTACTAGAAACATAAACGTAAAAAATAAATTTCTGTAAAATACTCTGTGTTTAGAAAAAAATGGTTTTTGTCCAGTCAGTTCTCCGAACACTTTATATAGTACTTTCAAACTAATAATAATTCAAATATAATTACAAACTTACATCCCAATGTCATTAAGGCTAAATGTTTCCACTGATGAAAATTAGTTCATTTTCTAAAGAAAAAATGCAGTTCAATAAAATTTTCGTAAGGGGCAGTGCAAGTATAACGTTATCAAATTTTTGGTAATTTTACACCCCCTCCCTTCCTTTTGATATTATACGTTAAAATTTTCGGAAATGATATCGTTATCAAAGTGTAATTTTTTTTCTCATTTTTAGAATTTCCTATTTTTTTGTTTGCAGTGATATACAAAACTGGCTACATTTATTTTTCACATACACTACTATTGATCCAAATACTGAGAAGTTAATAAAATATCGCTTTATTCAAATAACGCTTAAAAGAATATACATTATATAAAAGTATGTTAAAATTATACTAAAAATTATATTAAGGTACCCTGGGGTAATAACGCCACGTTAAGGTTCTAGCAATTTTCACGGCTCAGTTTTAGTTTGTATTTTTCAAACAAATATATGATTTGATACAGCAACTCATTGACTATCTATGTAAAAAAAATTATTTAACAGATATGTATACATAAAATGTAATGGCGTGATTTCTTGACCAATGCTATTTGGCGTTATTACCCACCTATATGGGTAATAATGCCATGCAAACAAAACTATGAAATAAGTTGGAATAATTGCATGTAGATTGCCCAATTCTAAAAATACAAACTCTCAGCTCTAGAAATTGACAAATTGCATCCTAAGCTATTGAAAATGTTAATTTTTTTGTGAAAGTGTAAGAAAAATAAAGGTGTGGTGTGGGGAGGAGGGGATAAGGCAAAAGAATATCAGACCGTCAGCTTCTTTTTGCTGAAAAAACCGCTTAAATAGAATTATTAGAAACATTGCAAAGTTTTAACTGTGTTTATTTGAATCAGTATTTATGATACAGCTCGGCCACTGTAGGGAATCAACCAGGATAAAAATTGCAAGGATTGGCGTTATTACCCCGTTATAGTTATTGCGCTGTACATTTTAAATTACAAATTATCTCGAGAAGATATCCAAAATCTTCAACAACATTTTGAAAGGCTATGAAATGTACTACAAATTTATGTAATTAACAATGTATTTCCGGATCAAAAAAATAGTCTTCACATCACAAAAGGTATCTCGCAAATTTTAGATCAAGCGTTAATTTTAGCTGCTTGTAAAAACAATAAGACCTAAAAATGCAACAAATTAACTTGAAGCTGTTTTTTGCGATTTATATGACTCAAAACCCTTCTGCGCAGAACACATGGGTGTCATTTACCAAATTATTTCATAATTATGCAAAATATTAGCACTTGGCGTTATTACCCCGTCTGGCGTTATTACCCCAGGGTACCTTATTATTAAATTGGTGTGAGGGGATTTTAAAATAGTTTAAGCGAGTGTGGTATTACACATTTTTATAGTTTTTGAACTTTGAAAAACAGTCTTATTAGAAACGTAGAAAATAATTGACAAATTTAATTATTTTTTATTATTTATTTAATTTATTTATTTGGTTTATCTCCGATTACAAATCATTTGTCAAAATACTACCATAAATATGCTTCGATTTATTCAAAAATTCAAACGTAAATTCATTTTTCTTTTCACAGTTTTGCTTAAGAAAGATGGGGATCGACTTATACACGAGTATATACGGTAATAATGAATTATGTATGCGAAGTCTGGTGAAAATTGCTCTCCGAGTAGCGTTTGAGCCTATATTTAACTAAAACAAAAGATTTTTTGAAAAACCTCTTTAAATCGGGATGCACATTTGATATATTAAAATGAGATAAAAGTTATTTACTTATTTCTTAAATATTTCCCTATAATTAATATTTAATTACATGTATTTTCTTTTTTACGCCTTAAATACCTTAAAAAACCTGCTGATAATAGCTTTAGCTATTTCTTAAATTTCACCAATAACACATATTTTTGGCCATCTTTGTCCATGCATGTAACAAAAAAAAATCGCTTAAATTACTAATATTTTTCAAAGGTGTATTATGTCATGTATTGAAATCAGAATCTAACTCAGAAGAATATTGCTTATTTGCATAAATAAAGAATTAAATATTATTTATTTTACATATAGGGAGCCTTTACGTAATTTATCAATAACGAATACGCTATACAAAAAAAATGTATATTTCTAGTATTTGACTTTAATATTATAGGATACAGAAAGGGTTAACTTTAATCATACAAAATTGTTTTTCTATAAACCAAACGCATCATCATAATCACCCCAAAATGGTCAATGAAACAACAAAATAGAGGAAACAAGGATATGAATTGTGTTTATTAAGATGTCATCAAATCCATGCCTAAATCGAGGAGAACTACTGTTCAAATGAGAATAATTCAACATAGAAATTAATGCATGTGAATCCAGTCTATTAAAAGAGATAGTTAAACTGAGCCAATCATTTAACTGTCGTCGTAAATTTGGTGTTATACGATTGCGTTCAAAGAATCGTCTGAAACACACTAATATTCATATATTCATGTCTACAGTATTTTCCACACTGAAAACAAATGATACTCGAAAATCCTCCAATAGCTTATTTCCGAGCAATAAATCATGCCTCTTCCAATATATTCATGATTGAAGAGGCTGGAATAAACATGTATGTCTCTCGTAAACTGTCTTCGAAATATATTTCAGGACTCCCGTCACAAACATTTTATTTACGATCTTTCTGCGTTTTTTCCATCGGAAACAGCAACGATTTTATGTGAAAATATATAAAATTGCAAAACGAAACAAGTCCGTTGAAGTGGCTTGATTTTGAAGCAATAAAACTGAACATTTTATGCTTTTCCTTAAATTTATTGAGGTGTAGAGTAGAGATTTTTATAATAATTGGACATACATTTTTAAAAAATATTTCAAAGATTTATATGCATTGTATCGCATGATTAAACTGTGTTACTAATGAGGTATTTGTAAGTTTGCTGTTTTATGGTATCCAACCCACATTTTAAAATAATTCTTATTTAAAAAAATATTTATTGAGTTATGTTTATAAAAAATCACATTATTAATGTTTTTTTATTTAATTTTTTCTTAATTTATTTAAAAAATGGAGATTTTTAAAACCATTATAACTCGATAAGTTATGAGTAGAATATTTTTATTTATTTTTTTTTCATTTAAATAAATACAATTATAAAAGCTTTAATTTTATTTTAGCACTTAAAAAATAAATTAAATACAAGTTAAATACATTAAAATTAATAATTTGAAAATAAAAATGATGTAACATGAATGAAATGAAATAAAAATCATATTTTCAAAAGTCAATATAGATATACATTACTTTTATGAATCAAAATTAAAGTAAAGCAATTGAAATGACAAGAAATTTTCTCAATTTGAACGATTTATTTTTAACATTTCTTGTGTTATAATAACTTAAATATCTGAAATGGTGAAAAAACCTATCATAAAGGAAAAAAAAAACCGCTTTTTTACAAGAAATTGTATTTATATTAACTACTGCTTGAAAGCTAGATTTTGAAAATAACGAAAACGAAAAAATTAATATTTCCTGTTCCAGTGAAAATAGAAATATAATTTAAACGTCATTTTAAGCGGAAACAATTAGAAAAACTTTTAATACAATATTTGTTATTAGAAGATTTGAATATTTTCCGATTTTTGATTTAAGAAATGTAATCTTTCTTTATATAACATACGCAATTTTTCTTTATTTAACAAAATATGGTTGCACTTAAAAAACAATTACGGATACAGGTGGAAAATAATTAAAGGTAAATACATTTTCTGAACTTTACAAAGATTTTTACACTATAAGCTTCTAACAGAAAATTTTCAAAGAAAGAGCATTATTGTTATTCTTTAAAATTAAACAGTATTTTCAATATACTTGCACAAAAATGTGGTGTTATAATCTGTAGAAAAATAGACAGCATCTCTGTGTTAACTTCTAATTATAATTTTAAAAAACGGTGAAAATTATTAAACATATCTTCAGCAGAAAATGAAAAATTACTCTGAAAACAATCTTTTATAAAAATGTATATATTATAAAATTTTAATTACCGATAACATCTTCAATATTGCTATCAAACTATAATTTTTAATTAATAATGTATTTTATATACAGGGTTTCCATAAAACAGTGGTCCAACTATACACTTTACTTGTAACAACTGTAACCGTTGTAGATTGTAGGTTCTATGTCAAAATTTAAGCGTATCTCAAACAATATTAGGTATTCACAATAGGTCCAAATTCATGGTCGCCTCTGGCGATTAAATTTTTTCTTTTTGCGACAAATTTTCGGTGTCTTACTCGCCATCCTTTCGTGAATTTTGTATTTATTTCCCGTAATCCCCTAACGAGAATCTCGTGTCTTTTTGTGATTATCTGAGGAAAAGTGCGTGTTTTATTTTGAAATCCTTAGACAAATTCGCTTTTCTTTCCGCGATCCTTTGACGACAGTCGTTTGTTATTATTATTATTAGTTTGTGATCCTTTAATTAATTAGCTTTTCTTCTGTGAACTTTTGGCGAAATATGCTTTGATTCTTCGTTTTTTCGAGTGGTTATAGATTTTATTAGAAATTAAGCCCTGATGTCGATAAGCAATAGTTGGGTTTAGGAGTCGCTCTTTAAAATGATTTGAGCATCTGCACTTACAGTAACCATACGGTCGTACATTGCTTTGTTATTCACTCGCTTACTTGGCTATATGCTCATAATGGAAACTCCTGAATCCAAAGCTTTATTTCTGGGATGATTCTGTTTCACTTGATGCTTTAGAAATGAGATCTTGTTTTCATTCCGGTGCTACCTAATGATTTGCCAAATTTGAGATAAATAACTGACGAGACTATTATTTCCAGTACTCCGAGCTTGTTAAACGAAATGGCTGAAAAATGGACTTTAGTCTTGATGTGTGCTATGTAACTTAATGTTTACACATTGTACAAAATTTGCAATATTCTGTCCAGATCTTTGACCGTGTTTTTTAAATGGTTATATATCCATAATTTAACTATATTCTGATCATATATTGGGCAAAAATATAGTAAGAATACTGTAAAATGATGGTTGTGTTACTGTTTTCTTTAAAAATGTTCAAATGATTAGAAGAAATACTGCAAATTTTTAAAAACGCATATCGAACATTTACGAGAAATACTAAGTTAGTTTACCTTCAATTTGATGTATAATTTTTTTAAAATAGACAAAAGGCTATAATACAATAAAGTCAGCTACCGTTCCACAAAAAAATCATTTCTCCAAAAGGTGTTGTGATGTTTAAATCTGAATTTTAAACGTTAAAAAAAGTTGCTAAATTATATTTTCCACATTATGAAAAGGATAAAACATTAAGCATTAAATTAAAAGTTAATTACATAAGTTATTTACAGCACAGTTTAAAAAAAATACAGTGATATTTGCTATGATTTTATGATTTTATCTTTTATAGCTTTTATTTCCAAGTTCTTTCGAAGTTCAACAAAAATGCAAATTTTTGACGGTACAAATAATAATGATTTTATTAGTTTATCTATTTCTTGGAGAGTCCCCTGACAGAATAGAGCAGATATATTTATTGGTCGTCAATATTAAGTTTTCATCATAGTTAAAATCATTGTATAAAAACGCACAAAAGTATTTAAATACTTATCAGTTACGAGAAAAAAGAATCTAAACTTAATTTAGAATTTTGATGAATAATGTGCTTGCTCTCCAACATTATTTTTCTAATAAAATCTTCTTCTAACAGCTAATAATAAACAGAATTTGCTTTATTTTCCTCAAAAAAATTTGTCGCGCATGGAGAGAGTTCAACTATGATGATCTCTGAATGGAGGTAAAATTACAATTTAGAATATGAGCATACTCTTCTAACCATGATAAAAGTGGTCGATCAGGGAAGTGATCGCTTAATGGAGGTAGTCGCTCAGGGAGGTTTCCCTGTATATTATTGACATTGTGAAGCCCATTTATTGAAACTCTGTAAACCTAGAAACGTATTTTTTAGATACAATAATTTTAAAATATCGCACTTATATTTTCCTTTCGCTGACAACTTTTTATCCATTAGCTAAAATGGCTCACGAAAATATTGGTATGCAAATACATTGATATATTGTGATTGATATAAAAAACATAAACTGAAGACTAAATTCAAGTAATTTTCCAAAAATACTGCACTCTCGATATACTCTGATATGAGGTATAGCTTTTAGAAAGATTGAATCCTACTCTTATGCTTTATATATTTCGAAAAATTTGATGCTTTCTTAAAATATGCATATGCTTAAAACAGAAGAGGAACAGGTATCACATTCCTATGTCAATTAAAAGAAAATAATCTCAAGTATATGTCAAAATATAAGAAATTCTGAATGTTTATTTCCATAATTTCCGTTTGTTTGTTCTTATAAATAATTTATAAATAATCAGTTTTATAAATTAATTTTGTTAATTAACATGTTCCTTTTCATTCTCAAATTTAAAGAAAATAATAATTTTTTAAAAATAAATTTAAATAAAGAGGCATAATTTAAACGACGGATTTAAATGCTTTCTTTCTTTCTAACCGATGAACGAGCCCCTGTCTGCCTAGTTAACCCAGCTTAATGCGTTAGCTACGTGATATCGGGGCGGGTGGCCGCCTAATCGCCCTGTAGTAGTAAAAAAAATCAATTCCTTCGCTTCGCACGTCATCAAATCTGCATACACTGTTAAAAATATGCTGCAGTTTGTTGCAACGCACTCCACCGCTTGTATATAGTATTATTATACTATAGTATATTATATTATAGTATCTATTCCAACCAATGTGAAAGCTCCATTTCACGGCGAAGTAACCCTTTTCTATACAAGCAGGGGAGTGCGTTGCAACAAAATGCAGCAGATTTTTAACACTGTACTTGCTTTTTATATTGTTACATATGCATATTTTGAGTATAATTCGACCATATTATTATGAACATATTTTGTTTTATTTGTTGCTTAACGTTCCATCCTTTTGTTTCTACTGCAAATGGCTATTCCAATTGTTCTCGTAATTTAGAACCTTGATCAGATGACAAGACCTTCACCTGGCAAGATGCCTCCAGAGGTATAATTTACAGGTAACTTCAAAGGCTTTGCACCCGCGACGGAGTTTACATGCACCAAGTGCCATTAGTGTACATGTCGGAAATTATTATTTTTTTGACGGTCCACTAAAATAAGCACCCGGTTGGCTGTTTAGATTAAATTCTTTGTTGGCAATCTTTATGGTTTATTGCACATTGGATTAACTGTTGTTGCCGCACACCTTGCATTTATCATACCAGACAAAATGGGGCTAGATGATTTAGAGCCTGAACGGTGGTACTGAACTTAGCTGAGAGTCGGGACAGTTGACGGAATAATAACAACAGAGAATGACCGAAAAGCTAAATCGTACCGCAGAAGGGAAAATCTTGAGGCAAAAGGCAAGGCAAACGAGAGTGTTGCAAAGGGAGACAAGATCACAGATTTAATTGCTTATAAGTTACTGAAAAAGAAAAAATAATCAAAACTTAATTTAGAGCTTTGATGAATACTGTACTTTCAAAAATTATTTTTTTCATAAACATTTTTACAAATAATTAAAAATAAACAGAATTTTTTTTCTTTTTTTTCAAAGAAATTATCGCTCGATGAGAAAATTCAACTGGGATGGTCTCTGAATGGTGATAAAATTAGTATTGAGCCTATGGGAATAAATTTTGTTCCACGGAAAAATCATCGTCCAGGGAGGTGGTCGCCCCGGACGATTTCACTGTTTACCATTGAAATATGGAGGCCTTATTCATGGAAACTCTGTAATATACAAACGTGTTTTATAGATACAATAACTTTACAATATCGCAGTTTTTTTTTTTCATTTCGTTTGAGAAGTCTTTTGAACTATTAAATAAAATGGCTCACGGAAATATTGGTATGCAAACGCATTTATGTATGCATAAAAATACCAAATGAATACTAAAATGATGTAATTTTCGAAAATATTGCTCTCTCGATATACTCCGGTATGAAATACAGCTTTTAGAAAGATTAGATTCTACTAAAATAGAAAAAGAAGCAACATATCCATACGTCAATTAGAGGAACATAGTCAATAGTCTCAAATTAACGCCAATACACACACACACACACACACACATATATATATATATATATATATATATATACAGGGTGTTTAAAGAATGACCGTTATCTTTGAAAAATCAATAAAAATTCAACGGGCAGCTTTAGAAATACACCGTTTTTACAATATATTTGAGACAACAGTAAATTTTCAGGCATACATCTTTCGAAATTAGTTACAATTTTCAACAACAGATGGCGTTGCAGGCAATTTGAAAGCTATAGTAGAAAATGCAATCTGTGGGTTTGCCATTATGTAAAGCCTCTGTGCCTGTCCACGAAGACACTCGCGAGCTAAAGCTATTCACTATAAAGAAATTGACCTATTTACTGCAGCATCACTCCACCGCTTTTATAGAAAAAGGTTACTTTTTGTGTTATGGAGCATTCTCATTGGTCATAAAGGACCTCAGCTATGCAATGCAATGCAAAAAATAAATAAATAAAAATAAAAAATCTCAAAATGCGAAAGAGTTATTACAAAAATACCTCCCCATAGGAATAGCAACAGCTCCCCAGTGCCTTCGCGGGCAGGGACAGAGGCTTTATAGAATGGCATACTCATAGATTGCGTTTTCTACTATAGCTTGAGTTAGTTTATAAATTAGTTAAATAATATTTTTTTAAAATAAAAATTATCGTCTGAATGAAATGTTTAATCTCGAAGCTGGCTATGAATTCTGTTTATATGATGATTAAAATGATGATGGGAAAATAAAGGGGAACGCCGTGATGATACTTCAAGCTCTTAACTTAAAAATGTCATATATATGTATATATATATATATATATATATATGTATATATATATATATATATTTCCATATTTTCTCTCTGGTTGTTCTGATAGAGTTAATTTATTTATAATCAGTTTTATTTATTGTTTTAATTAACGTGCCACTTTTAATTCTAAAAATATGTATTCTGAAAATGCAGGTTTTTAAAAATAAATTTCAATAAAGATGCATAATTTAAACGACGGACTTACATACCTATAATTTACCGAAAAAGAAAAAAAAATACTTGAAAATTAATATAGAAATTTATGAATAATTTACATATATGGAAACTACTGTAATTCTACAAACGTATTTTATAGATACGATAACTTAAAAATCTCATACTTATTATTATCTTTTTTTCATTTTGCTCAGTACGTTTTTATCCGTTAGCTGAAATGGCTGACGGAAATATTAGTATGCAAACACATTGATATAAGCTTAGAAAAAAAAAAACTGAAGACTAAAATGGAATAATTCTCCCAAAAAAATACTGCACTCTCGTTATACTATGATATCAGGCACAGCTTTTAGTTAGATTGAATTCGAAAATTCTGATGATTTGTTAAAGTATGCGTAAACTTTAAATAGAAAAAAAAGAAATATCGCATTTATATGTCAATTAAAGGAAAATTTTCTTAAGTGTATGCGAAAATATAAAAAAATCCGAATGTTTTTTTTTTCATGTTTTCTGTATTTTTCTCTGATAAATAATTTATTAATAATCAGTTTTATTAATTATGTTAATTATCATGCTACTTTTTATTCGTAAATCTTAAAATATATCATGGAAATGCAGGGTTTATAAAAATAAATTTCAGTAAAAACGCATTCAAAAATTTAATTGTGCAACAGAATGAAATACATATTAAAAGGACGTAATTTAAAAATTAAAAAAAATTTTTAATTGAAAATGCTAAATGACAATAAAAGCTTTGTGATAATATTTTAAGTATAAAAATAGTTTCTATAAATCAGTCATTTATAAAACTCGTGGGATAAACAAAACTCTAAAAATAACAGAAACTATTTTTTTTTCGTTAATACTAGAATATAATTTAAAAAGTCATTTATTGCATTTTTTATACGAATATGAATTTATATACAGGGTGAGTCATAAATATTGAAACAATAGGCTATCTCCTTAAATATTGTCCATAGACCCATACTTCCAATTGCAAAAATTCGTAAAAAAAGGTGAAATGTTTGATAAGATAAATTGCGACTTCATGGGGAGTCTAGTAGAAAAAATACAAAAATTAAATTTTTATACGACCCCCGTAGGATAAAATTTCCAATTAGAAAAATTTTCCTTATTCAGTCCTGAATAAGACACAAAAAGTTGCATCTTCTTATCTTTAAAACTCGCTAAGTTATAGCCGTTTAAAAAATTCATAAGGTTTTAAGGGATGAGACACAAATTGAAATGTGCGCGATTCAAAAAACAAAGTTGCATTAACAGTTCTCGGAAACGCGCAAAAATCTATTTTTTGAATTCGAATTTTGATTTTTTTTCTTTTTTGTGATGGTTAGTCTTATGGTTTGCTAAGAAAATCACATTCTAACATCTCGCATATAGTTTATAAAAATTTCATGTGGTTAGTACTGGTTTAATTAAAAATGGGATAATTAAATATCGTAATAACTCGTAATATTATTTATCGGATTTCAGTTTCTTTCCATTTAATTAAAGTTGAAAATCTGATTTTAGTTTTGTTCCAGAGTTTTGTTTTTTAATATTAATTTTAAAAATATCAAAAATATTTTTTGAAAAAGTAATTTAACTTTTTAAAAAATCATATTTTCAAAAGTAAATATTTTTTCAAATTTGCCGAAAGAAAACTAATGTAAAAAAATCAAAAATGACGTGTTTCAAGTTTTTTTTTCTTTAAAAATTCGTAGCATTAATTATTTAAAGACAAGAATTAATGGGGGGGGGGGGGAATTCATTATGCAGAAAAACGACGTGTACTGTTTAAATGTCTGTCATTTATTTAAAAGAATGGTTTTTCTAAGATGCAGATTAAGTCTTTTTTATAAATTTAGCTCTCACAACTTCAGGCTTTTTATCGTCCTGGAGAGGCTGTTAAAAAATTTGTATTCTGGGCCCAGGCCGGGCCAGGACAAAGAGTCTCCTTTTTTCTGAAGACATGCCAGGCCGGACCTAACGTAGTTTTCATAAAGGAGGAGACTGCTATGTTCTTTCTAGGTGTACATTGGACGAAATTTTCAGTCCCGGTCTCGACAAAACCCGTATTAAATTTAATACGTGCTTAAAATAAATAAAATTCGGCTCAATCGAAATTTTTTCAAAAAACACGTAGAATTTAAAATCTTTTTTTTTTTTTTTTTTTCTTTTACAAAATAAATAAATAAATAAATAAATAATATTCATTTTTTTTTAAAGAATAGTATATTCAAAGGCTGAAAAATTAAATACAATAAAACCAGTGAAAAAAAGTCTGCCTATGACGGTATTCTGTCTTAAACGGAAAATATGGATTAAATTCTAATTACACCTTCTAGGGAGGGCATCCTTCTATAACGTAATTTTTCTTTTCTGTGTGATTCCGTCTTAAAATGTTTTACTGTATAACATTTTTCAAAGTCTCCAACGCATGGGATGTTAACGATGTTAAGACATAAGTGATACATTTATACATAAATAGAGATTCATTGATAAAATATAAATATTATAGCCTTTTGCACTTCTTTAATAATAAAAAGTGTAAATATAAAAAACTAAAAGCTATAAAAGAAATCTTTGGTCAGAAATCTTCCATTCAAAACCATTTTTTCCCACACCGAAGTAAAAAACTATGTAGAAATTTGCGGCTGAACCGGGCTGTGATTTAAACTATTTTCCAGACCGGTCCGGGTTATGATTTTAACATTTTTTTCAGGCCGGGCCGAACTTTTTCCCCCTATGGGTGGTTTGGGACCGGATCAAAATATTTCGATCCATGCAGAGACCTCAAGTGCAGACTACCAACATATTTTGAAAAAAGTTTAGATTTAATTCAATACACTGCTTTGTTATGTCCAAATGAGAGGCACTGTCTTAAATCGATATTTAAAAATGGACATTATATGGATGACCCCTTACTTGCTTTGAAAATTAGCGAGAAATTCTTTGTTTCTAGGCATGGTAAAGTGGTGTAAGTCACGAATTTTGGAGAAATTCAGATTTTAATATCTCTGTCAGGTTTTTAGATATTTAGATGAAAATTTTTTTGTTCATTTTAGGAATGGATAAGGAATAATTTCCTAATTGGGAATTTTGTCCCATAGGGGCCGTATAAAAATTTAATTTTCGTGATTTTTCAAATAGACCCCCCATGGAGTTGCAACTTATCTTATCTGAAACTTCATCTTTTTTTATGAATTTTTGCAATTGGAAGTATGGGTCTAGGAGCAATATTTAAGGAGATAGCCTATTGTTTCGATATTTATGACTCATCCTGTATATCAATGAATTTATATTATCAATGTTTACATGTTAACATCTAAGTTTGTATATTTATAAAAGTTCAAAGTTATACACAAATCTTTCTTATTAAGATTTTTATAGAAACATTTAAAAATAATAAATTAGAACATTTCTAGTTTGCACAAGAAAACTGTTATTAAAACACGCACATACTTGTATAAATAGTTCTTTTTCTAAAATACTTTTACTCTCTTGTCATTTTTAAAGCTTTATTTATTTATTTATTGTGCTAGTCGAACAATATTTTATGAGTTAATTTATGACTTTAGGTTAAATAGTTTTGCTCGAATAGTACATTATTAATAAATTTACAAATAAGTTATGAAATCTAAAAAACAATAGCTAAACATTAAATTTTTATGTATCATCTTTTTTTTACTTCGAAACAATATAAGATTTTGTTCCCTACTTTTAACAAAACAATTCATTGTGCATTACCAGCGTTGCAACAATTTTCCTTTATATAGCATTTTATTTTTATCTTTTTTGTCACTGATTTTTAAGTGACATATTTCTTTTGATTTTTTAATTTATTTTGTAGACATTTGGAAATATGAAGAAAAATAATGAAAAACGTTAAAGTGTAAATTACCTTGATATAGAAATCTTTAGAAATATCTTTTTAAGAATAAAAGTATCTTTCCTTTTTACATTTTCAACATACGCTTCATGATTACAAATTACATTCCGTGTTTTTTCTTTAAAGGGATTTCATTCATATTAATTTCTGTTTGCAAGATAAAAGGCTAGTTCATACATAAATATTTAATCGCTTACTTCAATAAAAACAAACACTACTTTTGAAAATTATCTGTGACTGAAGATTTTGAAATATGTAGGTGTCATAAATTAAATCCATAATCATGAAATACAAAATCGGAAGTATTATTACCAATCTTACACTTTAAACAAATAAAACAGAAAACGATAATAATTTTGTTTAACGATTCACTAAATATCTATATGTAATCGTTTTTCTTTCTAAAAATATGTGATTTTTTCCTCAATTTTTAATAAAATAATTTATTGCCTCTGACTTTTATGCAATATATTTCTTTTGATTTAGTAATTGATTTTGCAGACATTTGGAAAGAATAAGTAAAAAGACAGCTTGTAGGTATTAATTACTTTGATGTACAAATCTTTAGATATATCTTTTTAAACATGAATGCATCTTCCATTTTACATATTAAATATACAATTAATGATTACAAAATATCATGCATATTTTTTGAAAGAATTTTATTTATATTAGTTTTTTGTTTTCAAGATTAAAGGCTAGTGTTAATACATAAATATTTTAAAATTATTTTTGTAACTTATCTGATCCTGAGGATTTTGAAATATGCATGTGATGTAAACTTTATCAATATTTTTGCAAAAAAGTGTCCAGACATGTCTGTCACAATCATTTATATTCATTCAATATTACTTCAATTCGAATGAGCAAAGATTTTATATGATGTTAGGTAAGGTGAGGAAAGAATCAGAAGTGTAAGCATAATTATGAATCTTTTATTTAAAATACATACAATAGAAAATGAAGTTTTCTATTTTATTAAAATTCTCGATAGTTGAAAAATAACTCTATTACCCAAATAGTAAAATAAAAAAAAAAAAAAAAATTCTTGTCGCAGTTTTCTATAATTGGACAAAATATACCCGGCCACTTGCAATTTTTTGCACTGTGTTGCAGAAAGTTCATAAGTTGTTCATCTAGAAAAATGCATAAGGAATATCCTTGAATATCCATGTGTATAGGCATAAAAGTATAGATCATATATTACTAAAAAGATTTTTTCTTGAAGTTCCATAAGGGACTATCAACAAATTAAAAAAGAACGAATATATTTAGGTTAACCCTGTCAAAAATTATGTAGAAAAAGCGCTCAAACTGTAGATTATAATTAAGTGGCTTATTGTAATAAGCTGTGTTTATCTTTATGGGATAGCATGCGTACTCATAGAGAAATTAAGGCTTTTTTTTCAAAGACAGTCGCAAATGTTGCCAATTTTTTTGCTTATAATTTCCATGACTCTTAATATAAAAAATATCCTTAGCAGAAACTATTTCATAGAACAGTGTACATGTTACCCTGTAATCAGAATGTTTAAAAAAAAATAAAAGTTTTATGTAAAACCAGAAGGTTTATTAAATAATTTTTCACTGTACATGTGTGAACGTTATCCAAATTTCATTTGCAAGTTGTATTAGCTAAATTTTGAAAACTACTTTTGTGAAAGTCTAAAATAACATAGGTTAAAAATTTTGAAAGTGATCGTCGATAGAATTGATCAAAATCCTTTATTCCTAAAATGAAGCCAAAAAAAAAAAAAAAAAAAGAAGGGGTTGTATCCAGTCCAGTAGTACGTACAATATTGTTTATTTTACATTGACGCTAATTGATGAATAAATGGACACAGCCCCTCATATTTTTGCTTTATTTTGGGAATTTCGGATTTTGAGCTTATTCTACTGACGGTCACTTTCCGAATTTTCAAGCTATGTTTTTCAGGCTTTCTCAAAAGTTGTCCTGTATATTGGACTAACATAATATGCAAATACAATTTTGATAGCGTTAATGCATACGCAGTGAAAAATTAATTAGTAAACCTGTTCATTTTTCTTACAATTTTTATAAATTTCTAAGTCTAATGAGGGGATATTATGTACAATGTTGTTTGTCTTATTTTTTGGAAAAAACTTTAATTATATAAGAACTCTGCAAATTATAAAGAAAAAAGTGGCAAAATTGGGGCTGTCTTTTATATATATATATATATAAACCTTAATTTCTCTACGAGTATGCCTGATATCTATATAACATCAACACAATTTGTTATAATAAGTATTTATTATAATCTATAGTTTGAGCGCTTATGCTACATCAGTTTTTATAGGGTTATCCGAAAGATATGTGTTCTTTTTCAATTTGTTGATGGTTCCCTATGCAGTTTCGGGAAAAAATCATCACGGAAATGTATGACTTATACTATTATATTATTATTATATAATTTAAACTTTTCTTTTTGTGTCCCCTCGTAATATTTTTCACAGGAGATGTCATAGGAGGCGATTAGAAATTTACGTTTCAAACACTTAGAGGGTTAAATAATCTTAAATAAACAATCTAATGGATATATATAGTCTCCTTGAATGTATTATAATGATTGTTTTCAAATCAATGAAGATGATTTAAAATCAATGAAACTACATGAAATGTTTACTTAAAATAATATTTTCTATGCATTATTTTTTAAGAAAAAGCGACCGCTTGCCTATATT
This sequence comes from Maratus speculifer, assembly GCA_964019185.1. Lineage (NCBI taxonomy): Eukaryota > Metazoa > Arthropoda > Arachnida > Araneae > Salticidae > Maratus > Maratus speculifer. The sequence goes on along the minus strand of OZ025292.1, from coordinate 161,819,472 downwards.
AAATTAATTGTATAAAGAAATTAGACTTTTTTTTAAATTTAAATGAAAACAGTTAAAAGCATTTTCATTGATATATCATTATTAGGAAAAACAATAAATGCATAAGTATAACATGACTAACATCAGTGTGTAATGCATTTACATAAAAATGTGTGTTTCTAATTAATTTCTAATTACATGAAATGCATTTAAAATTTTCTCCTTAATGTATACAAAACAAGAGAAAAGACGATTTTATATTAAACAGGCAAAGGCTTCATTTATTTCCATTAAGAATCTCCTTTAAAGTATATGATGAGACTGCAATACTGGAACATGAAACAAAGATATTCTGTAATTAGTTTAATGACATAGTACATAATTCACTAAAGCCTTTAATATCTCAAATGATGTTACTCTTAATATAAGCCTTAACGCAAATTTGACATCTTGAAATTTGAAAGACATTTACGTAAGTTTTTTGTCAAAAAAGGAAAGGATTTTTATAATACAATTATAATATTACGTTATATAAAAATTACACTTGAATAATTTCTACTATTTATTCATATGTTAAAACAAAGCGTATTTATAACTGGTGGCTATGAACGTTGTAAAATAAGGAGACTATCTGCGGTGGACACGCAAATTCAACCTAAATTTTCCCAATAACAATCAAGCGAACATGATATATACATACATATATAGCAGGCGTATCCCGCCGAGGACACGCCTGCTAAGACCAATCAGAAATGACCATTTTTTTTCGTTGAGACTCGATTTAATCCTAATTGGATTTTTAAATGATTGACGCGGAGTAGGAGGGAGCTAGTTTTGTCGCGAAAATGCTTTTTCATTTGGTTTTTGAGGAGCGTTAGAATGCAATTGCCTTTTAAGCTATCAAGACGCCCGTTTCATTTTCCCGCTGAATTAGAATATCTGATAATGTGGACTGGATAACGTAGGTTGTAGTGTCGATTTGTGCTAAGGTGATGGCGGGGAATAGCTTACCTATTCTATGAGCTAATAAATAAAGAACTTGAAGGCTGATGAAATTTGTTTTTATAATGGGGAAATACCACAATGAAATTCTTTCACTGCTCGCCAACTGTCGGAGCGACTGCTCTGTTCGTGCTGCTGCGGATTTCTAGTGTTTATGCAACATAGTTATTCCGTCGAATTATATTTATTACACACACACACACACATATATATATATATATATATATAATAAAAAAATTTCGCCATTTTTCCGTTTCGATTTCGTTCCAGATTATATAAAAATCTACCTTTACTTATATTTCAATCATATTCCAAATTTTAATTATCATTCAAATACCCCTTTTCCTTAATTTGGCATAATATACTATTTATTTTCCTAAAAAGAACTTAATTGTATTATTAAAGTGTCAATCTTTTATTTACATTTATAAATCTATTTTATTATTTCATATTTCCTTTTTAGGATAAAAACTATTCTTTCGGAAGATTTATTTTTAATATTTTATTAAATGTCGTCTGCTTTCCCATAATCCTTTTCTATCTGTAGGCCCATGCACCTCTTTTCAATTTGGCAAGCTTTTTCGACTTGAAAATAGTTCGGCCGTGATGTCCTACTTTCTAGCAAATGGCGCAATTGGAGGAACCCTATCTCCAACTTCTGACGCCCACTCATTGCTGTTCGGCACTTAGGCTCTAATATTCCGCGGATTTCTGCTCTTTAAACAGCACTGACACTGGCTTAGGGTTCATAATTCGTCTGATTTTTTAACTGCTAAAATATACCTGTCGACAGAAGTATAAAAACAGAACGTTTTTGTTATTTTGTTTCCAACATGCGAAGTTTGATCATTCAGTTATTCATGTGGCGGATTTATTGAGATGCGGCTGCAATGTGGAGTAACTTGGTGAACTTATGCAGAAATAAAATTTTTATGTCTATATATCTTTGTTTAATTGGAGAAACTACCTAGCCTTTCATCTCCGTTTGCCAAATTTCTCCGGCCACGGAATCTATGGGAAGTTCGTGCGTTCAGTTGTCTTAAATAATTTCAATATCATCAATCGACATCATTCGTATCACCATTTTTGTTTCGTCATATCATCGTCTGTCCCTTTGCGATAACAGGGACGTCTCATATATAAATTATATTCTAATCGCTAATGAAGTACCTAGTATGTTTGTAATATATAATTTATTTTCAAATTGATAACAGAAAATGGAATTTATTAATAAATATTCTGTTAATTAAAATTACACAGAAAAACAACATACTTTGAATTAGAAAAAAATAGTATTATTTTACTGCACTACAAAAAATGTATGTAATTCCCGAGATATAAAGTTTCGAAAATCTATATGCCTAATAAAATTTATCTGTACACTCTACAAAAAAATATCTAAATCTGCAAAACTTATTCGTATAAAGCTACAGAAGTCTGTAGCATTACAAAATAATATATTGAAATTATAGAAAATTACTAAAATTTCATTTGTAATCCGGCCTGTAGTTACATAAAGAATTTTAGGCATCCCAGTTTCCTAAAATATCTTTAGTACAATATTAAAAACCTTGTCCTCGTTTGAACTAAAAAATTGTTCTCAATAGCTGTGGTTGTAAGTTAATGAAATCTTAAAACATTATTTGGAGCTTCTTTTAAAGCATAGTTCCAATCTTTGGAACAAGTTTGAAATAAAAAAGCTCAACATATCGGTACGTGATTAAACCATCTTATGGTGATGGTATTAAATTGGTGATGGTTAAAAATGGAACATTAAATTGATTTCAGTGCAAATCTGTATAGGTTACATGGATTTTTTTTGTTGTCGTTACATAATATATTCTTTAGGAATCCCAATTTTCTAGGAAAATTATTGATTTTACAAAGGATTTCCATATATATTATCATATGTATCATTGCTTTTCATATGTAGTCATATATATTATACATTGTATAAATGATGCTGTAAGAGAAAGAAATAATTTCAAAAAATGTATATGGTCAAAGTGATTCCATTCCGTAACTCTCATTTTAAATGTTAATGAAAATAGCTTTTAAACTGTTTAATTCAATATACCAACATATGAAAAAAAATCTTCCATACTTCAGAAATAGCCCCCACAATCCAGGAGCCAACCAAAGCCCTGAACTCACGGTATTGAAAAATATTCATGTTAATCGATGAAAAGATTCATCTCAGCAAAATGAGCCAGGTATGAGTAGGTTTGACAAACCGAATATATGTTTAATTAAAAAAATTATCGATATAAAGCTATAATATTTTTCCGACGTAGCGGATATCAACCACTCTTAGACGATTTTAGAAAAAAAAAATTATGCCCCTTTAAAACACTTTTGTATGACAGGGGAGCACATATTTAGGCGCATTTGGGGATTGTCTCACCATCAAAATTTAAAAATTTTCCTCACCGAAAAATTAACAGTATTCTTTCAACTATTTATTATATATTACAAAATATTAGACGAAAAACAAGAAAATAAATTTAGCGGTGGGAGGATGCCTGCTGACCTCTAGATTTTTATACCATTGGGTATGAAAAACCTTATTATGCCGGAAACACTATCATACCTAAAGATGCAGACGGTGACAAATTCATTTTTATTTTTATTTAAATTTTTAGTAAAGATACTTTATTTTGTATCTTAACACTTGCTGTGCACACGTCATCTTTTTGCGAAAACGATAAGTGAACATAGATATTTATAATAATTAATTTAATTTAACTTATTTTTTGGCTATTCAAATCTACTCATACCTTGCAGACTTTGTTCTAATAATTTTTACAATAGAATTAGACAACAATTTTTCAATTCCAGGATGACGAAACTTTTGATGTATTTGGCTCTCTATCCAAAACTGCTTAATTTCAAACGAAATGAAAAGTACTTATATTTTTCGGAGCAAGTCAGTAGTAAACTGCTTAGATAATTTTGTTATAGTTGTGACTATATACCTATAAACATTTCTTGAAAAACACAAAATTGTATACCATACTCAACTCAACATTTTGCAGCATGACATAACGTTGAAAATTAGCGTTTTTCTGTTAATAGAATGCAATTTATTAAATATAATACAATTAACAAGGCCAATTTTCGCCAATGATTTGTGTAAGAAAATAATAATAAAATTGCAGATAGATTCATCATTTGAATTCTTAAATAATTTTCAAATAATATACTGCATACAAAATAATTTTTTCATTGATTTTACACGTAAATACTTACTATATTCATGATAAATTCGTCTAATACAATAAAAATATTTTATTATATCTATACACATTATAACATACCTTAACTTAAGGTTCAATTGAATTACATAGAAAACTTTTCATTAATGTATATTTTAATTGCATTTACTATCACGTAAACTTTTACTTTGAATTTTAGGAAAAATGACAAAAGAAGCTATTATATACTCTAAAAAGCAGTATCTGTATCATTTAAAAGCTTGCTTGTGAATTAAATAATGTCTTTGAAGTAGATACTCGTGAATTGAAAGTTAATTAATCATTTTAATTTACAGTAGAACTTATTTTTTGCAAAACATTTTCGTCTAAATGTTTGTATGTTTCTTAATTTATCTCAACACATTAAAAGAAGTAAAAATTACTTTCAATTTTTAATATATTAAAATATCTGAACACTATAAATCTTATGTATTTTTGAAATTACATTTCGATTTCTAACAGTTAAAATTGTTTAGAAATTCGAAATACGTTGAACGGTTAGTAGTTTTTTGTGTCAACAATGTTCATGTTTGAATTTTCAATTATAAAACAAAAACAAAGCTTTTTTAAAATCAGTTTATAATAAAACATAGTGTGACATAATTATATAAAAAGTGACTTTTGATGATACCGTCTTTCTTTTTAAAAGAAAAGAATGTAACGGACGGTTGTCCGCATTGGGTGTTGAATGCAGACATAACCCAGAATATAAGATAAAACCAGTTAATTTAAACGGTTAGGGCTCAAGGGCAGTGGAGCTGTTCTTTAATTTTAATAACTGGAAACAATACTAAAAGATTAAACTTATATTCACAGCTCCGACACTAACTCAATCGGGGCTCTTCGGATGACTTCTCACTTAAACTTCAGCTAGACTGCTTGATAAAACTTTATTAGACAGCCCGTGGCTGTATATATACTCTATATTAACTTTGTAATATTCAACGTAAATAACTACTATTTCTTACTAACAGCAAACTTCTCGAATAGCTCTTTTCTGAATGAAGTAACTGCTGGCGGCTCACTGTAAAACTCCTGGCAGACACACTCAGCTGGTTTTCGCTGCTAGACACCACTAGCTAGCTAACCCCGCTAGACACACCAAACACACTGAAACTCCAAGCTTTTATATGCTGCAAACTGAGATACTACAAGTTTACATATTACTTCTAACCGCAACATAACTGTAGAATCCGAGAAAGACACACACGCTCTAGAAAGTTAAAGTAAAAGAGAGAATAGATGTCGCTTTCACGCTTACACATGTTAAATCAGTGACGTCACGATCTCAAAAATGCTAGAGTGTCTTTATTACAAAGGTAATTCCCTCACAACCCCCCTCGGGTTTCTACAGAGAAAAAGGATTGGGCAAAATGAATGCCCTGGACTTGTTCTTGTTATAAATTTCAAACCGTACAAAACAAAGTGATGGGTGAAATTTGGCACCGAAACATAACTTTTAAAATATTAACTTTAACCCACCACTACAAAAACATCAGTTTGCATCAAATATTCACATATTCAATCCAATCATCCTTCTATCTTAAAAATATCCTCCATAAAACTTTCAAAACTCATAAAACTTTCAAAACCAACTACTTCTTTTTAAGAATAACCCACTCCACTGGGAGTGCTAAAATTCATCAAAACACTAAACTTACGAAATTTTCCTCAATACTGAAATGCAACTGTAACTTTACCAAAAATTTCTCCATAAAACTTTCTTAATACTAGAATTTGCACCAAGTCCAAAAAACCCAATGCGCAAAAATTTTCCTCAGCAAAATTCAGAACTCAACTAAAATTAAATTTACTTCCTACTACAATAACTCCATGCTACAATAACTCTGTGCTACTACGTAATACCTAATACCCTTAAGCCAATAAACTCACTCCCAAATGTGCGTTAGACCTAGCTTCACTGTAACAATATTTGGGGTAACATACGTACAACTTTACATTACTGTGCTTATGCAATAATATTAATCTATAAAATCAAACTTTACAAAACAAAGTGACGTCATCACATAACTCTTCATTTGCATTAACTAAAAGAAAAATAGCAGTATCAATATATAACACAGGTATACTTCCCTGCAAGAAAATCACATTAACATTCAATTTTAATACAATAAAATTTCATATTCAAATGTAACATAAAACTTCGCAACTTGGGGAAAGCACTTCCAACTCAAGTACAAACGCAACGCATAAACTCCGAACGATAAGAAGCAAGTTAATTCATTAAATGTTAGTACAAGAGATAGCAACGCGTGTCAAGGACTTCTTGACCACAAAACACGTGCCCGCCTGATCCGTGGCGCGTGTACAAAATCACCCAAATTACTATCTACACCTTTCTGAAAATTAAACATACATTAACATACATTTTATAACACATGAACAGTATAACAATATAATAACATTTTAACAACTTACATAACAACTTAACAATAGATCCAGAAATTTTAAAAGCAGTTAAGACCAAAATTTCAAACATACATAAAAGTAACAATTTTGCAAACAAATTTTGAACACAATTAAGCACCATTCGTGAGTCCGTCAAAAAATTTCCCCAAAATGGCCAAAAATACAAAACAGTCTATCTGCTTTTTATTCCTTCACATTGCTACCACATATATGCACTCTAATAAAAATTTAGTAAAGAATATGATCACCCAATCATAGAGATGATTCGCTGCTAGCCGGCTTCATACTACAGGATGGCTTTCTCCTCTTGTCCCAGAAACCTTGCACGAATGATCTTTCGTCATCAGAGCTGTACAGTGACGCAACAATTGACTGACGGGCCTGCAGCCTGGTCCTGAATGGATGCCGTGGGACTCTTGTAGACTCCACTGGACGACTCCGCTCTGATCGGTTCGCGGGGATCACTCCCTGGCGAGATTAAAACTGCTGATGCTGGTATCCGAATGTTGTCTCCTCTCTCTAGATGCACCTGAAGTTACTGAAGATCCTAGGCCACGTTTCCAGATCTACGCTGTCTTTTATTGGGCAAAAAATCAGATTTAAAAGTTCTTTTAACAGTTTGACGAGTGTCCATATAAAGTTTTTTTCGAGGATTAAGCACTTAAGACGTTGAACTATTGGATACGTTATGTTTTTGAGGTTGTTGTCTAATAAGTGGTGGAACGGTACTGTTTATGATCTTTTGCTTTTTATGGCACACTGAGTCTGACGTATTTCACACTGCTCTTTTATTTTTATTATCATACTTTGCTCTCGGTTTAATAGACTTTCTGTTTTAAATAACAGTTTTGGGGGCTGTTTGACTAGATTTTCTTTTTGAATATTGATGAAAAGATTTAGATGAAGAAATGCTGGACTCGGAACACTCATTCGATGGGAATTTTGCGAAACACCACTCGACACATGAGAACCTTCACTGCCATCTTCTCTAAACTTAAAAACTCTAACCTGATCCAAATTAACTGTCATTCTTTTACTATTTACATTAACAACCAAATTATTATTCCGAACTTCCAAAACTTCAAACGGACCCACAAACATCGGACCAAACTTAGCTACCCTCTTTTGACGATTTGAACCTAACCAATGCTTTTCTACTAACACAAAATCTCCAACTTTCACTTCTAACTCCCTCCTACGCAAATTATAATATTGGGCTTGCTAATCCTGCGCTTTTAACATCTGAACTTGAGCCTCCCTAACCAACCTCTCAATATCCTGGCACATAAACTGACTTTCCGCATCCGATACCATAACTAGCCATAACTGAAATGGAGTAATGACTTTTCTACCCAAAAATAACTCAGCCGGCGTTTTCCCCGTCGACTCGTGAACTGCCGTACGAAGTGCATAAGCAAAATGCTGAAGAAACTGGTCCCAATTTGAATGATGCGAACCAACATAAGAAGAAATCATTTGAATTAATGTACGATTTACACGTTCAGCCATATTAGACTGTGGATGATACGGAACAGTAAAAGAATGATCAATCTCCAGCTTTTCACACAGAGCCCTAAATATATCAGAAATAAAACAAACACTAATTGATGCACCATATTTAGAAATATAATTACCGAAAAACACATCGGCAACTGCAGGTGCAGAAGCCTTCCTGAGGGGGACTAACTATACCCATTTACTAAAATAATCAACTATAACTAGTACAAATCTATATCTTTTAGGATTAGACAATGTATAAGGACCGATTAAATCTATACCTACACATTCATTAGGGAAATTTACTTTAATAGGAATTAATTTTCCAGCTGGACTTACATTTTTATAAATTTAATGTTGGCATATGCTACAGTTGGAGACATAAGCACGCACTGCTTCCCGCATTTTAGGGAAGTAGCAGGATTCACAAATTCGAGCATAAGTTTTCCTGCTGCCTAAGTGACCTGCTAATGGATTATCATGAAATTCTTTCAAGATGGCCTTACGAAGACTAGTCGGAATAAAAAATCTTAATTCACCTCGTCAATTTACAATTTTAGAATAAAAAAGAAGACCATCGATAAGCTTAAAAGATTGGGACCATTTCTCAAACATAGGCACATTTGCATTTGGGACATCATCAGGGTTTTCCAAGTAACGATATAAACTACCAAACTCCTTATCTTGTTTCTGCTCCCTTATTAACTGCTCTCGTGACCTTAACACCAACGAAGACAATGCACAGCACTTAACTTCCTCCATGACCTCTAAACCACCATGCGGGTTCCGAGACAAAGCAACCGCTACCGAATTTTCCTTGCCAGGCCTATGTTCTACAGCTCATATTCAAAATATTAGAATAATTACCTTTTTTTTTATAAATTGAAAATATCATTTGGTAATTTAATGTCTTTTAATGAAAATATGCAAACGATATTTTTATTAAGAACTTATTGTTGATTAAACTTACTTGTTATCTTAAATTTAATATCATTTTTGAAAAGATTAATTGCAAAAAAAATTATTTTTAAAAGTCAAAATATTAGAATATTTATTCAAGTGGTTCAAAATATTAGAATATTTCACATTAATTCTCCTTTAATTATTACCAATTCTTAACTGGTGGCATCATTGATTAAATTCAGACTATTTTATTTAAAATCAGTATTCTTTTTTGCAGTTTGTTTCTTTTTTGTCTTAAAATGGGCCGTGTGAGTGATATTCCTGAATCTACTAAACTTCGTATGGTTGATTTGTATCGGCACGGTAAAAACCAATGTTTTATAGCGAATTATTTACATTCTTCGCAATCGAGCGTTAATAAAATACTAACACAATATTCAAAAATTGGAAAATTTCAAAATAATCGCCGAAATGGTGGCCAAAAACCAAAAACATCTGCTAGAGATGACAGGAAACTGAAGCGTATAGTTAAGAAAAACCGTTTTAAAAGTGTGCGATTCTTGCACCGAAAATTGAAAGAAGAAAGAGTTGAAGTTTCTACATCGACAAATTAAGACGTCTCCATAAATTTAAATTTGAATCTCGTGTACCGAAAATAAAACCTCTCATGACTGCAAGACAAAAGCGTATAAGATTGAATTGGTGTAAATCAAGACGTTTATGGAACAATGAAGATTGGAAAAATATAATTTTTAGTGATGAAAGTATGTTTTGTGTTTCATATGGTAATCAAGGTATTCGAGTTTGGAGAATGAAGCAAGAAGCATTTGATAAAGAATGCCTTAAACGTTCCGTAAAAATTGCTGCTAGTGTCATGGTTTGGGGTTGTATGATTGCAGAAGGACCTGGAAAGTTATGCATCGTCTACGAAAAGGTTAACTCTCTGATATATCAAGAAATTTTAGAATATTACATGATTCCATCATCAGAAGATTTATTTGAAGATGATTTCATCTTTTAACAAGATTTAGCGTCCCCGCATACCTCTGTGTCAACTAAGAATTGGTTCCGCCAACGCAACATTAAGGTACTTCCTTGGCCACCAAATACACCACATCTTAATCCCATCGAAAACTTATGGTGTATAATGAAGAAAAAACTTCAAGAAAATCCTCCTTCAAGTAAAACTGAGTTAGTGGCACGTATAAAGTGTATTTGGGCTAATATTGATAGAAATGTTTGTAAACACCTTGTATATAGTATGCAAGTCGATTGTACGCTGTTATAAAAGCTAAAGGGGATGCTACAAAATATTAACTACCATTTACTTCATATTCATAAGGTAATATTGTTCCGTAAAATAAAATATTCTAATATTTTGAACCAATCTAAGTTTTATTCTAATATTCTGGTGTGTTTAAGGAAGCTGTATACCTAATTTATTGTGCTGTATTTTATATTTTATAAATGTTAAAATCTTATCTAAACATTCCAGATTTAATTTATAAGAAATTTAATTGCATTTACTTAGCATAAAAAATAAATAAATGATAAATAATTTTTTCTTATTACTTTTTCTCAATTATTCTAATATTTTGAATATGAGCTGTATAACAACAATATACTCCGCTGACTTCAAACACCATTTGACCATACGAGAAGATAAAACCTTTCCATTAGTTAACTTTGTCAAAGCTGAATGATCCGTAATGACTTTAACCGGTATATTAGTGAAAAAACAACGAAATTTATTCAAAGCCTAAATTACTGCAAGACACTCCCTTTCCGTAATCGAATAATTCCTTTCAGCTGCATTTAAAATTCTAGACGCAAACACTATAGGTCTACCTTTCTGTGCTAACATAGCTCCAACCCCCACTGCACTCGCATCGCAATAAACTTCAAATTGAGAATTATAATCGGGATGACCCAAAACATGTGGAGAAACTACTGCCTCTTTTAATAACTCAAACGATCTTTGAGCCGCTCACGACCATACAAACTTCACCCTTTTCCTTTTTAAATTATACAATGGTTCACATAATTCTGAAAAACGTGGAATGAACTTGGCGAACCAAGCCAACATCCCTAAAAATGTCGCCACTTCCTTGCTATTTTTGGGGGAATTCATTGCCGTAATAGCCTCTATCTTCTCATTAACTATATTAATACCATCCCGCGTAATTTTTACACCTAAATACTTAACCTCTTTTCTAAAAAATTTACATTTTTCCAACTCAACTGTTAACCCAGCATCTCTTAACAACGTAAATACTTCCCTTAATAATCTTAAATGCTCTTCAAAAGTAACTGCTATTATAATTATATCGTCCAGGTAGACCAAGACACCCTTCCCAAGCTAAGGTTTAAGGATATTATTCATGGCCTTCTGGAACGTTACCGGTGCTCCCGATAAATCGAAACTCATTCTCTTAAAAGCGAAACAACCGTCCCGAGTAATAAACGCAGTTTTAGGTATGTCCTCCGGCTTCATTGCAATCAGAAAATAACCTGACATATAATTCGTACTCGTTACATTAGCCGAAATATCATCGATTACTGGAATAGGATACTGAGGATATTGCGTTATTGCATTTAACGTCATATAGTCTACTGCAAATATATATGCCTCCGGATTATCTAAACTTTTCCCATTATTCTTACGACATAACACTACGGGCGATGCAAAAGGAGACTCAATTGGCATTATAATATCGTCCGTGAGCATTTTCTAAATATGATAATCAATTATACCTTGTTTAATCTTGTCATAACGATATGGTTTACTAGCAACAGGTGCTTTCAAACCAGTATCAATGTCATGTCATGCAACATGCGTTAATCCCTGTTTATCAGAAAAAACTTCACCAAACTCATTCAAAAACTTACTAAATTCATCTTTCTCGACCTCACTTAAACCAGACTCCCCCAAATCAACTGACACTGATACAGGCTCTTTCTTACTCACATTCCCATCATTATTCACGACCAAAGATTTTTTAAAGAAATCCAGACTAATTCCTTTATCTTTCATATAATCCACATTAACTATACAATGCACAGTTAACCCATCTAGCACACAAAACTCCCAACCTGTCTTTACCGAACGAATTTCAACTTCTAAATCTATTGAACTTTTATTACCACATGCTACTCCCTGTGCAGACTGATCTATCAGACTTAACCTCTTCAACTTCTTATACGAAAAATATTTCCGATAAAAACTATAAGAAATGAACGACTTATCTGCCCCTGTATCGAAGACACTCTTAACGACAATACCATTTAACACGATTAACACTTCAGGTAACTCAACCGGATTAATAGTAACTTTCTTCAAACTCACAGAAGGATTTTCCACATTAACCTGTGACTGCATACCTTTCGAAATACAACCACCTACCAGTTTAACTGACCCGTCCTCTTACCACATGTCCTTTGCATTGATCTACCTTCAAAATTCTCATCCGAAGTTAAACTCCTTACTTGCGAAGAAACACCCTTGTCCCGTACTCCCCCTTTCCGATCATAACCACTATTCTGCCTATTTCCATACATTTATCTATCACCACTTTTAAAACTATATGCACCACCAGAATTCCTATTACCATTACCAGTATTCGACATATTACGACCAAATTCATAATTTCCATTACTCAAATTATTACCCAGAAATCGCTGTCCCCCTCTCAAAAATTTACGCTCCCCCTCATTTCTCAAATTACTTTTCGTGACAGGACTCTGGCGAGGGCTTCACGAATCCCGTTGATCCGAGCTATGCCGAGTCTCATACTTCGATAAAATTTGATGCATTTCAGCAAAGTTCTTGGGTGCTCTAATCTCGGTATAGTCCTGTATAATCGTATTAAAGAGAGGAAGAACTATGTCCACTAATTCCTCAAATGTGATATCTAAATCCAACTTATTTTTCAATTCAAGCTTACGTAGGTAAAACTTTGATGCTGATTCGTAAATATTCTGCTTATTGCAGTAAAATTCTTTCCTCAAAATACTCTTATCTTTAACACTGGGAAACGCCTTTTTTAACTCAATCATAGTCTGCTCAAAACTTTTAGCTTTATTACTAATCAAAAATTTTCCTATATTTTCTAACGACACAAGTGCTTCGCCCTTGAGAGAGCATTTAAGCACTATATATCTATTTTTCTCAGGTATATTATTGAACAAAATATAATAATCCAATTGTATTAGAAATTCATTAACGTCACCTGCACTCGTAAAATAAACACGTGGCACAAGTTCACAAGGTCCGACTTTTTGTTGCGCACCATTTGCAACGGACAGTTGTCCGTACTGGGTGTTGAATGCAGACATAACCCAGAATATAAGATAAAACCAGTTTATTTGAACTGTTAGGGCTCAAGGGCAGTGGAGCAGTTCTTAATTTTAATAACTGGCAACAATACTAAAAGTTTAAACTCATACTCACAGCTCCGGCACTAACTCAATCGGGGCACTTCGGATTACTTCTCTCTTAAACCTCAGCTGGACTGCTAGATAAAACTTTATTAGACAGCCCGTGGCTGTATATATACTCTATATTAACTTTGTAATATTCAAGTAAATAATTATTATCTCTTATCAACGGCAAACTTCTCGAATCGCTCTTCTCTGAATGAACTAACTGCTGGAGGCTCACTGTAAAACTCCTGGCAGACACACTCAGCTGGTTTTCGCTGCTAGACACCACTAGCTGGCTTACCCCGCTAGACACACCACACACACTCAAACTCCAAGTTTTTATATGCTGCAAACTGAGATACTAGAAATTGAGATATTACTTCTAACCGCGACATAACTGTAGAATCCGAGAAAGACACACACGCTCTAGAAAGTTAAAGAGAGGATAGATGTCACTTTCACGCTTACACATGTTAAATCATTGACGTCACGATCTCAAAATTGCTAGAGTGCCTTTATTGCAAAGATCACTCCCTCACAAGAAATCTAATTATTTTTTTCTGAACAAGATAGTGGCAATTTATATAGGTAAATTTATTGTAGTTATGATTAGATATACAGGCACTTTCCTTAAAAGAGAAAAAAACACCAACCAAAACTGAGCATTATAGAACCAAACATCGCGTTAAAATTTTTCAATTTTTTAATAATAGAATATAATCGTTGAAATATAACAGAATATAACTGGCAATTAAAAACATTTCTTTAATGTTTGTTCAAAATATTAAAGTGAGATATAAATTCATCAATTTAATAGTCAAATATCCAAAAAATATCTGGCCAAATACAAAAGAGTCATTTGTTTTACGAAGAAATTTGTTACTTTTTTCGTAATAAATTTTCGCAGGACAATAAAAATGTTTTACCTGAATTAATGATATTAAACTAATTAATATACATTCAAAGTGTAACATGTTTTTCCTTTAATGTTCAACTGAAATTTATTGAAAAGTTTTCGTTTATGTATTCCAATTGCATTTACTTTGAAGAGATGCACGTAAACTTTTACTTTGAATTTCAAGTAAAATTACAAAGGAAGCTTTTATTTTAATCTCTAAAAGACCGTGTTTGCTTCTATTAAAAGTTCGCTTTTCAATTAAATTATGACTTCGACGTAGATGCTCATGAATTGAAAGAGTTTTTAATCCGTTTTATTTGCAGCAGAAATAAATTCTTACAAAAGTTTTTGTCTATTTTTTTAATTTATGTTCGCATTTTAAAGATGGTAAAAATAACTTATGATTTATATATACATATAATATAAGTGTACAATAAAATACAACAATAGATCTAAACTATAAATATACAATAATTCATGAACATTTTTGAAATTGTATGCCGATTTTATACAAGTTAAAATTGCTTAAAAATTCGAAATGTCTTGATTGGCAGGTAGTTTTTTGTGTGAATAATAGTATTTTTACAACATTAATGTTCTCATGTATAGATCAAATTATAAGGAAACAAAAATTACAAGTAATTTCAGCAATTCAGACGTAATGAATTGTAATCTATTTATATGAAACGGTCTTATAAATTTGAAGAGAATTTTATATAACACAATACTTTTTTTATGGAAATGTTTCTTTTCAGAAAAAATTGAGGGATATACACTGTACAGCTATTAATCATAGGAAACTTTTAGTTAGCGATATTTGTCGATATTTAAACATAATTTTTTTAGATTTTTCTGGGATTTCAGGATTACGAAAAATATTCATCTATTCATATTTACAAAGGGCGCAGAGATGAAAAAGACAATAAAGGGCTGATAAAAAATCAAAGAAATAATAAAAATGTTTGGGATCACAATGTAAAATAAAATGCACGAAATGATGTATCGCTATAGCTTAAGAATAGCTGGATATTATACACTGCATGTATTCATTCCTGTGAGAATATCCATGATCTTGCTGCATCTATTTTACTGAATAATTTAACAGATGTAACTGGTGTTACGTTACACTAATATTTAATGCATCAGTTATACTGTATTAAATTACACCATTATAGCATTTAAATTACTCCATAAATTTGAGACAGCTGAGACCATAAATATGTTGCCACATATTTTCATGAGTATGTTATACAAATTATTTTACCGTCTTTAAAAGAAGAAAGCATTGGATTCGTAAGCATTTTTGAATACCATTTCTCTGTGGCTTTACCCATTTTAGATTTTGGTGCAAATCGCTCAACAGTCTACTTTCCAATATTGAACTCACTGAACCACAGGATAAACAGAGCATTAGTCATTGTTCGTCTTAATAAGCCTGCCTAAACAGGGTAAGCGGTTTGGAAGTAATTTTAGCAAGAAAAAGCAAATTTTAATCGCATTTCGTTACTCCAGTGAACGCTCCATTTTAACGGGGTTTTTACTTGTGTGTGTGTGTGTGTGCGTGATAAAAAATAAAAAAAAAACATCTGTTTTGCCACATGTGATATCAGTACATCAGACTTTGGATTTGTCTATCGCCTGTGCGTTTCTTAGCTTACACCCTCACCACAAATCCCGATGCCATAGAATGCACTGCTAGAGACTAAAGAGCCGCAAAGTTAAAGTTTCATTACTTAAAGGAGAAAAAACTTGCTTAGATGAAAAAATGTTGATGAATATGAAAACGAATTGATGAGATATGAAAGGTAAGAAATGGTTATTGAATTATCTTTTTTAGTTTTTCAATTTTCTTTTTGTATCGATTATTTTAGCCATTTTTAAGAAATTGCTGCCGATACAAAATGTCAGTTACTGAAATGTGTATATTTCAGTGTAGATAAATGATAATTCAAGTTTAGAGGTAAATATGGTGTGATCAGTTGAATATTAGAAAAAGAAAACGAATCGTAATTTCAATAAAAAAATGCACACGCTTCTCTAAATAAAACTAAACAAAACTAAGAGTGCAGAAATTCATAAAGAAAAATGAGATACGAAATCTGGGTAATTTAATTCTTTTTTCGAATTAAATCTGGATTTATGACTTTTAGTTCGATTGATTATTTACCATTTTACACACAGATGTAATTCAAAAACTAAGATCTTATGTATTTTAAAATAAAATGACAAACTAATAATAAAATTTACATTTTGTAAAATGTTTTTTTAAATAACTTTTAAATAAATGATCATGTATAAATACACAATTTATTTGTATTCTTAGAAAACACATTATTTTGTTACACAGCTACAAAAAATATAATTTTATTGAATATGCAAAAGCAATTGTTTTCAAATCCGGTATTTATAGTTTTAAAACATTTTCTCTTAAAATCCATACTATGCGTTTTACCTTCATATATATGCAATTTTATATAATATTTTTAAAAATACCTTTTTTCACCCCGAAATATATTTGTAATACAAGAAATCTTTTAGATTACTGCTGTAAGTTCAGAAAATTCTTTTCCATTATTTTTCTTCAAAAGAAACGCTTTCTAAATTTCTTTTTCTTTAAATTTTAAAACTGGTTCCTTTCAAGATAAATAAAGGAATATACTTACATAGTGCATGAGAGGATTATACTCCCTTTTCTCAAAATAGTCTTTATATTTTTTGCTTTAATGTTAAAGTATAATTATAAATAAAAACTTCTTTTAAAGCTAAAAGTTTGCAATACAATTTTATTGGACTCTTTCAAGTTGCCTATTTAATATATATATATATATATATATATATATATATATCTGAGTACAATATGTTTCATAAAAATTATGAAAGCGATTTATTTTTTAGATATATAATTTAAAAATAGACTTTCAATTCATGCAACATAAAAATAGACATATACAAAAAAGAAACGAATATAAGTTAAATGATATATCATGCTATCAGTTATTTTTAGGTTAATTGCTAAATGTTAATTTTTTTAAGTTTAAAAGTAAATGCCATTATAAAAAAGGGATAACAAAAGATAATTTTAAAATAAATAAATAAAAAATCACTTTCAAAAGTGTGCGGATACCTTAACTAAAAGTCATTTTTAAGGTAGAGCAATTAAAATACTAATAAAAATGTATTTATTAAAATACAACACATTGCTCAGTGGTGCACAAAACAAGAATTTTAATATACACTTGTACAATTAAAATAAAATAAAAATATCAACGTTTCGCGCCGTCTTCTGTGGGCATCTTCGGGAAATATGATAATGGAAGGACTAAGTTTGCATCTTGATCGAAAGATAATATTTCTAATAAATTAAAATCGAAATGAAGTAAAAGTTTTAAAATGTTGCCACTTACACGTGAGCATCTTGTTTTGTGCGCCACTGAGCAATGTGTTGTAGTTTAATAAATACATTCTTATTAGTTACAATTTATGGTGCAACTGTCCTGTATATATTAATGCAATTATAATACTTTTTAAGAGATAAATTGTACATAAAAAAACGACTTGTTATTTGAATAAAAAAAAGCAGACAGTTCTATAAAAAAAAATTAAACAAATATAAAAGTATTGAAATTCGTAAAAAAGTAAGGGAAAAGAAAACCTTGCTTTCTGAATTCTAAACTGAGTGGCTATTTTCCATTTTACACACATACATAAGAATATTAAGAAAATGCGCGCTTTAAAGTAAAATGATAAATGGACTATAAAAAATACCTTTTTTAGAATGTTTTTGTTAAAATTAATATAAATGAAACTTGTATAAATCAACAATTTATGCATATACAGGGCTCCACTCTAACTGAACACCAATATGTTTTAGCAGAAAATTTCATAGTAGGTTTCTACAGCATTTGCGCTAAAACTAACTTCCGAAGGCAGTTTCTGTGCAATTTGCTAGAAAAATATGAAAGAAAGAAGAAGAATAAGAAAGTATTGATGTTCCGTTTGAGGACCATTGGGGAGCCCTGCATAAACTTAGAAAAAACACATATTTCTTAAGCAGCTACAACAACAATAAAAAAAAAACTATATTAGATATGCAAAAATGTTTTTTTTTTTTTTTTTTTTTTTTTTTTTTTTTTTTTTTTTTAATTTGATATAAGGTACCCTGGGGTAATAACGCCACGTTATGGTTCTACCAATTTTCACGGCTCAGTTTTAGAATGTATTTTTCAAACAAATGTATGATTTGATGCAACAACTCATTGACTATCTATATTAAAAAAATAATTTAACAGATATGTATTCATAAAATGTAATGGCGTGATTTCTTGACCAATGCTGTTTGGCGTTATTACCAACCTATATGGGTAATAACGCCATGCAAACAAAACTATGAAATAAGATGGAATAATTGCATGTAGATTACCCAATTCTAAAAATACAAACTCTACAAACTTAGAAATTGACAAATTGTATTCTAAGCTATTGAAAATGTTCAATGTTTTGTGAAAGTGCAAGAAAGATAAAGGTGTGGTGTGTGTGTGGGGGGGGGGAGGATGAGGCAAAAGAATATCAGACCGTAAGCTTCTTTTTGTTTAAAAAGGACCGCTTAAATAGAATTATTAGAAACATTGCACAGTTTTAACTGTGTTTATTTGAATCAGTATTTAGGATGTAGCTCGGCCACTGTAGGGAATCAACCGGGGTATCAAAACCAAGGATTGGCGTTATTACCCCTTTATAGTTATTGCGCTGTACATTTTAAATTACAAATTATCTCGAGAAGATATCCAAAATCTTCACCAATATTTTGAAAGTCCATGAATTGTACTACAAATTTATGTAATTAACAAAGTATTTCCGGATAAAAAAGATAGTCTTCACATCACAAAACGTATCTCGCAAATTTTAGATCAAGCGTTAATTTTAATTGCTTGTAAAAACAATAAGACCTAAAAATGAAACAAATTAACTTGAAGCTGTTTTTTGCGATTTATATGACTCAAAACCCTTCTGTGCAGAGCACATGGGTGTCATTTACCTGATTATTTCATAATTATGCAAAATATAAGCACTTGGCGTTATTACCCCGCCTGGCGTTATTACCCCAGGGTACCTTATGTATAGTTTTAAAACATTTTCTCACAAGATCTATATTATACATTTTACTTTCAAATATATATATATATATATATATATATATATATATATATATATATATATATATATATATATATATATATATGTATATATATATATATATATGTATATATATATATATATATATATATACATATATATATATATATATGTATATATATATATATATATATATATATGTATATATATATATATATATATATATATATATATATATATATATATATATATATATATATATATATATATATATACAATTTTACATAATATTTTAAAAACTTACTTGTTTTTCACCTCATATATATTTGTGATACTACAAAACTTTTAGATAACTACTGTAAGTTTAAAAAAAATTCTCTCCATTTCTTTCCTTCAAAAGAAACATTTTGTGAATTTCTTTTTTCTTTAACCCGTGAGTAGTCGCGTGTCGGTCTTTCGCCGCCCGTATAACTTATCCTCTCCTAACTTATATCACATTACAAATACAACGGAGATCTACCATGTAGCTGACTTTGAAGCTTTCTCGACCACCTTAGTGAAGTAACAGGACACCTCTGTTTTTCTTTCAGATACATTTTTAGATACAAAGTTGAAATTGGCGAAAAAGTCTACGTAAAAATCACTAATGTTAGTTCATTTTACTTTTTCCAATTACTCCAGATCTCATGAATAAAATGCATAATTTAAGAAAACTGCAAATTTATATCTTTGTTGTAGTATTATTTTTCTATATTAGGTGAAAAATATTTGTTATTTTACATATTTAATATGCAGGGGGCCAGCGGCGAAAAGACCGAGCGCGACTAATGACGTTGTAAAAAAAGTCGCGACTATTCGCGGGTTAAATTTCAAAACTGGTTTCTTTCAAGAAAAATAAAGTAATATAGTTACATTCTATTTCAGAAGATTATATATATATATATTTTTTTTTACTTAAATGTGAAATAAAAATATAAATAAAGGAATTGTTTTAAAAATAATAGTTTGTAATAAAATTTTATTGAACTCTTTCCAAATGTCTATTTTTAAAAATCCGAGCAGAATATATTTCATATCAGTTATCAAATTGATTTGTTTTTAAGTAAATATAATTTAAAAGTATACACAAATGTATTCACATAACTTAAAACTAAATTACTATACAAAATAGTAAACTTATATAAGTTAATTGGTGTCTGGTTTTCTTTCCTCAAATTAAATCTGGATTTATGATTTGCACGCTGATTAATTATTTACCATACATATAAATATAATGAGAAAATTAACAGCTTATGTGATTTAAAATTAAATAATAAACTAATTATAAAATGTAACTTTTTAAGAATGTTTCTTATGTAACTTAAAGATAAAGAAAACATATATAAATAAATAATTTGTTTAAAAAACACTCTACTTTCAACTACAAAAACAATACTTTTATTGAATATATAAAAACAATTGTTTTCATATTCGGCATATTTATAGTTTTAAAATATTTTCTCAGAAAATCCATACTATGCATTTTATCTTACAAAACATGCATTCAATTTTGAATAATACTTTAAAAACTTCCTTTTTTTAACTCAAAATATATTTTTGATACAACTAAACTTTCAGATAAATACTCTAAGTTCAGAAAATTCTTTTTTATTTCTTTTCTGCAAAAGAAATGTTTTGTGCATTTCTTTCTTCTTTGTATTTTAAACTGCATACTTTCAAGATAAATAAAGGAATATAGTTACATACTACATGAAAAGATTATGTTCTCTATTCTCAAAATATTTTCTACATTTTTACTTAAATAAATGTTACTTAAATAAAATGTTAAAGAATAAATATAAATCAAAAAAACTCTTTTGAATCTAATAGTTTGGAATAGAATTTTATTGAACTCTTTCTAAGTGTCTATTAAAAAAAAGAATCTGAGCACAATATGCTTCATATCAGTTACGAAATCAATTCCTTTTTGAAGTAGCTATATTTTGAAAATATACTTCTAATTTACTTAAAATAAAATTAAATTATGTAAAAGAAAAGAAACAAAAATTAGTTAATTGATATACAAAATTAAAGGAATTAATTAAAATTTCAGAAAGAAATCTCAATACAGACTAATGTTATTTGAAATATAATTATTCAAAAGGAGTTACAAATACGTAAAGATATTGTTTATAATCTTTCCCAAAGATATTTATATATTTTTTTATTTTATAAAGATATTGATAATTGTCTGAGCGAAGCGAAGTCTTTATACTCAGAGATACGTAACGATATTAAAATTCAAAAAAATTCTTTCGTCAAGCAAATCTCAAAAAGTACTTGTCGGATTTCGATTCTGTTTGTACCAGAAGGTACCTATGAAGGTAATCTGGTGAATGCGCCTACTTTTAAAAATTAATTCCAAATAGTTTAAAAGTTATATTAAAAAAACTGATAAAAAAGCACAATTTATTTCCATACGTCACAGAAATTTCTTGTGCATAATTTTCACCGGCTGGATATTTTCGTAGATAACCGAATCAGTACATGGAGTAAATAGTAATCATTTACGCACTCAGAAATATTGAATGCTTTAAAACATTTTAAAATTTAATCATGCAGGAAAATAAAACTGTTATTTTTTATATTAAAAAAATGTCATAAAAACTTTGATTATGAGATTATCGCTTAATAGCATTTTTTGATCACTAAAAGAATGTTTTATATATTTCGCGTGTGAAAATTAGAAACAATTAGGTTTTTAAATAAAAAGTTTCTTTTATGACATCATTTTCCCTTTATATTTATTTTTATTGCATGTTTCCAACTTATATTTTGTTTGTGTGTGGAAGTCAATTCTGGTCACTAATTTTTCGGCACGGGTACCACAAGCGCAACAGATTTAACGCAATTTTTTTCAAAGCCCATTTGGCGAAAACTCCATTTTCAAATAACGCTTACATACACATTTTTAAATTATTTTCTATTTTTAAAAAGAACTTACAGTAAATAAAATAATCATAATAATTAATAACTATAAAAAGAAAAATTTTATATAATTAAAAAAAGGAAATGAAAGTAAATAAAGATTTTATGAGTAAATAAACAAATAATAAATAAATAAAGCCGGGTTACCATCTCAGGTAAAATAATGCCATTTTGACGCCAATTATGTAGCTTGGTGCATATGTGACATCTTTTCCCATTTTTCATCCATTTCCTGTTGGCATAGAACTTTGAAATTTGGAATATGTATGCGTACCTGGGAGCAATACTGGAATTAGACATTGATTTTTTTTAAATTCAATCCAAAAGGGGGCAACGGGGGCTATTTTTTAAAGATTTATACAATTTATACTGCATAAAGGAGGCACTTACCTATTTTTATATACAAGAAGAAGTAAGTGGTATGTAAAAACAATTATAGTATACATAAATAAAATACTTGAGATAATATACTAGAGATATAAGCACCGGGTTTGGCGAGATTTTTTATGCCAATTAGGCGAAAACATCCTTTTGATTACCTGATACATATAGCATGCTATAATAACACGTTATTTATTTATTTCAAAATGAAAAAAAAAGGAATAAACGAAACATTTTCTGTTATTAAAAAAAAAAGAAATAACAACCAACAAATGATAATATTTTTAGAACAAACAATTTATTATAACATTTATATGATAACCAGCATGTTAGGCAACTGAACGCCATTTTGGCACCAATTATGTACCTCGGTGTGTATAGGGCATATTATAGGGCATATAGTGCCCTATTTATTTGTAAAACTGAGCATGAACGTTTACCAAGTGTGTTTTCATAGTCGCTTATATCTTTTTGCAACATAGCGCACCTTTCGAAAAAACTGCACAAAAGAAAAAAGATCAATATTTGCAGTAATTTTTTTTTTTTTTTTTATGTAATGCACATTTTGTAATCAGTAGGCTCGATAATTAGACCTCGTTTTTTTGCTTTAAAATTTGATATTTCATACGACGTCTTTTTTGGATTCGTCGTTTTTCCATATTTGAAAGCATGCGTCAACTCGTTTTGTAAATTTTTTTTAGCACTTTCCAAAAAAGTTGAAAAGTGCTTATGCATTCGGTTTGTCTGGCCGTCTGTCCGTCTGGCCGGATGGCCGTCTGTCTGTCTGTCCGTCTGTCCGTCTGTCCGCGCTCTAACTCCCGTGAATATACTCGGATTGCTATGAGATTTTTATACGTTATTGAGGTTTACCCTAGCACGAATCCTATTGAAAATGAAGTATCTACCATGATTAGTTTATCTACAGGGCGAATCAAAAGTTTCCCATTACATTACGGCCTATGGGGAAAAATCGTTAAATTACTCGGATTGCCATGAAATTTTAGGACGTTATTGAGGTTTACCCTAGCACGAAACCTACTAAAAATGAAGTATCTACCATGATTAGTTTATCTACAGAGAGAATCAAAAGTTTCCCATTACATTACGGCCTATGGGGAAAAATCGTTAATATACTCGGATTACCATGAAATTTTAGGACGTTATTGACGTTTACCCTAGCGCAAGTCCTATCGAAAATGAAGTTTCTACCATGATTAGTTTATCTACAGGGCGAATCAAAGTTTCTCATTACATTACGGCCTATGGGGAAAAATCGTTAATATACTCGGATTGCCATGAAATTTTAGGACGTTATTGACGTTTACCCTAGCACATACCCTATTGAAAATGAAGTTTCTACCATGATTAGTTTATCTACAGGGCGAATCAAAAGTTTCCAACTACATTACGGCCTATGGGGAAAAATCGTTTCAAAGGAATTTTAAAGATGTTATACCCTGTCAAACATATTAAAATATGCATTTTATAAAATATAAGGTGAAAATGTAGCTATTATTCATTTACAGGGCCACACAAAAGAATTCCAGTAGATAATGGTAAAAGGAGGAATTGTGTGTGACATATTTTAAATATATTAAGCTTTTTCATGTATAATAAAATTGATATATGTCACTGAAGCTTAATATAAATTATACGCTACTGTCTTGCATAATATGAAGTACATAGCATTTACAGGGCCATACAAAAGATTTCAAATAGTATATTCTTTCCGAAGTACCGTATATGTGTCTGATGATGGCTGATGGAGGGATGAAATGCATTTTAATTATGATATTCGCGTTTATATTTCGCTAAATATATGCACATTATATGGTGTGTATAAATGTTACAGTTGATATACAGGGCTACCCAAAAGAGCTCACCAACGTTACTGAATATGAGCGTAAATTATTTAAACGTGGTTCTTAAATAAGCCATGCATTTTTACGCTGAGCTGCATTCAATTTACTGAGAAATGTTTGCAGAATATAGATAAAGAGATATACAGGGCCACGCAAAGAATTCGGTACATGGACGCCTATGAATGATGATTTATGATAATGTGATTTCAGTTGTTTTAAAAGTGTTTTAGTTTACAATAAATTTTAGCCTAATGCTGACGTGTAATAAAGATACAATGTAAACTACAGGGCTGAACAAAAGTATCCAAGTATGTTTCCATCTAATAGTATGAATTGCTGAAAAAGAAATTTCAAGCTACTGGGTATTTTCTTGCTAAGCTAAATTTTCCCATTATATGAACTGACATATGAAATACAGGGCTGTTCTAATGTACTGGAATACATATTTGGGTATATTTGGCTGTACACTATTATTTCCCTAAATAACAAAGTTTTGTTAAAGATTTCATTAAGTGTTGGAAAGTGCTTCATAATCTAAGTTTAACGCATGATTTTTCTTACTTGTTGTAACATTCTTCTTTATTAACAGCGACATTTAGATTTTCTATTTAAATAAAAATTCTTCTAAATACAAAGAATTTTGTTAAAATAAATAAATAATTGAAATGCGGACATATATTGCTGAAAACACAAAATTTTTCCTATTGAGTTAGTAAAAATGAGTAAAAACATAATTTTTATGATAATAAAAAGGTGACTTATATAACAGAGTCATATATTATGTATGGTATGGATTAAGTGTGAATATTTCTCCATCATTTATAAATAATAATAATAATAAAATAAAATGCTTTCAGACCAAAGTCTATATTTGACTGAAAACAACAACCATTTTCTAAATGCTTTAAAAAAATGGCCAATGAAAAGTGATATTTCAAAAATATTATGAAATTAGTTAAAAACTATTTATTTTAAACTAAATGAATAAAAGATTTATATTTTTAATGCAATAAATGGGATTTGAAAAATTATTGGAAATTTTTTACCGTAGATGTATCAATATTACAATCAGTACCTTGTATGCAAAATGGAACAATTAGCAATACTTTTTGTACCCGAAAAATGGTCCTTGCTTTTTTTTTAGGTTAAAAAGTAGATTACGAAATATTCCTATACAGAGATGCCAAGCTCCCGCTTATTGCATAGCAGAATTTTCTTATAAGAAAAGTTATTTTTTAAATCCGCAGAATGTTCCAATATAATAAAACATTTTCTGTATTAAAATAACGGTACCCAAAATGCCGGAGACTCGGCAGCTCTGCCTATAACATTTTAATTAATCACGGTACTTTTTTTAATCGGATTCAAATTTAGTGAAGACAACGTTTTTTGGCCAAAAGCAGCTTTTTCCACATGTGTAACTACGGTACAATTCCTTGATGCTGAAATAAAATGTTTTGACTTTGCTATTATTGCTCCCTCTTATTTATTTATTTGAATTTTAAATAAGATGACTCAAAATCGTGTTTTTTAAATGTTCGGAAAAAATGCATTTCGAGAGAGGGCGAAAAGAACAATATTTAGCGATATATTACCTGCGTTTGGCAAAGTGTCTTACTACCTTGTATTTAATACTCTTCAATATACTTCGCTGTTACATGGGCTTAGGCGCTTTTATAAAAAGTTTGACGTAATTCGGGCTTAAGAAAGTGAGTTTTTTACTGAATAATACAAATAAATGAAAAATGAATATTAAAAAATACTAATAAAAGAAAAATGAAGCATTACATTGACCTATGTATATTTAAAAATGCATCTGCTAGCACTAATTAGATAATTTATGTGTACATAATAGGAGATAAATGGCTTTTGATTCTGTATTTCTATGCTATAAAGCATTAACGTTTGTGTGTTTTTCGTTATCATTGGGAGTACCTAGTCGATTAAAAAAAATAATTTGGGCAAAAAATGTTGGTAACCATCTTTGCTGCAAAATATACTATATTTTGTGCTGGACTAATAATCACCATCAATGCACGAGCAAAAAAAGTTCTAAAATTGAGAACTCTTTGATGTTAATATGACTAAAATTTTATTTTTTTTTATTTATTTTTTTTTTTTTTTTTTGCAACTTTTAAGATATAATATTTTCGTTATGAACGATTTCTAAAACATTCGACAATTTAATTTTACAAATAAAACATTTTTTTTCTAGAAAAAGTTTTAAACCCAATTTATTGAGAATATTGCAATTTCTAGGATACTGTTGGGGTCAGAAACTATAACTTTGGCATCACAGTAACTTATAAGATGTATGTGCTCGTTTAGGACAAATTTTTAAAAAAGGAATCTTCAAGTCTTATCGACAACCTCATTGCATCCGTGTAAAACAAATATTTAACATTATAAACTATTCGGACGGATTTCACACCATATAAAATACACTCTTCTCTTCAAACATAATAGTTTATGTTATTTATAGTTTCTCAAATCGGTGCGAAGCTTCTGTTTATGCTCATGACATCATTTCAAAGAGTTATATTTCCAATGTAGGAAAATTTGGTGTTTTATTTTCTGTATTGCTTTTAACATTTTGCATATTTCCAATTTTATATCTATGCATGGTTTGCTTTTCGGCTTAAAAATAGTATATGCAACTTTATATATAAGATTTTGTAATTCTATGATTCAATATGCTTATTTTCATCATATTTTATCACAATGAATGACCAATTAGGTAACATCTCATTTTCTTTACTTATCGCAAGTTATTAAATGTGCATTCTCAGCAATATCGCTCAGACTAATCCCTCTGAGGGAAGTCCTAGTAATATATTTTGTGCATTTGTAATGCTTTTTAAGTAATATATATTTTTTAAAGTTTATATTAATACAAAGGTGTAAATTCCTTCAAGGCATTGGTATTTAAACATAATCATCATTTTTCTTAAAACATATTTCTATATTGTCTTTAAAAATATTACATTATAAGGAACCATTAAAAATATTTTGTTACTTTTTTAAAGATAAAATGAGATTTTCTGAAAAAAAAAATAGTGTTGTTTTCGTTTTTATAAGAACCAAAAAGATCATTATCGAAATACCGTATTTACTCGTGCATAAGGCGCACTTTTTTTCCAAAAAAAAAATGGGGCAAAACTCCTAAGTGCGCCTTATACATGGAATAATCTTTTACTGTTGGATGCAGTCAAACGATATCCACATGAAAAAATAAATTATTCAAAGAAGATATTAAAACTCGGAAAATGTTACTTAATTGAAGTATTACTGCATATTTATTTCATTCCTTGCAGTTTTTTATACAACAGAGCTAATGACATTATCTAAACGCTAATTAGAAATTCTCTTTACTGTCACTCATTCCTATTTCTAGTCATTGTTTTACAACCCGAAGTCTAAAAATGCATTTTCATCTTGTTTTCTAGTCTGGCGTAATGTTTGTTTTGACTTTTTTTACTGAAATTCATTTGGTCATTCTTCATTAGCGTATCAAATTTATGGTGCGCCTTATATATGAGATTTTAAGAAATCACCATTTTTACTTGTAAAGTAGCGGTACGAATTATACACGCGTGCGCCCTATACACGAGTAAATACGGTATGTCCTATGTTCTCTTAAAAAAAGTTAAAAAAGGAGGCTACCAATGTTGTTACTCGTAAATAAATAATGCCAAGATTAAAATGCGATGAACAAAAAATGCGATCAACTGCAGTGCAAATTAAGCCAGATTATATTTGCAGAGAAGTAGACGAATTTCAAATGGCTTCATTAAAAGCTAATATTAGAATATTTGCAAAGTATAATGAACAGAATTGAGGTTAATTTTAAGGAAACGAAAATGAAAAATTTTTTGTAACGGTATATCAAACGCCGTCTTTAACATATTTTCATATTCCGTTTCTCGTATCTTAAAACCAATGTTTGATAAAGTCCTGACTTTAGTATCAACTATATATAGTAATTTTACTTGCATAAAAATTATAAACATGCATCTGTAAGAATCTCTTTAATACTATATATTTGGGAATATTTTGTCATACTGTAAGAAAATTTGGATTGTAACATTTCATTTTAACAAATTCGGGTCCGAATTTTTTCCCATTTTGAGAGCAAAATTATTATCGCTTTAATAATGTTAATTGTAGCTATCTAAATAGACAGATGTTTACAGATTAACTTATTATCTGAAATGCAACGAATGTACATATTTTGCGTACTATTCACTTCAAATTTACATGATAATAAGATAAAGAAGAGTTTTTTGAGACGTTTGGAGACAAATTACAACATGGTTTAATAGAAATTACAACATTTTGATTTTTAATGCGTTTGATCACACATGAAAAATAATTTATATTTTAAATTCGAAATGTAATATATATGTATATAAAATAAAGCAATCATCGACGGTGCAAAGAGAATTAAGTAAAGTGTTGTTACTAATGTTATTACTAAATGTCAAAATACAGTGTCTCACATAAGTGATGGGACACTTGTGCTTTACAAAAGGAAACTAATCAAATAAATTAAAAAAACCTGTACACATTTTTTGTGGGTATGTTTCATACTTAAATTTAGTAAAGATTATTACATAACATACATTTTGTCAAAATTTTAAAATATTAATTTAATAAAAATACAAATGTTTAGAACGGAGTTAAAGATAGGTCACATAAGTGATGGGACACCATTATATAGGCAACAAAAATCGTCTGAAATAAGCAATAAAAATATTTTTTGGGGTTTTATTTTTGCTTAAAAGCAATTGGCAATAATTTATAAAATCGTCTGCAGTATTTCTCTCCAGTTTGTTTTGGAATTTTTGTGTTTTTTAGCTCTGTGTATCCATGAATGCTAAACGAAAAGAAACTTCGCCTGAAATTCGAAAATTAGTTATTAATTTGCATATTGAACGTGGAAAATCTATTAGAAAAACTGCTGAAACAGTTAACTTGAGTCGTTCAACAGTTTTCAATATCATTAAAAGATAAAAAAGAATCATATGATTCAGGATAAAAGAAGACCTGGCCGACCATCAAAGCTATCAATTGGAATAAAGCGAATTATCGTTCGAAATATTAAAAAAAAATCCAAGAAATAGTGCTTTGCTTCAAAAGTTGTTGGTGATTTACAGGCATTATATGGAATAATTGTTAATCCTGAGACTATTAGAAGGGTAATTTGATCTGTTGCATATCACGGTAGAGTAGCCAGGAAAAAAATTCTTCGTAAGTGAAAAGAATAGAAAACTCAGACTAGCTTTCGCAAAATCCAACATAAATAAGAATTCTGATTACTGGAATAAAGTTATATTTGCTGATGAGAGTAAATTTAATATATTTGGTTCTGACGGTAGAATCTTGGTGAGGAGAAAACCCAGGGAAGAATTTCGCAAACAGAACTTGGTACCAACAGTAAAACATGGTGGAGGAGGAGTTATGATATGGAGGTGTATGTCGTCCGCTGGAGTTGGTAATCTTGTTTTTATTGACAGTATAATGGATCAGTACAAGTATATTGATATTTTGAAGCAAAATTCGAAATCTTCAGCACGAAAATTGAACCTTCATAACGATTTTAAATTCTACCAGGACAATGATCCCAAGCACACTGCTTTGAACGTTAGACTCTGGCTGCTATATAACTGTCCTGAAATAAAAAAAACACCACCACAATCTCCAGACTTAAATCCCATAGAGAATATTTGGCAAGAATTGGAATCAAGAATTCGCAAACACACCATTTCTTCAAATCAACAACTAAAATCGGTGCTTCAAGAAGAATGGGGTAAAATCACTCCAGAAATCACAAAAAATTAGTCGAATCCATCCCAAAAAGATTAAATCATGTTTTAAAAGTAAAAAGAAATCCAACAAAATATTAAAACATTTTAAAAAGTAAAATTTTTGGATAAATATTTGATGGAAAAGTAAGTGTCCCATCACTTATGTGAGCCATTTTTTGCTCCGTTCTGAACAATTGTATTTTTACTAAATTAATATTCTAATATTTTGACAAAATGTATGTTATGTAATAATTGTTACTAACTTTAAATATGAAACACACCCAAGAAATTTTTGCACATGTTTGTTTATTTATTTTATTGCAGTTTCTTTTTTATAAAGCACAAGTGTCCCATCACTTTTGTGAGACATTGTACAAATGAAGTCAAACAAAGTCATTGATATATAGTATTATCATTTCTATATAGCAAAAATAGCAAAAATATTAAAATAATCGTTAAGACAAAACTATACTACATGAAATTGCATGTACTATTAACAGTACACCAGACCCTAAAGGAATAAGGCATTTAATAATGTATAAATATAAAAACGGCTCCTAGGCATTTCACGTTTAATGAAATTAATCTATTGAAAAACTTAAGGGGACGATGGACATTAATTTTTTTTTTTTCATCATAGCAATATGAAAATTTTGTGCATATATTCATTTTAAGAAACGAAGTTTAACATCTTCAAAAATAAATTCCAAACTTATTAAAAGTTTTAAATTAAAAAAATCAAGCTATTAAACGAAATTTTTAAATGCTGTTCGTGTTTTAATTTTTAAATATATTCTTCCTTTTGCATTTTTATCACTTAAAACTCTATTATAAACAAATTTTTTTTAATCTCTTGAATAGTTAATATTTTACAGTTTTTTTCTAAATTCCATATCGATTTTTATCAAAATGTTGCATTTTAATAAGTAAAAAATCCAATTTGATTATCTTAATGAAGACTAATTTTGAAATCTTACACGTGTTTTTTCTAAACAATATCAGGATACTTTCTTATCAATTTCATAAATATTGATCAAAATTTACGTCAAAAAGAGCATTTCAAAAATCTAAAAACGCTGAAAAATTTAGTTTGAGAAAAACAGATTTAAAGTACATAAATATACTTACCTTTATTATTTATTTCTTAAAACCTTCATAAATGATATTTTTATAAGAAATAACTGTTTTGGTACTATTATACCACAGAAATAGATCTTTTTTGTGATGACTTTGCCCAAATAAAGGTCCACTGTTCCCATAAGCATTGTGAAATAACAAGGAAGCATTATGAGGAGAAAGATGGGTATTAGATTTCCATTTTCCATTTTAATAAAACTAAACTGACACAGCGTTTATGAATCTCAAAACGTCTAATACTCATTAAAGTTACAATCAATTACTCAAGTATGTATGTTTATGAATATGTTTGACATTAGATAGGTAATTGCTTAGGGGCTTATTGCAACTATGACTTTGACCTCGAATGATCCATGATACACGCAGAAACAACATTACGTCAGACCAATTTTAATTTCCTGTATCCATTACACTCACACACACACACATATATATATATCTATATATATATATTACAAATTTTTGGGTTTTTTTGGCAAAACTAACCTTTATACTATATTAATTTCCTTATAATAATATTCCGTACTTACTTCAACTTATTAAATTAAAATCTTGTTTCTAGATCTAATCTTTTAATCTTTATGGAAACGATATAAATTCTTAATTCGCCTTAAAAAAAACATTTATTCCAGTATGCGTAAATTTAAAAAGATGGCTCTAAATTAAAAATATTCTTAATTAAACTTTATTTCTTAATATTCCAAATAAAACTCATTTTTCTATGTTTTTATCATCCTTTTTTAAGAAAATCTTATTAAATTTATTCCAAAACCATACCTTTCAAAAATATCATTATTTTATTTTATCTATTTATTTATTTTCCCTCAGTCAACATTTGATATTGTGCATCAATAAATTCATTTCTTTTCTTTTTCTCCTAAAATTAATCGTCTATAAAATCGTCTGCCCAAGATATTTACAATTCTGAGTTGATTAAAAATTTGTTAAATAATATTTAAAAAAAATAAAATTGTTGTCTGACAAATATTAATCTCGACTCTTTGTATGAGTTACGTTTACATAAAAGAATGATGGTTTGAGACTAAAGAATGTTCTACAAATATCTTTTTAGATTTAAAAAGGGTAAGAAGAAGGATTCTTGGGTTCTCTCTTTGATGAGTACGGCTGGATGTAGTAAATGATGGAATATTTTTGGATGTTTCGATAAAAGATCGTCTGCAAAAGGGGCTTTTCTCTCTATTATAGCAACAGTTTAATAAAATGAACTTGCAGCAGCCAAGAAGTGATTGTTTGGATCTTCTACATTTATTTATTTTTTGTCGCTGGCCATGACTTCTGTGCGGAGAAACGGAAACCTGGCGATGATATTTCTGCCCCCCTACTTTTAAAATGTCACAATCAATTCAAGAGTCCGAAAAGATCGTCAATGCCTTTGCTGCCTTTTTCGGATTTAAAAAAAACTTGCTATGGAACGAAGTGATAATAAAACTGTGGATCGCTGAATAATTTGCCCGTCATTATTGGATGTGTTCTTAAACAAGAACTGCCATATTCTCTTGATTTCGGGAATGACCAAAACACAGGAGTTGTTCCTGTAAAGTGTTTTGGATCTGCATGATTTGAAAGATCGCTTTGAGTTTGCTTGTGAGTTCCATGACGATTGAGATCTATTCTTTCATAGTCGAAAAAAAGTAGTCCTCGTGATGATGAAAAAGAAGAAAAATAATAATAATTACAAGACCACTTCTTGTAAATTGGTGAATAGACATATATTTTTCGAGATATTTAAGCCCAATAAGATTTCGGTGAGAATTTTTTCGTAATGTTTTGATTATTATTATTTGTATACTTTTTATGTATTTATTTAAATTAATTATTCTCGGTTTGTCAGGTTTATTTATTTGATTATTTGTCTTTGAATCTTATTTACTTACCTATTTATGAGTGTTATTATTATTATTATGATGTGTTGGAGATTGAAATATTTTTGTTGTTAAAGATTTAATTGAGGAGTATGATGTTCTTAAGACAATTACTGTTGCATATTAAAGACTATAATGATATTTTTATGCACGTTTAAAGATGAGTTTGTAATAATAATAAAATATAAAAGCACTTAGAAGCTCAAGTTATTTTAAAAAGTACATTTTCTAATTTATTGATATTTCTAAGATATATATATTCCTATTGAAGTAATTTGTGATACCGTTCAGAAAATTTGGCCTGAGTCTGTTCAGGATACAGAATTAAATGCTGTTGATATTGCTGAATTATTGAGATTTTGTTTAACTTCAACTTGTTTTGTTTTCAATGATTCTTTTTATAAGCAGGTGTCGGGTACCGCTATGGGCTCACCTCTTTCTGTGGTAGTTGCTGAAATAGTGTTGCAATCAATGGAAGTAAATATTATCAATGCACTCGGTCAACGTTTAATTTTCTGGCGTAGATACCGGGACGATGTTTACATAATAGCGAAAGAATGTGATTTAAACGACATCCTCATTCAAAGAACAGATAATAGTAATTCACAGTTAATTTC
Organism: Maratus speculifer; assembly: GCA_964019185.1. Classification (NCBI taxonomy): domain Eukaryota; kingdom Metazoa; phylum Arthropoda; class Arachnida; order Araneae; family Salticidae; genus Maratus; species Maratus speculifer. The sequence continues at coordinate 161,785,300 of OZ025292.1, read as the reverse complement.
TACTTCTGTCTATAGGAAACCGACTTCAACAGGTCAGTACACCAATTTTAAGTCAGTTTGCCCACTCAGTCATAAGATTTCTATTATTAAAAGTTTAGCTTATAGAGCGATAAAATATTTCAGTAGCACTGAAGCTTTCGAAATTGAAAGAAATAAAATTTATGAAGATTTAAAGAATAACGGTTTTCCTAAAAATCTCATTAGAAAAGTTTTCAAGAATACATTAGATTTGATTAATTCAACTCCCCCCTCCCCCTTTTCATCAGATTAAATCAAAATTTTTTGTTTGTTTACCATATTATACTAATGTTTTGAAGAAAATCTCATCAGTTTTGAAATCATTTAACATTGGGGTTTCTTTTAAACCATTAAATAAATTAAGTTCTTTCGTGAATAGCCACAAGTTTAAATATGAAAAAGAAAAATTAAGTGGCGTTGTATACAAGATTCCATGTAATGATTGCAATAATGTTTACATAGGTGAAACCGGCAGATGCCTGGAAATATGGCTTAAAGAATATATTAGTGCTTTTTAAAAAGGTTGATTGAATTCCAGGTTAGTGTGACATGCACTTGACAAGGATCACACCCCATCTTTCACCGATTCTTCTATTTTGAAAAATAACTGCATTGACTATTGCTACAGAATTTTTATGAAGGCATGGTTTACTAAATTACATCATTTAACCTTGAACGAATCAAGTCCTGTTCCTAATGAATATTTTGTTTTCTTAAATCATTAACTTCAACTTTGACTGAGTCCGGTGTATGCACATTCTTTTTGTTGTGAGTTGATATGAATACTGATGAGGCAATACGGTGCATGGCGAAATGTTTATTTTATAGTGTAATTTTAAATTTGTTCTCAATTTAATTGTTTTGTATGTTTTTTTAATAATTGTATTAAAGTCTGTCTAGTGTTTCCTAATTGATTATTGATATTCGTTTGTTATCAAGAACTATTCTGAGAATGCAGTATTTTTATGATGATGTTCCTATTACTAGACATTTGAGCTAGAAAACTAAATTAACATTTACGTTTTTTTCTTTATTTTTTAGAATTTCTGGGTGACAGTGAGCTTTGGTTCCCGGATTCTTATAATTTATTTAAATTCAGTAAGAAAGATGGAACTGTACAAAGCTGTTGCTAGACTATTGACTGATAAATATGATTAATTTTTTCAGTAAATTTTGTGATTTTAAGTAAGAAATTACCTATAATTAAAATTTTTGAATCTGTTTATGATCTATAAAATAATGGAATTAAAAGTTGATCCCAATTTAAGGCAAAACTATGATATCAACAATTTCTATTTTTATTAGATAAAATTTCTGATTAAAGTTAGCAGCTAAATATAGTTATAATTTTCACGATAATTATGATTCAGATTTTTAAAAGGGAGGGTAATAATTCTGTGTGAGGCAATCAAAATGTAAACATATCCAGTAGACAAAGCCCTCAAGATTGCGAAAGCGCGAAATCGTGAATTTCATCTTAAAAGTTAAAGACTCTATGATCGAAATTTTGTCGAATCCCCATTAAAAATACAAGACTCTGTAATTTATGAAGAATTTAAATACCCTAACACTCGAAAATTAGAACCTACTTTCTCTGGACCATATAAAATTATAAATAAACTTTCTGATGTAACTTATGAAATAGATAAATTTAATAATGAGACAGAACAGAATTCCGTTATTGTGCATGTTTCTAAATTAAGACCCTATTTTTCACCTGAAGATTTTAAACTGTTTCATGAGCAACCTAAAAACCAAACAAAACCTTAGATACAATGACAATCACTAGATCAAACAAAAGTCAAGAGAGTAGATTAAATTTTAGTTCTTATTCTTTAAATATTTTATCACCACAATTTTCAACATTAGAAGGTATGTTCTTGGTGGCCAACAAGAATATTTTTTTTCGCCAAAAGTAACCTTTATACTATATTAATTTCCTTATAAGAATATTTCGTACTTAATTCAACTTATTAAATTAATACCTTGTTTCTAGATCTAATCTATTAATCTTTATGGAAACGATATAAATTCTTAATTCGCCTTAAAAAAAATTATTCCAGTATGCGTAAATTTAAAAAGATGGCTCTAATTTAAAAATATTCTTAATTAAACTTTATTTCTTAATATTCCGAATAAAACTCATTTTTCTATGTTTTTATCAACCCTTTTTAAGAAAGTCTTATTAAATTTATTGCAAAACCATACCTTTCAAAAAATATCATTATTTTATTTTACCTATTAATTATTTTCACTCAGTCAACATTTGATATTGTGCATATAAATAAATTCATTTCTTTTCTTTTTCTCCTAAAATTAATCGTCTATAAAATCGTCTGCCTAAGATATTTAAAGTTCTGAGTCGATTATAAATTGGTTAAATAATATTTTTTTAAATAAAATTATTGTCTGTCAAATATTAATCTCGACCCTGGGTATGAGTTATGTTTAATAAAAGAATGATGGTTTGAGACTAAAGAATGTTCTAGAATTTTCTTTTTAGATTTAAAAAGGGAGGAAGCCTCGAGAGGTGGTAAGAAGAAGGATTCTTGTGTTCTCTCTTCCATGAGTACGCTGGATGTAGTAAATGATGGAATATTTTTTTGGATGTTTCGGTAAAAGATCGTCTGCAAAAGGGGCTTTTCTCTCTATTATAGCTACAGTTTAATAAAATGAACTTGCAGCAGCCAAGGAGTGATTATTTGGATCTTCTACATTTATTTATTTTGTTTTTTTCTCGCTGGCCAAGACTTCTGTGCGGAGAAAGGGAAACCTGGTGATGACGTTTCTGCCCTGCTATTTTTAACATATTATTTTGATCAATTTAATAAATATAAACCGATAAAAATATAATCCAATATACCAAGTTTATTATATATTAGGGTTTTCACGAATCTCTCTTTAGCCAACGTACAAATTTATGTTTGTGAAACGAATAAAATTTCGAATAAATAAAATCAGAAACAAGTAAAAATTCGAATTATTTCTTCAAGAATTATTTTTTAATGTATTAAATACATTAATGTATTAAATATATTGCATGATACATTATAGAATTATATGGTAATATACATATTAATGTATCAATATATAATGTGTCCCAAAAGTCTGCGTACAAATTCGAAAAGTTATTGCAAAAGTAATAATAATAATAATGGGCCTATAGCAAAAAAAAAAAAAAAAAAAAAAAAAAAATTACAATAGTACATAGAGTAACTTAAAAAGAGTCTTGTACTTTATTATAATTCTACATGAGATCCTTTCGTTGTATGAAGAATATCAAATCGATATTACAATTACATCCATGTATGTTTCAGCATGCTAATATCAACAGTAGTTAAAACTGTTTGGATCTTTTGTTTTAATTCCACGAGACTGAGAGAAAGCATCTTTTACGTAACAACAAACGAAATGGAGTGATGGCAGGTAACCGGTAGGGGAGTTGGCATGATATGGGGCCAACCTTGTCAACCCAACACTGTGCGAATGAATTACTTGATAGAAAAATTAACTTTTTAAGTTATTTATGTGCTGTTGTAATTCATATTGCTTCAGGGTTTTTTTTCTCCAAATGTATTTGAGGTTGTACGGAGAGTTTTGAGACACACTGTATTAATATACATTACCCCATTAAGCACTCACCAAGTACTACAGCATTGGCCTTGTGGAATATCTTAATTTTCAATTCTATGTCATGAACTCGAAGTCAACATTCTCAGACATAGTTTAACTTCAATATATTGAGATGTGACGAATCAAGACACGGTGCATTTGGATCAGGAGGACAACATTATAACCAATATAATGGATAATATATTTAAGAGATTTTTGATCATTATTATTTTTTAATATCCCATATTAACCCTCTCGAGCATAAATCATTTTGCATTATTCACTAAAAATCATTTTTTGTGATAAATGCGAAATCTTTTTTAAATAATTTTATTATTGTACTGCATTCCAGCTATTATCTGTCCACCAATCAAAACTCTATAAATAAATGCTTAAAAGTTTTTTGTTTAATAATGCAATAATTACACAACCTCATATGAGGTTCGTATGCCCGAGAGGGTTAAAATGTTCCACTTCATACATTGTCGTTCACAAAATCTATTAGAACATTTGTTATAGTTTCATTGATAACGGCCTTCTAAAAAATCTTTTAATTACTTCTTTTATTTTAATCTTAGTCTATGCACACTTTAAATAAAGGTGTGATTAAATCCCAATTTAGAAAATACACGTAATCATGGAATGGTTAAAAACACTTTAAGTATTTGAGATATTTTAATGTATTTTCAATAAATTTATGTTATAAATTTGTACCTGAAATTAATTTTAATGCATTTATTTGTACTTATCAGAATTTTAATTATTTGGATATTAACTTACACTTTTAAACAATGTATTTCTTTTGTTTTTGTTTATTTTCTTAATTCAATTTCTTAGTTATTTATTGTAAATAAATTTTCTATCATAGGTTCTGATATATTATTTTGAATTTAAAAGTATATATTTTTCTAAACACGCATTTAAAGTCCGAGGCACTTATAAGTTTTCGATAAAAAAGCTCTGTACAAAGAGACAACTAAAAATATGTACTAATATGTAAAACATCATTTAATCTATAAATATTAATCTTTGAACATCAAATATAGGGATTTATCTAAACAATTTTTCTTTCGAATTTTATTAATGAATTAAATAGGTAATTTTATAACTGAACAAAAATTAAAGCTATGCAATTACAATTTTTCAAAGAAAATAATTATTTACAGACTGTTTGAAAAATATTCGGATTATGAAAAATATGTTATTACTGTTTCCAGTTTTAAAAGAATAATTAAACTGCTTATTTTACAATAATGTTGTTTGAAAAATTTAACTGTATCTTAATTAAAAGTCTTACACTGTTTTTATGATGTTCTTCAGCTAAACTGAACTACAAATATTTTTGAAATGCAAATTAACTCATTTAATTTTCTTTCCTATGACACACTCTTTTTCTTTCTTTTGAATATCGATATGTATACTAATCGTGGCATTATTCAACGTAAAAATTTTACAACTGTATATAATGAAGTTATAATAGTTAAAAAACGGGAACTCAGTTATTCTCAATTTTCGTCGAAAGCAACTTTTTCTCAGTTTCGAGGATCTCACATAAACCACTTCATGCATGTAACTTTACTTGTTTGACGTTTAGCAGTTTAGTTTTCCAACATCACGTGAAGACACGTGAGAATCAAATGACATATCTTTTTCTTTAGAAATTTTTTGTTATTCGTATCACCAGCCACGCACATTACGTTCCTCAAATAGAAACACTAGTCTCAGAAACAGTAAATATGACCTAGAATATCTCATTTCTCTTTTATAAAATAAATGTTAAAATAATAAAAGAGAAAATGGGAACTATTTGTTTGAAAATGCTAAAATATCATAGATTTATATTAAATAATAAACTTTTAAAATGTGAAAAAAGGACACATTTTTTATTTGCTTCTATGAATAAGCTCCTTAAAAGTGTTTGACGGAATAAAGTAAGCCTTTGTTATTTTTATACTAAATTATTTGGCGAATATTAAACGTAGCATTTTGAACGTTATTAACTATCCTTTTATGGGTCTTATTATAATTATTCAAAGAAAATCAAACTTTCATGAGATAAAATTAATGAGATTTGCATTAAATATTATTTCTGAGACACAATTTGCATTAAAATTGCAGTATTCCCTTGACATACGTACATTCTTTTATTTCGTAATACGTAAGAAGTTAACAGCACTTAAAGGTGATTACAGGAAAATACGGAAATTGCAGTCCCTGCAATTAATTTCTATTAAATATTATATAATGCAATTTATTTTGATACATTGTAATAGTAAATATCCTTAAAAGTATTTTAAAGAGGTATTATATTTCTAAAAACATAAATAAAGAAATTAAAAGACATGGAATTGGAGATTATCATTTTTCTACATGACTCACTGTGTTGTGTGCAAAATAAAGGGCCTTCTTTTATATTCTTATTTTTGAGATAGTTCAAGTAAATCTTTGAAGTCATAGCTACAAGAAAAAACTTTTAGATATTTCTTTAAAAATAATGAAATTAATGTCTTTGTACAAATTGAGTAAAATAAATTTTATTTGAACTACTATATTGAAAAATGTTTCTTTAAACAAAATTAAAATGTTAGATCTAAAAAAAATAATAAAAATATTTGAGAATGAAATGGTTACTATCCTAGCAAGCATTAATTATCCTGGCATACATATGCCCAGAAATGACATAATAACAAAAAAAGAACTAACTCAATTTTTAAGTTTTTAATCATTTACCAATTTTACAGTGAAAATTTTTAATTTTCTAATTTTAAAGAAATTTACCTCTTCAAATTTGGAATTATTTTTGATGGGTACTTTCAATGTCTCAGATAATCAAAATCCGATAATTTGTGATATTCACCTTTAATTGCATTATCGCTGACCTTATGCAGATTTAACAAATGTATAACAATAGGAAAACTCAGTGATTTTAGAGGCTGATTTCTAAACAATTACATATTTAAGAAAAAATTATTTAATAAGGAAGTTTTGATCCTTTAACGTTTGAGATAACATCTTTATATATATATATCTTCTGTGCGTGTGTTTGTCATTGAATTCCTCCTAAATGACTGGACTGATTTTAATGAAATTTTGTGTGTGTGTTCCAGTGGATTTGAGAATGGTTTAGATTCACATTTCATCGAAATTCATTCAGTACTTTTTTATTAATTAGGCAAAAACTAATAATTATTGATTTTTCGCTAATTAAAAGTGTTGAATAAGTTCGATGATTAGAGTGAGGACGGAATGTCCGAGCGGTCTAAGGCGCCAGATTTAGGCTCTGCTTCTTGAAGAAACAGATCTCGTGTTCGAACCCCACTCCTGACAAACGTGTATGCTTTAAAATAATATTTCTTGTATAATACTTTTGATTAACCGACTTCAGAAACGTTAACTTTTACCTGAAAATAGAAAAATAAATTTTTCTATCAAAAATTGAACAGACTTAAAAAAATACTGAAGAGTGAAAAATAATTTCCTTACATAATTGTAATAAGAAATTAAATTAAGAGCGTAGTGTTTATCGTGCTTATTACTATATTTACGTAAATTTATTTGATTTTCTGGAGTCGGCGCCAGCCAAACCAATTTTAAAATTAAAATTAAATATCCAATGCTAATCTTTATATATATAAATCTTCTGTGCGTGTGTTTGTCACTCAACTCCTCCTAAATGACTGGAACGATTTTAATGAAATTTTGTGTGTGTGTTCCAGTGGTTTCGAGAATGGTTCAGATTCACACTTCATCGAAATTTTTTCAGTACTTTTTTAGTAATTAGGCAAAAACTAATAGTCAGTGATTTTTCGCTAATTAAAAGTGTTGAATAAGTTCGATGAATAGAGTGGGGACGGAATGTCCGAGCGGTCTAATACACAAAATTTAAGCTCTGCTTCTTGAAGAAAGAGATCGCGTGTTCGAACCCCACTCCTGACAAACGTGTATGCTTTACAGCAATATTTTCTGTATAATACTTTTAATTAACCGACTTTTAACTAAAAAGAGATAAATAAACTTTTCTATCAAATATTGAACCGACTTCAAAAAATACTGAAGATTGAAAAATAATTTCCTTACATAATTGTAATAAGAAAGTAAATTAAGAGCGTTGTGTTTGTCGTGCGTATTTCTATATTTACGTACATTTATTTGATTTTCTGGAATCGGTGCAAGGAAGGAGAACGTCTGTCGGGTCCGCTAATCTTTATATATATAAATCTTATGTGCGTGTGTTTGTCACTGAACTCCTCCCAAATGAATGGATCGAATTTAATGAAATTTTGTGTGTGTATTCCAGTGAATTCGAGAATGGTCTAGATTCACATTTCATCGAAATTCATTCAGTACTTTTTTAGTAACTAGGCAAAAACTGATAGTTAGTGATTTTTCGCTAATTAAAAGTGTTGAATAGGTTCGATGAATACAGTGAGGACGGAATGTCCGAGTGTTCTAAGGTGCCAGATTTAAGCTCTGCTTCTTGCAGAAACAGACCTTGTGTTCGAACCCCGCTCCTGACAAACGTGTATGCTTTAAAATAATATTTCCTGTGTAATACTTTTGATTAACCGACTTCAGAAATGTTGACTTTTAACTAAAAAGCCAAAAATAAAATTTTCTATCAAAAATTGAACAGACTTCAAAAAATACTTAAGCGTGACAAATAATTTGCTTACATAATTGTAATAAGAAATTAAATTAAGAGCGTAGTGTTTATCTTTCTTATTACTATATTTAAGTAAATTTATTTGATTTTCTGGAGCCGGTGCCAGCCAAACCAAATTTAAAATTAAAGTTAAATATCCAATGCTAATCTTTATATATATATATAAATCTTCTGTGCGTGTGTTTTTCACTGAACTCCTCCTAAATGACTGGACCGATTTTAATGAAATTTTGTGTGTGTGTTCCATTAAATTCGAAAATGGTTTAGATTCACATTTCATCGAAATTCATTCAGTACTTTTTTTAGTAATTAGACAAAAACTAATAGTTAGTGATTTTTCGCTAATTAAAAGTGTTGAATAAGTTCGATGAATAGAGTGTGGACGGAATGTCCGAGCGGTCTAATGCGCCAAATTTAAGCTCTGCTTCTTGAAGAAAGAGAACGCGTGCTCGCACCACTCTAATAACAAACGTGTATGCTTTACAGTAGTATTTCCTGTATAATACTTTTAATTAACCGACTTCTGAAAACCGTTAACTTTTAACTAAAAAGAGAAAAATAAACTTTCCTATCAAAAATTGAACCGACTTCAAAAAATACTTAAGAGTGAAAAATAATTTCTTTACATAATTGTAATAAGAAATTAAATTAAGAGCGTAGTGTTTATCGTGCGTATTACTATATTTACGTTTATTTGATTTTCTGGAATTGGTGCCAGAAAGGCCAACGTCTGTCGGTGATAGAACAACGTCTGTCGGGTCGCTAGTTTTTTTTTTATTTTTATTTTTTTTTTTTTATATATATATAATTAAGAAGCAATTTCTAAATTCAAAATTAATGTACTATGGTTAAAAATGTATGCTGATTTTTTAACTGCATAATAATAAGATAAATGAATAAATTAGTCAAATAAAAATAGTCATAGAGGTACTTTTCATAGATATTGTTTATGAACCGTTAAATAGATTCATTTCCAGACAGAAATAGACGTTTAAATAGACATTTCCAGCAAAAATATCAGTATTGATCCTTTAACGCTTCAGATAACCTTACATTTTACAATTGTCAAGTAATTTCTAAATTCAAATATTAGTATAATACGATTTCAAAATTTATATTGACTTTTAAACTACATTTCCATAAGATAAATTAATAAATTATTCAAATAAATATACACATAGAGGTACTTTTCATAGATGGTGTTTATGAATCTTTAAATACATCAAATACAAAATTGCCCCAAGATTAGGGGGTTAATAGACTATTGAATATGTTGTTCAATAAAACTTTTCTAGCAAAACTAAGAGTTTTAACCCTTTAAGGTTTGAGATAATTTTCAAGTAATTTTTAATGTCCGTAAGATGGAAGCCGCGGGATAGACCTGTTTGTAGTGAAAATTCCATAAAAAGAATAATAATAAAATACAATATATCTCCAAACAAAAAAATAGTAATAATTTCAAAACAGAACAAAATCTAGTATATAAGAAAGTATTTTCTTAAAATTACGGCAAATGTGTGAAGAAAAGTATGTGTTTCGAAAAACGGAATATTTTTTCATCAGATACTTCAAAATAATTACTGTACTTATCGTGTTATCTTTCATAGTTGCTGTTTCTGTTTCACTTCTGGCTATTTATGTACATTTCTTGAAATGTTTTTCCTTCTTTTCAAATATATAGCAATTTTTCTTTCTTTTTGTGCTTATAATGCTGTAAAAAAAATGCTGTGTTTAGTAATTTCTATAACGATTGCTTTTTTTTTAAATAATTTTATTGACATTTTTTTTTTCAACAGTTGTGACATGCTTCTCAAGCTTAAAATTAAAATGTTGGAGCAAGAAAAAAATGAAGCAAAAGGAATAGTTTATACACACACAAGCGCATATATACATATATATATTAGGGTGGATCGAAAAGTATAGAAAAAAATTTTTTTTAGAAATCACTATCGGCGCGGCGTGCAAAAGTTGCCTTTTATGTATACTAGTTTACAGGTTTTTCTTTTATTAAAATCCATTCATATCTTCCTGTGCCCCAAGCGCCCCAAAAATAATTAAAAATTGAGTTTTTTTATGATTTCTTTTATATTTCTTTGTTTTATTATTTTTTCTTAATTACTTTTGGCGCGGGGTGCAAAAGCTATCTTTTATCTATCTTAGCTTACATATTTTTTAAAAATAAAATTCATTCATATCTTCCGGTGCCCCAAACGCCCCAAAAATAGTTTAAAATTGAAATTTTCTTGAAGAAAAATTTTTTTCTTCTATTTCATTTTTATTTTATTTCAATTTTATTTCACTTTTTGAAATTCATTTGGCACTGGGTTGGAAAGTTGTTATTACATTACTAGATAACTCTGCAGTTCCGATATTTTTTTTTAATCAAAATCCATTCACATCTTTGATGCACCAATTATAATTAAAAACTGAAATTTAAAAAAAAATGTATTAAGAATTATAATTTACAAAAAATACTTACAAATTTTAAAAACAGTTTAATTAATAACGTATAAGGTTATAAATAATATTAATTTTACAATAATAAGCGACATATAAATTTAAAAATCAAAGCGTTAAATCATAAAAATTACAAAAATCGAACTTATGTAGAGAAAAGTTTTACATTCTTCAAGTTAGAAACTTAAATATTTTTAAAGTTTGTAATCTTTTTTGGTATCAAAGTGTTTTATATGGATTCTTGATTTTATTCTATTCAATATAAAACCGTGTCTTTTTTCTTGTCCAGATACAGTTTCTGATGCCTCAGACACTAGTCGAACGCATCTTTCAACCGCTTGGGTATGGCATGGATATTTTGACAATTCATTCGTTTTTACAACTTTTATCATATTCTCAATTTCTTCGCAAAGCACATTCATCAAAAGAAGTGGTTCAAAACGTCCAACTCGTTGCCAGTCAATAAGTTCAAAATAATCTTTTACTTTGAAGTTTATTTGGGGTACTTTGATAATTCTCACTTCTGGTGATTTTCTGTTTTTATTTCTAGCATAAATTAGCTTTCGCATTGCTAAAGATCTGATATGCTCTCTGTTATCTGTGAGCATTGACAATAGCAAATTTATTAAGTGAAAAAAAAAACTGTTTCGTTGAATAACAGCATCTACGATCTTTCTTAAATTGTTTTCCAAATATCTAGAATATGTGATAAGTTTCCAAATATGACGCGCTCCTTCAGTTATAGATGGCTTTGTTTTGATATGAAACCATATAGGTGCATATACCATCATAATATATGTTCTAAGAGTAATTAGATTATCAGAAGGATTTTCTGTAGCCACTTACAACCTTAAAATTCTACACGCAGTTGTTAGCCATTTACAGTGATAAACTGGAGCAGGTTTCATTAATGCCAGATCAGAACCACATTCACCACGTGATATTGCTATGTAAATATCATATAAATATTGCTGGTCATTGCTGAGAACTCTTCTATCTATGTTGTCTTCCAAATAATAAAGTATAAAAAGTTTATTTTATACATTTAATAAAATATGATTAACGATTTCTCATCCTCTCTATCTACGTTTTACCTTAAATAAATTATTCTTTAACTGTAAATTTTACTTGTATTTTTTAGCTCAAAATTTGCATGAAACTCGATTTTCGGCAAATAATTAAAAGTTTTGGAGCATTGGAAGAAATTTATCAAAGTCGAAAATTATTTGGATGCATGCTAATATACTATAAAATGCATCTTTTTTTTATCCCGCTGATAAAATAATTAAAAATAAACTAAAGAAAACACAAATTATAAATTTTTATAAAATTTCATTTTTTTTTACTATTTTGGGGGCGCTTGGGGGCACTGGAAGATATGGATGGATTTAAATTTAAAAAAAAAGATTGAACTAATATATATATATAAGGCAAATTTTCGCAACCTGCGCCAAAAATAATTTTAAAAATATTAAAAAGCGAAAAAAATTATAAAATTTATAAAAATTTCAGCTTTTAACTATTTTTGAGGCGTTTGGGGCACCGGAAGATATGAATGGATTTCAATAAAAAAACACATGTGAATTAGTATGCATAAAAGGCAACTTTTGCACCCCGCGCCGATTTGATTATCCGAATTTCGATTTTTCGATCGACTCTAATATATATATATATATACGCACATTAAACTATGCATGCATTATATTTCACAGAAAAAAGATGTATTTTTTCTTCCTAATTATAACATTATTATATTAAGGCTATTTATATATTTACTCCAAGATTTAGACTTAATTTCATAATCATGAATAGCATTATTTTGATTAAAGTATGTATTGAGTCATTCCACACGAAATGAGCAAATCAGGTGTGGCTGACATTTCACAGATTTTATTGAAAATCATCATATAAGTAGATCACAATCATTTACGAGGAGACGCAAAGTAGTAGAGTTCAGACTAGTTTATTTCAGTATAAAAATTTATATTAAAGTTGATACGAAATCGAGATCTTGTGTATATGCTTGAAATTTCAAATTTGATTTCAAGCTTTGGCCGTAGGAATGGAAAGACTGTAATAAAAATTATTTACACTTAAGAATGAACTTTAAGTAACAGATTAGCATAATTTCGTAATTGTATTTTTATTTCATAATTTAATAATAAATAAATAATAGAAAAAATCGCAGAAAAAATGAAATATTTCAGTTATATGTTTTAAAATGAAGGACACTTTTTTCCAAATTGAAATTTTTTTGCCATTATAGCTAATTGAATATATTTAATATATCTAAAATTTAATCCTTGCCTTTTTTAATTCCTTTATGAGAAAAAAACTTAAATAGTGAAAACTGTTGATTAAAAATTCAACATTTTTATCATTTGTTTGGAGACTACTAAAAGGTTTCAAAAGCTTTAAACTGTCTGATATTACGGTTAAAAGTGTATATTTTAAATATATGAAGTTTTATTCTTGCTTTCAGTTCATTTTTTCCTCAAGAATATTTTAAATTGGTATAGAAGAAGACCGATTCTCTTGATAAAATTTCTGTATTTTAATCTTAAAATCAAATATTAAATGTAGATGGCAGCACTAATCTTTTTTTACCAAGAAACTTGCAAAATAAGCGTTATTTAAAAGAAGGATTGTCCTTAGAATGCCTCAAATAATAGTGTTTTGAACCCATTTTTATAATGTTAGGAATCAAAAAGGCAGTATTGAAACTTTTTTAGTGTGTCATGGACTTATTGATTCTTATATATGTGCAATATTGTTGATGTCGGAGCTGTCCTTTAATTATTTTTTGAGATTAAATAAGAGGAATAATTGTGATTTTGTCATTTTTTAAAAAGTTTCTAAGTTTTTTTTTTTTTTTTTTTTTTTTTTTTTTTTTTTTTTTTTTTTAAGAGGAAGGAAATAAATAACAACTTTGAAACTTGGAGAATTCGATCTTCCTATAAAATACTGCATCTTGCATAAATTTCAAAAATGTTTTTTAAATCCTTTAATTTTTATAGCGTTTAAAATTTTTCAAAAATTTACGAAATTTCAATATTTACAACCAATTTATGATTATATATGGTATTACCAGATTATTATTACTCAATAAATATAAAGATTGATTTCCAGAGATTTCAATATTATAAAAAAAAAACTTCATTTTTTAAGAATAGTTCTCAAAATACTGAACTTCAAACTTGCAACTTTCGACGATTATCCGCAACCCTTCTATATCACAAGTTTTTTAAACGTCCAAAACAGATAAAATAATTTATTTTTCGTCAAAATATTGTGCAGAACTACATTTGAATATGAAATGAACACGTATCTCAAATTTTTTTAAAATCGGCTCCTATGAGGCCACGGCTTTTTTTTACATTTTTGCTCATTTTACATGGAATGACCCTATTACGAAAGAAGAGGAATCTGCCGTATTTTTAGCAAATTGAGATATTTCCTAGTTTTGATCACTTAAGCAAGGATAAAAATGTATTATTATATCATGCACAAGATATTTTATCTAGCTCCGCAAATTTTAGTAGTCTTATACGTTTTTAATTTGGGAGATTAATTATTTTTTTAGAAACAATATTTATTTATGTTCAATATTTATACTAGACTTGAAATTATTTAATGAACTGCAATTGAATAAGCAGAAGATTGAAATACAGAAATCGGGATTCTTTATATAAGTGGCACAGGGACATCCCCAAAATTTTCAACATATTTTTTTTTTAATTTCTCTCATTTTTAACGATCTCATAAATCTCTTCATGTATACGGCTTTGCACTCTTGATGTTTGGCATTTCTGTTTTCTCACATGTGGTAGAGACACGTGAGAATCCAATGACATTTGTTATATTTTTTCATTGCAACTTCTTTTTTTTCGTATTGTTAGACACGCACATTGTGTCTCAGAAAGTAACAGAAATATGCCCTATAGTGTCTCAATTTTCTTTTAAAAATGTAATGTTATAAAAATGAAACCTGCAATGGGAACTCTGTGTTACAAACTGCTAAAATAACACGATAATTTTTGGAAAATACATGCATTTTCATTTATTTATTGTTGTTATAAAAGATTATTAATAAAAGAATTTCATGGAATAAAAGAACCCATTACTACTTTTATTATAATTTATTTGACGAAAATTAAACAATGATTTAAACGTATCTAAATATAATAAACGATTCTAAACATTATTATTAAAATAATTTCATTCTTTCACGAGTTAAACTTCATAAGATTCGTTTTAAGTATTATTCCTTATACCTATTTTTCTTTGGTGTTATCCCTTGACATCTTTAAAATCGTGACATGTGGTGATAAGAAACTTACTGTCTTTAACTACTTGTTCACTGAGTCTGCACAGATATTTTAAATGTATAACAATGTGATTGATCAGGTATTTCAGAGATTGGTTTTGAAGCAATTTCATATTTAAGAAAATTTTATTTTATAACACATTATTGATAAGTATATGTTTTGAACTTTTAAAAATACAAATCCCCTTGCATAACATCTTGCCACGTAATTTTTTTAAATCAAAGAATAATATAGTATTATTTCGAAACTTATGTTGATTTTTTTAACTAGATATTAAGACAACAAATCACTTTTTTGATTATATAGTAAGATTATAGTATAGAGTGTTTAAGAAAAGAATCCCCAGATTCGAAAATATAAAACTGCGAAACTGTAAAAGACAAACAGGTGAAACAAGTAGTATGTTGGACAGACATTTCTGCAATTTGTTACACGCAGATTTTACAGAAGTAGTTTTAAGATTGGCTAACAATTGATAGCTCAAGCACAAGGAAATTTGAATAATACTCAGAAATACAGAAAGTTCATTCTTGAGACTGTTTAATTGCTGACACGTATAAGATAGATATATCGAAGTAGTTATTATACAGAAAATGAAAAACATGATATCGTTTTTCGTGGAGCACTATATTTCTGTTCTATTATAATACCACTGCACTGTTAGCTTTTATTTGGGTTTGCCCTTATAATCTTTGGATCCCAATCCACATGAATTTTCTTGTTGTACTACTCGAAAGATGCTATTTATTCAAAGAAATCCCAAACGTTGGAACAATTAAAAAAAAATCATCTCTCTCGACTGTGCGCAGTTTGAGGAGAAACATTTCAGAGAATTACTTCAAAATTTACCCATCGATTGTGTTATGTTACTGTTATGTTATTTCTTAGATAGCTGAGTGTAAAGAGAACATTACTATGTAATTTGACTTTTGTTCATGAAGCATATTTTCGTGTAATCTACTATCTGACAGTAGCGCCTTCTTATGTCCTGTCGTGGAACTATTTCTGCGAAACAATATGCAACAAATTCTAGATTTTCTGTCCAACTTGCAATTTGTTTCATTTTTCTGTCCCTTACAATTTCGCAGTTATGTCATTTTACATTTTGGAAGTCCTTTGTGAATCACCCTGTAGAAAGATAATGTGATAAGTAGTTTTCAGATAAATAAATAAATGATTGAAATAAACATATTCATATAGGTACTTTTCATTTTTTTTCATGAATCAATAAATAAATAAATAAAACTGCAGTCAGATGTATGAGATTGTCAACAGATAATTTAAACAAGTAGTTTACTGTAAAATTTTTTCATCAAAATATTTCCATCACAGTTTTTCATGATACAAACGAAAGTTGCAACACAGAATCCAATATAATATCAACAATTCAATGATGGAGTAATCAAAAGCTATAATTCTTAAAATTATGTGATTCAAATTTAATTTATCGGTTCATCCAAAAGTGAATATTTGTAGAATTATCATTAAAACTAAAACTCATAAAGATGTTTTATCCATTGTCGTGTATTTAACCATGACATATAATAAATAAGGATCGACCGAAACTGAAAATGTAAACGATATTCGGCAATTCTTCTTTTTTCTATCGAAGACGAAATTACATTAAAAAAATTCTATTAAGCAATTAATACATATATAAACATACAAAATTATTTATTAATTATAAACTCTTATTAAATATAATTATTATTAATTCATTATAGACATTTATTAAATAACATAGACGATTATTGACTAGTTATAAATTTGGGATGAAGTTGAATCACTATGCCTCTGTAAGGTTTATAAGGTAAAATGTAATTAACTCATCAACACCATAGAACGATTTTCTAATTTTACGAATTTTATAAAATTAAATCTTAATTCAGTTATATATATCTCGATTTATCTTTTATTATGTTTTTTTTATAAATGATCATATGTGATACTAAAACATTTTCAATGAGTATTTTAAATACTTCTGTGGTTTTAAGCTTTTTTTTTCACTATTAAATGTGCAGTTTTTAAAGAGTATAGGAAAAGCATCTTCAAAGTTTACTCATATATAAAACGCTTGTTTTATATTTTGCAGTCACGTGTTAAATCAGTCATGATCTATAATTATAAACTGCGAAATTCATGGTAATGAATAATAAGTGCTCATTTTTAGCCGAAATATCTCAAATCAATGCGTAATAATCCAGTTTTACGATGGAAGAAACAAGATTTTTGTAATACACATATTTTAGATCGAGTTATGTCCGGCCTAGTTTATCCAACATTTTTTGCAACAATTTTTAGCGAAACTGGAATTTTGGCCGTAAACGAAACCTAATTTCCATTTGATGTCAATTTATAAGTACCCTGTCCACCGAAAACCCTTATTAATTATTTATAATTCCTTTATAGATTTTCGATATAAAACAGTTTAAAACTCTTTGTGACTCTTAAACAAAGCAAGCATTGTATAATATTCTTAAATCCAAAGTATGTTTCATATTATTCGGAATAAAACAGTGTGAAATAAAACTATTCTTTAGTATGCCTTCTTTGTACCTTTCTTTTATTTAAGCTGACATCTTATTAAATACCTTTAAATTACAGAATTATATTTGAATTTTATCAGTTACTATTTTTGGAATCCATTCGTTTCCAACAACGAGAAGTGAAATAGTATTACTCTATCGTACTAACGTATTCCAAAGTCTCATCATTTAATTCAATAACACGCAGAATTCTGCATTGCAAATCTGAAATCTAATATTATAGCACTGATTTAGGGATGTAGATTATTTGCTGATTTTGGAGAAGATTCGCAAAGTAATATTAAATATTCCCTTCAAAGAGAAAGTAGTACTTAAATTACTTATGTCTGGATTTTTTTTTTTCTCAAACTTCTCTGCAAAATCATTTTAAAATGTTACGACTTGGAAAAATATTTTTTAAACTAACACTTTTTTTGTATATATTTGATAAAATTTAAAGATCCTAAATGTGGAAATATCTTTAATATTTATATTAGTATAATTTCCATAATTACAGATTTATCTAAATTTATATAAAACAATATTTTAAATTATATAATCTGTACTAGAATTAATATATATATTACAAATTTAATTTTTTTTTTTGCCAAAATTAACCTTTATACTATATTAATTTCCTTATAACAATATTCCGTACCTACTTCAACTTGTTAAATTAAAATCTTGTTTCTAGATCTAATCTATTAATCTTTATGGAAACCATGAAAATTCTTAATTCGCCTTAAAAAACATTTATTCCAATACGCGTGAATTAAAAAGATGTCTCTAAATTAAAAAAATATTCTTAATGAAACTTTATTTCTTAATATTCCAAATAAAAAATCATTTTTTCTATGTTTTTATCAACCCTTTTTAAGAAAGTCTTATAAAATTTATTCCAAAACCATACCTTTCACAAATATCATTATTTTTATTTAACTATTTATTGATTTTCCCTCCTTCAACATTCGATATGTGTGCATAACAATAAATGCATTTCTTTTCTTTTTCTCTTAAATTTAATCGTCGGCAAAAAGTTCGTTTGCACAGGATATTTGAAATTCTGAGTCGATTATAAATTAGTTAAATAGAATTTTTAAATAAAATTATCGTCTGAATGGAATAAAATCTCGACTCTGGGCATAAGTTATGTTTACATGGGAAAATGATGGTTCGAGAGTAGAGGATTTTCTAGAATTTTTTTTAGATTTAAGAAAGGAAGTCTTGGGGTGAGAAAGAAGATTCTTGAATTTTTCTTCGATGAGTACGACTTACGGCTTGTTGAAGTAAATCATGGAATATTCTTTTGGATATTTCGATTAAATATAGTTTGCAAAAGGAGCCTTTACCTCTCTCATGACAACAGTTTAATAAAGTAACTTGCAGCAGCTAATGAGTAATTTATTGGATCTTCTACATTTATGTACTTACTTTTTTTTCTCGCGCTTGTCATGACTTCTGTGCGGTAGAATGTTGACCCTTGCGATGATGTTTCTAGCTTCTAACGTTAAAATGTCATATATATACACTATCTACCAAAAAGTATTTGTACACTTTCAGTTTTTGACATTTTGTCAAATATTTAAAAATATACTGGTCGGATTCTTCTGGAACTTCAGAAATATAAAGATTATGTTTCACTTTATATTTATTTACATTCATTTGTTAAGCGGGTAATTAGGGGGCCGGCAAAAAAACAAAGAATAATAGAAATATTTGGGATCGCCCTGTACATGAAAATGCACGAAACGACTTATCGCTTTAGAATACAAATATATGAATACAGTAGAATATGTACACTAATTTTTGTGAGAATAGCATGTATATTTATGGCGATAGAGTGATTTTTTTGAAAAATTCAAAAAATTCTGGTATGTTTTTTGTTTATATCATGCTGGGTTTTTGACCAAACTTAACGCAAATTTCAGAAAGATTGGCAAAATGCAGTAGAAAAAATGTAGCGCAATTGGAATATAAATATATTAAATATTTTATGAAATATGAGTAGTTGTATAAAATAATTTTTATCTGCGCATGCGCGAACTAAAAAAACATTTTTTTACATCATTTAATAGTCAATTCTATGGAGTGACTTATAAAAAAAATCCAATCAAATATCGTGAAAATTCAAAAAGATATCATTATTTTAGTGAGATGTTTTTACTCTGCTCTCTAAAAACGGCTGAATCTTAAGGGATTCTCCACAAATTGACATTTTTTAATAACTGACTTTAAAAAAAAACTAGTATTGAATTAATACAATATCTAATACAATATTGCTGCTAATAAGTACTTGACAATTGTGATAGAAAAGAAAAAGAGCTTTATTCACATTCAGGGCCAAAACTAAGTGAGGGTTGGGGGAAAAGGGCATGTGCCCCGGGCACTAGGATGAAAGTGTCCCAAATGTACATTTTGTTTGGCGATTTTTTCCATGTCTATGTTTAACATGATATTGTCAAAATCGTCCCATTCAAAGCATTTCTCCTATACCAAAGCATAGAAGAATCTAATGATGATGGCATAAAGATCCCGCATAAAGCAGATTTTTTTTTTTTTCGTTTTGATTCGGTTTCACGATTTTAAGGTATCATTTTTTTAAAAAAAGCAGACTACTTTAATCAATATTACATATTTTAAGTTTTAAAATAAGTCGGCTATTAATAAATTAGAAAATTTTTCTTTGCAAATACTTTTGCAGATGCTTTGCAAAGAAGAAAAGGGAGGGGGGGGAGTTCACCAAAATTCATTGAAATATAAATATATTAAATTTTTTCTAAAATGTTCTATGTCATGCAATATTTTCAACCAAATATAAAGCCACATTCAGAAAAATTCGCAAAATGTAGTAGAAAGAATAAGATGCTATTGAAATATAAATATATTAAAAGTTTTCTAAAATATGAGTATTTGTATGAAATACTTTTTAATCAGCGTATGCGTGAACGATAAAATTTATCATTTAACATAATTTAATATTCAACTCTATGGAGCTACCCATAAAAAAATCTGATCGAATTTTGTGGAAATTCAGAAAGTTATTGTGGATAGGAGTGAACTGATTTTCAATTGGTCTCTGAAAGCAGTTGAATGACGTCAGATTTTACGCAAATTGCCAAATCTTCATTTACGTTTTTTACTGGTGATTTACTTCTTTTCTTAGATAATTACCAGAACGAACCTATTTCAGGATAAAAATAATTATAAAAAATCGAAGCATTTGTGTCAAATCTACCCATTGATACATAATTGATAATGGCTCTTATGCAAATGCCGATATCTGCGATCCTGAAATACGTCAAGTTCTCCACTGTTAAATGTGGTGTCGAAAACAACACTGACATCAATCGCATGCATGATGCCAAGAAGAACAGAGCTGTCTGATTTTGAGAAAGGTGTGATCATCGGGTACCACCGAAATGGCCGATCTTTAATCGACATATCTAGCGAGCTTAATTACCCCAAAACGACTGTGGCTTATGTGATTAGAAAATGGAAGCTGAATGGTGATTGTCAGAATGTGGCAGAGTAGGCAGACCGACGAAACTGGGAGATAGAGACCGACGGGTTCTGTCTAGAGAAATTCGGAAGAACCGCAACCAACCAATGTTACACATACGCCAAGAATTTCAACAAGCTTCAGGATGTGTTGTTTCCATGAATACCATCCGTAAGGAAGCTCATCTGCTTAATTTTTATGGCCGTGCTGCCCCCCATAAGCCTTTAATCACCAAGTCCAACCGCGCAGCTCGGTTAAGTTGGTGCAAAACACGCCAGCAATGGACTGTACATAAAGATGAAAATAAGCACTCGCCAGTCGCCACTCGGCGTCTAAATGTGAAAAACTGGCGACTAAAAATGTGGAAAGTACCGGCCAAATGCAGGATTCTCCAAAAGGTGTTTTGTGAAAAGAATTACGGAAAAAACGCCCGCGAATTTTGACAAGATCGCGGAAAAACATGAATTTCGTGTAAGTATCGCGAAAAGATATCGTTTAAGGATCGCAAAAAGAATGCAAATATCGTCGAAGAATCGCGAAAAAACAGTAAGTATCTTTATAAAATTGAAAAAAAAGGCAATTGTAAAAAAAAAAAAAAAAAACCTGCGTATTTTGTCAAAAAATCAATGAAAACAAACGCGGTTTTTGTCAAAAAACGTATAAACAAACGGGAAAAACGTGAATTTAATCAAAGAAACATGCAAAAAAGTTAATACCGTCAAAATATCGCGTTACCAAATGCGAATACCGTCAAAAAATCGTGTTAACAAACGCGAGTACCGGCAAAAAATCGCGATACCAAACGCGATTTTCGTCAAAAAACGTAAATACGGACGCAAAAAACGCAAATTTTATATAGAGAAAAAAAGCAAATACTGTCAAAAAATCATGATAACACTCGAATACAGTCAAAAATCGCGATAACGAATGCGAATCGCCGGCAAAAAAATCACGATAACGAACACAAATACCACCAAAAAAATCGCATTGACAAAACGCTAATACCGTCAAAAAATTGCGTTTACAATCTCTAATATCAGCAAAAAATCGCGATACCAATCATGATTTTCGTCCAAAAACGTAAAAACAAAAGCAAAAAATGCGAATTTTATAAAAAAAAAGCAAATACCGTCAAGAAATTACGATAACAAACGAATACCGTCAAAAAATCGCGATAATGAATGCGAATTACCAGCAAAAAATCACGATAACTAATGCAAATACTGTCCAAAAAGTCGCGATAACGATCGGCAATACCGTCAAAAAATTGTGATAACGAACACGATTTTCGTTAAAAAGTCACGAAAACAAACGCAAATTTTATCAAGAGATCGCAAAAAAGAAAAAAACGCACATTATGTTAAAATATTCTGGAAAAATCATATAATGTTAATTTCATGAGAGCCCCTCCACCCCTTTTATTTTTTAGAAAATTTGCTATGAATTTTGTTTTTTTGAAATCAAACCTGCTAGTTGGTGGAAAAACTTTTTTTTTTTTTTTTGGAGGAAGGTTGGGGTTACATCTTAATTCTAGATAAATAAATACAAAAAAGTCCTTCCGGCAATGCCGGGAGGAAGAGGTAGCTTTCATATACTTACATATTTATTTATTTATTTTAAAGTAAGTTACATTGTTCAAAATACAAAGCTCAAATTAGTGGAAATAATCTTATAAAATTAGTGATTTTATAAGATTGAATACTAGTTTTTGTCAAGACTGAATATTAATAGGAATTTTTAGAAATTAGTCATCTTTTATTCAACCTGGTTTTATTTTAAGCGATTTAGAGAGTCACCAAATTCTACGATATCATAAAGTGTATGCCATTTTAAAGCAACATGATAGATCGTTCAATTCAGAAAAATTTCAAAATGTCAGCCATAAGCAAAATTCAAAATGCTATAACTCAATCATTTTTTAAGATATAGACAAAATAAAAAGTGTTCTGGAATTGTTGTTTTAAGTTTTAACACGTAAAAGAAAGAAAAAATTCAACTTTTAATTTTTTCACATTTAATTCTAAATTTAAAAATTTTTAAAAAATTTAAAATGGCCACCATTTTGAAACAAAATGGCGGATGATGCTGGCCAACAAACTCGGTCGAGACATTTGTATGTACTATGTACATACCAAGTTTCATTGAAATCGGCTCATAAATACGCGTGTTATCACGTGACAAAAATCAGATCGTTTCAAAATGTCAGCTATAAGAAAAATTCAAAGTGCTATAACTCAATCATTTTGTAAGATATAGACAAAATAAAAAGTGTTCTGGAATCGTTGTTTTAAGTTCTAACACGCAAAAGAAAAATATTTTACAAATTTTGATTTTTTTGCATTTAATTTTAAATTTTTAAATTTTTAAAAAATTTAAAATGGCCACCATTTTGAAACAAAATGGCGGATGATGCTGGCCAACGAACTCGGTCGAGACATTTGTATGTACTATGTACATACCAAGTTTCATTGAAATCGGTTCATAAATACGCGTATTATCACGTGACAAAAATCAGATCGTTTCAAAATGTCAGCCATAAGAAAAATTCAAAGTGCTATAACTCAATCATTTTTTAAGATATAGACAAAATAAAAAGTGTTCTGGAATCTTTGTTTTAAGTTCTAACATGTAAAAGAAAAATATTTTTCAATTTTTAATTTTTTCGCATTAAATTTTAAATTTAAATTTTTTTAAAAAATTTAAAATGGCCGCCATTTTGAAACAAAAAGGCGGATGATGCTGACCGACGAACTCGGTCGAGACATTTGTATGTACTATGTACATACCAAGTTTCATTCAAATCGGTTCATAAATACGTTAGTTATCGCATGACAAAAATCAGATATATATATATATATATATGGTTATATATATATATATATATATATATATATATATATATATATATATATATATATATATACCAGATGTATATGTACCAGAATTTTTTGAATTTTTCAAAAAAATCACTCTATCGCCATAAATATACATGCTATTCTCACAAAAAGTAGTGTACGTATTCTACTGTATTCATATATTTGTATTCTAAAGCGATAAGTCGTTTCGTGCATTTTCATGTACAGGGCGATCCCAAATATTTCTATTATTCTTTGTTTTTTTGCCGGCCCCCTAATTACCCGCTTAACAAATGAATGTAAATAAATATAAAGTGAAACATAATCTTTATATTTCTGAAGTTCCAGAAGAATCCGACCAGTATATTTTTAAATGTTTGACAAAATGTCAAAAACTGAAATTGTACAAATACTTTTTGGTAGATAGTGTATATATATATATAAATATATATATATATATATATATATTTAAACTGCTGAAAAATATGTACATTTCTTTCCTTAAAAAGACTATTAACATAATAAATGATATTAATAATAATTAAATAATAAACGCAATTGAAATTAAAAACAATGTTTTATCTAGTAATCTTTCAAAGACATTAATATAAATACTTTTCATCTAAATGGCTAATGAAAAAAATTACCGATTCATGTATTGCACTCTACATATCACATGTTACAAAAATACATAAAATATAGTCTTGAACACATATTTTCACAATTTCAAATATATATATATATATATATATATTTCCAAATGTTATATGCTATACACCGTTTAAAAATCCGTTAAATTTACGGCAAAACCTGCTGGCAGTAATGTTGCCAGCAGTTTTTGACGTAAAAATTGCAGTAAAGTTAGATGTAATTTTTTTATTACATCAAACTTTACTACAAATGTTAGGAAAAACTGATGGCAACATTTTTGCCATACATTACTATATATATATATATATATATATATACAGGGTGTCCGAAAAGTCTGGAAACGGTCGAATAACTCGAGAAATACATGTGAGATTGAAAAACGTAAATATACGTAATAAATATTAAATATTTTTAAATAAGCTACTCAGTGATACCAAATTTGACCTTCGTAACCGACTCCATGGGGGTCAGAGGGGGTCCAACTTTGAAATCTTAAATTATAACCCCCATTTATTATTGCAGATTCGCATTCTACGGACAAAAATACGCAACTTTTGTATTTGATGTTTAGTTCGAATCCTCGTTTATCACGGTGTATTCGAGCACATTAAATCGATACATTTTTCGGCTTTTCCAACGGGATTTTCCCTAATCGAAACTAATTGGGGAGAATTTATGACATCAAATTCCTCGTCTTTTGCAAGAATAGCGTTTCCTGAAAATCACCCGTGCCGATTATTTCGATAGTACTACACACAGTTAAAAATTTGACCCATTTGCTGTAGCGTCACTCCACAGCTTTTATAGAATATCTGTTTCATGACCAATGAGAATGTTCCATAACACAGTAAAGTGCACTTAAAAAATTGACACTTTTGCCGCATCGTCACTCCACCACTTTTATAGAAAACGATTACTTTACTGTGTTATGGAGCACTCTCATTGGTCACAAAAGAGATATTCTATAATAGCTGTGGAGTGACGCTGCAGCAAATGGGTAAAAATTTTAACAGTGTAGCACTATTGAAATAATCGCCACGGGTGATTTTCAGGAAACGCTATTTCTGCGAAAGATGGGGAATTTGACGTCAAAAATTCTGCCCAATCAGTTTCATTTAGGGAAAATCCCGTTGGAAAAGCCGAAATATGTATCGATTTAATATGCTCGAATACACCGTGATAAACGAGGATTCGAAATAAAAATCAAATACAAGAGTTGCTTATTTTTGTCCGTAGAATCCGAATCTGCAATAAAAAATGGGGGTTATAATTTAAGATTTCAAAGTTGGACCCCCTCTGACCCCCAGGGGGTCGGTTGCGAAGGTCAAATTTGGTATCACTGAGTAGCTTATTTAAAAATTTTTAACACGTATATTTACGTTTTTCAATCTTATATGTATTTCTCGAGTTATTCGGCCGTTTCCAGACTTTTCGGACACCCTGTATATATATATATATATATATATATATATATATATATATATGTATGTATATATATGTATCTTTTTTTTACAGTGTTTGCATGAAGTTTTGGTGTTAATGATTGTTTTTTTATTTTTTTTGCTTCTCTATTCTTTTTGAACTTCTTAAATATATATCTAATTTAGTATAAATTCTAAAATATTAAATATGCTTTTTATTACACCTTTATATCAACTAAAAACAAGTGTTTTTTTGTTTTGGAAAAATATAAACGGAAAATTTTGACCTTTTTAATTTCATAAATTAATCCTTAAAAAATTCGCTTTGCCTTAAAGATGCATTGTGTTAGATAATTGAAAGTCAAACTAGCTAAGGATTTTTTTGTCACACTTCTGACACTAAATATTAAAGTAGACATGCAAGCAAGAATGGAAACAATGTAAATTAATGTTATTCATGCACTTAAATGATTATTTTATCATTACACCACTTAATATAATAATTTCAACATCTTACTTTATCTTCTGCTACAATTACATAAATATATGCCGTCTGTTAAGCACTGTGAATCTACGAAATGTATAGTCCTCCGATTTTATGATCCGTGAAATGTTATAAGTGCATTAATTTGTTTCATAAGACCTTCAAAATGTGATAATTTGTAACACGCACGCATATTTTTGGCGATATTTCAGAGACGCGTGTATCATTTGAAAATACTTTTCTGTAAATGGGAAAATATTTACAAAATATTTTGACTTTTTAATTTTTGAAACTAAGCCTTAAAAAATCAAACTAGTCATTTATTTAATACAATCGGCTGGTCGTTTTAAAAGTATAAAAAATGTCGGATTTACACATTTCAGACACTGGAGATTCAGAAAAGTACATATTTAGGGAAAATATTTGACGTCAGTCTGTCTGTATGCATGTGTGTTTGTTTTGCAGACGTTCTATATCCCGACTTGACTTTTGGCGTGTACTTCGTATGTAATAATGATAAGAAACCTATTGAATATAATTAATTCCATAAATATTAATAACATATTGAATATTATAACTTTGATTATCCGAAAATAATTTTTCGTATTCTCAAATATTCGTTCTGATGAAAGGTACATAAAATATTTCGAAATTCGACATTTTAAATAGGGTATATAAAACACAAAAGAAAACATAAATTTCCTTTAAAAAATAAAGTCAATCGGATAATTAGTTACGTAGATATTTATAATAATATTTTCCACACTCTTCTATTTTTCATGGCCCTGTAATTCATTCACATTTCAACATGTAGTAAGATTTATTGTGTGCCGATTGTGTTAAATATCTGAATGGCTTACTAGCTATGAAATTCTCTGTTACCTTTCAGACACTAATTATTAAAGAAGACAAGCAGAGCAAGAGAAGAAACAATGTAAACTAATTTTATTAATGTACTTAAGTGATTATTTTATCAACATACTGCTTAGTATAATAGATTCAACATATTACTTTATCTGCTTGTACAATCATATAGAAATGTACTGTCTGTTAAGTACTGTAAATCTGCTAAATGTATAACTCTTCAATTTATAATCCGTGAAATGTGAAGTTCATTAACTCGTTGCATAAGAAATACAAAAATTGATAATTTAATTATACTCCTGCATATTTTAGACGCTTTTTCAAAGACGCAGGTTTTCATTTTTGCTTTGATTATTTTGTAACTTAATCAGGTGGCAATTTATATGCTGTTTGCTACGATTAAACTGAGGTACTAAAGTTATTATGGCAACGAATTTGTTCTCAAAAACTAACGAAATTGATACATGTAAAAAGAAAATAACCATACATACCTGTTTTTGAGACAATGTAACAAATTAAATATCCTAAATTTATGTCTCGCACGCGTATTATGAAATACTATCCATCATAAAAGGAAATACAGTCGAGTCTCTGTATAACGAAATCCATCGTTCAGACAAAAAATTCGTTATATAGAAAAATTCGTTGAATAGAGAAAGGAAAAAATTTTTCCTTTAAGTCATTAGTGCCTAGCGTCCCTTTTTAGGGACAATTATAAAAAAGGGCAAACAATCACTGTTCACACCAGTAAATAGAAAGATAAATAAGCACTATATTTCACGAGAGAAATTCCTTAGTAAATTAAGATAAAAGTCTTTCTTCTTTTAAAAGTGTTGGGAAACCCAAAATTTCATTTTTAATGACGAAAGTAACTTGGTCATTAAAGGGTTAATGTTTAAATTTTGAAACACAATTGTTTTTCAGGTGTTTAAGTAAGTTTTTGAAATATTTAACGGAATTTAATAACACCAGCAAAGATGATCTTTAGTAAAAATTCTTCATTCAAATAATATCTCACAACAAAAAATGCTCCCATTAGCCACAAACAACAAAAATCCTCTCTAAACTCTAAAAGTAATGAGAGTTAATTTGAGTAATGAGAGGTAGTTGGAAATTTGCTGCTGAAAAACGATCTTTTCTGCAGTTCCCCTATATTCCTGTCTTACTATCCAAACCAGTGCCGTGCGGAAGGGTGAGGCGAAGGGGCCGTTCGTCCCGGGCGCGTAGATTTAGGAGGCGCCAAATTTATATTACTAACATCATTTTTGGCCTGTCTGAAGAAAAAATTTGGGGGTGGGGGGCGCCAAATTTCAACTTTGCTCGGGGCGCAGTTTTTTCTTCGCACTCCCCTGACCCAAGCCAAGAAACAAACACCTTTTTAAAAACAATAATGGAATAGTTTTATCTTTCAGGATGCTTTGGGATAGTTGCAAATCGCCCCACTAGCAAGCAAATGTTTCAATCTTTTCCAAGAACGCATGCTCGTCTTGGCTAAAACAAAGTCAAGTGTAACCATACAAAAAGATGATTTTCTTGGGGGGAGGGGGGTTGCATGCCTATTTTTGAACATTAGGAATAAGGTAGAAGAATGTAGCTATGAAATATTAACCAGATATCAATGAAAAAAATATTCTACAAATAATTTGAAGTGTTTTCTGAGCATATGAGAGAACCTTTTCGAAAAAATTAGTTAAATGGAGATATATATTTCGCTATATAAAGATTATTTTTAAAGTAATCATGAAAAAAATCAACCGTTCCTGTAAAAAAATCCGTTAAATAGAAATATTCGTTGGATGGAATTTCATTTTAGAAAGACTCGACTGCATTTTTACCAGTTAACTCTCCATACTACAATCTGTTAGGGAGATTATTAGTATTTTCTAAAAATAATGTTCCGCTATTAGAAATAATATATAGTTTGCTGTTTAAAAAATTGTAATATGAATATTCTTTATCGCTGTGTCATTTTAAAGTTTAGACTTTTAAATGCTTGAACTCTTGTCTTGTGGATAAAAATCGAATTAAGTTTCTTTTTACAATCCTAAGCACAAACCCTTATTTTTGTTAAAAAAATTGCATTTTTTATTGAAGCTATTTATTTTAAGCTGTTTTTATTATTATTTGAGCTATTATTATTATCAACTAAACTACATCTTGCTTTCTAAAAAATAACATATCAAAACCAATGGCCCTGAAGGATCGTTACAACAAGCAATGTAGAAAAATATAAATCTTAATAAAAATGTAATAAAACTACAAAAATTAAAAAATGTATATAATTACATAACTTATAAAACCAAATACAAATGCATTTTTGTTGTCTTTTTTTTTTCGAAATATTTGAGAATATTTTGTTTAAAGTTTATTCACCAGTTTTCTTAACCCAGAAAATGGGTTTTCTGTAAGCTTAAGTTCTCAGTGAAACGATTTCTAAATTAAAAAACATTTTTAGTGAAAAAAAATATCATAAATTAACAGCATTGACAGTAACATTAAATAATCTTATTTCTTTACAACAAACAAAAATTCAATTACGCAGCTGGAAATATTCAATATAGAATTAGCATCATCTTAAAAACTAATATCTAGTTTTCAGAAAACATATTAATACAGTATTAAGAACTTTACATAATCCTCTTTTTTAAATAAACAAAATATTAATATATCATGAATGTATCAAGCGACAATCTTTTGAATGGTCTAAGAGTTTAGTAAAGCATCGCAAATATAGATGTAGACATCTGAAATTTCTAGTGCTGTAACTCTCGAATTTATGATGCGATTTGGATGAGATTCTTCATGTGCACAGTTGAGGTACTAATATCTCGACCAAGTTCGTTGGCCAGTTTCAACCGCCATCTTGTTTCAAAATGAAGACCATTTGAACTTCTGTACATTTATGGAAATTTTTATGTTTTCTTACTTTTCCTTTAAAATGACCTATGTTGTTAATTTATATTGCGCGACTATTTAAAATGCCTTTTAATGTTTCTAACATTCTGTTTAAAATGACATATAAGAGTTTGCATTTTGTGAAACGGAACTTTTTCTATAAGTATACAAAATTAAAAACATAAACATTTTAAAAGAATCAAATGGCCGCCATTTTGAAATGGGATCGGATGAAGCTGGCCAATGAACTCGGTCGAAACATTATTATTCCTATTATACACATAAAAATTTTCATCCAAATTGGTTCATAAATTCAAATGTTACAACATGACAAAATTCAGATCTATCTATCTATCTATCTATCTATCTATATATATATATATATATATATATATATATATATATATATATATATATATATATATATATATATATATATATATATATATATGCTGTATATATATGTACATAGTATATATGTATATATATAATATATGTATACATGTATATAATATATAAATGTAACTCAACAGTTTAAACGGAGGTTGTTTTCGGATCTAGGGGTCATAATCAACGGAAATATAGCAAAGTTTACCGATGGGCATTCTCTGGACGGCTGCAATATTGAAGTTTTTAGTTTTTGTAATGAAAACTATGTAAAAGTATCTACAATTTTGGCCACCACTGTATATATATATATATATATATATATATATATATATGCGGCAAAAAAATAATATTATTAATGCATCAAAAACTGCTGGCAGCAAAGTTACCAGATTTTTTTGCCGTAAAAATTGCAATAAAATGAGATAATTTTTTTATTACATCTACTTTTACTACAATTTTAATTTTTACAGAGAAAAATGCTGGCATAATAGCTGCCAACAGTTTTTGCCGTACATTTACTCGATTTTTTTTAATGTATGCAGGAAGCTTTGGATTTGGTTTATTTATTTATTTATTTATTTTTATTGCTTCCCTATTCTTAATGACCCTCTTCAATAAACATCTAATCTATTTTAAATTCAGAAATTAGAAACATGATTTACTTTATATCTTTATATCAATTAAAAATAAGTGGTATTTAAACATTTCGTTTTCGAAAAATATTTACGGAAAATTTAGACTTTTTGATTTTAGAAATTAAGTCTTTTCTCCTTTGTCTTAAACATACATTGTATTAAATGATTAAAAGGCTTACTAGTTATGAAATTCTCTGTTACATTTCCGACACTAAATATTAAAACAGACAAGCAAAACAAGAGTGGAAACAATGTAGACTAATAAAAATTACGTACTTAAGTGATTATTTTATCAACACACTGTTTAATATGTTAGTTTCAGCATATTACTTTATCTTCTACTACAATTACATAAGTATATGCTGTTTGTTAAGCACTGTAAATCTGCGAAATGCATAAATCTCCAACTTTATGATCCGTGAAATGTTATAAGTGCGTTAATTTGTAGCATAAGACATACAAAAGGTGACAATTTAATAATACTTATGCATATGTTTGACGATATTTAAGAGACGCATATATTAATTTCAAAATACTTTCTATAAATGACAAAATATTTAAAGAAAATTTAGAAATCAAGTCTTAAGAATTTTAGAAATTAAGCGTTGAAAAATTCACGTTATCTTTGCAATGCTAGAAACTGGGTAATAAAATATCATGAAGAGGTGCGTCAACATTACCATTGCAAATACGAGAAATAACTACAGACTATGGTCAATATCAGGCTACATGTGAATAAATTCACACGAACTGCTAGAGTTGTGGATGAAAAACGTCATGAACGTATATTAACATCTTATTACACCGTTAAGAGCATTTTTGAAGTAATTGAAAGGACCCACATTCAGAAGTTGCCTGATATTAGCCCTTGATGGTGGCTGTTTTCCATATTTTCGATGGCTCTTCACATGTTTTATGAACCAGTTTCGAAAAAATGATAGATATTCTTTTTTCTAAGGAGAGCATTTCTTCAAAAACTTGGAAAGAAATCAATCGATTAGTGTTTAAACGAATAGTTAATTTTGAACACATTGTATATTTATATTTAAAGAAATAAACTATAAAAATAAGAAATTCTCTGTATAGTTTAATGTAATGAAAATTAAGCATTTTAAGCATCGGAAAATCATTTCATATATATACATTTATTTATCCATTAAATTTTATTTATTAATTTATTTATACGTTTATTTATTCATTTATTTATTCATTCATTTATTTTTTCTAGAAAACGATGCTGCAATAGCGCATTTATTATTTATGTAGTGTAAGAACATTCTGGATAACTATTATATAAGATTGGACATATCTTACACTACTTCTCTTGTAGCTGTTATCTCATCTGTTAGGATTATTATGAGATTTATTATAATAAAAAATTATTCATAGCTGCAGAAATTGTGCTATTTTAAAACAGTCTTCTTTTGTCTTATGATGAAACACCTATCTTATGCTGAAAAGTTTTTGTGTGCATTTCAACAATTTTACGTAGAATTCTTATGAAATACTACCTATGGCGATCTCACCAGTGTTGGAATTTCTGAAAAAATTTTGCAGATCTACGCCGATCATGACCCCAAGATCCCAAAACTACCATCAGTAAAAAAGTTTATAGATATATCAATCTATCTATCTATCCATATATATATATATAGGGTGTTTCGCTACCAGACCGACAAATTTTGAGGGGTGATAGTAGACATGAAGACAAACATTATTAAATGGGAAACCATGGAGCGTAAACGTCTTTCGAAGGAGCTAGGGGCCTTTAAAGTTTAAGGTCCAAAACTTCAAACGATTATAAAAAACGGAAAAATGGGTGGATTCGTTTACGGTTTTCGTTAAAATAATTCTTTTTATTACAATTTGTTTGTAAAAAAAATTTAACGGTTATGTTCAAAAATTGTCGATAGAGGGCGCTTTAGACTTTAGAGTAACGAACAACAACTTTTTAACCCTTATTTTGTGTATGGGGTTGAAATTATTTTAAAGTTTAGACTTTAACTTAAATTTTAAACCCAAAATCTTAAACAATGGGATCTAGTAACTAGCGAAAATTTAACTGTGAACAGAGGGGGGGGGGGGAATTTTAAACGCTCATAAACATTATACAAACTGTTCGATTTTGTTGCAGTTTGCGTGTAGGTCATTCCCTTGGTAATTATTTGATTCAGAATGATTTACAGCTCTTGTGTCATTTTTTGACTGAGGGCGCTTCCGACACATCTCCCACATTTCAATGGCATTATTCCTGAGTGTTTTACTACCAGACCAACATACTTCCGGGAAGTGTTAGGGATGCAAAGTACTCGGAATCACATAAGAATGTAACGTTAAAAATGCCTTTTTAGTGAGCTGTGGGTAAAAAAAAGCAGGTAAAAAAGCAACAGAAACAGGTAGTGAAACAGCAACATGTTAATTTGGTAGAAAACAATTTAGTTAAAGGTTTTACTGCAAAAGGTGTCCGAAATTACGATCAGAAGTAGTCGGGCATGTTTGACAGCAATATCGCATGCTCACGAATTCCTCGCGCTTTGAAAGATTCCTGGCATCTCGGATAGCTTTCTGGCAGATACAGAATTTCGAGCTATGGGGTCTTCCACTGACGGTACGGGAGTCTCATACATTCAACTTTTCATTTGACCCCACCAGAATAAGTACATACAGATTCATATTCAGATTGAGGCAGGTGGGAAAGAGGGGCTAACAATTGGTTTGAGCTCAACTAGCCCCACCCAGCAATGTTTATTTAAAAAATACGGAACAATTATACAGTAATAAAATAAAAGTAGGTAACAAAAAGGAATTGATATAATGAAGTAGGTGCGACGATCTGGCAGGCCAACGAACCGGGCCATTATTACCTTTCCACCACTGTCCATATGTTATGTTGATGTGTCTGGGAACATCACTGGTAAAATGCGGAGGAGCCCCATCGTGCTATAGAGTGACGCAACGAAAAAGGAACATGTGCTTTTACCAGAAGTTCGACAGAACGTGTTGTAGAAATATCAAGGTACATTTTCTTTCCTTCTTTTAACCCTAATTCGTAAAAAAAGAATTTTCGACGTTACCTTACAATGTGATTCGAGTCATCTTTGCATCCCTAACACTTCCTGGAAGTATGTTGGTCTGGTAGTAAAACACCCAGGAGTAATGCCATTGATATTTCGGAGATGTGTCGGAAGCGCCCTCTATGAAAAAATGGGAACACCAATGCTGTACGTCATTTTGAATAAATTATTACCAAGGGAATGACCTACCGCAATAAAATCGATTAGTTTGTCAAATGTTTATGAGCGCTCAAAATCACCGCCTCTGTTCACAGTTCAATTTTTGTTAGTTATCCGATAACAATGCTTCTGATTTTGGGCTTAAATTGTAAGTTAAATTCTAAAATTTAAAATAATTTCAACCCTGTGCACAAAATAAGGGTAAAAAGTAGTTGTTTGTTACTCTAAAGTCTAAAACGCCCTCTATCGACATTTTTTGAACGTAACCGTTAAAATTTTTTTACAAACAAATCGTGATATAAAGAATGATTTTAGCGAAAACCTCAAGCGAATCCACCCTTTTTTCCGTTTTTCAAAGTTGTTTGAAGTTTTGGACCTCTAAACTTAATGGCCCCTAGCTCCTACGGAAAACGTTTGCTCCCCATGGTTTCCGATTTAATAATGATTGTCTTCATGTCTAGTATCACCCCTCAAAGTTTGTCGGTCTGGTAGCGAAACACGCTGTATATATCACTTTCTTATGGACACGATAACTTCTATAGTTTTGCTCCAATCCCTTCCAAACTCATACATAAAATCAAGGGGTGTGAAATCTCGGCTAAGGTCGTTAATGGATAAAATCGGTCCAAGGGGATGGAAATAGGGAGGGTTTTGTGAAAACCGAAAAAACGCCATAAATTGTTAAATAAAATAGACATCAAATCGGTTTATAGTTTATATTACTTCGTAAAAATGGGCCAAAAGTTTATGCGTGGCAGATTTTTGATA
This sequence comes from Maratus speculifer, assembly GCA_964019185.1. NCBI lineage: Eukaryota > Metazoa > Arthropoda > Arachnida > Araneae > Salticidae > Maratus > Maratus speculifer. Next base: position 161,750,002 of record OZ025292.1, on the reverse strand, counting down.
CATTTAGAAATGGACTCATGGGGCGAAAAAACAGGGTTTTTGGGAGAACTTTAGTTTTTGATAGGACCAAATGTCACCGATGAAAAAAATTAAAAGCGAAAAGAAAAAGGACAGGGTGGAAAAAGAAAAAGAACACAACTCCATCAATTTTTAAGCTATCAAATCTAATTAAATTTATTTTTCATCTTCTTAATAATATCTACAACTTTTATACTGACAAGTGTTTGATAGGACCAATTCGTATGGCAAAAATAAATTAAACAGAAATAGAAGTTGGAGAAAAAACCTCAAATCCAAACTGCTTATATTCTGACTCATTTTTAAATTCATTTTTGATTTTAAACGCATCCAAATAGTAAATCCTCTTATTTAGAAACTGTATAAAGTGATGTATTAGTCAGTATTTTGATAAAGACAGAATATAACTCAAAAAAGACTACCAAAAACGATATTTTGAACAGAATTTCCCGAAGTCATCGAGACTGAATATTTAAGGAAGTATTTAAATAAGAAATTGCGTTTTTTTTCTGACTCGTTTTTAAATCCATTTTTGCTCTCAAATGCATTTAATTTATAGATCCTCTTATTTAGGAGCTATAAAATGTGACGCAGTGATCAGTTTTTATAAAAATAGAATATATTTCAAAAAATGTTAACAAAAAGGGTATTTTGAACAGAATTTCCCTAAGTCATCGAGACTGAAAATTTAAGGAAGTATTCAAATATCAAATTGCGTTTTTTCTGACTCGTTTTTAAATCCATTTTCACTTTCAAATGCATCCAATTTATATATCCCCTTATTTAGGAACTATATAATGTGACGCATTGGCCAGTTTTTTGATAAAGATAGAATATATTTTTTAAATGCTGTCAAAGTGGAAATTTTGCACAAAATTTTCCGAAGCGATCATGATTAAAGAATGAAGGATTTATTCAAATAACAAATCGGTTATTTTATGATTCATTTTTAAACCAAATTTTGCTCTTAAACGCCTTCAATTGACAGTTTTTTGTTATTTAGGAACTATATAATTTGACGCATTGGCCAGTTTTTTGCTGCTTTTGTTGTCGGAATTTATTTTAAAAGATTCCTACGACAAATTACACGACGCAAACTATATCCTTATAGCGCATACAAATATGGTCAAAAATATTTAAAATGATAATTTATTAATAAAGATATCTGAAAACAATTTCGGACTATGCATTGCAAAATTATCCTAAAACTTTAAACGCGATTTTCGAGAAAATACACTTTTCAAAATAAGCAGTATGATAACATGAACAATTTTAACCTTTTAGATAACATTTACGCATATCTAAGCATAATTAAATTATCTAATTGTAATCAAACTGTTTTTTAAAACTTTTACTTTTTGATATTTTTACTTTATTATTTTTTTCTTTTACTTTATTTTTTTATATTTTTCCGTTCCTACAAGGACATTTTAAATCTATGGTACAGATGAGCGGTATATGGGCGGCATAAGGTGCTCAAATTCCTTGAATATTCTCAAAAGTAAATTTTTGTTACATTTATTTCTTAAATTAATCCAACCGTAATCGTGATTCAATTAGTCAAGAATCTTTGCTATAAAAAGATTGAAAAGTTTCTAAATGACGCTTGTCCCGAAGGAGTTGGAGTTAATTGCCTTTAGCTTTGTCCTTATTTTAAGAGAATAACCAGTATTTTAGCAGGTATAATTCTATAGGAAATTAGAATGTTGTTGTCCAGATATCTATCTATAAACGGATTTTCATTGAGTCCCCATTGATTTGGAAATTTTAAGGATGATTCGAGTGCTGTTAAGACACCGTATAACTGATTGATCTAATAATTTCAAGGAAAATCACATAATTTTCTATGCATTTTTTAATTATTATTCATACGGAAATGTATCTGTTTTTAAAAAGTAAATAATAAATTCGTTTCATCAAGATCTTAAATATATAGGGAAGATATAACATTCTTTAAAGGCTGGCGAAATTGAAAAGGCTTAGAAAATAAATTCTTTTACATGAGGTTTAATCTAAATATTATAAATTCCACACCATCTAATTCCGATACATTAATTAGATCAGCGATATAATTTTTGTGCCTTTAATGGTATATGTTAAGTTTCAAATTGTCGCCTACACAAAAACCTCCAGAACATTGATTCAGAACCTTATCAGTCTTCATTCTTTTTAAGGTATCTGCCTTGTTTATAATTTCTTCCCAAGCTGGAAATTAATTAAGGAAGAATTAAAGAGACGGAAGATTGAACTGATTTATCCGATGAAGAATTTCAAGTGGAATTCTACTAACATCTGCATATTTGTTTCAAGAAATTTGCATTATATACTACCCAAGGAAGCTTCATTACACTGAATGGCATTTTATGTGTGGCATTCCTTTGAAGAATAGGATCGATATTTTAAAACATGTTCTACGTGGAATTTATGCATATGTAAAAATAACTGTGCAAAATCTAATTATTTTAACATATAGAATTATATTACAAATATTTCATCAGATTACATATATTGAGAAGAAAATATTGTCGACGATTTCCAAATTACTCGTATTTAATTTATAATTGATGTTTTTATATATATTCATGTATACGCTTTTTTGTCACAAGTATCCGAACAATTTCCATTGTAGACATTTTGTAAAATATGAAAAAAATACCTCTTGAAGTGGTTAAAAATTAATTAAAATAAATATAAATTTATTATTTATTTATTTATTATTTCTATTCTTTAATGAAGTTCTTTTTATTATTTTCTAAAAAATAAAATTTAATCACAACAATGTCTTTACTTGCGATTGAAATGAAAGATAATTTTAATTGAAAATGGCAAAAAAAAGAAAGAAAGAAAGAAAGAAAAAGAAAAAAGAAAACCACATAATTTCTCATTCTTCCACACCCCCAACCTTTTCGCACACAAATGCGCAAATTTAGTTGCCATCATTACCCAAATATCATTAACATGGGGGGGAAATATCTCGAATGTCAATGATAACATAATTTCTTAAAAGTGGGCAATATTTGTAAAATTATACTAATTTAAATAGGTTGTATTAATGTGAAACCTGCAGTCTAGTGAACGGATATATCAGTTCGTGGCAATGGGAAGGTTAAAGCGAATTTAAAAATTCTAAGCATACGTTTTTCACCCACGGATCCAATGGATAACTTGTTCTAATTTCATTCACAAACGTTCCATAATTTAGGAGAAATATCCACGTAACATACACTGTCGTTTCATGAGACCATTTCATAAATTCAGTTCATTAGGATTTTACATGTATAGGGCAGATAAGAGTTCTTTAGTAGCTGACAAAAGAGAAAAGGTATATGCATTCTTTTGCACGAGGTTTAATCAAAATAACATAAATTCCACATCATCAAATTGTGATACCTTAATTAAAACGACGCTAGATTTTTTTTTTTTACATTTAAAGGTATATGTTGAATATCAAATGGCTATTACATAAAATCTTCCAGAACACTGATTCAGAACTTTATCAGACTTCATTCCTCCTAAAGTGTCTGCTTTGTTTACAACTTATTCTTCCCAAGATGGAAATTAATTAAGCCAGAATTAAAGAGACGGAAGATTAAGCAGATTTAGCCAATGAAGAATTTTAAGCTGATTTCTAGTAACATTTGCATCTTTCTTTCACGAAAACTACATTACATATTACCCAGAAAGCTTCATTACAAAGAATAGCATTTTATGTGTGGCTTGGAAGAATACGTTCAATATCTGAAAACTAGTTCTACGTGCAATTTAATAAATGTGATAGCATAAAATCTGAATATTTTAAAACATAATTAATATGTTACATTTTTTTCTATTTTTTTTATCAGATTTCATATAATAAGAAAAAAATATTGAAAATAATTTCTATAATATTCTTATTTTTTTAATTCTTTAATATACTTATATATATATATGCATGTATAGACTTTCCAGTTGCAAGTATCCGGTTTTTTACATTTCAGACATTTAGCCAAGTATGCACATGTATACTTTACTAAATCCTATGGGAAATATGGAATAGGAGATGATGTTTAAGCTCATTTTTAATCAGGAGATCAATTAAGAGATCAACAATAAACTGAATAAAATAAATAATATTTTCGAACGCCCTGTAAAATTTAATATCCCTAATGACTTATAGTTGACCCTGTATTACATTTTAAAGAATAGAACATATCTTCAGAAAATTATTTTTCTTTCGTTAACGAAATTCAAAACGTTCTTCATTCAAATCTTCAAGGTATGTGAACCAGCGCGGTTTTCACTAAATGTCAACGGCAGTTTCCAGAAATTTGATAAATTTATGTAGAAATAATATCCTGCAATTAGAATATAAATATATTAATTTTTTGTGAAATTTGAGATTTTTTTTCACTTGCGATTAAAATAAAAGATAATCTTTAATTTAGAGCTCCCGATTATACGTTTATACGAGTATACGTATAATACGTATTATACGAAATACGTATTTGCTATACGTATAATTCGGCACCGGCGGTTATACGTATTACATGAAACAGCATATACGGTACATCGTATATACGGATATTACCTAAGCGGTTAAACGTATAAACGTTTAAACGTTTTCCATTCAATGTATGAAATTTGATGTTTCAATATTTTTTTGCGGATTAGAGACATTGAGAAATATTCAGTAGACTATCCCCATCGCGATACTTTGTTCAAAGAACTACGATTTGTTTACTTAACTACTACTTGTTATGCAGGTACTTAAAAAAATCTGAATAATTCCTCAGTTTAGATTTTTTTTTTCCAAAAAACTAAGTTATTAATTATAAAATGTCTTACATTAGTTGTGGGTAGAATCAAACTATCTTTGAAAAATCTGCGACGCAGTACCTAGTTTTTTATATTTTCTTGTATCTTTAGAAGAAGAAAGTATTGGATTCGGGAATACTTTCGACGGGTTTACACGTTTTAAGGGTAAGAGAGTCCGAAAAACATGTCTTTACAAAATATCTGCCTGTCCGTTTATGAGTCTGTGACTTTGTCTGCCTGTATGTGACATGGATTTTGTGGGTTCTCTATCTCAAGACCTAATACACGGAATTAAGTAACATATATGGGGAAGACTGGGGCACATGTGAAAATGGGGCATATGAGAACATGGCCATTTTCCACTAGTTATTATATGTTTTTTTTTTCAAAAATTACCAAAGATGGGAGCACCTAGTTGTTGTGATGTTGTTGTGATGTTTGTCCCCAGGAGCCAAAATACCGCTTACTGTACTCAAAAGTAAAATCTTCAGCTTGATAAAAGAATAATTTTATTTATTTATTCTTTTTTTTTTCTTTATTTAACATATACTGTGGATACTAATAAATATTTATGATATTTTTTATTTTTAATATTGAGAAATGCTAATGATTTGTCATTTTAACTCTTGTGGGAATGTGGGACACTCATGAAGAGTCTAATTGGGGCAGATCTGAATGCGTCATTAAATTGCCCAATAATCATTCAGTGATTCTATTCCTTTTAGTTAACTTCGTGAAAATAATGCCAGCTCCATTATCTATATTTTTCTAGAAATAGAAGACATTTCTATCATATAAAGTTGATTTTGTGTAATAGAAACTTCTACAAACACAACTGTCAGCAAATACATAAAAAGCAACATGTTCTTTACGTTCAATCGTAATTTAAATAAATTTCATGTTTTCTAAATTGCAATAAATGCTATGCATTATTTTATTTAACAGTTTTCAGTTCTATTTTTTATGCATCATTAATGCAAAAAATATTACGTTTAACAACTTTGCAATTTTTTCTGTTTCATTTGTTGCAAACTTGTAGAATTAGTTTACTTCTATTTCTAAAATAGCTATTTTATTTGGTGTTTTGAAAATATATATATATATATATATATTAAGAAAACAGAATTTTTAAACTACCGTGAAATCTCTATTACTGAGTCGCCCCTTTCTTTTAAAAGCAAAAGAAATTAAATTTGGAGGAAGCTTATAAATGTAAAAGAATTTTTTATCCTTAATTTACAGGCAAAAAAGGCAAATATAGGAATGAGAATCTTTGCCCTTTTTGGTAGTTTTCCTATAAATATTATCCAAATGCTCCCTCCCTAAAATATCCCTCAAACAAAAAGCCCTAAGCAAAATTTAAATTCTTTAATTATTTTCTCAACTTTACTTCTTTATTTTTTTTGTTATATTGCAACAATATTTTATCTATTATCTAAGCCCCCCCCCCCAAATCTACTTATTTTTATTTGATAATATTTTGCTTAAGCATATAACTCAGAAACTAAATAAATATACATATATTTTTCTTTATGGTGAATTTAATAGATAGTACAACTAATGATTAAGGTAACATATGAAAAAGATAATAAAAACATGTCATTTTTTTTCCTTGTGTTCACATGTTTCCCTTATGTGTTTACAACTGCTCTTTCGTTGGGGCACATATGAACGTTTTTTTTTAATTCAATAAACTATTAAGAAAAGTAAGAAGAACCGTAAAGTTTACTTAAAAAAATACCATGCGTAAAAAAAAAAAAAAAAAAAAAAAAAAAAAAAAAAAAAAATCTGTTTACTATATAGAGTAATTTTGATTATAGAAATTAACCCAGATATGACAAAAAGCTATGTTTATGTGAACTGTTCACATGCATCCCAGTCTCCCCTATATATTCATGTAGTCCCTGGTAGAAATTGTTGCTGACTAGTTTTGTATGAAAATCGTTCAAGAGGTGGCTCTACTTAGCTCTATTTTATTTACGATTTTTGCAATAGCTCTATCTCTAGAATTAATGCACGAATTTTCATCAAACTATAGATTAAGTTAATGCTTGATATGAAGTGATTCTATATATGTTTTGGTGAGAATGTCGAGATTTAAAAAATGAAATTTCATTATACATTAACAGAGTTAGAAATTATTAGCTCCATGGAAAGAATAGCATTTACGCTCGGGTGCAATCTTAAGTGTAAAACAATAAGTGAATAAGGAATTTTTAAATAATTAAAAAGAAAAAACTAAATTTAACAAGAATTCACAATAAATCTGAAACATTTATACTCTCATTTTTTCCTCAAAAAGTGTTTAATTTTGCTGGTTATTTACAATGGATACAATTGGTATACATTACCTACACAAAATGTAAAATATCGGGGTACCTAAACTCATTACCATGAGATGAACAAAAAAAATCTAAATAAATTCAAAGTACAATGCTGCAAAATACTTTTGCCATCACGGTAATAACTCGCTATTTTGAAAATTGATATTTCACTGTTAGTGAAACGAGATTGGCCAATCAGGAGTATGATATTTTGCGAAATTTTTGCAAACTGTTTTAAAAAATATACGCTTTTTATTGCTTGATCTTGTATATATAAGACATAATATACGGATTCCTGTCGTAACGCCACCGATTTCCAAATTATTCTTCATTCAGTGACATAAAAGTGATGAAGTCCAATATTTAAATTAGATACGATACGTGGAATATACGTATACATTAAACATACGTATTCTAAAATATACGTTTAACTGATACGCCTTATACGTATCCGGATACGTTTAAACGTATGTTTTAAGGTATTCGTATAGCAGAAATACGTATTATACGGATACATGTATATCGTTTAAACGTATAGCTGCTATACGTATCCTATCGCGAGCACTACTTTAATTCCAGTTTGAAAATGATTAAAACAGAATATCCAATTTTCTATAAATTTCTCCTTCACCCCCTTCATTTTTTCACAAAAAATTGAGTAATTTAGATGCCACCATTAAACAGATTTCATTGAAATGAGAGGAAAATAATGTCTCGATAGCTAATTGAAATTTACGATTTCTATGAAAACGTTAAACATCCATGGATCAACAGGTATCATCAGCACACATTTGCCGTCCTTGGATCAATACGAATAATTTCTGCTAATTTCACCACCAAAAGCTCCATATTTTAGTAGAAATAGCTATGAAACATAATGAGTCGTTTCATAAAACCATTTTATAAATTCGTTTCATTGGGATTTTACATATATATGGGAAGATAGAAGCTCTTTAGTAACCGATAAACTTGAAAAATCTCAGCAAAGTACATTCTTTTGCTTGAGGTTTAATTAAAATAATATGCATTCCATGCCATTAAATTCCGATACCTTAATTAGAACGGCGCAAGAATATTCATACATTTAATGGTATATGTTGAGCTTCAACACGTCTCTAATATAAAACCCTCCAGAACACTAATTTAGAACTTTATCAGTTTCCATTCCTTTTAAGATATCTGTCTTATTCACAACATATTCTTCCCAAGCTAGAAATCAATTAAGCAAGAATAAAAGAGACGGAAGATTGAACAAATTTATCCGATGAAGAACTTCAAGTTGTTTTCTAGTAACATTAGCATCATTGTTTCAAGAAAGTTACATTACATATCACCGGAGGAAACTTTATTACAGCCCTTTCAACTTTGTGACATTTCTTTGATAAATACAATTAACGTCTGATAATGCGTTGTACGTGGAATTTGTGTGTATGTAAATATAAAACTACAATGTCTAATAATTTTAACAGGTAATATTACGTGACAAATATTCTATAAAATATTTTATCAGATGACATATAATAAGAAGTAAATATTGCCAACAATTTCCAAATTATTTGAATTTATATATTTTTTGAAATATTTACGTATATGCATGTATATAATTTCCAGTTACAAGTAATCAGCCATTTTTAGTTTTGGTCATTTTGTCGAGTAGCTACATAAATATTTGAGAATTTTAAGGAATTTTTGAAATAAGAAAGCATATTTGATCTCATAGCACCAAAGATTTAATCACGAAAGTAATTAGGGGATCACCAATAAATTTAATAAAATGAATAATATTTTCGATTGCCTTGTAAAAAAATATATATATATATATATATATATATATATGTATATATATATATATATATATATATATATATATATATATATATATATATATATATATATATATATATATATATATATATATATATATATATAATAATTTATTTGTAGCTAGGATTTTCACAGACACTCGCTATTGTGCCAAATCACGCCAGAATGCTTCATTTGGGAACTAATTAAATAATCAGACCAAACTGTGAGTACGCAATTTCATCTTTTCTACTTTTTTTTTGTTTGTGTAAGTTCACATTTTAGATTATTATCCATATTAGTGTAGAATTTCTTTTCATCTTTCATCGAGCTGTGCCATTTTCACTATTGTTTTTAGTGATACTGATTCAACACTTATTCAGATTAGAAAAGACCAATTACACAGAAAAGATTATACAATAAGTACTTTTCTGTTGTCAATTTATCACGTTCTTTACTCCGGTGAAATCGCAGTCAAAATTACTTCGCCAATCAACAATTTTTTCTATCCGTTATAGTTGAAATCTCATATCATGTTACCGCTAAACGAATGTTTTAAACATTTACTCATTTAGCACACATTTAAAATGTACTTATTTTTAATAGTTTCTGTAGTAGCGTTTAGTTGAATTTCAATATTCTAAACAACGAAATATATATATATATATATATATATATATATATATATATATATATATATATATATATATATATATATATATATATCGTTTTAGAACATGTTGAAAAAAAACGGATACAATAAGGAGTTAAAGGCAAATTTTTCTGAACTTCGTGCTGAACAAATTTTGCTAACTTTTTTTTGTTGTTACTTATTCGCCAAATCGCTAATATTGGTCGAAAGCCAACGAGACCCCTTCTTGTAGCTGACCCAGCATAATATTTGTGTAATTATAGTACATACCTGCATAAAATTGTTTTTGTTTCATTAAAAAATTACTTTTTATTCTTTGAGGCGTGTGAGCATATAGGATTTCTCACAAACGTTAATAGCCCTTCCCAGAAATTTGATAAAATTATGAATAAATAATATCCTGCAATAGGAATATAAATATAGTGACTATTTATGAAAATTGAGCATTGTTTCTTAATTAAGTAGCGAAATTTATGAAATAAATAATGTAAGCATTAATTTTGAAAATAATAAAATCATAAATTAAAAAAAATATGCTGAATTATAACTGTCGATTTTTTTTAGAATTAGCTGATACACATGAATTTTTCCCGGAATTAACATTTTTTCATTTTTTATTATTTATATTTTAATTTATTTCTATTCAACCCCCTCCCCTAAAAATTATTATAATGAATGTTCCATGAATAATTTTGAATTTTAATCATGTCTTATATAAAAGCTGTAAAAGACGCATTTAAAATATCATTTATCTTTAATTTTAAGGAAGATACCTTGACGAATAATTAATTGTTTTGAAGATAATAATTGATTCAGTTAAAAATATGGATAGTGAACATTAATCATTAATAAAAGGTCGAAGATGTTTAAGTACACTTTTAGTAACATATGCATTCTCATTTTAAGGATTATTACGGATTACATTTATTACGGATTAACTAAAAACGTATTACAGACTAAACAAAATTCAAAATGGATATTTTCTTAAAAGAACATAAATAACAGGATAAAACAATATTTATGTGGAAGAAAACTTTTTTAATAACATCTCTAATATATCCTCTGAAAAAAAATGTTTATCATATTTATGAACTTTTAAAAATAATTAACAATCTGATACACATATGGAAAATCTTTTACGCTTATATACAACTATAAGAGAGATTTTGTAAAAGCCGTTCGCATCAGGTAATACGCAATTAAATAGTGAAACTTCCTCGAAACAATTTCCAATAACTTATTTACAAGACGACACTTAATCGTTCCCACGTTAAATGAGATATGCTGTGTTACGAAGTGTTCTGTACATAAAGACTTCCAGTACACTAATTTTGAACTTTATTAGCCTTCATTTCGCTGAAGATATCCTTCTGTACAACTTATTCTTCCCTAGCTGGGAATTCATTTAGCGAATGTTACATAGACGAAAGATTGAAGAGATTTATCTGATAAAGAATTTTAAGTGGATTTCGAGTAACATTTGCATTCTTGTTGAAGAAAACTACCTTATATATTATCTAATAAAACCTAATAATACTGAATAGCTCTTTTAGATGTATACACTTTTGAGGAAACAAAGATTTAAAAACATAGATCTGTCTAAGAAATACGTAAAATCGTTGCATTTATATATTAAATTGCAATCAGAAGTAGATATTTAATGATTTTGGAAAATTTTTAAGTAATTAAAAGATTTAAAAAGTTGTGTTAAAAAAATAAAGTCTAACAAAATTGCTTTTAAGTGCATGCATAAAAATATTTCATAGATATTGAAATAACTTAAAAATGCAGTACAATCTAATAATATCAGAAAAAGTTTCTGATCAAATTTACATATTCATTGTTTTTTATATGCTGTCATTTCTCTTTGCGATTATTTGTCAAATAACGACTGGTATAATTTTATGAATGTATTGAAAATATGTTGAGAGAAAAAGATACATTTTAATAAAACAAGCTTCCATCTACTATGTAGAAATTCTTTCTAAACTCTATTGATGTCATATGACAATATATTTTCGCTAACTTTAACTTTATTCAGAACTATTTCAATGGATTTTCACAGAATCGTTTCTTTTGTAATTTCTTATGCGAAAGATAATTTTGGTTTATTATATATATTTTATAGATCACATCTGAACTGAAATTACGATTAGTGTGAAGAATATTTTAATCTAATATTTGCTTCATGTTCTTTTATTTTATATCGAAACTTTATTACACATTTATCATATTTTTAAAGATATAATTTATACACTTGATATATCGACTTGTAATAAGATTTTCTAGCTTGCACAGGATAAGCTTTAGTATTTATCAAGAAAATTACATTTAACAAATAATCAAGCAACATCACTTTTAACTTTGGGAGATGATTTGCGATTAATTTTACATCATATTCAACAAGGGCATGATTCATAGTTGAGTAGAACACTGGTTAGACAAAAGAATTTAACACAATTTAAAAATTAAAAAATATTCATATCAAATAATTTTTGATAGACAGTTTTTTTTTTGAAAGAATTTGTTTTTTAGGACCTACAGTTTTTTAGAGTTCTTAAGAAAAATGTAGATATTACTGTAAATCGTGTAGAAGAAAAAAAAAAGCTAAACAGACAAGGAAGTTAAATTTTCTGCAATATTCTATTATAATTCAACAAAAATTATATTTTTATCATACTTGAACGAAATCCAGAACTATTTCAATACAATAGTCAAAATAAAATCATTGTCGACTCGTCCTACATGCAAAGGTAGATTTCGAAGTTAAGTGGTCATTTCTACAACTAAAAAAATGTGAATAGTGATAAACCCTGTTTAACAAATGCATTTGGCTTCTTTTGATAAAATTTTAAAAAAAATTTTATGAAAGGGCTAGTTTCTTCAGAATCATCATTAGCGAAATTCGGTTCAAAAGTCCATTTTTTAAATATATTCTGACTTTATGAAAAATAGACCTATACGGCACATTATGTAGTTCATAAATACGAGAAACAGCAATTGAATGCGTTTGAAAGCAAAATTGAATTTAAAAATGAGTCAGAAAATATAATTAAAATTAATAAGTTATATTCCTCATAAACTTTTTTTAATTACATGGAGAAAATATTTTTCATGGATAAAAAACATGGCCATATATAGTTTTTATAATCGTAAAAAATTATTTTCTTTTCTGTCAGCGAAATTCTACAACATCATTTTTGAATAAATAATATTAAACAATTCCAAAAGCACTTATTGGCAGATTGTTAATGTTTTTAAAATCATTCATCTTATGTACTTAAAATATTTAAACAACTTATTCAAAATTAGTTGTATAATAGCTAATTTAAATTGAATCCTTTTGAAAACATAACAGTTTTTAATAAATTGCATATTAAGAAAAAAAATAAAGATTTAATTAAATATATAACTAAGCAACATTCACTATAAGAACTCGAACTTGGTTAGACAAAATGATTTTATGGTATACTGATCTTTAATTAAAGATATGTGAAAGGAACATAATATAGTACTCTCATTATGATCTGTATTTAATTAAACTATCTTTGAAAACAGAAATAAAATATCTTATGATAGAAATGCTTTTTATTGCATGAATCTCTTTGTTGTTCGCTTTGAAATTTTTATGTAAGAGCAATAATAATGTAACATAATGTTCGAAACAGTAGTTACAAAATTACAGAATAAAAAATGCATATAGTTAAAATAATAAAGTTTATTTCAATCCAAATAATTCGAAAATTTCAGAAAAATAGTGATTTAATTCCAGCGTCGTCAATTCTATGGAGTGCATTGCAGTTTTTCCTATAAAAACATTTCGTATTCGCACTTTAATGAAATAAAAAGTGATAATTATACCGTAAACCACTTCACAACTTTTAAGAAATATATATAGGCGGAAAAGGAATATTTTAATATACAAATGCTTCTTTAAATAGACGAAAAATTTGTTTCTGTAGATAAAGTAACGATTTTAGAAAGTAAGATTGATGCTTATTTGAATAAAATCGCTAAGTGCAGTCTCCGGAACATTTGGAACATTGCAACAGCAGGTTAAAAGTACGATATTTTAATCTGCAAATTAAATCTCTCATAATATACTAAAATTTTGATTAAAATAAAATAAAATCGCAGAATGATAAATCAAAAATAACTATACATATTAAAGATAAATTAAAGCATTATTTTGCGCGGAACATGACTATCTAATATCATACTTTTTTTTTTTTTTTTTTTTTTTTTTTTTTTTTTTGCAAAAGATGACTAAATTGCCGTACTTGGCTTTTATATTCAATAAATAGAATTAAAGTGATAAAAATCAACATTAAAAAACGCTTACAACAATTGTTTTATTTAAAAACTATATACATCTGCGAGTTTATCACGAACTTTAATAGACAACTATCACTTTTTTATTCTTGTACACCACTTTAATATTAATAATATTATAAGTCAAGAAATAGCACCCCTCGAATTCAATAAATCCAATTACCGTGAGGGCGTAAGTTTTTATAAATTTACTTTTTTCTAAAGCAAATTTTTAGATGAAGTAATATTTTAAAAAATAGAATTGTAGCTTTTAAATGAATCAGTTAAAAAAATGCATATCAATATTTCTAATTTCCTTGCAATTTCATTTAGAAATAAACTATTTTATTAACAAATAAACACAATTTTATTTTTAAATTTATGTTAAAAATTTTCAAAATCACTTATTACAAAGTTTTTTTTTAATTTATGTGTAATATTATGGGGAATTCAGTCTCTTCATATTCATACATAAATATCTTTATTTCATACTATTTTACACATATTTAAAAAAAATAGAAAATAAATACTTATTAATATTTTTAAAAGGATCTGATTCAAATTACTGGCACTTCCTCTATTGCTTGACGTGTATTTAATTTCTTGATAAAGAAACAAAATATTATGTTGTGAATTTCAAAACATTAAAACACCCAACAATTAAAATCTCTTTATTCCTCAATAAATATCTGTATTGCATGCATTTATTACACATCAAAAAATAAATTTTAAGAGAAATCAAATATTTGTTAAATATTTTTTAAAGAATTGAATGTATATTTCTAACATTTCGTTTATTGCTAGACACTTATTTCATTTCCTTATTGAAAAAAAAATCATATATACACTGGTGTGCAAAATGGACGATTCCCAAAATGCCAATTTTGAAGGGATTTTCAAGGGATAATTATTACGTTAATATTCAAAAGGAAGTAACATAATTCGAATATTTACTATCCCTGCATAACAGCTAGTCCCGTATAACATCTCATTCAGGTCACACATGGTCACAAGAGTCACAGAGTCTCAATAAAATGACACTGTAAAGTCACCTGGTTACTCGACAATAAGCAGCAGTCGCACTGACCTGTCAGTGGAGTCACATATGGGTCATTCCATGTCAAATGAGCAAAAATGTAAAAAAAGCCGTGGCTGCATGGAATCCGATTTTAATAAAATTTGAGATACGTGTTCATTTCATATTCAAATGTATGTGTGCACAATATTTTGACAGAAAATAAATTATTTTATCAATTTTGGACATTTGAAAAATTTGTGATACAGAATGGCTTGCGGATAATCGTCGAAAGTTGCAAGTTTCAAGTTCTATATTTGAAAACTATTTAGCAAAAATGAAGTTTTTTTATAACATTGAAATCTCTGGATATCAATCTTTATATTTATTGAGTAACAATAATTTGGTAATATCATAATTAATCATAAATTGGTTGTAAATATTGAAATTTTTTAATTTTTTAAAAATTTTGAAATGCTATAAAAATTAAAGGATTTAAAAAACATCTCTGAAATTGATGCAAGATGTAGTACTATGTATGAAGATCGAATTCTCAAAGTTTCAAAGTTATTTCCTTCATCTTAGAAACTTTAAAAAAAAAGACAAAATCATAATTATTCCTCTTATGTTACCTCAAAAAGTAATTAAAGGACAACTCCTACATCAACAATATTACACGCACATAAGAATCAATAATTCCATGACACACTAGAAAAGTTTCAATACTGCCTTTTTAATTTCTAATATAACAAAAATGGGTTTAAAAAACTAATATTTGAGACATTCTAAAGACAATCTCTCTTTGAAAACACGCGCTTTTTTGCAAATTTCTTTCTAAAAATAGACGTATGCTGCCATCTATGTTTGTTACTTGAATTTAAGATTAAAATACAGTTATTTTAAGAAGAAAGTCTTTTTTCTACTATACAATTTTAAAATATTCTTGAGGCAAAAATAAACTGAAAGCAAGAATAAAACTCCGTATACTTAAAATGTACACTTATATCTGTAATATCAAAGAGTTTAAAACTTTTAAAAGCTTTTATTCGTCTCCAAAAAAATGAAAAAAACGCTGACTTTTTAATCAGACTTTTAATCAGACGTTGACTTTTTTCACTATTTATTGTTTTTTCTGATAAAGGAATGAAAAAGGCAAGAATTAAATTATAGATGTATTAAATATATTCAATTATCTATAATGGCAAAAAAATGAATTTGGAAAAAAGTGTCCTTCATTTTTAAACATATAACTGAATTATTTTATTTTTACCACGATTTTTTTTATTATTTATTTATTTTTAAATTATAAAATAAAAATACAATTACTAATTTATGCTAATCTGTTACTTAAAGTTCATTCTTAAGTTTAAACAATTTTTATTACAATCTTTCCATTAATACTGCAAATAATCAAACTGGAATTTTCAAGCATGTACACAAAACCTCGACTTTGTCTCAACATTAATGTAATTTTTTATACTGAAATAAACTAGTCTGAACTCTACTACTTTGCGTTTTTTCGTAAATGATTGTGATCTAATTATATGATGATTTTCAATAAAATCTGTTACATGTCAGCCACACCTGATTTGCTCATTTGGTGTGGAATGACCCATATAGTAGTCATTTGAAACTCATAAAAGAAACGCATAGAATTTCCTACTTTTTGTTTCGCCATAGTGTTTGTGACTCTCGTGACCATGTGTGACCTGTATGAGATATTATGTGGACAAGCTGTTATGCAGGAACAATAATTATTTGAATTATGTTACTTCCTTTTGAATATTAACGTAAAAATTATCGCTTGAAAATCCGTTGAAAATTGGCATTTGGGACTCGTCCTTAAATTTTGTATACCAGTGTATATTGTATTGCAAAACATTAAAACATTGAAATTTAAAAAATATATATCATTAATAAATATTTTCAGCCAGTTTCCCTTTTAAATACATAGTAAAACTTAAAAATATTTTACTAAAAAATATTTTTAAAATGTTTTGTACAGGCTTACAATATATTATTTTTGATTTGATATAAATATTTGGTTTATTTATTATTTTCAAGAACTATCGATTTTTATTTTTGTCGCACTAGAATGCTTGTAAATAATTTTTTATATTGCATGCTTCGTTATCTAAAAGTTTATTTACCGAAAAAAAAAAATCTAAAGCTGAAAAAATGATAACTGTAACAAAAATCTAATTCCATAAGATTTACAAAGCACAATAAACTTTACTGTTTTTCTCCCATCTCTACAATGCTGTATTCTTAAATAAGCTTTTAATAATATATTTAATTAAATTTATATTTTATATCTTCTAAATTAGAAATGTTTCTTAAGAAAACAGTCTTATCAAAACGGAATTTCTTAAAAATTATACATTAAAAATAAAGCTTTTGACAATTTCTTACACCAAAATAATACAGAATTTGTTTTCTAAATTGAAATACATCTTTAAAAAATCTCCTAACGCATTTTTTATGCTTAATTTGTGAAAACTGCAATCTAGGAATGTATTTGTAATTCTGTATAAAATGAAATTCACTTTTTTATAAATATAAAAATATATGTGATAAAATATGTACATATTGAAAAGAAGTTTTAATAGAAATCAAATATTTGTTTAGTCTTTTGTAGAAAACGAATATCAATTTCTCCACATTTTATCCATTGTTGGATATTTATTTTATCATCTGTCAAAGGTAGGAAAAATAATTCATTCTGAATTTGAACAAAAGGTTTATTTTAGCAATAATTTTTGCTGCCTGTTTTCTTTTAAATGTGTTTTTTTAACTTTAAATTTTTATTTACAAAATTCTTTTTAAAACTGTCATCATAAAGCACGAAGTAGTGTTTTTTGCTGACTTGATGTAAATGGAAATATTTTTAGAATTTTTGCATTTCTAAATAATGATGTAAACGCTTTAAAATCTTTTTTAATGGTGTAGAATATTTTCGAATGTTTGTTGGAAGAAAATCATTAGGAAGGAGAAGATTTTCTTTCAAGATATGAAATACCTAAGTGAAACTTAAAAAAATAGCTTTCTTATTTAGTCGTACGTGAAATACATCATGTATTGAGAAATAAATTACATTTTAACTTATTAGTTGACTAAGCGTTTTGTTTGATGTGGTATTGCTTTAAGGCCTTTAGCAGCTATGACTTTCGCCTCGAATGATCCATTATTACACAAAGACAACGACAATAGAGAACTATTTTATTATCCATTACATATTTAATACACTACGAAGGAACAAACACATAATCCATGTCTAACCCGGATTTGAACCAGGACCCCTCGGCGTTGCAACAGCTGCCGATACTGATCACGCCAGTGGGGAGACTACTAAGAGTACTGGGGTACTACTTCAAAAACCATTAAAAGCGAAAAATAATTTCCTTATATAGTTGTAATAAGAAATTAAATTAAGAGCGTAGTATTTATCGTGCGTACTATTATATTTATGTACATTTATTTGATGTTTTGGAGTCGGCACCAGCCAAACCAATTTCAAAATTAAAATTAATATTCAATGCAAATCTTTATATATATAAATCTTCTGTGCGTCTGTATATCACTGAACTCCTCCTAAACGACTGGACCGATTTTAATGAAATTTTTTGTGTGTATTCCAGGGGATTCTAGAAAGGTTTAGATTCACATTTCGTCGAAATTGATTCAGTAATTTTTAAGTAATTAGGCAAAAACTAATAAAATTAGTGACTTTTCGCTAATTAAAATTGTTGAATAAGTTCGCTGAATACACTGAGGACAGAATGACTGAGTGGTCTAAGGCATCAGATTTAAGCTCTGTTTCTCGAAGAAAGAGATAGTGTGTTCGAACCCAACTCCTGACATACATGTATGATTTACAATAATTTTTCCTGTATTATAATATTAATTAACCGACTTCAGAAAATCGTTAACTTTTAACTAAAAAGTGAAAGATAAACTTTTCTACAAAAAATTGAACCGACTTCAAAAACTACTGCAAAGTGAAAAATAATTTACTTATATAATTGTAATAAGAAATTAATTAAGAGCGTAGTATTTATCAAGCGTATTATTATATTTATGTATTTTTATTTTATTTTTTGCAGTCGGTGCCAGAACAGCGTCTGCCGGCTCCGCTAGTTTACATTGGTGAATCTTGTCTACTTTTAATGGTATTATATATATATATATATATATATATATATATATATATATATATATATATATATATATATACATATATATATATATATACTTCTATAACTCTGCACCAATATCCATCAAACTGATACTTAAAATTCAAGGGGATAAAATCTCGGATAAGCTCGTTAATGGGCAAAATCGGACCAAGTGGGTCGAAATAGGGGGCGTTATTGTAAAAACAGAAAAAAATAACTTCTTAATTAAAAGAGATATCGAATCTGTTTAAATTTTACATTACTTTTAATTAATGGGCCAAAAGTTTATGCATGACAAATTTTTGATAAAGTTAAAAATGGGCTAAAGGGCGAAAAAACAGGGTTTTTGGGAGAAAAAAAAACATAACTTTGTCAATTCTCAAGATATCAAATCCAACTAAATTTTTTGTAAAAGTTCTCAGAATTATCTAAAAGTTTTGTAGGTACAAGTTTTGATAGGACTATTTCTTATTTATAAAAAAAAAATTAACCGAAAACAAAAGGGGGGGGGGGGGTGGAAAAAGAAAAAAATCCATAACTTCGTCAATTTTTTAAATTTCAAATCAAATTAAATTTATTTTATATCTTCTCAATAATATCTACAACTTTTATATTGACAAGTTTTCATAAGACCAATTCTTACAGCAAAAAATAAAATAAACAATAATAGAAGATGAAGAAAAAACCTCAAATCCGAACTCTTATTTTCTGACTCATTTTAAAATTAATTTTGGATTTTAAAAGCACCGAAATTGCAAGTCCTCTTATTTAGAAACTATATAATGTGATGTATTGGCCAATTTCTTGATATTTTGGCACATTATACATAAATAAACGCGTTCTGTCATAAGAAACTAATAAATAGAGTCACTGATCAATACATTTCAATACATCAATACATATTTTAATTTTTCTCATAAAGTACCAATATGTAAGACCTGGACAAAATTATAAACTCAAAGTCATGAATTTCTATGCTCTGGTATTTTTTTATCTAAACAATAAAGGTGTTTTGTGATAAAAAATTAATTCCATAAAATTATTTTTCACATTGGTATTAATGCAAACGATATTTATTCATATTTTCAATTCTTTCCATTATTTTATTAAAATTATTTATCATCTGCTTTTAAATTATTTTTAGAATAATTTCGTTTTCTTATAATGTATCTTGTTTATCGTGTGTGATTGCATGTTATTCTTAGAACAGTTAAAATCAACAATTTTTCTAATGCCTCGAGGAAAGGTTCTCACATAGGTAGAAGTTGTTAGAAGTATGGCATTTAGTGCCTTTGGAAAAACAAAACGCCAAATTATTTTGCAAATTAAATGATCACAAAAGAAAGTAAAAAAACGTTTTAAAGAATCCGCCAGTGTGCAGAAAGAAAAATGGAGTATCTTATAAACAACATCTAGTTCCTGAGCTTCTTCTATCAGAATTGTAAATAATTTAAAGCTAAATGTAAACTCTCAAACTGTCAGACTAATTCTCAAACGAGCGCCGAATATAAAATGGAAGAAAATGAATACTAAGCAAAAACTTGAGCCCCATCACATGAACACCAGACTTCAGCTTTCGAGAAGCCTTTGACAAATTTTCTGTAATAGGTGCATAATCCTAGAAAACTCCGAAGCTGGTGAACATCTGCTGGACGATTCGAATTTTTCACAGCCGATATCTTCTCCGGATCAATCCTGACACCATCTGCCGAAATGATTTGTCCAAGGTAGGCGACTTCATTGCGAAACAAACTGCATTTCGAAGGGCTTAACTTCAAATTAGCTTCCATTAACTTTTGTAGCACCGCCTGAGGTTATTCAAATGGTCATCAAAAGATTTTCCTATGATTATGATATCGTCTAAATAAAGAAGACATGCCTCATCAGTGTTGCCAGATGGGCTACCTATTTTAAATTCGGATTCCTGACTGGTACCAGATTTTTTGAATAAGCAAAATGCGCCTTATTTAATGACATATTAATAAAGGCGAAAACAAACCGAATTAAGTCGTTTTAAAAAAGTGGTGCCAATCAAGAAATCTGAATTTAAAAAAAGTAGCCCACTGCCAACACTGTGCTCATATGACAGCCCCCAAAGAACCGTTTCAATAAGGCGTTCAAAAGTTGCAGGTGCATTACATAGACCAAAAGGCATTACTTTTAATTGCCATAATCCTCGTTCCGTTGTGAAAGCAGTCTTCTCGCGGTCGTCTGGATGGATCTCTACCTCCCAGTAACTACTCTTCAGATCCAGAGTCGAGAACCAAGTGTTGCCGGCAAGTGTGACAAGAGCGTCGTCAATCCTTGGTAGAGGGTAACTATCCTTTTTAGTGACGTCATTCAGTCGGCAGTAGTCTACACAAAATCTTGTAGAACCGTCCTTCTTTCTTACTAATACAATGGGAGACGCCCATGGACTTGTCGATGGTTCGATGACGTCATTTTCTTCCATATCCTTAATTAAATTATGTACCTCTTCTTGCTTGGCAAAAGGTAATCGTCTAGGGTGCTGTTTAATAGCAGAGTGATCTCCCGTGTCAATTCGGTGTTGTGCCATTTTAGTTCGTCCAAAGTCTTCAGATGTTTGGGAAAATAAACTTTGGAATTCTCTAATTAAACTTTCCGCAGCATCCCTTTGATTTGGATCTAAGTCTGTATTTTGTAGCAAATCCTTGACTAAATTATCTGAAGATTTCTGGGGGTGATTGGAATTTTGACTTATACACGTCACAGGAGCACAAGACGCTATCACCTCTCCTTTCTTGATAGTCCTTGTCTTATCACTGATGTTAGCAATTCTGACTGGAATGGTCTTCTTCGAGAGGTCCACTATAGATGAAGCCACCAATACTCCTGCTTGTTTACTATTGTCGTCGGGATAATCTATATGGCCAAATCTATCATTAGTTTCATTGTTAATTACAGCTGGAACTAAAAATTCTGTTGTTGGACCTAGATGGATGTCTTCTTTGGCTATTACTGTTTGTTTATATTCAATTTCGTTATTTAATCAAAAAAGGCTTATTTCTTCAAATTTAGATAGCATTTCATTATTTTTAAAATCAAGTTTGAAGCCAAACTTCTTCAGAAAATCTAGCCCGATTATGCAAGGATCTGTTATGTCAGCCACATATGCCGTATGATAATATTTGCTTCCTCCAAAATTGATGGTTAAATTGGCCTTTCCATATATGCCTATCTTGTCGCCCGTCACAGTTTACAGGGTAACGCATGGTGGAGTCTAGTTGAGTTTACATTGTAATTTTCGAGCCAAATCTTCTCATATTAATGTAACATTGGCTCCTGTATCGACAATCATACGGCACTGAATTCCGTTAATAAAGCCTATCACATATAAATCATTATCACCGTCACTCATTTTTGATATCTGGAGGATCTTCAGGTGGGGCTTTTCATTCTCTGGCAACCTCCGCCCCGCGAGATGGCCAAAATTTAGTTTCCCTGCTGACTGTTTGAATTTATCTCCTGTTCGTGGATTTTGGGGCAATTTCTTCGGAGATGTCCTGTATCACCGCATCCCCATCACGTGAAATTCTGTCTTCTTGAGCTTGTTCTTTTTAAAGCTTCAAGTTCTTGATTCATTTTCTTAATTTCTTTCAAGAAGTCGATCTCAGTGTCTGAGCTTTTGTTCACCGTTGCCCCTCGGACTGAATGACGATCTCTTCGGCTGGCTTGTGTAGCTGCTTCCAACTTTAAGGCATATAGTAATGCAGCCTTTAAATCCTGTACATCTGCCATTCGTACCGCTCTCTGCACTTCGGGATCTTTTATTCCGTCTACAAAGTACTGCAATGAGAGCATTTCCCGTACATTTGTTGGGCAGTCGATTAATGCTAAATTTGCCAGCCGTTCTATTTCTGAGGCAAACTCTTGAAGAGTTTCACTCGATTTTTGATGGCGGCTCTTCATTTGTATTCTCGTATAATCCTTCAAGAATTTTTCTCCGAATCTCATTTCAAGTGCACAACTTAGAGTCTCAAAATTGAGTTGCGTCATATCGGGCAATGTTTGCAGCATGTCGGCACCTTCTCCTCTCAAAGATGCTTCCAGTTGACAAGCTTTCACCTCGTCACTCCATTTGCTCGCTTCGGCTACAATAGTGAATTGGGTTTTGTAAACTTGCTAGGAACTCTTTCCGGCGTATGTCGACAGCTTAACTTGCACAGAAGAAGCAGGCGGATTCCTAAATTCTTCATAATTACCACTGGACGCTGAAAGTTTCTTCTCAAGATCTTGTACTTTTTTATTTAGCTTTTCATATACTTCAATTATTTTCTCTTCAATATTACTAACTTCATTCTGAATTTTCTCTTCTACTTCCTCTATTTTTCTTTCCATTTTCTCTTCAACATTACTAACTTCATACTGAATTTTCTCTTCTACCGAATCTATTCTTCTCTCTACTTACGAGAACTTTTCTTCCAAAGTTTTCTTCATTTCATCTTTGCTTTTATCAACTTCCTCCTTTAATTCTTCCATTCTCTCTTGGCTTCTTCTCATTTCTTCAGTCAATTCTTCTTGGCCCTTATTCATTTTTTCCGCCAACTCTTCTTGGCCTTTATTCATTTTTTTCCGCCAACTCTTCTTGGCCTTTATTCATCTTTTCCGCCAACTCTTCTTGGCCTTTATTTATTTTTTCCGCCAACTCTTCTTGGCCTTTATTCATTTTATCCGCCAACACTTCTTGGCCTTTATCCATTTTATTTGATAATCCATTAATAGCTTTCAACAACTCACCCAGTTGCTCTTTCGCTGCTCTCGTTTTCGCCATAAGAATCCCACTTCTGACACCAAAAATTGTTGCGTATATAGGGTTCTTTCGATCTTATGGTTAGACAACTTCAAACTCTTTTCTCTTAGAAAAGTAGAAAATAATTTATTTACAGATCTTCAGAACAACAGAGTCTTCGAAACTCACAAATATTACTAGATATTCAAAAATAACTGTTCAAATCTATCGTACAAGTGCAGATATAGATCCCAGAGACTCTTTATACAACGTCTCAACGCTAAAATCGCATTCAAAATAACGTAAATAAAGCTCAAGCAAACTTGCTTAAACAATAACCTAGAAGTTCACTCAATGACTGACTGGTAAATAATAATCACAACAGCTCGCATTGCTCTCCTTATATAGGCTCGTAGCATGCGCCGGAAATTTCTACAACCTTCTAGAAAAATCCATAAACCAAGGAAAAACATTCAATGTATCAGTAGACCTAAGGGGGGGGGTATCATAGAGAGGGAAGGGTTACCATCGCAAACAATCGCTAAGTTTGTCGCCAACTTGGCGATATATCGCCAAATTTGGCGACCAAAATTAGTCGCCAAAATTGACGCCAACTTGGCGATATCTCTAATATTTCGCAAAGCTGCCATAGACATTCACTGAAAATAATAGACAAGTTTGCTTGATAACAGAGACAATGTAACTAAAACTAATATTAGTAAATAAATGGAGCTTAATAAGATTATTTACATTATTTTACAGTACAAACACTAACTATTTACAAAAATCGTAATTTATTAATATATTTATTAGCAGAGTGTAGAAATTCATAACTTTGCGATTATAATTTTGTCTAGGTCTCACATAATGTTATTTTATGAGAAAAATTAAAATGTGTATTGATGTACTGGAATGTATTGATCCATAGTGACTTCATTTATTAGTTTCTTATCACATAATGCGTTTATTTATATCAAATGTGCCAGAATATAGAAATTCATAATTTTGAGGTTAGAATTTTGTCCAGGTCTCACATAATGTTATTTTTTTAAGCTATTTATTTTTTTATTTAAGTTACTTACTCCATTTTATATATGAATTATATTAAATTTAGATGTCTTATTATATAATTATTCATCATTATTTTATTAATGTAAAGCTAAGCTTATTTATATTATTATGTAAACAAATAAAAAAATTTCTGAGTTTATAATTTTTTCCAGGAGTGTACATAATAAGTAAAAGCATTAATATTATGATTTGAAATAGTTTAAGTATTAAGGGGTCTCAGGAGTCTTACTTTTTACCTTGTATTGCAATTGAGCAACATGTCACATTTAATTTTTTTTTCTCAGTCCCTATGAAACATAAAGGCATAAAATTTTTAATATAGGCTACATAATATCTCTTGTTTTTAAAATATTATTTTTAATATTCTATATTAAATTTTTATTTATTTATTTATTTATTGTTTAGTTTTGATTAAAAAAATCGAACTTGTTGTTTCACTTGGATCGTCTGCGAGCAATATTTTCTCCAAAACTAATAAAGCAATTTGTATCAAATTTGATAAATATCTTCATTTTAAATTACAGAGTAACTTATATTCGAAACTTTTTAGTATAAATGCATTAATTATTTTAAATTGGCATATTTTCAAAGTTTTTTTAAATTTAATAATTTAAATATAAATTTGAAATAAATAAACAAATAAGTAGTTTTAAAATAAGGTATAAGTTCAAGATACATAAGCTTTACGTTATTATCAATTTTTTTTATATACTTTTTAACCAATAGTTTTTCTACAGTCTTGCGCGTAGTTTATGCAAGCGAAAAACGATTTTAAATGTTTTATCAAAGTTAAACATAAAAAAATAAAATAAAATATCAATGTAGTATTTCTTTTATTACTTTAAATGGAAAATATATTAAGCTCTTTATATTAACATTCATAGGGACAGAGAAAAAGAAATTAAATGTGACATGTTGATAAACTGCACTACCATGTAAAACATAACACTCCTGAAACCACTTAAATTGTTACAAGGTAAAGTAAACAGTGATGTGCACCGACGTGAGCTCGACAACAACATGGAGAGCTAACTCCATATTCTCATACATTGAATACAGCGGTCCACACATGAATACAATAGATTTCCTCCTATAGGATAGTATGGGGTACATATTTTCGAATCCAATTTTCTTTTTTAATTGAGACGAAATCGCTACAATTTTCACATGATATGTATTTTTTTATTAAAAATCTATTGATTAATTTATCGCAAATTTTTAATTTTATATTAGTTAAAAAGGTAATTTTATTTAAACTCAACAAAAAATAAACAAACATTTGTTAAATATTGGTCATAAAAATATCGAAAAGGCTTAGAAGTAACCAACATAATAAAAAGCTTGCAAGAAAAGTTTGAAAAAAAATGCTTGTAATAGCAAGAAAAATGGAGGACTCATTACTTGCGCGCATTGAAATGTGTGATGCGGTCCCCTCAGAAAGTGGCTCGGTGAGTAGGCTCTCCGTATTACATATGGAGCTCAGTCACAATATGACACATGGAGAAATACAAGTTTCCCATCGGATATGCAGACAGCAAATGTAGAGAGTAAGCTTTTCTAAGCAGTAATTATTGTCCCAACCTGCCTTCTTCTTTTTAAATAAAATACAGGGTGGTTATAATTAAATTTACCATGTTTTATGCCTGTACCTACGTAGGATGAAATTTAGGAAATACAGTAGACTCCCTCTAATCCGCACAGCTTCGGACCAGAGGTTTTGCGGATTTTAGAATTTTGCAGATTTCTGGTCATTGCATTGTTTACATTTTTTAAAAAGTAATTTAAGTGCAATTAATAATGCATTCGGAATTATAATGAATGCTTACAATATAATAAAATATTAAAATAAGTAATAAACGAAAATAATAAAAAAATAGATAATTTTTTAAATGATTAAAGCATTAATAGCAAAGTTCAAGTTAACAATCATTAGTATATGATTAAATATTCATTATAAAGATTAAATTTATTTTTCCAAAATTATTCAACAAAACTTGCCTTATAAAAGTACATTACTAATTTACATCAGAATCATAAAATAAGGACTTTTTTTTCAAGTTTAGTCAGGCTTAATAACCAAAAAATCTTGATTAATGCATAAATATATTTGGTAAGAAGATTATGATTACCAGTGATATCAGCAATATCTTGAATTTTTTTCAAAATAATATTATTCTTCCTACATGAATAGAATATTATTATGAAAATTACAAATAAAAAAATCTATGGAATTGATACAAAACTAAAAAAATCAAATTTTGTCCCAATATGTGAATTGAAAGTTTCATTGTTTACATCCATAAAATATGTGCGGATTTTAGAGAGTTGTGGATTTCTGGTTTGCGGATTTGAGGGAGTCTACTGTACATTAAATTGGCCATACTGTTAAGTTACACTGCGTTGTACCAAGAAAATAATTTAATTAGATTATTATGAATTTAACTTTTTAATAAGATAATTAATTTTAATAATTCAAGTTTTAATTCTTGTACTATAATTATTATCATGAAACATCCATGAACTCCTGAAAATAAATACATATAAGTAATTAAGTACTCACCCCAAATATGTAGAAAGATACACAAACCACGATTATACTTGAACAAAAATTAATTTTTATTGAAACATATTGTGAATATAGACGTTCAGGATCCTGATAACAATGAACTATTTTCCCAATTCAAATTTACATGCAGCTATTTCATCTTATTGCATAGATTATGTTAATTTTTAAAAAATATTTAGTTGCAAGGCTATAACATCTGTTCTGTAAATATTGAGTATAGTTTAACAGCTTGATCTCTTTCACACTGAGAAAAAATAGAATAACAGATTTATTATCGCCTCATCGATGTAGCACATGTCCAAATTACGATATCAAGCCAAACTGTGGATAAGAAGAAGAGAACTTTTTCCCGGGGATCAGCTTAGAGAGACACAGTCCACAGAAAGTAAATTGATGAAGTCGGTTGTTTAACTATTGCCGGTAAGGTTAGTTATGAGGGAAATATGCTGGTATGTCTGAAGCGAAGATCGGTACACTGCTAGACTGTAATAGGCATCATTTCAGAACTACGAAGGGAATACTATCCGGGACGTTTATTCAACGTTACTTCTCTCCAGATCGTTACTCCAAAGGCCATATTTATTGTAGCAGAAAGTTCCTTTTCTGATATGAAGTTGGTTGGAAAACATTTTATAATTCATGAAAGTTAGTTGATAATTCTGACATTATGGTTACTCCAGATTAAAAAATGAAAAACATAAATGGGGGATGCACGCCCTAGGGCCTAACGGCTAAAATTTCCCAAAAATTCTTACGTGTTGAATCGGCCAAGAGCAAGGTTAGAATGAGAGAGAATTCAAAAAGACGCCACCGAAAGTAACCCCGATCTCTGCACGCTCAGCCAATCAGAAAAAGGGAAAGAAATTGCTAGTTGAATGCAGAGAAATTTTTAAGGGGAGTTAAGTCTAAAAATATTATCGAGTGGCAACAAGAAGCAAGCGGGATTTTAAGGGACGCCACAGTTTCGTGGAAAAGGGTGATTCATGAGATCGGAATTTCCGTTTCTCAACAAGATGATCTGAAAATGCGCGGGTGGATAATGGCGATGTTGTATTGAAAAAAAATGGCGCGCAATTTTAAAGAGAGAAAAAATCTAAAAAATATTATGACACATATCTAGTTAAATAGTGGCTTAATCTTGCTGAATTTTAGCCAGAGTATTAAGAAAAAAATAGATTTATTGATTGAATATAGATTTAAAGATGAAAATTTTAAAAAAAAAAGGTTTTTAAATTTTCTATATTTAGGACTTAGTAAATATTGCAAAGAGAAAACAACATCGCGAATCTCTAAATATAAAAGCAAGTTAGCGCATTGCTAAAAGTAATTAAATTTTAAATTTTGTGAACTTTAATGAATAAAATATAAATATTTATTTTAAGCAATTTAGATTTAAATCTTAAATCGGAAATGTTATGTAAGTTTTTTATAACATAACATTTATCTCCCCTCGATAGAAAAAAAAGCACAAAAAAAATTTTGAGCTATCGGCTTCTTACCAAAAGCACCAAAATATGAAAATTTATACGAGGAAAATCATGAGATTATAACGATAGATATTGCCTCAACCATCTACCAACTTTAATTAAATAAAGATCACATGATTTAAAAAATAAAATTTAGAAGTTAACTATGGCACATTTAAAATAATTCGATTTAGATCCAATGTTCCAAGAATTTTGGAAAAGAAAAGTATCACTAGAAATGACTTACCATAACCATAGCCAAAACAATTCCTGAAAACACATAAATAATCGTGACAGTACATAAAATTAGAAAGACTGAAAATAGGAACATAGCAATACAAAATATACTTAAAAATAGATATAGGAACATGTAATTCCACTGAATAAAATAACAAATTGAATATGTAAAACCAACATTATATAGGGGTGAGTCATTGAAAAAAAATTAATCCTGTAACTCTCAGGTGTAGACCATTACAATTTTCCAATGTGAACCAGATATAAAGTAAATGTAAATAATATCAAAACAGAAAATCAGCCACATATCAGTAGAAAAACAGAACTTTCACATAAATGTGCTTTTTATGTAATTTTTTTTTTACCATTATTACACACATTATTATAAATAGAAAATAATCTATTGAAACTGAAGTGTTTTTTAACCCAAAACAATAATGAATACCATCAGAATACTTTATCTGATAATCAGTTGATAAACTTTTATAACACATTAAAAAATACTCGTGTAAACACAATACAAGAATCAGTACCAAGAAACTATTCCAGATAAAAAAAATCAGGATATTTGAGGCCTTCAGTGTTGAGAAAGAGATAAAAAAAATCGACTTCAAAAGGTAACTTATTGCATTCTGGCTCTCAAAAATTTATTTAGAAAATAAAAGAGAAATTCAAAAATTTTTATTTATGTAAATTTTTTAATTCAGTAGCATACTCTTATAGAAAAGATATAAGTTTTCATAAAAAAGGTAGGCTTCTTGATTATTTTAAGAAATGTTTGAGATATTTAGAAATTTTAATTTAATAAAACTTTTATTTAAATTTTCAAATTTCAATAAATGTATTCTAATAATTGAAATATTGAATGCTGAGAAAAATTCAAAACTAAATTTAATAAAATGAGATGATTTTTTTTTGACATTGTGTTGATCATCAAAAAACGTAGAGAAGTTTCTCCATAGTATTGAGACACACAATGCGCATAAAGACTACTGATTTCTAATTACATATATATTTTTTATATTTTTTTTCATATTATTTTGTATGCATATATATATATTTCACTCATTCATCCATTCATACAGTGTGGTAAAAAAAATAACCAAATGTCAACAAAATTAATAAATTGCTAGGCAGAGTCACTCGTCAGTGAATCATAACAAAAGTATCAACAATTGTAACACTGGTTGACACCAAAAAAAAGTATTTTCTACCCAAATTAAGTAACTAACCTTAGTACTTACTAACTACGAACTAAAAGGAATGTAACCAACTGAAGGAGTTAGCTTGGGAGAGAATAAAAAAAGATTTGAAAAAAGATGAAATCAAAGTAAGTCTTTATATTTTTAAATACATTTTTTATGCATTTATTCCATTTTCTTTTTTCATTTCATATTTGTTTTTTCTTTTTATTTTTCTTTCATTTTTATTCAATATTTTTCATATTTTATCTTCATATATTTTTAGTTTATTTTTTATTTAATTATTTATATTCATTTTTAATAAGATATAGAATATAGGATATAGGGTACCCTTTAAATTTAAACTAACTTTTTGACATCCTCAGCAAAATTTAAAGTTTCTCACAGTGTAAAAAAATTCTATTGTAAATTGAATTCTAAAATAATAAAATTTTAAACTATAGCATAAAAGCTAATAATATAAATAAATGAGTTATCCTATCAGAATATTTAAAATATCTCTCGAGAATAACCGGAAGGAGGAAAGAAAACTATTTTCTTTTGTAACCCATCCTTATGGAAGCCGGCCAGTGGACAATGCACTTAGTATCTCCGGGCTAATACCAAACAATTCGTTCATGAATGGACAGTCCCAATGATAAAATAAATAACTAATAAAATAAAGTAATTAAAAATTAATCTATTGAGTAGAGAAAAATGCGCGTAGAGCATCACAACTGTCTGAACACCAAAATTTTGTTGGTTGCAGCCCAAGAGTAAGAACTTGTTAACTTGACTCCGTAACAGTAGCGAGTCCCACATCTTTCCAATTGTACAAAAAAATAACATCTGGCTAGTTGACCTACACACCATTTACGGAGATTTTTGGGTCTAGGCACGAGAAAAATCCACAGAAACACTGGGTGGCATTTCAACCAGTGAAAATATCCAAGATAACCAAGGATACCTTTAAACATGGAAGGGGGGGGGGGATAAAATGTATGCTATAGTATACCAAAAATTAAAAAAATACATCATTTAAGGGATAAGAAAAAACACTGGAGAATATAGTGATCAAACTTCATTAATTTTTAGAAAAAGAGAAAAAATCTATTTGAACAGCACAAGAATCACTAAAATGTAAATATTTTTAAATTTCAATTAAATCAAGGTAAGTATTTCAATTATATTAAGTTTGTAACTTACTTTTTTCTTTCTTTCTTTCATTCATTTATTTTAAATTATTTATTTTATTTTTATTTTATTTATTTATTTTTTATTTTATTTTATTTATTTTTCTTTATTTTTCTTTATTTTATTTTATTTTATTTATTTTATTTTATTTTATTTTATTTTATTTTTCTTTTAAATTTCAACCATACACTAGAAACATTAACGAAAAAATATGAAATTACGCCAGTGTACAATATGCACCTTGTACCCTGAGTTCTGCCCGCAGAACTAGGCATCCCATATTAAATTATTAATATACATGTGCATGTGAAAAGAAAAATGAGTCACTTAAAAAAAAACAATTGTTGCTCTTTGATTGACTATTAAATAAAATACTGTTCAAAATAATTGAAAAACAGTATAAAAAAATGAGAGCCCATGTGCTATTATTATTGAAATCCATTACTGAACTATTTTGCATACCATAAATTGATCAAATTTTATATAAATATAACAATACCAAAATTAATTTCTTTCAAACTTATTAGTAATACTGTGTTAATAATCATTATATAGAAATAACAATTAATATTTTATTTATCTATTTTAAAATATTTATTCAAATCAGTTAATGACTTTGATCACATAAATGATTTCAAATAAAGTTCAACACCATCAGATATGCTTACATTCAATAAAAAAAATTTCACAGATAGAAAAAACAATTTTATAAAAATTTTACTGCAAGTGCTTGATTATTATAAATATTTCCATTTTCTTTATTAGTAAATTATAAAATCTTCAACACAAAATATAAATAAAATATTTGTGAATTAAAATGTCATTTAAATTTCACCATATGATAAAAATTGAAAATAACATTTCATCTGTAAAATAAATAAAAATATTTTCAAAAATGTATGTATAAACATAAATTTTGGTCTCCACATGTTATATCTAAAATATAAAAATAATCAGAAAAAATTTGGAAAAGCATTTTAAATTTTAATGTTTATAATTAAAGAAATTAATATTACACTATATTATTATTATTATTATTAATTATTTAGTTTTATTTTATTTTATAAAATATTTAATGTTTAAATCAAGTATTTATTAATATTTCATTAAAAGATAACTATTAAGTGAGAGAAAAAAATTATAAGATCGGTACCCAAGGTAAAATTCCTGAAGTCAGGGCACCATAAATGTTAAGTTACACTGCGGTGTGCCAAGAAAATAATTTAATTAGATTATTATGAACTTAACTTTTTAATAAGAAAATTAATTTTAATAATTTAAGTTATAATTCTTCTCCTATAATTATTATCATGAAACAGAACTCATGAAAATAAATACATATAAATAATTAAGTACTCACCCCAAATATGTAGAAAGATACACAAACCACGATTATACTTGAACAAAAATTAATTTTTATTGAAACATATTGCGAATATAGACGTTCAGGATCCTGATAACAATGAACTATTTTCCCAATTCCAATTTACATGCAGCTATTTCATCTTATTGTATAGATTATTCTAATTAAAAAAAATATTTAGTTGCAAGGCTATAACATCTGTTCTGTAAATATTGAGTATAGTTTAACAGTTTGATCTCTTTCACACTGAGAAAAAATAGAATAACAGATTTATTATCGTCTCATCGATGTAGCACATGTCCAAATTACGATGTCAAGCCAAACTGTGGATAAGAAGAAGAGAACTTTTTCCCGGGGATCAGCTTAGTGAGACACAGTCCACAGAAAGTAAATTGATGAAGTCGGTTGTTTAACTATTGCCGGTAAGGTTAGTTATGAGGGAAATATGCTGGTATATCTGATGCGAAGATCGGTACACTGCTAGACTGTAATAGGCATCATTTCAGAACTACGAAGGGAATACTATCCGGGACGATTATTCAAAGTTACTTCTCTCCTGATCGTTACTCCAAAGGCCATCTTTATTGTAGCAGAAAGTTCCTTTTCTGATATGAAGTTGGTTGGAAAACATTTTATAATTCATGAAAGTTAGTTGATAATTCTGACATTATGGTTACTCCAGATTAAAAAATGAAAAACGTAAATGGGGGATGCACGTTAGGCCCTAGGGCCTAACGGCTAAAATTTCCCAAACAATTCTTACGTTTTGAATCGGCCAAGAGCAAGGTTAGAATGAGAGAGAATTCAAAAAGACGCCACCGAAAGTAACCCCGATCTCTGCACGCTCAGCCAATCAGAAAAAGGGAAAGAAATTGCTAGTTGAATGCAGAGAAATTTTTAGAGGGAGTTAAGTCGAAAAATATTATCGAGTGGCAACAAGAAGCAAGCGGGATTTTAAGGGACGCTACAGTTTCGTGGAAAAGGGTGATTCATGAGATTGGAATTTCCGTTTCTCAACAAGATGATCTGAAAATGCGCGGGTGGATAATGGCGATGTTGTATTGAAAAAAAATGGCGCGCGTAATTTTAAAGAGAGAAAAAATCTAAAAAATATTATGACACATATCTGGTTAAATAGTGGCTTAATCTTGTTGAAATTTAACTAGAGTATTAAGAAAAAATAGATTTATTGATTGAATATAGATTTAAAGATGAAAATTAAAAAATAAAGGTTTTAAATTTTATATATTTAGGACTTAGTAAATATTGCAAAGAGAAAACAACATCGCGAATCTTTAAAAATAAAAGCAAGTTAACACATTGCTAAATGTAATTAAATTTTAAATTTTGTTAACTTTAATGAATAAAATATAAATATTTATTTTAAGCAATTTAGATTTAAACATTAAATCGGAAATGTTATGCAAGTATTTTATAACATAACACATACGAAAGAGAGATGTACCGTAAAGATAATTTAATTTTCGATCGAAAAATAGAGTTTCTCACCGCTTGAGGGTGGTGGAGAAGGGACGAGCGTTACTGTTGAAACTGCTTTATGAGAAAGATTCGAAAAAGAAAAATATAAACTTTCGCTTCAAACTCGTAGAAAATGTAACCATATCTGTGATGATTGTTTCGACCACTTTCTGCATGCCGTAGGCACTGTACTGCAGAGAAAATCTAAAAAGAAATTTGCTCTCACTGGTCTTTTAACCCGTTCTTTTCCGCTGAACATAATTCATTCAATGAATTTTATATGCATATTTGAAAAAATCAACAATTTAATTTTAATAAAAATTTTGATAGCCAAGCAAGGACAAATATTGTTGTGATTTCATCTGCTTAGTACTAACATGAATGATGAAGTAAATAATGTGACTAGACTAACTTATTACGGAGATAAATAATTAAATTATAAAGCAAAAAAAAAAAAAAAAAAAAAAAAAAAAATACGAATGAAGTGCGAGCTGTTCACTATTTTCCCACTTTTACCACCCATGGTTTTACACGAGCGTAAATAAATCAAGTGAATTTTCCCTAAACTTTGTCAATGCCAAATTAATGCATTATATGACGTTTAAAGCATGCTTTCTATGTTTTCTATTATAATTAGAAGAGACAATAGTCAGACAATAATAATATTTTTTAGTTTTGTTTTTTATATTCATTTATAGTAATTTTATATGCAACAACAAAGGTTTTATACATATATATATATAAATATATATTTAAACATTAATAAGTATTGAAAAGATTAAAAATCATTTTCCAATGCATAAAAATATTTAAAAATCTATTTATCTTTTCAGTATCAAAATTTAAAAGAAAGATTCAAAATTTCCGTAAAAAATTATGTAAAAAAAATTTTTAATATATTTTTTTATTTTAAAATTAAAAAATGCTCGTAAGTAATGAATTAATATAATACATTAATAAAATCATTAAAGATACGTGGTGAAACCCGTCGAAATTCGACGAAAGAAAATCTTTAAGAAAGAGTTGTTTCATTGATTTATAATAAGTCTTCAAAATTAGTTGCAGTAAAAAAATGCATTTTATATTGGCTAGTCCAACTCTCAAACAATTATTATTTTCAGCTAAAATTAGCAAAATACTGTAAAATTCAATTATCGAAATTATTAAAATAAAACCGAAATTCACTGGATTTTATAACAGACGCATTTTAATTTCAATTTTAATTTCTATTTTTTTTCTTTTCCCAATTTTGAGAAAAAATGGAGTGATTCTGTTTCAAAATTACAATTGGTAATTCAGTCAGTCAATTACAAAATTGGTACCAAAAATTAAAAAAAAAAATTAATACATCAAAAATAAATTGAGATACAGCTTTGAAACAATTTACATTTAAAAGTACTGTTTTTTGTATTCGAGGGTGTAAAAATTAAAAATCTACTATGTTTAAAAGTGTAAAATTTGCAGCACCGAAAATAGCAAAACCGAAATTGCATGGAAAAGTATTGCGCATTTTCTTTTCTTTTCTTTTCTTTTCTTTTTTTTCTTTTCTTTTTTTTCTTTTTTCTTTTTTTATTGTTTTCTTTTTTTGTCAATTTAAAGAGAAACTGGATTGATTCTGTTGCCACAATTACAAATTGGTACTAAAAACTGTAAAAAAATTAATAGCTCAAAAATAAATTGAGATACAGCTTTCAAACAAATTGCATTTAAAAGTACATTTTTTCGCTATACGACGGTGTAAAAATTAAAAATGTGCGATGTTTAGAAGTGTAAAATTTGCAGTAGCGGATATTGCAAAGCGGATATTGCAAAAAGACATTGCTGTGAAAATGGGTTGCCATTCACAAAATGACGTATGCGTTACACACACATACGTTTGGCTATTATAATATAGATATTATATACTAAGTTATAAAATGATTTCTTATTCTAATTAAATATCATTCCTTATCGACTTTTCATTTTTTTTAAATTAATTTTAATAAATAGAAAATAGTTTTTTCTTTAATTAATTGGATTTTATAACTAAGTAATATTTTCTAAGGTATTTATTATATTCATTAAAATAATAAATTAACTTATAAATACATGTCTTTAAAACAATTTATAAAAAAAAACACTTCAAAACTCCTTTTTGTATCAACCAATAACTTGGAACGACAAATGATGATAATTTACCGAAACGCTTTATTCATAGAACGTTTTATAAGGGCACTTCATCATCCCCCTAAGGCCGTATGGTTAGGACACTCGCCTCCCATCCTTACTGTCCCAGTTCTTCCCAAGGGCGAAATGCGTTAGTAAACTTGATTCCCCATATTTCTAAGAGATGGCGCCACCAAAATAATAATATTATTTTTTTAACATATAGTACCATAAACTTAACGTTTATATGGTTTTTCATAAGAATTACTATACACTTAACGATTATATGGTTTTCCATAGAATCACTTTTACCATATGCAAAAAACCATATGATTGTACTTATGGGTTTTTTTATAGTAATTCTATGCCCTTTTTTGCTAAGGGTTAGCTATTTCAAAGCAATTTTATTAGATTAAATATGTCCAATTAGACAAAATTAGGTATAGCTTACAAAAATTCGCATGTAAATGCTCCTTTATGGAGCATATTGCACTATAAACAGATGTACATTTTAAAAAAAAAATAAATAATAAAAAAGAAGATGTGTTTTACAACTATAATATTTAAATCAAAAAAAGGTCAAGTAATTTTTTTTATTTGTAAAAAAAATGTCAAAAGTTCTGAAAATAATTCACATAGTTGTATGAATACTC
The DNA here is from genome assembly GCA_964019185.1 of Maratus speculifer. NCBI lineage: Eukaryota > Metazoa > Arthropoda > Arachnida > Araneae > Salticidae > Maratus > Maratus speculifer. The sequence goes on along the minus strand of OZ025292.1, from coordinate 161,712,805 downwards.
CATCTGTTAAATAAATAAAAGATTTTTTATATGCGAGATTATTTGAACTAAATTTTCCCCTGTTTATATCTATTGTAAATTCCGACAGAATAATTTGCCAGCGTGGTCTAGGGGAAAAAATGTTGAGACAGGATATTGACTACTAAATTATTTCAAGTGTCTCGCGAGAGAATCTCCTAAAGTGCAATTTTAAGAATAAGTTTAAGTTTGACGTTTAAATTGCAGTTATTTCCCCTCCTGTCAAGAGAATCTATATTGTCATTTTTAACATTTTATTCCAGTATAATATGAGATAAAACATTAATTTCGAATGTTTTGGGTGGCATGTAAGACATTTTTTGTTATGTCAAAAGATTTCCTTAAAAAAAAAATTGCTTGAAATGAAGATGAATTTTCTATTGACACAGATTTTAAAAATTAGATTATTGTATGTATTGTATGACAAAATCTACTTTTAATACACTTTTTATGACAGAGAGACATATTACAAATTTAATTTTTTTTTCGCAAAAATTAACTTTTATACTATATTAATTTCCTTTTAACTATATTCCGTACTTAGTTCAACTTATTAAATTAAAATTCTGTTATTAGGTCAAATATATTAATCTTTACGGAAACGATATGAATTCTTAATTCGCCTTAAAAAAACATTTATTCCAATACGCGTAAATAGAAAGCTGGCTCTAAATTAAAAATATTCTTAATTAAACTTTATTTCTTAATATTCAAAATAAAACTCTTTTTTTTTGTTTTTAACACCCCTTTTTAAGGAAGTCTTATTAAATTTATTCCAAAACCATACCTTTCAAAACAATATCATTATTATTTTTTTTTCTCTCTCCAAGTTTGATATTTGTTCATATCAATAAATTTATTGCTTTTTATTTTTTCTCTAAAGTTAATCGTCTGTAAAAATATTGTGTGCAGGATATTCGAAATTCTGAATTCGATTATACATTAGTTAAACAATGATATTTTTAAAGTAAAATTTATCGTCTGAATGAAATAAAAATCTCGACGCTGGACATGAATTATGTTTACATGAAAAAATGATAGTTAGAGAGTAGAGAATTTTCTAGAAGCTTGTTTTTAGATTTAAGAAGGAAGCCTGGAGTTGATGAGAGAGATTCTTTTTTTTCTTCGATGAGTACGTTAAGGGCGGCTTGCAGAATTAATGATGAAATATTCTTTTCGATGTTTCGGTTAAGACGGCTTGCAAAAGGAGCATTTCCCTCTCTATATGACTATAGTTGAATAAACTAACTTGCAGCAGTAAATGTGTAATTTAATGAATCTTCTACATTTATTTATTTATGTTGTTTTTTCCCTCGCTTGCCACGGCTGTGTTTATAAAAAAGGGAACCAGTGAAGATTTTTCAAGTTTCTCTTTAAAACGCCACATTCAATATAAAAGTCATACATGATTGATTAAGTGACCGAAGCTAATAACATGGTAGTACCGATTTTCGGATTTTGGAAAGGAATCTACTATGGAACATAGTGATGATCATCCTGTGGATCGCCGAAAATTTTTCCCAGCATTATTGAGAGTATTATTGAGCAAGAATTGCCATTATCTCTTTATTCCTAAAGTGACAACAATCTTCGTGACAGTCATTGAGATTTAGCGTTAGAATCTATGTTTTTGTTCACCAAGTTTCGGCGCTCATTTATTGCAAGTTTTTATTTTCCATTTTCAGTTAATAAATAAGAGATAACAAAAATTCCTCGTGATGATGAAAAAGAAGAAGAAAAAATATGCTATAATTTTCATAAAGGGTACTTTAAAAATATAAAAGAAGTCGTGAAAGTATTATATGTTTAAAAATCCCTGTCGGCTGGGCCTATAGGCGGAGGTAGATTTCGAAGAGTGCTCATTTCAACAAAAAAATATATATGATTAGACATAAACTTCTTTTGGTCGTTTATGAAAAATTTTTAATTACATTTTTCTGCAAAAACTGGTTTTATCAGAATCATCATAAGGAAAATTCAGCTCAAATGCCCATTTTGACAACATATTTTGAAAAAAACTCTGAATTTATTAAAAAATCGAACAAAACAGTACATTATACAGTTCCTAAATAACAAAAAATTGTCAGTTGAATGCATTTGAGAAAAAAATTGAATTTAAAAATGAGTCATAAAATAACCGATTTGTTGTTTGAATACATCCTTAATTCTTTAATCATGATTGCTTCGGAAAATTTTGTGCGAAATACTCACTTTGACAGCATTTTAAAAAATATATTCTATTTTTATCAAAAAACTGGCCAATACGTCACAGTATATAGTTCCTAAATTAGAGGATCTGTAAATTGGATGCGTTTGAGAGTGAAAATGGATTTTAAAACGAGTCATAAAAAACGCAATTTGCTATGTGAAAACTTCCTTAAATTTTCAAATCACGAAGACTTCGGAAAATTCTGTTCAAAATATCCTTTTTGGTAGCCTTTTTCAAAATATATTCTGTCTTTATCAAAAAACCGATCAATGCATCACATTATATAGTTCCTAAATAAGAGGATCTGTAAATTGGATGCATTTGAGAGCAAAAATGGATTTAAAAACGAGTCAGAAAAAAACGCAATTTCTTATTTGAATACTTCCTTCAATTTTCAGTCCCGATGACTTTCGGAAATTCTGTTCAAAATACCCTTTTTGGTAGCCTTTTTTGAAATATATTCTGTCTTTATCAGAAAATTGACCAATGCGTTACTTTATACAGTTTCTAAAAAAGAGGATCTACCATTTGGATGCGTTTAAAATCAAAAATGAATTTAAAAATGAGTCAGAATATAAGCAGTTTGGATTTGAGGTTTTTTCTACAACTCCTATTTTTGTTTAATTTAATTTTGCTATACGAATTGGTCCTATGAAAAACTTGTCAATATAAAAGTTGTAGATATTTTTAAGAATATATAAAATAAATTTAATCAGATTTGATATCTTAAAAATTGACGGAGTTTTGGATTTTTCTCTTTTTTCAGCGCCCTTTTTCTTTTCGTTTTTAATTTTTTTTCATCGGTAAAATTTGGTTCTATCAAAAACTTGTAAATACAAAAGTTTTAGAAAATTTTAAGAACATTTACAAAATATTTAGCCGGACTTGATATCTTGAAAATTGACGATGTTACGAATTTTTTTCTCTCAAAATCCCTGTTTTTTTCGCCCCTTGAGCCCACTTCTAAATTTATCAAAAATCTGTCATGCATATACTTTTGGCCCATTTTTAAGTAGTAATATAAACTCTAAACCGATTCGATATCTACTTTAATTAAGAAGTTATGGCGTTTTTTCGGTTTTCACAAAAACGCCCCCTATTCCGACCCCCTTGGTCCGATTTCGCCCATTAACGAACTTAGCCAAGATTTTATTCCCTTTGATTTTATATACCAGTTTGGTGGAGTTTGTTGAAGAATTATAAAAGTTATCGTGTCCATAAAAAAGTGAGATATATATATATATAGATAGATAGATAGATAGATAGATAAACTGGTGCGATTGCAATAGGTAGTATTTCTTACGAAATCTACATAAAAGGAATGGATATCAAAATATGCGGCATTTCCAATCAATCTTAACAAAGTAGTCTATTAAAATGTATACTTTCCTCCAAATAACATGCATTTGTAATGTAAGAAAATTTAATGTTTTTGTACGGTTTAAAGTATAAATTACGCAGTTGTTTCCAATTCTCTAAAATATAATAAAAAAGAATATTGCCCAGTTAAACTGATGGCATTGAGCTCACAGGCTACGCATACTAATTGTACATTACAGCCTTGTATTTTCGTTAATTCCATTCGAAAAAAAAATTAAGAAGGGGAAACAGCTCTCCCCTTTCTCCTTTTTTATACTTAATCATTAAACCTCCTAAACTATCAAGTACATGCTTTATCATATTAAAAAACCTATATCCAAAATTCAGAGCAAATCGGATAATTCTTAATAAAAACTCATTTAACATTTATATAATTTAAGAGGAGTTATTCTCCTCTTTTATACTTAACCATTAAACTTCCAAAACTATACAGAGATTTGAACGAAATCTGACAATTCTGATTGAAAAATCCATTTATACAAGTTAAGGGGAGGGGCATTAGAACCCCCGTTCCCCCTGTTTATACTTATTCAATGAACACCTAATAACAGCCACGGACTCGCCTCATCAGAATTATCCTATATCTAAATTTTGAACGAAAACTGTTAATTCTGCATGAAAATCCCGTTTATATCAATTAAGGGGAGAGGCATGAGCCCCCCGTTCCCCCTGTTTATACTTATTCTATGAACACCTAATAACAGCCACGGTATCGCCTCATCAGAATAATCCTATATCTAAATTTTGAACGAAAACTGTTAATTCTGCATGAAAATCCCGTTTATATCAATTAAAGAGGGAGGGACATGACCCCCCCTTCCCCCTGTTTATACTTATTCAATGAACACCTAATAACAGTCACGGAATCGCCTCATCAGAATGATCCTATATCTAAATTTTTAACGAAAACTGTTAATTCTGCATGAAAATCCCGTTTATATCAATTAAGGGGGGGGGCATGAGCCTTCCCGTTCCCCCTCTTATATATATCGAATGAACTCCAAAAACTAATCGGGGAAGCGCCTTATCAGGATATACCTATATACAAAATTTCAAGTGGATCCGATATTTTTATCATGAGTTATCGCGTTACGCTCGAACGAACATACGAAAGTACATACAGAACGAACGGGCACATAAGCTCTCAGGCTATGATAGCCTGTGAGCTAAAAATAATTACGAGACAATTGCTTGTAAATTGGTGAATAGATAGATATTTTTCGAGATATTTAAGCTCACTAGGATTGCGGTGAGTTTTTTTCGTAGTGTTTTGATTCGTATACTTTTTTATGTATTTATTTAGATTAATTATTCTCTGTTTGTCAGATTTATTTATTTAATTATTTGTCTGTGAGTCTTATTTACTTTCCTATTTATGAGTATTAATATAATTATTACTTTTTGGAGAGAAAATGTGTTATTTCTTAAGGATTTAATTGAGAAGTATGATGTTCTTAAGATATTTACTGTTGCTTATTAAAGACTATTATGATATTTTTATGCACGATGAAAGGTAAGTTTGTAATAATAATGAAGTATAAAAGAACTTAGAAGCTCAAGTTTATTTTTAAAAACTACATTTTCTAATTCATTGATATCTGTTAGTTATAAAGAACTGTTTTCAGAATGCAGTATTTTCTTGATAATGTTCCTACACTGTAAAAAAAATTCAAGAGGTTACTAAAATTTTTTTAGTAAATTTGTATTCCACAGAATTTTTTAGTAACCATTACAAAAATTTTTTTTGTAAGCGAAACAAGCATTTCTTTTGTAAACTAAACAAAAGAATTTTTTGTATAACTAACTTAAAAATTTTTAGTATGAGCCACCAAGTAAATTTTAGTAATAGCTCCAAAATTATTTTTAATAACCATTACGTGGGCCCGAAGGGTAGGTGTTTCCTTCGAGCTGCATCCAGACTTCTGAAGCGGAAAATTTTCGGCAAAATCGCAATAGATGGTAGCACCAAACATTGCAACTGCTCTGACAGTATATTCATAATCCCTTTATTAACGAGTACTTACACTGCATATATTCGGGGCGTATTTCGCAGTGGCCAGTATCGAACCCGGGACCTTTTAGCCTGGAATCCGTTACTATAACTACTATGCTATCAAGGCCACACCTAGTGAGTTTTAGTAATAGCTATTAAAAATATAAAATTATTAACTCTATTCGTTGCTAACTTTTTTCTAGTAATTCTTACAGATTTTCTTGTAACCGATTAAGATTACTAAAAATTTTTTAGTAATTACAAGGATCACTAAAGTTTTTTTAGTAGATCGACATTTTTTTTTTTTTTTTACAGTGTACTATTAGACATTTGAGCTAGAAAACTAAGTTAACATTTATGATTTTTCTTTTATTTGTTAGAATTTCTGGTGGCAGTGAGCTTTAGTTCTCGGATTCTTATAATTTATTTAAATTCAGTAAGAATGATGGATCTGTACAAAGCTGCTGTTAGAGTTTTGACTGATAAATATAATTATTTTTTTCAGTAAATTTTGTGATTTTAAGTAATAAATTACCTATCATTAAAATTTTTGTATCTGTTTATGATTTATGAAATAATATAATTAAAATTTGATTCCAATTTAAGGTATAACTATGATATTTACAATTTTTATTTTTATTAGGTACAATTTCTGGTTAAAGTTAACAGCAAAATATAGTTACAATTTTCACAGTAATTCTGATTTAGATTTTTAAAAAGGGGGATAATAATTTTGTGCGAGGCAATCAGAATGTAAACACATCCAGTAAACAAAGCTCTCAAAATTGTGAAAGCGCGAACTCTTGAATTTCACCTTAAAAGTAAAAGACTCTATGATGGAAATTTTGTCGAATCTTCATTAAAGATACAAGACTGTAGTTTATGAAGAATTTAAATTCCCTAACACTCGAAACATAGAACCTACTTTCTCTGGACCATACAAAATTATAAATAAACTTTCTGATGTAAATTATGAAATGGATAAATTTAATTAAGAGACAGGACAGAATTCAGTTGTTGTGTATGTTTCTAAATTAAGACTCCATTTTCCCCCCAAAGATTTTAAATTGTTTAATGAGCAACTCAAAAAACAAACAAAACCTCAGATACAATCACAATCACTACATCAAATTAAAGTCAAGACAGTAGATTGAATTTTAATTCTTAATCTTTAAATATTTTATCACCATAATTTTCAACATTAGCAGGTATGATCTTGGTGCGCAACAAGAATATTACTTGTTTTTGGGGTTAAACTGGGCTCCTTATGCAGGCATAAGGTGTACACTTTGATTGTAAAAACTTTCAAATTGATGTTGGTAAATTAATTTAAATGTATTTAATTCTAACTATGTTTACTCTTTTATTTTACATTAGTATTATGCTATTTATTCATCAGATATTTGTGTGATAACAGTTTTAAAATTTGATGATTTTACTCAAACCTATAACTTAATATCTGATTTTCAGTGATTGTGAAAACTACAGATATTAAAAATTTTCCAAAAAGCAAATTATCTTTATTTCCAATTTTCAATTAAAAATTACACCTTTTATTCCTATTTGTTTTATTATTAAAGTTTATAAACCATGTGTAGATAAAACATTACTCTACATTTGGCATTTGAAAACTTATAACCAAATATTACAATTTTGTAAAAGAGTATCAGAGAGGAATTATTGTAAGGGGATACTGGTTGAGAGTGCATTTTCTAAATAGTTAGATTTAATTTTATTTGGATTTTGAATTTCTTATTGTTTTATGTATACTTTCGGATAGCAAAACTAATTTTTTATACTATTAGAAGATAAGAAAATTAATTAATTGCTATGTAATCATTTTTATCCTCAACCAACATTTTCCCTATCAATAATAAACAAACTGTGATATTTTCTTTTGATTATACTCTTGTTTTATTATTATTATCATTATGATTTCCATGATGAAGTATAGTATTAATTATACTCCTTTTGAGAAATATTAGGGTATGGAGAATTATAATTATTGTTACTAGAAATTTTAAGTTTTATCATACTACTTATTATTATTGTTGTTATTATTATTATTTAAATTTTTCTATATTATTTACAATTGATTTTGAGAGTGATACTATTTATTATTAAAAAATCTTGGATCCAACATAAGATTAAAACCAAAGATTGAACCCAACATAAGATTAAAACCAAAGGTTAAATCGAACATAAGATTAAACCAAAGATTAAACCTAACATTAGTTTAAAACCAACAGCAGCTAAATTTACAAAAAATTATACGGTTTACTAGTGAACTATAGCACTGAAATGATTTAGTGTACTATTGAAACGGACTAATAAACTACTAATAATATTCAGTTAAGAAATAAAAAGACAGCGCTCAATAAACTTTGGAAAAGTTTTTTTTTTATAAACTACACTGTAAAAAAAAAGGGTCGATCTACTAAAAAACTTTAGTGATCCTTGTAATTACTAAAAAAATTTTAGCAATCTTAGTCGGTTACTAGAAAATCTGTAAGAATTACTAGAAAAAAGTTAGCAACGAATAGAGTCAATAGTTTTATATTTTTAATAGCTCTTACTAAAACTCAGTTGGTGTGGCCTTGATAGCATAGTGGTTATAGTAACGGACTCCAGGCTAAAAGGTTCCGAGTTCGAAACTTGCCACCGCCAATTACGCCCCGAATGTATGTAATGTCTCGTTAATAAAGGGATTATGGAAATCCTATCGGAGCAGGTCGGAATGTTTGGTGCTGCCATCTATTGCGGTTTTACCGAAAATCTTCCGCTTCAGATGTCTGGATGCAGCTTGACAAAAACTCCTGCCCTTCGGTCGCACGTAATGGTTATTAAAAATAATCTTAGAGCTATTACTAAAATTTGCTTGGTGGCTCATACTAAAAATTTTTAAGTTAGTTATACAAAAAATTCTTTTGTTCAGTTTACAAAAGAAATGCTTGTTTCACTTGCAAAGAAAAAGTTTGTAATGGTTACTAAAAAATTGACCTCTTGAATTTTTTTTACAGTGTATTGAAAGACTTTTTTCGTTTGAAAGTCTTTATTTATTAGAAGGACTGCATCTAAGAAATATAATTTTTGAAAAAAAAAGAATTTATTCATTAAGTTATTTTAATTATTTAGACTTCCATGAGAAAGAGTTTTTATTGTTTTTATTATATTTTTCATCTCTTGCTTATAATATTTATAACTTACTAGCTGTTACCCGTGACGTCGTTCACGTAGCATTAAAAAAAGATAAACGCTTTAGTTAAACAAACCGTTTCATTAATAATAATTTAAAATATATATAACACATATCTTAAAGGAGGCTATAGAGTAGTTTTTTTATGGGGGACTTAAAGAACTCGGTCAAATAAAATGGAAATGTGTAAGATAATATGAGCAATCGCGAAAATGAAATTGCAACCACGTATACTGTAGAACAACTGTAACGCACCCCAATTGTACACAAATCATGTTATAGTGTATTTCAGAATTCCATATCAAAGAAAGAAAAATCATATGTTAAACCTAGGTAATAAAAAAAATCCAACATTTCCATAATACATAACTTCGCCGGCCCATTCTTTTCTTCAGCTGTGTATATGATCTATGTGTTTGTAAATATTCTAAATACAATGTTAAAATTTTGCTTAGTTAGAAAAAGTGTAACGAAGATTAAAATTCACCTTTAGCAATTTCTAATAATAGACAGAAACTTACTTGGATTCTTTTTTACAGTCCTGTATACTACGTGCAAATATGTATACGACGGCTTATTTAGCTTAAATTATTCAAGCAAAAAACCCGATTAAAATTATTGAATTCATATTTCCGGGAATCGCTATTGCACAGGTGACCATATATCCAGTTTATTGTATAGTCCGATACATGATTTATTCAAATTCTACAAACATCTCTTATTATACTAAATGTAGCTGAACTTCAGGATGCATTAGTCTTCCTTAACCCTGCTGTTCTGTTCACATTTACTATACGTATGTACTGTTCGGGTCAATGTGACCCGATTTAGAATATTACCTTTTCTAGCAGTAAATGAAAATAACTATTTTAGAAATAATTTAAAAAATAGTAAAATAAGCTTAAATATATATCAAATAATACAAAACACCAGTAAAATAACTTTAAAATATTTGAATACTTACTTTTATTTACAATTTGGGCAAAAATAGCTTACGTGAAATTTGCAAGTGTGTTTTTGCAATTGTAACATAATATATTAGTTTTGTTGTCGTTGGTTGATGGGCAGAACTTGAATCTTGCACGTTTAGTACACTATGAAGTGTTCTCATCTGATTCCGAGGGTACGTTTGCACTGTTACTACGCATTCTCTTCACAATTTTGACTAAATCTTCGCTTCTGGGAAGATGCTGTCTTACTTCAATGTGTGGAAAAATTAGAGATTTCCCCAATTCTTCTAAAAAGAGCCTTCGTTTGGTTAATTTATTTTCATTCCATTTGCTGTTTATTGAAATCCACAGAATAAATGCATTGTAAGCAGATGTATCAAGCATATTATAGAATACTATCATAGGCCAGCGTTTTGTTTTTCTCTTACAAGTGTATGTACTCAAAAGTTGATCAAGATTATCCACCGCCCCTTTAGTTGCATTATAATGTGATATCATTTGTGGTTTTTTTTGTCAGGTCTGTCGCTAACTTCATTTTCATGATGGAAAGTGCTCATAAGAATAACATTTTTGTTCTTTTTCGGGATGTAGTTTACAACTGTTGTATCTCCTATAAAATAAAATGATGAGCTGTGTACTTCTTTGTTTAGCATTTTCTCAAGAAGTTCAGGCTTATTTTTTCTAATGGTGCCAAGCATAGTCATTTTCCGTTTTAGAAGAAGTTTTCCCAAGTTATAGGATGTGAAAAAGCTATCACATGTAACATTGTGCCCCGAATACCCATAAGTAAGGTCACTCACTACCCGCATATCCTGACTTTTCTCTGGCTTTGATCCTTGATTTTTTCCTGTATAAATTTGTGCATTCAGTACATACGAAGTTTTGCTGTCACATAAAGTCCATATTTTTATCCCATACATGGAGGGTTTACTAGGTATAAATTGTTTGAAAGGGCATCGTCCACGAAATCCTACTAATTGTTCATCTACAGTAGCATTTTCACTTGGATTATACAATTTAGGTTGAATTTCTATCCACTTTTCCCAAATATCTCGGACAGCAGGTAATTTATCTTCAGACCTTCTTTCTTGCCTGGTCATCAGATTTATTGTCAAAACGAATAACTCTCGATATCATATGAAAGGTTTCAAGGGACATTGTAGCACGAAATATATTTCTGCCTGTTTCTTGATTCCTCAAACTTTTTGTTGATTCTCCATATGATTTGTACACACCAGCTAATAATAATAATCCGATGTATGCTTGAAAAGTTTCAGTACTAATATCTTTCCACTCTTTTTCATACACTTTTCTTCCTTCTATATTAGTCATTTTTATGATTTCGTTCTCGATTGTAGAATTGAATACCGTCGCAAATGCGCATTTTATGTCAGTTATCCTTGTCGTTGCATATCATGTGACTATCTAGTTTTTATAATATTAGCAGACGTTAATCGACCAGAATGAAGAAGGGATTCAATTTCCATACCACTTCACGATTTTTAGACTGAATACTCTGTATATTGTGCGTCTTTTGAATATCAATATCAAAATCGTTGTCAGAACTTTCACTTTCAATTTCCTCATTTGTATGATTTTCATACTCAGACGCATTTTCCTCTTCGCTGTCAGAGCCTTCCATTAATTTAGCAATATCAGCGTCGCTCAAATTTCTACGATTCGCCATTTTTTCACTAATACTCAGAGAAACAACTGTTCTTCAGATTATTAGAAATTGAAATACAGCAAGAAAAAAGAAACGCTACTAACAAGTGCATTTTTTCCCTTCCGCCAATGATATCAACATTTGACTTTGCTCTCCTGTCACGTGATCTAACACCTGTGCCAACGAAACAGATTTCGAAATAGATACGTTGCAGTAAATATTTTTATTGAATGATTCCAAACAAAATTAAAAGTGCATGATAAAATTATTTTTTTAACTCGGGTCAATATGACCCGAACAGTACATTAGGACTAAGTTAAAAAATATCTCTTGGAAATATAAATAAACGTAAATACTTCTAGGAATATATAGTTATATTACTAATGAACAAAGTCAAAAAGTTTCATGGAAATATCTCTGCGCTAATTTTTTTTATAAGTGAACAATAAAATTTTCGGGTCAAATAGACCCGAACAGAACAGCAGGGTTAAAATACATACGATAAATGTAAAAGCTCTTCAGCATTCTTTTCTAATAGACCATACTTTGGATACAATACCTGAGATCTGGACACAGGTCCAAAATCTTTTATGCGTCTGTGTAAATGAACAACAAATGTGATGCAAATCATACTTAACTGCAAGCATATTGTAGTAAATTTCAGTATTTATCATTGTATTGATTAATCTCAGTATATTAATTTCATCATGTTTGAAATAGTGCAACGCAATTAAAATACGCTGAGAATATTTTTCCCCGTGGACTATTATATTACCGAACATTTTTCTGTAATCTTGTAAATGAATGTTAAACCTTTTCACCCCATTTTCTATAGAAATCCTGTTTTAGTGCATTTCAGAAACTGATATCAATTTCAATATTATTAAATTAACCTTAATAAAATAACATTATTAAAATGCGCTGCAAATGGTTTTTCTTCACAGACCATTATATATTGAAATACTTTTGAGCTCCCTGTACGCACACTGTAAGTACTACACTTAACATATTCAATGGTAACCATGTTCTTGTGAACCTTAAAAATGCATGTAAATTTCATTACATTTAAAATTATGTAACATTATCAAAATACACCAGAAATGATTTTTCCTCCTTAAACCATAATGTAAAGTCTCCTTATGAGTGCTCCTGTGATTCAGCTATAATTGCTAACTGCGCATTTTCAATGCCGCACATGCTATGGCAAAACTCAATAACGTAAGTTATTTTCGTATGAATCCTACTATATTTACTCAAGTTGAAACACGGACAAACAGACGGCAGACCCCAGGCACTCGGCATCCGGTATATAGACAGGCTGAAGTCGTAAACACTTTTAGACCATGTTAGAAAGTGTCAAAATGGAGGTAGTTTCCGTAAAACGAACAAAAAAAAAAAAAAAAAAAAAAAACTGTGTTAGGAAAAATCGACTTCAAAACTGTGTTTTAGGTGGCATTTTTGTATAATTTGTACATATATGTTTTGCATATCATAAAAATTTATAGAAATTTATTGTAAAAAAAATTCTTAAAAGTGACAACATATTTTTACTTTTTAAGAGCTTAAAAAAAGTGGAATTAATATCCATTTACAAACCTGTTTCTAGCACACTTCGAGCGCATTATGCGAAATTGAGATATTGACTGAGGGAATGTATTTTCTCACAATTACATTAAATCTTTAGATTTTAAGCCCGATAGTACATTTTTAAAGTGATTTTTATTTATATTTGAAGAATTGAACAATTTTAAGAATTAACACACAAAAATATATTTTTTAAATTATTAGTTGAGTTTTTCTTACTGTCTAAGAATGGTAAAAAGTATTTTTCATTGATCATTACGTTATTTACGATATGTATAAATTATTAACATTTTCTAATCATTTAATACTTAATCTTTAAAAAACTTATTTCATTTTAAAATTAAATATTTATACTAACCACGTTCAGACGATAAACTTAATTTTCTTTGAATAATAACTTTTGATTTCATAATTCAATCTCATTTCATTACAACATCAGAGCATATTTATTTTATTTTTAATATGTGACGTCACAGTCGTCTCTTTTTAGCACTTACTCTAAATTACATTGTGTTATTAAAATGAAAACTTATACTTTGTTTCAGATATGACGTTACATTAATAAGTTTAAAATTCTTAATGGAAAGTAGTCCTGTGACGTCACAATTGGTAAAAAGTTGAATTGTATAGCCTCGAACCGAAAGAAAGAAAAAGGTTCATTTTGATTACGGATTAATATCTGGAAAAACTACTAAAATATTTATTTTATTGTAAAGTGTGAAGTTATATTCTTGTGAAGTCTTCTAAGTGTAAAAAAAATTTTACATAATCGTCTGCCTGATATAAGAAGAAAAACAGTATTCCTCTGACGTCACAATTGGTAAAATTGCGGTTTTTAACCTCGAACCGAAAAACAGAATAGGGTCCATTTATTTAATTCATTTTGTTTTATCACGTGAAAATCTTTCAGTTGAAAATTAATTACAGAAGATAAATAATTATTCCGTTTTTTTTTTATTTTTTGGCAACGAAAAAAGAAAGATGATTAAATATTATGAAAATTTTTCAATTTATTCTGTATGAAAAATAGTGAAATTTTTAATTATTAAGAAAAATATTTGAATAAAATAAATAAAAAATAGCCTATGTTCATTTCAAGCCAATAATCTATCTATATACAAAAATTCAAAGACATTAATCCCTCCGTTTTGAGGCCAAGTTCATTCCAATTTTCGGACACACTTTCACATTTATAATATATATAAGGATTTACTGTTATTGTATGCCTTATATCCTATGCACTTACAAATGGTAAGTGATATTGTAACATTATTGTAATTTTTTCACGGAAATGTTCCTACCTAATCATAATTCTATTTAATTTGCTCTTAACTATTTTTTTAATCGCTATTATTTTTTATATTGCCTTAATTTTCTTTTATTCCATCTCTTAGCTTCATGGGTATGACAGTTTTATACCAAAATTTAACTTTTCTAAGTTATTAGATTTCTGTTGTCTGAACTTGTAATTTTATTTAACTATCAATTTCATACAAAGTTTTGGGGATTGGGGATAATATTACAAATTTTAATTTTTTTCGCCAAAATTAATCTTTATACTTTATTAATTTCCTTTTAACAGTATTCCGTAATTAGTTCAAGTTATTAAATTAAAATCCTGCTATTAGACTTTATCTATTAATCTTTATAGGAACGATATAAATTATTAATTTGCCTTAAAAAACATTTATTCCAATATACGTAAATTAGAAAGATGGCTATAATTTTAAAATATTCTTAATTAAACTTTATTTTTTAATATTCCAAATAAAACTCATTTTTTCCCTGTTTTTATCAACCCTTCTTAAGAAAGTCTTATTAAATTTATTACAAAACCATATTTAAAAAAATCATTACTTTTATTTATTTCTTCTTCTCTCCTTCAAGTTTGATATTTGTTCATATCAATAAATTCATTTCTTTTCATTTTTCTCTTAAAATTAATCATCTGTAAAAATATCGTCTGCAGGGTATTCGAAATTCTGTATTCGATTATAAATTAGTTAAACAATAATATTTTTAAAAGTAAAATTTATCGTCTGAATGAAATAAAAATGTCGACGCTGGATATGAAATATGTTTACATGGGAAAATGATGGTTAGAGAGTAGAGAATTTTTTAGAAGCTTGTTTTTAGATTTAAGAAGGAAGGCTGGAGTTCATGAGAGAGATTCTTTTTTTTCTTCGATATGTACGTTAAGGACGGCTTACAGAGATATTGATGAAATATTCTTTTCGATGTTTCGGTTCAAGACGGCTTGCAAAGGGAGCATTTCCCTCTCTATATGACTATAGTTGAATAAACTAACTTGCAGCAGTAAAGGTGTAATTTAATGAATCTTCTACATTTATTTATTTATGTTGTGTTTTTCCTCGCTTCTCACGGCTGTGTTTTAAAAAAAGGCAGCCAGTGAAGATTTTTCGAGTTTCTCCTTAAAACGCCACATACTTATGGGTTTTTTAATATGCAACAATAAGTCTATAAAGTAACCTTCTACAAAACATATTCTTTATTTAAACAAATTCGCAGTTCTTAAAGGAAATTTGTTTCTTATTATCTAAGACAGTGGTTCCGAACATGTTTTTAGCAGTGCCCACCTAAACGTATCTAAAGTTATGATGTCTCCCCCCCCCCGCTTCCTTCGATATTATTAAAAATCTATTGCATAAAAAATGTTATAGGCCAGTCAAATTGTCAGAAAAAAGGGCCGATAGATGCAAAAATTCTGCTAGAAGATTTTATGTTTTTTAAATGTTTATGGGGATGCTAGTAACAAGAATTAATGATTTTCCAACAAAATATCTCGAGGCTTAATTTTGAGGAGCCAAAAAACCGCAAAATTTTCGGTCTTTTTTCAGTTTTTTGCTTATAACTCAAAAAACAAAAAAATTTTTGCGCACCATACTCAATTACAAAAAGAAATAACATTAAATTCTCTACAAAATTCATGCTAAAACTGCTTCTCTAAAGCCAATATCAAGTGCGCTACAGCTTTCTGAAAGTGACTCTTTTTTTCTAACTTTGTGGAAAATTTTCAAAAACGAAAATTTGACACAATTTTTCATTATTCAATGATCTTTAATGTAACTTACTTAAATTACAGGTATTTGTATGGTAACAATCATGATGAATTACAACGGTAACATTGTAAAAAAAATTAAGAACATTATAACTTTTTTGTGTTTAGAGCTTTAGTAAAGAGCATTAATATTAGCTATTTAAGTAAATTAGTAGCTATTTTAGCTATTTAAGTAAAAATTTTTTCCGGTGTTTTGCCTGTAACTCGAAAATTATAAACTTTTTGCGTAACATACTTAGTTACAAAAAGAAAGAACATTTAATTCTCTATGATTTTGTTATAAAAACGTTTTTCTAATCCCATTACTAAGCGCGCTATGGTTTTTTGAAAATGCCACTTTTTTTAAACTTTACAGAAAGTGAACTATTTTTAGCCTCCCATCACGAAACTATTCATCACTAAAAATGAAATTTAAATAGACCTATTGATCGATGAAAAATGAAAGTTTTAAGAAAGGCAGGCAGAAGATGCACAAATTCTAGAAACCCTATAAGAAAACAATTATAAAGAGAGGGCCGGGGATAAAAAAAGAGAATGCAGATGGAAGATTGTGGTCACCCGTAAGACATGGTGACGTCACTGCAACGTTGTTGTGAAGTCACATTGTGACTTTGTGACCATCGATTGTCGATGTGACGTCACGTGACGTCGATGTGAAGTCACAGTGACTAAAATGTGAAGTCGTTATGGCCATTTTAGAGCTTTTTTGTGACGTCACAATGTGACCAACTTGTGAAAAGTGTGTCATTTGTGACTACTTTGACATTAACATTGTGACGAACTGTGAAAATTTTTTAGAAAGTCACATCTTAGTCATATTGTGACGTCACTGAGTGGTGGCATTTTCGCCACAGATGTGATGTGACCAAAGTGACTCACAGTGACGTCATTGTGACGTCACTGTGAACATGCATGCTATGAGGGCAGTGACGTTCCCGAGCCGCTTTCTTTCAGATGCAAGTGTTCTTTTTTTAATACATACTCTTCTAATATGCTGCTATTAAGTTTATCGCATCTCAAATCGTGCAGTAATGAAAAATGAGTGAGTTCTACCCAAAATTGTGTTTCATTTGCCAAATGGCTTCAAATAGTGATACTCGCGTTGTGAGCCAGAAACGACTTGCCAAACTCTTTGAACATAGCGTTTAGCGTCAAAGTAATATTCATCAAAAGTAATATTCATCAGATTTTTGAAAAGTAGGAAGGAAATTAGAATACAGAATGATTGCCGAAAAACATATGCGAATCAGAGAATGATAGCAGCATACGTTCGTCGGGATGAAGATTCTACACAGACTATAGTTTGTCCCTCAGATCAAGCACTTCTTTCAAGCTTCAAGATAATTGCTTCTTATGTGACGAAGGTAATCCCGGTGACATCAACGAAAAACAATAGAAAAAGTTCTACGCAAAGAGAAATTTGATTCACAAAGTAATTAAATTAGAAGTGAAAACTTCATTTTTGAAAGCTGCTGAAAAACGTGGGGATGTAGGGTCTCAAAAAGTAACTGAGCATATTCAGCACGAACCTGACTTACAGATGCGAACCTGACTTTCAGATGCATGTTATTATAGTTTTTTTCGCATAAAACTAGATCAGTCTGTAACAAGTGGAGAGAAAAGGGGCCGTCGACCCGCATCATCCGTTGACGAAGCTAATGACAAGCACAAGAGCCGCTTTATTTCATTGCTTAAAACAAACTAAAAATTTCAAAACAAGAATATGAAAATAACCGAATTCAAGTTGAGCAGGCAAAGGAAGAAGCTGATGTCATGAAAGTTACCTCAGCCTTTTCAAGAGCCGAATCTTTTGAAAGGGTTTAATTCGTGATAATGACGAGCTGAGGCTATCAGCACAAAATTTTTTTTTCTAAAAGCCAGGAAGAAGTAACATCGAAACCAAGTAATTTTCAACCATGTCGTTCAAATACAGTTACAACAATGTTCTTTTCACTCATGCAATCTGCGGATGCGATACAACATCCGCTCCTTTTAGAAAAAGAAAGTCAAAGTTTTGTAACACTTTGAAAAAACATGATTAGATTAGAGAAATGGACTGTGTATTTAATAAAATAGGTTCTACCCGCCAAGAAATCATCAAGGTTGGAAAAAAAAATCCATATTGCACTATACAGTGGATGCATAGCTACCACACAGATTTTGAACACCTTAAGGTTCCAGTTATTTGCTAAATCTGCTACAAAAAAACAAAGTTCATTTTGCAAGACTACCACCAACACAAGAGGCTGCGCAGCATCATTTTCTCCGATATTATCATCAGGTACAAGCTAGGCTAGGAAACAACATCCTACCTGAAGGATGTGGGTGGGCTCACAGGTTCTCTTTTAGCCAGTTTAAATATGCTAAGACACGGCACTTGAATCCTTGTTCCATGTTGTGTCATGTAGCTGTAGAAAAGGGTGCGGCAAAGCATGTTCTTTTCATAAATTAAGACTCAAATGCTCGGCAAATTGTAAAAAAATGTAATAGGATCAACTACGAAAATGTCGACGACATTATTTATCAAGAAGAGGGGATGTAAAAATGTAACTGCATTCTAAAAAATAAAAGTGTAAATTTGCACACAAAAATGTGTAAATCGATGATACAAAAACGATTTGTTTATATGTGTACATTTGTGTGTAAATTGCCAAAATACACACTTAATGTGTAAATTTCAAAATACACATTTCAGTGTGTAATTTGATGATAACACTAAGTAGGTAAAAGTTATAATAATCACTCATGAAATACCCACATTAACGTGTAAATTGCGCAAGAATACACATATATCTGTGTAATATTCTCACTCATTCATCTGTGTAATCTTCTGTGATTACACTGTTAAATGTGTAGTGCACAAAAACACACATTATTGTGTTATTGTAATTTACACAGTTCTTTGCGTAATATGCAAAACACGCATATTCGATGGAGGTTCAATAACTATTGTGTCTAGTGTATATGAAATATCTGTACTGCAATGGGTTGATGTAGAATATCGATATAGTTTTAGAACCGTAGCTGCAATATTCATACAGTTTTGTAAAGAGGTGTAAAATGGGGGGAGGTGTAGTTAATAAATATTTTTTTAGCTTATGGGGCTAGATTTGTGAGAGTGGATTCGATAAAAGTACTGTTGTTTGGACTCGAGATCATAGTGATGTACACACTATTCTCATCCACTATCGTAAGTATAGCATCATAAGCTCCAAATCAGCCTATCACACTCACTCCCCTCCTCTTAAAAACTCCCTATAAATAGGTTTTTAGAACTTTACCCCTCCCTTTAAAACTATGCTACTATAGTAGCTACCGATCTAAAATTCAGCATATAGCCATTTAAGACATTAGTTTTTGACATTCCTCATCAACCATCATAGTACAAATATTACTTCTCTGTTAGTGGGGAAGTATGGGACACATTGTGAAATTTTCAATTTCTTTAATTATAAAATTGATTCTTCAAATTGTGTTTCTATATTGCTCAAGGACATTAGAAAGTGTTTCATTTTGTATTCTATAAATCAAAGTTTTTGTATTTGTGTGAAGTAAAGTTGATTTTATTATTTTTGTAAAAAGTGTCCAATTCCTCTCCACTCTCCTGTAAATGTACACATAAAAACTGCTATTTTATTTTCTATATTTTTCCTTGCTTTTTAATTTTATATTTTCCCCTCATTTATATATTATTCAGAACATGCAATTAAAAATTAAGATAAAGATAAATAAATAATTAATTAATGATAGATTTTAGACTAATCAGATGGAATAATCATAGTTGGTAAACTTGCAATCTCCACACTTTTTATTTTCAGAGTTCAGACTCAATTTTTCATTTTTTATTTTTCAGACTCAAGATCCAATTCGATTATATTGAAGGTACTGTGTTACATACAGTTATAAAACTAAAATTTAAAATACTATAAAAGATAGAAAAAAAGGTATGTAAACTTCATCTCACATACACACACACATATTACATGCAAATATTTTTGCTGATTTGTTTATATATACATAAATCACCTATATTACATGTTGAATTGTTTTCTTTTCATAAATATTCATCATTACAAAGAATTTGCCATATAAAATATTATCAGGACTATCAAAAAAGTTGTTGAATCATTAAACTAAAATCTTTTGCATTACATTTATAATTAGAAATTTGTGTCTTAAAAAAAGAAAAAAAAAATACAAATATATTTTAACATTAATGAAATTAATCCTATCTTCATAAATGAAATTTTCAGATATTCTAATTAAAATTTTAGATATCAAACTAATGTGTATTTTTATTTATCAGCTATAGTAAAAAATAAAACGAGAATTACTGTGTCGATATCCAAATATCAATTGACTCTTATAAATTTTCGAAATTAAAGCTCGTAGAATTTATTTGATAATTACATTTGTGTCTTAAGTGTATAAAACTCACCCGGCGGGGGATATTTATGTAGAGGGGGAGGATGAAAATGATAAGTTCAATTTTGAATATTCATTATGACACAATTGTTAGATTTTTTTTATATACATACAATCATATGTTTTATGTCATATAAGTTCTGTAATAATAGGCAAAATTGGAATGGAAAAATGCATATTTGAAGAAAAAGCCATTACTTTAATCTAAATTTTTTTCAGAATTTTTGATCTGGAGTTATTTTAAATCAACGTATTCGCGCCCTTTTGCAATTTACTTCTATGTATTTTTATTAAATCTATAATTAACAAAAAAATATTATGTGTTCTTTACTATGACTATTTTAGTGGAACATAGTTCTTCCGATGTAATATTTTCAAATTAAAACACAGCTGAAAATTTAATGTAATTAAGATAAAAAATTAAAAAATTAATTTCTCAAAATTAGGAAATGTAACGTAGAAACTCAAAAGCAACGCTATAGTTTTAATCGATGATAAACTTAGTTAACATTATAAGTTTCATAATTTAAAAAAAATTCAATAAATAAATAAAACTTAGATGAATTATTTAACTTATAAATCAGAATATATAATTTATAGATATGGTATACATTTGTATAATAGATTATAAATAAACTATAATATCTTCCACACAACCGAACCAAAATTTAACACCTCCCCCCCCCCCCGAAAAAAAAAGGATGTTAATGTTTATTTTGCTACTGTTAACATTCTTTAAATTTCATAATATACATTTCAAATAACATTCATAAATTCTTTTTAAGATGAAAGTTTTTCAAGAAATAAATGACTTTAGATACAACAGTTGTTATTTTAATAGACATTCATCAGGAGTTATGTAATGTTGACATTTTTTAAGGCAAGTAAATTATACGTGTAAAAAATTCTTATACGTAAAAAACAATCCAACATGTATCATATACATTTATACATAAATATAAACAAATCAGATAAAAAGAATTGGAGGTAATACGGACGTATGACATTACATATCTTATATTTTATAAGAGAATAACTTATTATATACTATATTTTTCTGAAAGAGAGCGCTTGCAATCAGCTGGACCCACCATTAATTTTCAACCTTAACATGATGAAGCCAAGTCAACGAAGATTACTATTTTAGTTTTATATGCTACATTCGCGTCTAACTCGGGGTTGAAGTAGTTCCTGAATACAACCATCAATTGCACTGCGAACTGAAGTTAAACTAAAATTACAAGTTAAACTTTGAAATAGATAAAAGTTTACAAGCTACCAGACGGCTCAAATAATTTAGGGTAAAATCAAGCATACTTATATTTGATGTACAAAATGTATAAATAACTCAAGATACGAATTTAGAATTATCTTAATTACATGAATTGTATTTTATATTACATATTAAATGATTTCGAAATAGTTTTTAGATTTTAGTGAAGATTAAACTACTATCCTTTTATTTAGGGGGGGGGCAAAAAAAGAATACCAACAGTACAAAAAATATAATTTAATTTTATGAATAAGCATAAAATGGGATTATATCTGTATCATAATGCCTCGTTATGAAGTCTTCCTAATGTCGCTTTAAGAATGAAATCTAGCACTATTACAGAAAATTACAAGTAAAATTGTGAAAAAGAGCAGTCTGTGCGATGGCTGAAAGAAATTACGATTTAATCAAAACCTATAATCATACAATCAAGCATTCTTATATTTGATGTACAAATTTTAAAAGGCAATTCGGAAAATGAAATTAAAATTTACTAATTAAATGAATAAAATTTTACGTTACATGTAACAAAATATTTGTTACATTTGTTACATGTGCCGAGATTATTTTTTTAAACTTCTTTTAAACGTTCACCTGCTGCTGAAACAGGGAGAGTGAGAGAGGTGGTCAGAGTATCTTATATAAATAAATAAATATATTAATTTATCACTTAAAAATACTGTTACAGCAATGCAATGACACCATGTTATTTATGGAATGGGTTTACTAAAAGAAAAAGTGTATCTCTGAATAATATGTAAGCCTCCTATCCCTTTCGTAACGTCTACTTTAAAATTCACGCATTTATAATTTTTTCAACACAATAATTTGTGTAATTTCAGGAGTAATCTACATTTACACATTTTTATGAGTTTATGCACTGATAACAAACTTACAAACTTAATGCCATAAACTAAACACACATTAAAATAGGTATTTTTATGACAAGTGGGTGACTTTAGAAATTTACACTCTTACCTATGTGTATATCATTATGTGTAAATAAGAATAACATACCAATTTGTGTAAATTCAGACATTTTACAGCATTTACACATTTATTTATGTTTTTCACGTAATAACAAATACACACTTAGTTTGTTAAGCTAAAATGCACATAAAAACAGGTAAAACTTTGCAAAAAGTGGGTAATTTTCATGTCAGGTGTGTAATTTTAGGAATTTACACACATATATATGTAAATTTGTCTAATTTACACTTTTACTTTTTAGAGTGTGTAAGTATTTTTTACGTACATTCAGTTAAATACCTAATATTAATGTTCTCCACAAAAGCTCTAAATACAAAAACGTTATAATGTTCTTAAATTTTTTTACAATGTTACCGTTGTAATTCATCATGATTTTTATCATGCAAATACCTGTAATTTAAATAAGTTACATTAAAGAGGATAAAATAATGAAAAATTGTGTCAAAATTTCGTCAAAATTTTTCACAAAGTTAGAAAAAAAGAGTCACTTTCAGAAAGCTGTAGCGCGCTTAATATTGGCTTTGAAAAAACAGTTTTACTATGAAATTTGTAGAGAATTCAATGTTCGTTCCTTTTGTAACTAAGTATAGTACGCAAAAATTTTATAATTTTTGAGTTATAGGCAAAAAACTGAAAAAAGTCCGAAAATTTTGCGGTTTTTTGGCTCCACAAAATTTAGCATCGAGATATTTTGATGGAAAACCATTAATTCTTGTTACTAGCATCCCCATAAACAGTTTAAAAACATAAAATCTTCTAGCAGAATTCGTGCATCTATTTATGACAATTTGACTGGCCTATGGATAAATAATTCACCAGCAAAATTTCCAGATTCACGCATTTATTCATTTTAAGGAACTACACTGCTCAAAACAATTAAGGGATATTGCAGTTTTATGTGGATTTTGTATCTGGGAAACTTTTTAGCTGATTGATACATGGTCGACAGACATAGTAGGTTATATGAGAATAAATTACACATGTTTGGCAGAAAAAAAATGCATTTTATTGCGCATTTGTGTACGAAAGGAAAAAAACACAAGTTGTGCATATGAGAAAAAAAGAATGAGAAAATGTGTTTTCTTCAAAGAAAATCATTTTCAGTAGGGGGTATGGTTTCCACGGGCGGCCAGCAACGTTGAACACCTTTGAGGCATGGACTCAATGAGGCTATTAATGACGAGTTGGGGTATTCTGCCCCATTCTTCCAGAAGAGCTCTTCTAGGAGAGCTCCAGTTCTAGGAGAGATTGTGGGGGTTGTTGGCGGCCAGAAACTCGTCTTCCTAGAGCGTCCCAAACGTGCTCGATTGGATTCATGTCTGGAGAACACGCTGGCCATTCCATTCGAACGATTCCTTCCTCGAAAAGGAAATCCTATACCAGGTTTGCACGATGTGGCCTGCATTTATCGTCCATTAAAATGAAGTTATCTTCGATTGCTGCAGCGTAAGGGACTACAATAGGTCTGAGGATCTCGTCCCTATATCGGCGACCAGTCAGAGCTCCATCTCGAATGATGTAGAGGTCAGTGCGCCCGTCAATGGAGATGCCATCATACACCAACACTCCTCCACCGCCAAATCTGACACTTTCGTGCACGAACGCAGGATTATTCCTACTGCCACGGTCCCTCCAGATGAAAATACGCCTATTTTCCAGATGCACAGAAACACGGGACTCGTCAGAAAACAGAATATTGCTCCATTCATTTCTTCTCCAGTCGACATGCTCGGTCGCCCACTCCCTGCGGTCGCGACGATGCCTTGATGTTAATCTAACACATACCATCGGTCGGCGAGCATACAGACTTACAGCATGGAGCCGGTTTCGGACAGTCTGAGTTGAAATCGTGGTGCCTGTAGCCGAGCGAAGGTGTTGTTGGAGAAGGGTAGCGTTCATGTTTCGGTGTCTCCGAGCTGTTAACGCTAAATACCGATCTTCATTGGGCGTTGTTGCCCGTCTACGACCTTGCCCTGGTCTTCGGCCTGCACATCCACTCTCCAAAAAACGGTTCCAGATCCTGGAAATGACACTTTGTGACACTCCAATGGCTTGCGCTACTTCGGCTTGAGTTTTGCAAGCTTCTGAATCTGTCAAATGACTTCGCTGAGACATCGTACTCATCGAAACAAAGCAATCACTGAATTCCGATCATCCTTGTCTTCATTCTCTTTTATCCAGTTGAAAGTCAAATTTCATTCGCTGCCGCTGGAGCGACGTTTTTGACGTCGAACTCAAAATTTGCAAACTCCACAGTTTGAAAACCAAAAAAATTTGCATTTGCGATTCTCTTCTTCTATTTTCGGCAAAAAAAAAAAAAAAAAAAAAATTGTTCATATCTTTTTTTTATGTAAAACTTCAATTATCCTTTAATTGTTTTGAGCAGTGTATTTTTCGTTCCTCTAATAACATACTTTATTGATAGCAGGATTTCCTTTTCCCGCGATTATTATTTGGCCACCATTATTTATGAAATTTTAAAATTTAATATGCATATGTCATGAAATGTATATTGTGTATGTGATCTGCAAGAAAGTCACAAAAAATTTACTTTATATTCATTTTCGTTAGGGACACGCAAAGGGATTTCTTTATTTCCTGAATCAATATCTTATTTAGACAATTCAAAATAGTTTTTTTATATTAAACTTGTCTAAATAGTCAATTTTAGATATAAGCTACAAAATTTCACATGCAAAATTCAATCAAGGGGCATATTGATAATAATTTCCTAAGAATAGATATACTTAAAAAAATATAAATAGTATAAGAAACAGGTGTGTTTTACTTTAATATTATTAAAATCAGAAAAATTAACGTATTTTTTATATAATAATAATGCATTTAAATGTTTAAAAGGAATTCTCAAGTTGGTTTCAGTGTATTTTGAACTTTTTAATGGAACTTTTTAAAAATTAATTTTTACTCCATTATTTTTTTATTATTATTATTTTATTTATTCTATTATTTTTATTTTTAGACTACAGCTCTATTTTCATTAGAAACAAACAAACAAAGAAAAAAAAATAAAAAATCCAAAATTGCCTCCCTGAAAAGTCATATTGCCCCTTTGTGTGTCTTACGCCTTACATTGGCAAATGCTAATCTAAATTAAATTTCTTTGTTGATTCAAACGTCTTTTCAAAATTGTAATAAATAGCACAACATATTTATCGATGTGCATTAATACTTAATTTCTTATTTACATATCACGTTTATATTTCTTCCGAAAACGCTATTGGGCTTTTATTTGAATGTTAATTATGCTTGACAACTGGACCACGTAAAATGAGCAAAAATGTAAAAAAAAGCCTTGGTTGCATAGAAGCTGATTTTAATAAAATTTGAGATACATGTTCAATTCTTATTCAAATATAGCTCTGCAAAATCTCTTGACTAAAAATAAATTATCTTAGCAGTTTTGGACATTTGAAAAACTTGTCATATAGAATGGCATGGGTGCATTCGACGAAAGTTGTTAGTTTAAAGTTCTGTATCTTGAAAACTATTTAACAATTTTTTTTTTTATAATATTGTAATCTCTGCAAACCAATCTTTAGTTATTGAGTAATAATATCTGGTAATACAATAATTAATCTTAAATTGATTGTAAATATTGAAACTTTTTAATTAAAAAAATAGAAATGATGTAAAAGACATCTATGAAATTTATGGCTCATGTAGTATTACATATGAAGATCGATCTCTCCAAATTTAAAAGTCGTTATTTATTCCTTCATCTTAAAAAAGAAAAAAAAACCTTAGAAAAAAAATTACAAAATCATAATTTTTCCTCTTAGGTATCAGCAAAAATAAGTAAAGGGAATGTCTGGCATTAAGAAAATTGCACAGGCGCAAGGATCTATAAGTCTAAGATACAATAAAAAAAATTCAATTTAAAATTTTTGATTTCTAACATAACAAAAATGGGTTTAAAAAATTAATATTCGTGAAAGTCTATGGATTATTTTTCTTTGAAATAACGGGCGTTTCTTAAAATATTGCAGAATTCCTTGCTAAAAAAGGTATATCCTGCCGTCTACTTTTTAGTTGATTTTTGGATTAAAATATACCTATTT
Organism: Maratus speculifer; assembly: GCA_964019185.1. Lineage (NCBI taxonomy): Eukaryota > Metazoa > Arthropoda > Arachnida > Araneae > Salticidae > Maratus > Maratus speculifer. Next base: position 161,685,963 of record OZ025292.1, on the reverse strand, counting down.
GTACAAGAGAATCTTTTTTTTATCTTTTACTCAAATTTAAAATATTCTTGAGGCAAATATAAACTGAAAACAGGAATAAAACTTTTTTTATTTAAAACATACACTTTTATTTATATTATAAAAGAATTCTTCTCATCCAACAAATGATAAAAGTATTAAATTTTTAAATTACAGATTTCGCTGTTTATTATTTTTTTCTCATTAAGGAATAAAAAATAAAAGATTGAAAATTTAGGTCCATTAAATATATTCTATTAGCTATAGTAACAAGAATTTTTAAAGCTCTAAAAGGCATCCTTCAATTTAAGACAAGTAAATAAAATATTTAATTTCTTCCACAAATTTGTAACTATTTATTTATTTTTATATTACAGAACAAAAACACAATAACTAATTTACGCTAATTTATTTCTTATTGTTCATGCTTAGGTGTAACTATTTCTAATACAGTCTTTCCATTTCTAAGGTTAATAATCAAAATTGAAATTTCAAGTTTGTACACAAGACCTTCAAGACAAGACAAGAATAAAAATATGAAAATGAAATTTAACATAGGAAGTACTAAATTTGAATGTTTTTAATTTAAAAACTTATTCAAATGACTTGAAATTTTGTAGTTAGAAATTATTTGAACGTTAGATTTGGCTTATGCTGATAAAATTGGATTTTGCTATTGACAAAAATATAGATTGCATCCATTTTTATGTAAATGGTTCCCTTATCAAATTTTATATACGTTATTTAAAAGCAAACATTATTTCCTATCTTTCGGTACCAACAAATTCTTCAATGATAATTTTTGAGGAATTTTATAGGGGTGTTTTTTTCCTCACGACTGTATAAAACAAAACCTTTACACAAAGCATAAAGTCTTTACACATTACACAAAACTTCTAGTATAATTTAGTACATTAAATAAGAATGAAAGAAACTTAGTATTCTTTCACTCTTTGGTTTTCTCATCGAATTCATTATGTTAATGGCTCGATAATTTACTTGTGGTGTATTCTGAGGCGAAAAGCTGAAACATGAAAATAGTCATTGTGTACTCGTAGAATGTTAATTGTTTTGATTTTATTTTGCTTAAGTCGTAAGTAATGCATCGCCGTATAATTATTCTGTGTGATATTTATATTACACCCTTCTCGTATTTTTTAACCGTTTACACGTCTAATTAATATCGCAATGTAATTAAATTTTTATTTTTCCTATATTACAGTTTCAAATGTTTTAATTTAAGCATACAAACTTAGAAAATAACAAAAAATATATTTCTGCAGTTTTTTTGGCTGTTTTTATTTCAGTGTTCGCATTTTGGAACATGATTATTCATAGAAAACCTATGTAAATATAACAAATTATTTTCCGCTATATGCTATTGTATATTTTTCTTGACTATTTTCTCGAATTCCAAAAACATTTAGATTCCTAGAGGTCGAATGTAAGTAATATAGAAAAAGCGAGAAAAAAATAATATGTTTTTTATGCCAATTAATGAATTTAAATTTCCTTATACCTGTGATAAATGCTTAAACATAAATATTATTTTTTCCAAAAGTTTAAATCAACCTTATATTTTAAAGGAAAAATAAAGACATAGTCATTATATTGGAAAATATACGTTTTGTATTACAAATAATGCAATGTTATCATTTGGGATCATTGGCGTTTAAACTGTTAAAAGAACAGTAGACATTAAAAACCAAATTCCTCTATTTTCAATGGATTCATTTGAAAGTAAGTTAATGTGTTGTTGGCAAATTAAAAACAGTTATATTCAAAAATTGGTGATAAAATAATTAAGCGGTTTAAAGTTATTAAATTATTTTAAAGTTTTAAAATGACTAAAAATTTTCATAATTTAAAATGTCCCATGTCCATTTTATTTGCATAAAATACGACAATATTTGCTTATGAGTTACTTCTGTTTATAGATTACAATGAAAATTTGCATGAATTGTAAATTTCGCTGAATATATAAGTAGAAAGAAAATATATTTTGATAATTATGCTTCGTGTATCCAAAAAAGTAGCTACCGTAAAATGGGGTGAATAGGAATAGCGGGTTGAATAGGAACGAAACTTCCCGTTCATACAAATAAATTCATTATAGATATATATGATGACATTTTTAGTTGCCAATTTTTTAATAAGTAGGTAATAACATTAAGAGTTGGGAAATTCAGTTTTGACATGTTGGTACCACTACTGGGGTAAATAAAAAAACTTCAAGAAGATCCTCAAAAACCTCATTTTTTTCAACGTCTTCAAAACTTTGTATGTAACTACAGTATTTTTCGTATTCTAAACCTAAGAGAGGGGATTTTTAATTAATGATAGACCTGTAAACGATATGCTGTATTAAATTCTACTTATTTCTAAACTACATAATAAAAAAATGAAAAATGGCTTGTAACATCAGAGGTTTAAGATTTACGGGGTGAATCGGAACACGTTTTCTCCCATGGTTTATTTTTCTGTATAGTTATAGTTTCATGTAATATATGAAAACATATGTGGGGATATGTATTTTAATAATATTTTGTTTGTACTAATTACTTGAAGAGTTTAAAAGTGCCAAGAAATTACTTGGTTAAACAAAAAAGTCAATGCCTAATCCAACAGACATGGAACACACAATAAAATAATTTCAAAATAGCAAATTAGTTAGAAAAATTGCACAGAATTATTCTCGGACATCCACAACATTACACAAACATCTCAAAATGAAAAACCAATTAAAAAAAGAGAGAGATGCAAACAGTACTAAGGGCTGAGGATTGGGACGTATTAGTAGATCGTATTAATACATGCAGCGATTGGGCTACTCAATATATTTGCTTACCCAATGACTACTAGTAAAGGATAATACAGAACAGTGCTGAATTTATATTAAATTCTACTTTTGCAATTCGAATATAATTTCTTAAAATAAATTTTAATTTTCTTGATTTCAAAGTTGTTATCTAATTTTTTAAAAGGGCATATCTATACTTGTATATAAAATAAAGATTTGGTTTCATAATAATTACGTGTTCGTATTCCTCTCTTATCATTATTACCTATTTTTATTAACCCTATTAAAGTTTGAATCGGAATAAATAAAGATTATTACATTTGTTTACATTACACCATTAAAAAAATAAATAATATATATATAAACAGTAAAAATGTTTCGTTTTTGCTTAAAAAGTAAAGAACAAAACAAGTTTCTTGTAGAAAAATTAAAAATCTAAAAAATCAGTTGTTGCTTTTTTTTAACGTTAAAGTTGAAAATTGTTCCGATTCACCCCATTTTACGGTATATATTTTCATATTCACACAAAATTCCACATTTAAAGGTACCTGATATGCAACTTTTTAAGTTAATATTCATTTGTTATTTTACAGAGGATCTAAAGTAGAAATTTAGAAAAAAAAATCTGATAATTAAAAATGCACATGGAATGCTTGAAATGTTAGAAATGTGTAAAATTTTCAATTGTAAGAAATCAGCATTTTCAGTAAAACAAATAAATATGTACAGTTTTTATAAATGTAGAAACTTATGCATCTACGGAGAAACGTCAGAAATTGAAAAATTCTTCTTACTTCAGAAAAATTTGAACATCTTGTTTTATCTTTCTGGAAAAGAAATAAATCTTTTATTTGTCAAATTTCGTAAATTTGAATAACCACGGTCGGTTGAATCTTACAATTATAAAAAACTTGGAAATTTTTTTTAATGTTTCTATGCACTAACTGTAAAATATACAGAGTGTTAATGCACAGCCATTACAATATATCAGGATAGATAGAGTATACAAGAACGATAGATGTCCCATAACGATGCGTGGTCGGGAACTCTTTTCTGGGACAGTGGTGACGACACAAAACATAGGAAAAGAAAAATATGAATAGAATGGGAAATTTCGTTTTACAGCAAGAAAAAAAAAAATAAGTACAATAAAAATGACAAAGAACATCGACAAAATTAATTCAGGAACAGTACAGAAATTACGACACCATGTCATGATGCAGAATTCACATTTCAAGATCTAATATTCTGGAAAACACCTACGTGTCCCGGACTTACCCATCAGCTGCCATGATGCTGCCACGATGCCAAATTTTCCTAAGAACTGCCAGGCATTATCTAAACATTTTTTCAGCATTAAGGGGACATAATACCTTTGAAACCATCTATTCAATTGTTAATAATTTTGAAATATATGCTGTAGAACAATATTTAATACTAAAAAATATATAAAATTTAAATAAATCTTGTAGAACAGCCTATTTTATTGAAATTTATATTTTTAAGTAAACTTAAAAAAAAAATCCCTACTATTTTTTAAAATATGAATATATATTTTTAATAAATTCATTATAATATACTACATAAAACTGTGCGTGTATTTTCAGACGTACGGGATTTAAAAATTTATTTTCCTCCTGAGCAAGAATTTCATCAAACTCTCAATTTAAATATTTCTTGAATATTATGGGATTTTACATTAAATATGATTTTTTTTTCTCTGGTGTATGTAAAAAAATTAAGGAAATTCTATAAAGTCTCGATTTAAATATATATTTTTTAAATAACTATAAACTTGAATGTTAAATCTATACAGAAAAATATTTGCTATTTATTAAAACTTATAACAGAAATCTTTACTAAATGTACAATAAATGCTTCGTTCAGAAAACAAATTATTTTAAAAAATCAATTTAATATTAAAACATCCTTGCTTTCGTGCATCTTTTAAGATTAATAATTTTCTTAAATATTTAACCACAGTAATAATCTGTAGCAAAATCGAGGAAATGATTTACTGAAATACACAAATTGTCCTCTATTAGAATTCATGCTTGTATGTAAATGGTGAGAAGCTATTTCCTATACAGGTACTGAAACAGAAAATTAAGTTATTTGTTTTGTCATTTAATTTATATTCGAAATATTTCTATTTCGATATATCTAAATAGAAATATTTCTATTTCTATATTCATTTATGAATTTTATTAAATGCTTTATTGTATTTTTTAAAGTAATGCCATTTTAATTTTATAAAATATAGTAATGCATTCTTACTACAACTGCATCAATGCGCTATATTTCGACACACAATAAATGATCCAAAACCTTTCAGATGATATCCCAGAATAAAATTTAATTTAAGTTAATAAAAATATTTTTTTCAGAGGTTAAAAAGGAAAAATCTACATAGTTTCTTTAAAATTAATTTTTTTTTATGATTAACAAATAAAGTCTAATTAAGTGAATCAAAAATAAACCTATTTTTCCACCTCTCTCTCTCTCTCTGATTTTTTTTTCAGAAATTTTACTTGTTTATGTTTCTTATGCTTAGTAAAAACTGTTTTTATTATATGAATTTATGAAAAAAATATATAATTTTTGCTTAGTCTTTTTTACAGACTCACTCTTAGTCTTTTCTGTCATAATTTTTTTTTCTTTGAAATATTTCATCGTTGCGGTTTTGCAGTGGGATCCCAATAGCAGCCAAGAGATTCTGCTCTCGAAGCTGGTACATGGGGTTTGAACACAAACACGCCCGTCGGCTTAATCGTTCGGAGTTTTCCTTGATTTTCGTCGAACTTTTGATTTACTTGCGTAAATACGAGTTAGGTTCTTTTTTAAAGACTCTCACGGAAGGCAATCCCTCTTCCCTTGAAGGCCTATGTCCCTTGTGTTGATAATTGGCCGCCATAAATACAACCAATTAGCCAACCAGTTTCACAGTAATTTGGCGAGTATTTATTAACACATAATTAAGTCCGTTATTTATGAGATTCTTATACGACGATACAAGTTGCAGATGTTTGGCGATTTATCTTTTTTTGCGTGAATAAAAAATACTGTTGAACAACTGTATTATTTCATAACATTGTAAAAATATTAAAAATGCTGTATTGTCATTAAAAACTCTCCAATGTACAAATTTGTATCATTTTGTTGTATCAGGATGTGGTGTGAAAATCGATTGTAAAATTCCATCATTACCTAGAAAAACTGGTTGAGTTACATAAAATAGAAACTATTAACACTATTTTAATCTGTTACAAAGCTATTTTATTTTCTTATTGTTATAAATAAAATTTATTTACAGTTAAATGTCCATTTAACAGTCTTAAAAATGGTATGAAAATTTCTTTACGTAAGAAATACATTATGCACCGTTTTTCATTTAATTAACAACGGAAAATATTTTTATTGATTTCTTGAAATGTAATTTTAATAATTAACATTTTAAATAATTTAAAAAATATAAAAGATCTGATAACTTTATTTAAAATAACAGATATTAAAATATAGATGTTATATGTGTAGTATTAAAATATCAGACTAATATATATATATATATATATATATATATATATTAGGGCGAGTCAAAAATAAGTTTTTTTTTTTTTTTTTTTTTTTTTTTTTTTTTTTTTTAGTTTTAAAATGCCTGTGGTGTGAAAAGTTGTATATGGTGACAATAAACTCTCACACCAATTTTTATCAAAATCTGAATATGGTAATGCCTGCCTCCAGGTCATTGATCTTTTTGTTACTTCTATAAAGTGAAATATACGATTTTTGGTATTTTATGTCTTCATTTCTCAATTTCTGTAAGTGATTTTGAAATGTATGCACTTTTGGAATTTTTTTAATTGTATACATTACAAGTACAGCCTATTTTCTCTTATTTCCAAATTTCTCAGACTTCATGATAGGTATTTGAATATTAAATTTGACATTTTTTGGATTGTTTTCCCATTTTCTTTTATTATTTATTTGTTATCTTTCAAATTGTTGAAAAGACTATTTTTTGTACAAATAAATTTTAATCCCAACACAGTTATGTAATTAAAATTAGTAGGTTCTAATTTTAATGTAATTTATTAAAAATTAAAAAAAAGTTTTCCTTTAAGAGGTATAATCAAAATGAAATGTGGGTAACAAAAAAATATGTTTTCTATGTTGTAAATTTAAAGTAATGTAATTTATTAGAATGCTAATAAATTTAACAAAACAAATTTCTCATCTTCTATTTATTGATATAACTTTCATTATTGCCTTTGTACTGTTATCTGTGATCGAACTTGTTCAATTTACTCCTGTACTTCCGTGTAGCACGAACTGTACCATCGCGTCAACATATGTCACGAAGATGCTTCTCTGATAAGCTTCATTTTCCTCTCTACTGCTTGACTATTGCAAGGGAGATTCACAATACTCCAAAGAGAAACAGCTCCCTTATTTACTATGTACTGAAGATCCTCAACTGATGTACGGCTTGTGAGTGGAAGTTCTAGTAACTTACAGATTTTGCCAATTTATAAGTTCTGAATAGTCCCTTTCGTTGAAATTCATAGACGGGGTGGCAAAAGATCTGGTTTCATCAGATGCAATACTCCTTGCCTTAATTATTTTCCTGAGGCTCATCTGTCTTATGACTTCACGATAATTTCCTAACGAAGCAAGAAAAAAAAATTTCTGGATGACCAAAGCAACCATTTCTTTGACTTAAAGGATCAATGATGTTCTTCAATCTTGTTTGAAGGGTATGTAGAGTTAGACAGTTTGTCAGAGATATTTAGTTCCATATTTAATTGAACGTTCTCATGTGATTTTAAACCACATTTGGACGTAGACTTTACAGGTAAATCCCACCAATGTGTTCAAATAGGCAGATGGGGTTGCGCTTTCCAATATACAGGTGTGATACTCTTCTTGCTGCCGTGATCCATCTCACATGAGATAGCTCTTCTGGTAATTGATGACATTAGTTTTCTTGACAAACACTAGACGAAACAGCTTCGAAAATTTGATAAAAGTACTTCTGATAAGTGCTGAGCTCTGAAATGTTCAGTTCAGCAACATCAGTTCAACCTTGACAAATTAACAACACGATTTTCGTGACATTTTTTCAACTTTTTTCTAGTAATTCCGGTGAAGGCACTTGATCCTGTGGTATTTCCGTCCAGATGACTCAGAAAATGACGCAATGGTAATATATTTCTGATTAACTGGTATATGACCACGGTAACGGTCTACCTATGTGCTGCTCAAGTAGTATAATTACATGACCTTTCGACACAGTTTTAAGTCCTTTGCTGTCGCAACTTACAACAAGATATGACATTTTTTTCTCATATTAATAAGAAATATGGTAACACTTGTTAGGAATTGATAAATTAAGTTATTCCAGTTTATTCACAGAAAATCGTTTGCATATTTGCAATTGTGATATTTAATTTATTTATAAGACGCAACTCGTTGCTATGGAAGCGATACTGTTTTTTCGTCTGCTTTGCTTTTATATTTTTTATCTTACGAGATGAGTTAAAAGTTTAGATAAAAAAGTTGGCATCAGTTTTTGATGGAATGTAAAAGAATTTTTGAGAGAGAATGTTTATATTTTTTTGTTTGTCGTGCGTGTCTTGAGTTTTATTGAAGAATTATGTTAATTTTATGAAAAGGCACGCAGAAATGCATAAAGGATCATCTTTCCAGTTTTTAGTATGATGATCAAAAATTATCAAGGTAAAAGCATTTATATTTTGTACATATTATACATTTTGTACATAGTATGTAAATAATTTGAATTCAATATTTCTTTATTCTATAATTCTAAGTATGTAATAAAATTTTTAAAAAGAAAATTCAAGAATATTTAGAAGATTTTTGAACCCAAATAAGTTTTGATTGCGCCAGAACAAATCTGGCGCCCGAACAGGGACATTTGAATAATACTGTTGAGATATTGAATTGTTTTTATAGCGTATAGTGTTTTCATAAGCTGTGCATTACTACTTAATTTTTTCTAAGATGAATAAGTTAAAGAAAAAGCGTACACCGCTACGTGCGTCATTTACCAGAACTTTAAATGTTTTGAATGAAGAAATTAACAGCGAGTCATTAGATAAGGGTAAAATTTCAGACGATTTTAGTAAATTAGAAAATTTGATTCATGAAATTAAATCTATTGATGAAGCTATAATTGAACTCATGTTAGATGATGATAAATGCGATGAAGAGGCTATTGAAAATGAAGTAGTGGAAAATGAAAATTATTCAGATCAATTTATTACCATTAAGCGTAAAGTTAGCGAAGCATTGGGTACAAATAAACGTAATCAAGATGATAGTGAAAAAAAAGCACAGATCACGGTTATTCCAAATCAAAGCATTATAAATTACCTAAACTAAATATTAAGCCATTCGATTCGCAGTTAATAAATTATCTTTCATTTTGGTCTCAGTTTCAGAAAATTCATGAAGACATAGATTTGGATAATAGTGACAAATTTCAGTATCTTATCCAATCGGTAGAACCTGGAACCAGTGCCAGGCGCTTGTTAGAGAGCTATCCAATGACCGCAGTTAATTACCCCAAAGCTGTCGAGGCATTTCAAGAGCGTTTTGGAAATAAAGATTTACTAATAGAAGTGTACGTTAGAGAATTCCTAAAATTGATTGTAGCTAATGTACAGGCGCACGGCAAAGATAAACTTCCCTTATCAGATTTATTCACGAAAGTCGAGGCATATTTAAGATCGTTAGAATCAATGGGTTTAAGTTTAGAAAGCAATTCGGCGTGGCTCTATCCCATGATAGAATCTAGCTTATCGGAAGATGTATTAAAAGCATGGCAGCGATATAATATTTCAATCACATCAAACACTGTTAGTAATAATAATGCATTGTCAACAAAAGCAAATATAGTAAGTTTGATGGAATTTCTGAAACAAGAAGTTGCAAACGAGGAAAGATTCAAATTAGCCAAATCGAGTTTTATAGAGCTGGGCTTTAAAGACAAACCTAAAGAAAAGTTAAGAAAAGCAGAAAGTAAAATACCTACTGCGGCAGGGCTATTTAGCGCAAAAGAACGCCTTTGTTTATTTTGCAGTAAATCTCATGAAAGCAAGGACTGTGTTAGGGCTAGATCTCTTTCCTTTAATGAACGGAAGGCCAAAATTAAGAATAAAAATTGCTGTTTAAAATGTCTTCGTTTTGGTCACCACGCTAAAGTTTGCAAAGTTTTTATTCGTTGCCACGTTTGTTCTAAACCCCATACCGAGTTATTATGCCCTGAAATTTCAATGTGTAAAGAACCAGAAAATACAGTTAAGACCCCAGAAGTTATTCAAAGCACCATAGCAAGTAAGCAGTGTTCTGCTGAAGTAGCCCTTATGACTTTAGAAATAGTTATTAAAGGTCGAATAACAAAGAAAGTACGAGCGTTACTTGATTGTGGGTCGCAAAAGAGCTATATTTTAAAAGGTACAGCTGAAGAGTTAGGTTTACATCCCATTTCTTCTGAAGCTATTGTACACACTTTGTTTGGTGGTACACAAACAGAAGCTAAATCTCACAATAAATTCCAAGTTGAGTTAAGTTCTTCTGATAGACAGAAACAAACGAAAGAAGTCTTAGAACTTTTGGATCAAGATATAATTTGTAACTATATTCCTCGGATACCAAAAGAATCAGTAATTAAAGAGCTTAAACAAAATAAACTATGGATCACAGATTTAGGAGCAGGAAGTCCAAAAATTGAAATTTTGATTGGAAGCGATTACTACGGACAACTTCTTACAGGTCGAGTAAAACAGTTAAGGAGCGGTCTTACAGCAATAGAGACAAAGTTTGGATGGACACTTTGTGGTCGTTTAGAAAGTACGTCACAGTCTTGTCTAAATTATGGAAATATGTTTATCACGAACCTAGCTTTAAAAGATATGAAGATTCCAGAATTATGGAAGTTAGAGACAATCGGTATAACAGATCCCTGTCAAACTTTGTCTAAAGCAGAAGAAGAAGAACTCGCTCATGATAATTTTATAAAAGAAGTTGATAGAAATATAGAAGGTCGCTATATTGTAGGTCTTCCTTGGATTAACGGCAAACATGAGATTCCTTCAAATAGACACATAGCTGAACGAAGATTGATAAATTCAACAAAGAAATTAAAATCAATGAAAATGTTTGAAGAATATGCTAAAGTTTTCTATGAATGGGAAGAAGAAGGCGTTATAAGTAAAGTACCAGATGAAGCACTCAAGATTCCAGGACATTTTTTACCTCATCATCCCGTCATCAAACCAGATAGTCTTACTACAAGTGTTCGACCAGTTTTTGATGCATCGTGTAAGGTAGGGAGGTCTCCTTCTTTAAATGATTGTCTCTTTAAAGGACCAAACCTCATCGAACAAATTCCTGCAGTGTTAATAAGATTTCGTGAGAAAGCTATTGGGGTAGTAGCCGATATAAGAAGAGCATTTCTTCAAATTGAAGTCAAAGAATCAGATCGGCATTTCTTGCGATTTTTATGGTGGAAGAGTCCTGACGAATTTCAAGTTTATCAACACAATAGAGTAGTTTTTGGATCAACTTGTAGCCCATTTTTGCTAGGTGCAGTTATAAGATATCATTTGAGTAATGTTGATGAAGAAAACAAACAGATAGCTGAGAAGCTTATGAAATCATACTATATAGATAACTGCGTTACTTCAGTCGACAATGTGCCTGAACTAGAAAATTTTATTTCAAAATCTACAGAAATCATGGCTGATGCGAAAATGGAATTAAGAATGTGGGAATTCGGACCAATTAAAAGTGAAGACAGCAGTTTCCTTAACGAAAAGAAGGTGCTCAGCAAAAATGTAACAACGATAGTTCCGGTTTTAGGGTTGAAGTGGGACACAATGGAAGATAGTTTGAAGATCGCTTATAAATTTAGTGATGAGATAGAAAATCTGTCGAAAAGAAAGATATTAGCTGTAACCCAAGGGATCTTCGATCCAATAGGATTTTTAGCCCCAGCATTGTTGCCAGCCAAACTGATAATTCAAGACGCCTGGTCAACGAAAATAGATTGGGATGCTCCACTTCCAGAAGAAATCCGGAATAATTTTCAAAAATGGTATAGCGAACTCAAGTATTTGAATGACGTGAAGATAAATAGACGTGTAGGATATGGTTGTAAAGAAAAATGGTCTATTCATACATTTTGTGATGCAAGTTCCAGAGCTTATGCAACAGCAGTTTTCTTACGTTGTGAAGATAAAGACGCAGTCTTTGTACAACTTTTAGGAGCTAAGTCTCGTCTTGCACCAAAGAAAAATATAACCATACCACGTTTAGAGCTTCTTGCTTGTATTTTAGGAACAAGGTTGACTAAATTTGTTTTGAAAGCCTTTAATTGTATTTCCATACCAGTAAAGTATTGGACCGACTCTTCGACTGCTCTCGCTTGGATTCGAAGAAATGATCAATGGGGAACGTTTGTAGGCAATAGAGTTAGAGAAATTTGTAAATTTTCCGAATCTCAACAGTGGAACTTCGTACCTGGTCATCTCAACCCTGCTGATCTACCTTCTCGCGGATGTAGTCCTAAACAGCTGCTGAAGATGAGATGGTGGGAGGGACCAGAATGGTTGAAGTTATCAGAAGAAAATTGGCCACATTCAGAAACAAGCCCCAACGAAGAATTAGTAATGATGGAAAAGAAGAAAATTTCAGTGCCTGCTCTTTTATGTTCTAATTCACATGAATTTATGATATATAGTAGAATTTCAAAATTTGGTAGATTTATTAATGTCGTATGTTGGGTGAAGAGATTCATAATGAAGTGCAGAAATCGAAATATATGTTTTCCATCAGAATTGTCAATTGAAGAAAAAGAAGATGCAGAAAGGTCGCTCTGGTCAATAATACAATCTGAAAGTTTTGGTAATACTACTGATGCAATAGATTCAAAGAAACTTCAATCTAGATATAAACACTGTCAAAATATTCGGCAACAACTTAGAAATAGATTTAGAAAAGAATATTTAGCTGAATTGGTCCAAAAATCAAAACAGAAAGGACAAGCTGTCAGACTAGGTGAAGTAGTCTTGATAGAACTAAACCAAAAGAGACTTTATTGGCCTATAGGAAAAATTGTAAAGATTTTCCCAAGTCGAGATGGAGCAGCTAGAGTGGCTGAAGTTAAAACAAGTTCAGGGACCTTGGTGCGTCCACTTCGTAAGCTGTACTCATTAGAGATATCAAGTCCTGATGACCCTGTAATCCAGACTGTGAGTAACAGTAAAACTAGAAGTGGTAGAGTAGTACAGAGACTTCTGAAATGACTTTTTCTAGAACTCTGAAATGACTTTTCTAAAACCCTGAACTGACTTTTCTAGAACTCTAAATGTTTCATTATTATTTTATTATTGTTTAGTTATTATCTTTATTTATTTAGATATTTTTTATTTTGAATTAGGGCTTAATTTGATCAAAAGTGATCTTAAGTTTAATTTGGCTTCCGCCTAAATTAAAGGTGGGAGTATGTTAGGAATTGATAAATTAAGTTATTCCAGTTTATTCACAGAAAATCGTTTGCATATTTGCAATTGTGATATTTAATTTATTTATAAGACGCAACTCGTTGCTATGGAAGCGATACTGTTTTTTCGTCTGCTTTGCTTTTATATTTTTTATCTTACGAGATGAGTTAAAAGTTTAGATAAAAAAGTTGGCATCAGTTTTTGATGGAATGTAAAAGAATTTTTGAGAGAGAATGTTTATATTTTTTTGTTTGTCGTGCGTGTCTTGAGTTTTATTGAAGAATTATGTTAATTTTATGAAAAGGCACGCAGAAATGCATAAAGGATCATCTTTCCAGTTTTTAGTATGATGATCAAAAATTATCAAGGTAAAAGCATTTATATTTTGTACATATTATACATTTTGTACATAGTATGTAAATAATTTGAATTCAATATTTCTTTATTCTATAATTCTAAGTATGTAATAAAATTTTTAAAAAGAAAATTCAAGAATATTTAGAAGATTTTTGAACCCAAATAAGTTTTGATTGTTTACAGAAACAACACTTAACGCTATCATGTCTGCTTTTCCATTAGCAGTGTTACATGGTCTATACATTTACTGACAGGTTCCTGTAATAGCAATTTGGATGACTTGGAGCTCCTGGGAAAGTATTGGGACCAGATAACCAGAGTTTGGGACCTTCTTTGGACCAGAGCTTTTCTCTGGTCCAAAGAACGTGCGAGTGATACTCTAAAAGGACGGAGCCTGGGTGTTTGGAGTCATTGTGATCTCTGAGTTAATTAACGAGTATAAGAGAGGTATAAAGTAGCTTAATAGTGCACAAAACATGTTTTCTGTATTTAATTTAATGTTAAACCGGATCACCTATATCTGAGTTCGTAATTGTAAACAGTGACTTGTTATTTGTAAATAAATTGTCTGTTAAGTTTAATTGAAAGAGTTAGTCTTCTTCCATATGTACCTTTCATAAGTGTCCGATATCTTGTAGTTATATCGGTGATGGCAGCATACTAAAGTAAAGGATTATTCTTCAAAGTTTTTTTGGATTTAAAGGGGAATTCGACAAATATGTTTTTCCTAAATACTTTAACCACGGAAAATTCCGAAGAATTATGTCAGCGGGCTCAATTAAATTTTTGATTTGTGGTTTATTGAATAGGAAAAGGCCTCTATTAATATTATTATATTTCTATTTGGATATGAAGCTCACAATTTGCGTATTTTATGTCCAACTTAACATTTGTATTTGTGTACATCTTGTTCCTTTTAAAATAATGTTATGTTAACTTAAAAGCTTTAATCTTGCATTTACGTGAATTAAGAATAAAACATAATAGACATAACAGATAATCAATTTATAATGACGTCCATAAAAAAACAGAAAAAAAGTCACATTTAATTTCAGAAATATATTTAGTGTTTATTATTTCCAGTCATACTCTAATCTACATATTGAGTAAAATATGCCATACAAGCTTCGATATTTCTCTGAACACACTGAAACAGGAAATTGCGTTAGTGATTTTGTCATTCCATTTGACGATAAAATCTATGTACATTTTATGCCTGTTACATAATAGTTTACAAATTTTGAAATCAAACTTTGATTAAATTCTGCAAAATGTTCTGGTGCATTCCCTGCAGTATTGATTTCATCAGAAAAGCGGAAGTGTTTTTAGAAAACTTATAGCTGTAATATTTCATAGAATATTTTATAATTAATGACGAAATATAAATGATAACATGATCTTCCCTAATACACGGCTATCAGTGACGGTTACATTTATATTTTATTTGAACCAATAATTTAATAGGGCAATTCATTTTAAAATTAGTCAAAAAATTCGATTTTCTTTTTTAATATTAAATGAAAACCTGTTTAAATTTGAATATTTTCAGACCTCATTAGGAAACATACGTAAAATATATCACGAGATATTCTAATTTTTATAATGGACTCAGCGTAATTATTCATACACATTAAAACTTTAAATGGCTTTTTCTCCATATTTAAACTTTCTTCACTCTCATGTTTTTTAAAACATTAAGGCTATATTTGTACTTGAGATAGAGATTTAAACTTTTTAATGCATATTCTTTATCATATATGTAATACGTTTGTCTGTGGAATTAGCACTCCAAGTTATTTTTTCTTATAAAAAAAATAAAAGTATAAGAAGATTCGTTATATTTCATTGCTTTTAATTATATATATATATATATATATATATATATATATATATATATATATACAGTCTGGTCTCTATATAACGAAATCCACCGTTCCAGTAAAAAATTCGTTATATAGAAAAATTCGATGTATAGAAAATGATGTTAAAAATCATATTTAATGTGTAAATTTTGAACAAATATTATTTTTGATATTTTTAATTAAGAATTTGAAATATTTAAAAGTAAATATTAACCTAACATTCTATTTCTTAATTACTTAAGCAGTTTCAAAAAAAGAGAATAGACATTTATTTGAAAGCTTAATAAGATTAAAATAAGGAAGACTTGTATTAATTTCAGACGAAGAAATCTGTAATTTTTTGTTGTTTTGATTTTAAAATTGTTACGCTCTCAAAAAAATGCTCAAATTTTAGCAAGAAATGAAAAATTGTAGTTAACATTTTCTTCCATTTGAAGGCCTCTCTTATGTACCTCTCGTTGATTCCTTTCATATAAGTGTAACAATCTAGTTGACTCTGTTTTGAGAAGGATGTTGAAAGTTGCGTTTGAGGTGGGATGAATTCGCTGGATTTAAAGAACAAGGACATAAGTAATATAAAAAAATTCAGCACTGAACGATAAATCAAAAATAAGTGATGGAAATTTGATTCATATGATTTTGAATCTTTTTTAAAACTGAATAAATTAAGACCAATTTATGAAAAAATTTGTTATATGGAGATAGGTATTTCACTATATAGAGACTGTTTTTAATGTAATCATGCGAAAAGGGGACCGTTCCTACAAATAATTCGTTATATAGAGAAATTCGATGTATGGAGTTTCGTTACAGGAGACTCGACTGTATATATATATTAGCAAAAAAAATGTAATATTAGATGAATCGTTATACTCATGTGCAGTCTGATATTACACACATTTATAAATCTTAAAAATAAATATTGAAGAAAAATAATAAAAGTAGTAAAGTATTTAAAAAATTTAAATATTTATAAACTTTTCTTAAAAATTTTATAAAATATGAAGTAAACAATCACAAAGAGTATTTAAATAAAATTGAAATGTAGTAATTTCACCAACTGATCTATATTTTTAAAAATAAGCAAAATTGTTGAAAAAATAATCTGTCCTTAAAAAAATAACTTAAATAGCGTATTTGCCTTGCACATGTTTTCAAAACTTATGGAAAAGATTTTTGTTTAGGGAAAATGGTACGACATATAGATAAAATGTAGTCGTCCGTGGATGCCCTACAAATAGCAGGGCACTCATATAATTACACTCTTTAATGAAATCAAATGTATGGTTATTCTGGTAAACACTTTATTTAAGTGAAATATAAATTGTATGTTATAGATTTTAAATAAGTATTAAATATTTTTTTAAAGTCATTAAAACTACCTAAATGATTTATACTGAAAACTAACTAGAGATTTATAATCACAACTTTAAAATAAATTTTTATCGCGATAAAGTGTTTATGTCATAATTATTGACGAAATTGTATAGATGTATATTTATGTAAAAAAATGGACGCAATACAAACTTTATAGATTTAACAAATAATAATTTAAACGTGCAATGACTTTCATAAAAAATTACTAAAACATCAAATTTAATTCTAAAATACATTTATAGTCACTTATCGTTTGTCATGCGCTTATCTAAATTATGAGTTGAGCCTGACATACAATTTCCGGCCTTTCTATGAACAACTTGAATCAGGAAATTAAGTTACGGATTTTGTCATTACATTTGACGATAATCATATGTATTTCATACCTATTACAGAGTGGATCAGAAATTTAGAAATCTAACTTTGATTAAATTTTGCAAAATGCTATGATGTATTCCTAATGGAAATGCTTTAAACAGAATGTAAGACTTGTTTTAAAATATTTTCGGTAATAACGTTTTGATACAGAACGTTTCATTTGTTGTAATATTTTACAAGGTGTAAATTACATGTATATATATATATATATTACAAATTTTAATTTTTTTCGCCAAGATTAACCTTTATACTACATTAATTTCCTTTTAACAATATTCCGTACTTAGTTCAACTTATTAAATTAAAATCTTGTTTCCAGATCTAATCTATTAATCTTTATGGAAACGATATAAATTCTTAATTCGCCTTTAAAAAGCATTTATGCCACTATGCATAAATTTAAAAAGATGGCTCTAAATTAAAAATATTCTTAATTAAGCTTTATTTCTTAATATTCCAAGTAAAACTCATTTTTTCTATGTTTTTATCAACCTTTTTTAGGAAAGTCTTATTAGATTTATTCAAAAACCATACCTTTAAAAAACATATCATTATTCTTATTTATTTATTTATTTATTTTCCTTCAACATTTGATATTTGTGCATCAATATATGCATTACTTTTATTTTTCTCTTAAAATTAATCGTTTGCCAAAATATCATTTGCACGGGATATTTGAAATTCTGAGTCGATTATAAATTAGTTAAATAATATATATTTTTAAAGAAAATTATCGTCTGAATGGAATAAAATCTCGACACTGGGCATGAGTTATGTTTACATGGAAAAATGATGGTTCGAGAGTAGAGAATTTTCTAGATTTTTTTTTTTTTTAGATTTAAGAAAGGAAGTCTCGAGGTGAGAAAGAAGAGTCTTGGTTTTTTCTTCGATGAGTATGAATTACGGCTTGTTGAAGTAAATCATGGAATATTCTTTTGGATATTTCGATTAAAGATAGTTTGCAAAAGGAGCCTTTCCCTCTCTCATGGCTACAGTTTAATAAAGTAACTTGCAGCAGCCAATGAGTAATTTATTGGATCCTCTTCTTTTATTTACTTAGAGGGATCTAGCAGGCCACCACGACTTATCCACCGTTTCCCAAATGTTACTTTGAAGTGTCGGCAAATGGCATTGGTAAAATGTGGAGGAGCCCCATCGGACTGTTCATCTTTAAAATACTTCACTATGCTACCTTTGGAGCCGGTTCGAGAATGATCACTTCAAAGTGATCGCTGCTCACACGCATTACCGTTTCGCGCCATCTACTGCAAGGAAACCGCAGCGCCATCTACCGTCGCTGTCAAACTTGCCGGACTACTTCTGGTCGTAATTTTGAACACCTTTTGTAGTAAAACCTTTAAATAAACTGTTTTCTGTTACATTAACGTGTTGCTCATTCTGAGCTGTTTCTGTTGCAATCTTCTCTGCTTCCTTTAACAATAACTCAAAAAAAGGCATTTCCAACGTTACATTCCTATGCGATTCCGAGTCTTCTTTGTGTCCCTAACACTTCCTGGAAGTAAGTTGGTCTGGTAGTAAAACACCCAGGAGTAATGCTATTGAAATATCGGAGATGTGTCGAAAGCGCCATCTATCAAAAAATGAGGACACCAAAGCTGTACATCATTTTGAATTAAATAGTTACCAAGGAAATGACTTTCTTGCAAACCGCAACAAAATCGATCAGTTTGTCCAATGTTTATCAGCGCTTAAAATCTCTCCCTCTGTTCACAGTTCAATTTTCGCTAGTTACCCGATGCTAATGTTTTCGGTTTTGGACTTGAAATTTAAGGTCAAGTCTAAACTTTGGAAAAATTTTAACCCCATCCAGAAAATAACGGTAAAGCGTAGTTGTTTGTTACTTTAAAGTCTAAAGCGCCCTCTGTCGATAATTTTTTAAAGTAACCTTTAAAATTTTTTTCTAAAGAAATCGTAATATAAAGAATCTTTTCAGTGAAAACCGCAAACAAATCGACCCTTTTTTCTGTTTTCTATTATCGTTTGAAGTTTTGGACCCTAAACTTTAATGGCCCCTAGCTCCTACAGAAGACGTTTGCGCCCCATGGTTTAATATTTAATAATGTTTGTCTTCATGTGTACTATCATCCCTCAAAGTTTGTCGGTCTGGTAGCGAAACACCCTTTAAATGTATACAGGGTGATAAAAAAGGGGTGATAGTACATATCAAGACAAACAATATTAAATAAGAGACCAGGGGTCCCAAACTTTTTCCAAAGGAGATAGCCGCCATTTAAGTTTAGGGTCCAAAATTTCAAATAAACATAAAAAACGGAAAAATCGGTCGATCGATTTGCGGTTTTCACTAAAATTATTCTTTATGTCTGCATTTTCTTGAAACTAAACTATAAAGATAAATTTTAAAAAATGCCGATAGAGGGCACATTAGACTTTGGAGCAACGAACAACTATTTTTTGCCGGTATTTTTTACATCTCATTAAATGTTTTCGTAAGCTTAGACTCAAACATAAATTTTGAGCTCAAAATCTGAATAGTGGGGAGTTCTTAAGTAGCACAAACTGAGCTGTGTTTAGAATGTTCAAATTTTAAATGATTTTAAAAAACGGAAAAATTGGGCGATTGATTTGCGGTTTTCCCTAAAACTTTATGTAGGTATTTTCGTAAAAATGAATTATAAAAATAAATTTCAAAAAATAGAGATAGAGGGCGCTTTAGACTTTGGAGTAACGAACAACTCTTTTTTGGAGTTATTTTTTGATCTTATTAAATGCTTTCGTAAGCTTTGACTTAAACTTAAATTTTGAGCTCAAAATCTGAATAGTTGGGAGTGGTTAAGTAGACAAACTGAACTGTGTTCAGGGGGTTTAAGTTTTAAATGATTACAAAAAACGCAAAAATTGGTCGATTTGTTTGCGGTTTTCGCTAAAACTAATTTTTAAATCAGCATTTTCTTGAAAATAAATTTTAACGATAAATTTCACAAAATGCCGATAGAAGGCGCCTTAGGCTTTGGAATAGCGTGCAACTATTTTTAACCGTTATTTTTTTAATCTCATTAAATGCTTTCTAATGCATAGACTTAAATTTTGGGCTAAAATTCTGAATCGTTGGGATTGTTTAAGTAGCGAAAAACTGAATTGTGTTCGAGGAAGGGGGAGGGTTAAATTTCAACTCCTGATAACACTTCAGTTTGCGCTTCTTAACACCTGCCATCGATTCAGAATTTGAGCTCCAAATTTAACTCTATGCATTTGAAAGCATTTAATGAGATTAAAAAAATGACGGTTAAAAATAGTTGTACGCTACTCCAAAGCCTAACGCGCCCTCTATCGGCATTTTGTGAAATTTATCTTTAAATTGTGAAATTTATCTTGAAATTTGAACCCTCTGAACACAGCTCAGTTTGTGCTACTTAACCACTCCCCTCTATTCTGATTTTGAGCTCAAAATTTAAGTTTGAGTCTAAGCTTACGAAAACATTTAATGAGATGTAAAAAATACCGGCAAAAAATAGTTGTTCGTTGCTCCAAAGTGTAAAGCGCCCTCTATTGGCATTTTTTTAAATTTATCTCGATAATTTAATTTCAAGTAAATGCTGACATAAAGAATAATTTTAGTGAAAACCGCAAATCAATCGACCGATTTTACCGTTTTTTATTTTTATTTGAAATTTTGGTCCCTAAACTTTAATGGCGGCTATCTCCTTTGGAAAATGTTTGGGACCCCTGGTCTCCTATTTAATATTGTTTGTCTTGATGTGCACTATCCCCCCTCTTTTATTGTAAAAAAAATTAGAATCACCCTGTATATACATATATAATCTAAGTTTCATGAATTTTTTTTAGCACTAGGTGCAAAATGTGTAAGCATTTTTTTAAACAACAGTAAACATCAAAATATTAATATGAAACAACATGAAATGTCACCAGCAGAATAATAAAAGCCATCACTCTTCAGCAGGTGGAATGGACTTAACATTCCCCCACTATTAAAATATAAAGCTTCACTAGCAGGTTTCGTAGAATGGGTCAAAATCTTGCATTAAATATGAAACGATATGTTTAAAAGTTATTTTAAAGATTATTTTAAAAAAAAGGTATTTTCTTAGAAAACTATGTAACACAATCCACTATTCAAACACTAAATTAAATTAAATCATAATTAACCCTATATAAAGAAAAAGAAAAAGAAAAACATTTATGTTTATGAAATCCTAAATAATAAAAAAATAAAATGCAAGAAATCGTCTCACTTCCGCCTGTACCTACCAATTAACATAAAGAATGAACTTACTGCATAAGCACAGCTTTATATTTCCAATAGGTGACAAGAAACTTTTAACTCCAATAAAAATCAGTCCAAATTTTCAAAAACATAGCCAATTCTCTCCATTCGTGACTTCTTTCTGCATGTTTTGTCAGGTGACCGTTTCAAGTAACAAACTCCAAAAGTCAGCAATCCTTTCTGCTACGTCTCCAGTCCAAAAAGTTGCCAATTTTTAAAAAATAAATTATTTATTTACTTTTATATTTACATAATTTTACATAATGTTTCAAAAACTTACACGGATAATTGTTTTTATAAAACAAATTACCCCAAAACTTATAATCCTGTTTATTTACGTTGAAATCATTACCACATATTTTTCTAACTCTAATAAATTGATTTATAATTCTATTAATAAAAACTTTTTATTCAAATTGGAAAACCAATGTGGTAAATTTATCGTAAAAATATCAAAACTGTTTCTTTTATCATAAAGATCAATATTGATATTATTATCTGAAAGATTAATTATTATTTAGATTATATATGTATGTTCCAATTATTAAGTGCTGAATTGGCGCCTATGGTAGCAATAGTCTACATGCTTAAAGCATATATATATATATATATATATATATATATATATATATATATAAAGACAAGCTTCGTTCAAAATTAACTGAATGTATGGTATTTCTGGATATAATGTGGCAAATGAAATAACGAATATGCAAAGTTGCAATATGCTGTGATTATAGACTCGTGAAGAACAAGTTTAACTTTTTCATATATATAGATGTGTGATTTGTCAATTGTTACAATTTTTTTTCCTTTTGTTCTTTTTTGCGTAAAACCCAAATTTTTTTAAGGCAGTATTTTAATAGAATTCTCTATATTTTTACAATGTTATTGTCCTTGTAGTAATTAAATCTAATAAAAAAGATTATAATAATATTATTATTTTCAACTTGCAGAGATGACTGCGCTATGCTCGGTCAAATTTAGCCTTGCGTATGATTCATTATTTTATTGTTACTGTTTAGATACGATTAGCTTGATTCTGAGATATAGAGACCCAAAATGATATGGGCACTAATCAAATTTTTTCGAACATGCAACCTAACCGGTTGTCTTCTCGAAACCAGAAACACTTGTTAAAGTTGGTTTATATGTAAAATTAGCTTGACCCACAGTAAATAAAAAAGGATCTACTAATCGAAATTTATCAATATGTGACTTATCCTAATGATCTCCTTGTGCTGGGAAACAGTGTAATAGAAAATGTTTTCAAAATCGTCTAAGCATTTTTTTAAAAAAGACAGTTAGCTTGAATTTGAAAAAATATGAGCCAAAATAACTCATTGCACAATTTTTCTTCAATATGCGATCTAGTCCAATAATCTTCCAGAACCTTTAAACAATAAAATAAAAATTTTAATCAAAATAACTAAAGCCGTTTTCTAGATAAAATTACCTTGACACTCAGTGACCCGAAAAAGACATACCAATCTAATTCTATCGAACATGTGACCTAAACCAATAATATTATTGAACTTAAAAACTCTTAGATACACAATTTAATCTAAAGCTATTGAGCCATATTTTAGATATAATTAACTTGGTCTGATCCATAATGACCCAAAATGACCCATTAATCTTATTTATTTATTGCTTAAGTGGAACAGAATCACCAGACCTCAAAGGTTATATGTGTACTCTATTTACCCCACCCGGAGTGCTCCCCGACACACGGAAATTCATTAACATTTAGCCAAAAGAAATGTTCAAAACAAGCTCTATCTGTCAGGTCACAGACTGCTTTCTCGCGACAAGGGGCAGACCAGCAGAGTGAGTGATGTAATCGCAAGAAATTGCGCAGAAACAGTAGATTGGTGCATATTGAAGTGGGTTCATGCACCATTCTGGCCTATGAGGTGAGATTTGTTTGTTTCATTTGGAATTAAAAATCCTATTTAAATGACACATTAATTGAATTTCCTCGAATATAAGTCCAAAAGCAAAAAAAAATTCTCTTTCCCGAATACTGTAGGGTGCTAAATTCAGTCAAAATCGTTAGAGTCTTTTTTAAGATAAGATTTATATACATAGACAGACACACAAACGTACAATGATTTGCTAGTATTATTATAAAAGATTAATGAAATATTGGAAAAATATTGAATGACTATATATTTATATGTAAACATCTTAAGTTTAGAATACAAGAATAATATCATGTAACATCAGTGTAAATGCAATTTATTTCCTATATCCTTTTTTAAAGCAGCATAAACTTTTAAAGGCCATTAACTTCTTTATTCCCAGGACGTGTTCAGTAAAATGACATTCAACATGTATCAGTGAAATATCCATCGAAAAAAATCCTAATTCAAAACATGTGAAACAACTTTCATACGAACGGACATTGGATAAAAGCTTTGTTCTTTATGACTAATTTTACGGATCGGTAGATAGTAAATTTCTTACATAGCTACCAAATTTTACGAGAACACAACGTTCACTGCCAAACAGAAACTTCTAAAAAGCTTTCTTGATATAGAAGATTCTAAGTTTATATTTTCAAATCATTTAAAAAATAAAAAAATACCATTTTGTTATATAGATAAACAGAAAATATGTTAAATATTTTCTGTTACAACACTGTAACCTACAGGCTATTATGGATTAAATGTAATATTAGAGGTATCTTAAAATGTAAAAATATCATTTTAATAAAAATTTTATATTACTTCAGAGAGGTTTTACAAAATTAAAAAGAACTAACAGTGACATAATTCGGATCCGTTTAATATGATTTATAATCATAATAAAAATAAAAATAAAATTATGATTAAAATGATTATAGATCTTATTAGACGAATCCGAAACATGTCAATGCTATTTCTTTTTAATTTCTATAACACCACACTCAAGTAATATAATTTTTTATTAAAATGTTTACCTAAAAGTCTAAATTTTTAAAATCTATTGATTTAAAAAATCTAATTTATTTAATAAACTGTTTATCATAGTAAAAATATCAATTAAAAAGAGTAGTAGTGATTTTAAAATTATTATATATTTATAAACTTCTTAAAATTTATAATTAAATATACAGTTCTTTTGTTTTTGAAAATGTGCATTTCGTTGAAAATTGAAATGCAATTAATTCATCATTTGAAACATATTTATAAAAATAAACAAAATTGATTAAAATATTAATTTTCACCCAAACATTTGATAATTATTAGTTATATCTAATTAGTTATACCTGAATTATAATATGATTATCTACTATTAAATTATTTAACCATAAAACTATAAAGACAAGTCGATAAGTGTAATCGCATATCTCACAGAGTCTTTCCTTTAATATTTCTTTGAAAGCAACTTATCCTTTAATTAATAAATCAAATTGTCAATTTTTAATTATTAAATTTCTACATGAATGTCAGCATTTATAAATTTAATTTTAAAATAATTTTTAAAGAAAGGTGTTTATTTTAATCAAATAAAACGTGATGAAATCAAATTACACTGATAAACAAATTTTAACGAATTTTCGATTTCTCTATATACGTTGGGTGTTTCTTATAGATTTCAAGCTGCTGTAAAAGAATATGTTTGTAAAAAATTTCTATCTCCCTCCAATTTTGAGAAATTTCATTTATACGTTTTGGAGTATGTAGGCATCGTATAGGCATTATAATTATATTACATTATTATTTTTCATGCATTTGATTCACACAAAAATTCCTTTTTCTAATTACAAGGATAGAAGATACAGCAAGAGAGTAGATACAGATGTCCCTCTTAAAAATTTTATGTTAGCAACCTTGAACAGAGAGCTCTAGCCACCCCCACAGTATTTGATTTTAACGCAAATCCATGACAGTAATTTTCGGGGCGAGTGTACTACTATTTCTTTGTTCTGTAAGACTTTTTAATTAAATTTTGATTATAATTATCCTGTTTTCCCCTACAATATGTAAAACACGTCTAGAGGATGCGTTAATGAACCCGATTCTTTTCGCTATGTGTGCGGGGAGCTAACTTTAAAAAAGCATCGATGCGCTTTCACGCCGGTAATAAAGACTGTCTGTCGTATGTAATTGGACATAAAGTAGGTGAACAAGATAAAAAATGCGCACCTCATTCTTGTTGTACACGATGTGCTACAAACCTCCGGGCGTGGATGAAAGGTACAAAAAAAGTGTATGTCCTTTGCTATACCCATGATATGGCGCATGCGGAAGGAACATATAACTGACTGCTATTAATGTATTACAAAAATTAAAGGATTCTTTGCAAGATAATATTCTTTGTAAATATAAAATTAAGTACCCGAACTTAGATTCAGCAATGTGACCAGCAATACATAATGATGATTTACAAATACCGAAACCTCCAGAGAATTTCACATATGACGATGCAGCAAAAGAAATGGAAATTTAAAGCAGAGATTAAGCCACTTATATCATTACAATAGCTTAAATCATCTTTTCTTGAAAAAAAAATGTCGAATATTTCTTATTAAATCTCGATAAATAGATATCTTTGTATTGTTTTTCAGGAGATTCGAACCTTGCAATCTTGATCCAAGTAATTCTGAGTTTTCCAAGTAGTTCTGATAAAACTGAAACTTCCTCTACATCTGAAATGAACTATTAACCTGGCATAAATGAAGAACCATAACTAATTACTCAAGAAGAATTAAATGATTTTGTGAGAGACTTAAATTTATTAAAGAAAAACTCAAAATTACTTGGATCGAG
Source organism: Maratus speculifer (assembly GCA_964019185.1). Classification (NCBI taxonomy): domain Eukaryota; kingdom Metazoa; phylum Arthropoda; class Arachnida; order Araneae; family Salticidae; genus Maratus; species Maratus speculifer. The sequence goes on along the minus strand of OZ025292.1, from coordinate 161,659,645 downwards.
ATTGCAAGGTTGGAATCCCTTGAAAAACAATACAAAGATATCTATTTATCGAGATTGACGTAAGAAATATTCGACATTTTTCTTCAAGAAAAGATGATTTATGCTATTGTAATGATATAAGTGGCTTAATGTCTGCTTTAAACTGTAAATATAACTCGGAACAGTGGCATATAAGAGAGCAGCCACAGATAAGATATTTACCGCTACATAAAGTATGAAATTTCTTATAAATATAATTTCTTTTTACAAAATTTCTTTAACTTTATAAACAATGCATACTTTCAGTGTTTTAAATATTATTTTTAAGCTTTATAAGTGTTTATTTAAAAGTTTGTCATTCCTAAAATACCAAATAATATATTTCATAAGGTATATGTGTTGAATAAATACTACAAAATTTAGATTTTCAAGATTTTGAATTTTTTAAAAATCTGTGGGTGATGGAAACTTTTTAATGACATATTCTTTCATAGCGCCACCTAATATATAAAAGTCACCACATACTTAGTTAGAAACAGAAACCTTGTTTATCAGTGTTACTTAAATAAAGTCCAAAATTACAAATTTTTGGAATGTACGAAAAAAAACCCATAGCGGAGAGGATCTTAATATATTTTTTTTATATTTAAAAACAACTGAAAAATCTTTAAACAAAATTTTCTGAATCGTTAATAGATTGCAGTAATGTTTATAATAGAAAGAAAATTCAATTTAAAAAGACTATTATGTGTGTAAATTATTATTTATCACAGCATAATAAACAATTGAATTGGCAAAAAAAATGTGAAATATCTTTTAATTAAATCACCCAAACATGAAAATTTCAAATTCTAGAACTGGGGATTAGACTATGAACCTCCTGTTGACCAGAGAGTCGCTTTACCTCATACCTATCATGTTTACACGAAAACCGTTGAAATTCAGATTATCTTCCAAAATTTAACTAGAAAAAATTAAAGGATGCAATTGTTAAAAAAAATTAAATTAAAATAATAGGCTCTTTCAAAATTTTATGATTTGTCGTGTGACACGAGGTATTCAGCTGTAAGTATACAAGATTTGAAGTCTGTCTTATAAGCGATATGTTTTTGTGTACGAACTCTGTGACGGACAGACAGGCAGAGCAAAAGAGACGAATAGGGTTTCGCCAGAAAATCCTAAAAATGTGAAAAAAAAAAGACAATACTGAACTTATAGAATAAAATTCATATGTTTCGAATATAAATAGATCATGTTAGGGATTTAGGCAACAAATTTATAAACACATACTTTAGGTCTACAGATAATTTTTTAACGATTTAAAATATATTTATGTATTATAAATGTGATACAGACTAAATGTGTGTAGTCTATATGTGATATAATTATTTACATTTGTACACTATTAGTAACTGAGCTATGAAAACATCACTTATCACCCTGCTTTAATATATTTTTAGATTTGCCCCTGTTGGCAACTTATATATTTTTCATAACCCACTAAAGAAACATTTTTGAAACCGGAATAAATCAATAACTGCGGAATGTAATATTTGTTCAACACTTAAATCACCATATTTCATAAAAAATAGGGTAAAGTTTGTTTATCTAAATATTTTGCAAATATAAATATAATATGTTATAAAAATATTTTGCAAATATTTATGAGATTTTCCTGGAATATTGCATGCATAGCAAACAATCATCCATTTAATATGAAATTATAAGATAAATTCGTTTGTCTGCCAAACTATTAATTGATGGATAAATATACACACATTTTTGTAACAGGTTATTTTTTACAATATTGTCCATAATTTCTTAACACTATCTTAAAGATCACAATGGTTAATTATAATTCACATTATATAACAAATTATTGTGATCGCACTCCAAAAATTAAATTCTAGCCATAGACTAACGTAAGATAAGAAATAATTAAAATAACGCTCGCGCTAAACAGATTAATTAATTCCAATTAATTAAAATATGAAATTCCGTTGACAATGTTTACGAAAGCCGTATCACTTATGAATTTTCGACAAAATTTAATTTTAAAGTAAATTGACTTAAAATTCATAGAAAAATTAATAGTAAAATCAAAAATGTTTTCCCCGTGAATAAAAAGTGCCTAAAGAAAGGCCCCACAAGTGGCCAATAAGTTCTGCTTGCGAAACTGTAGACGGCAGGTGCTTAGTTCGAGCCCAATCACGGCCGTCGACCTAACCGTTCGGGGTTTTCCGTGGTTTTCTTCGAACCTTGGATTTCCTTGCGTAAATTCGGGTTTTCTTAGAAAAACCCACACTGATAGCACCTACTCCTTAGGGCCTACATCTCAAGTGTAGATATTGGACGTCATGAACACAAACAAACAAACAAAATTACTTAAGGGAATATATATATATATATATATATATATATATATATATATAACGAATACCCTAAAACAGACTTAATCCTGGATGAAATGACACACATCAACTTATTTTACTGAAATAAACAGACTGAGATTATAACTCAACTAATTATATTTATTTACATGTTACTGATAAAACATATTTACAAACATTAAGAGAATGACGAAACAAGCAGATTTCAAACTGCAATTTATACTTCCCCAACATGGAAGTTTGATTTAACATTATGATAGTTTTTTGAAACGTTTTTTGAACATTTCAAAATATAGAATAAATTGAATTTTATCATTATTTTACATTTTTGTCACACTGTTATGCAAAATTATTTTATTTATTTTATTCTTAGCTTCTTTGGATTGATAGCACGGATTTCTATAAAGATTTATAATTTAAAAGCTTAGATGTTTACTAATTTTTAGTAGTTAAAATGGTGATTTATTTCGGTTCCGCGTCGTCTATTATACACTTCATTTTTAAATTTTTTTTTTTTTTACCTTTTTTTATTCATACAAGAAAAAAGTATTAGGGTCGTAAAAAAATCGACTTCCAGTTTTCGATGGATTTATACGTGTTAGAGGTCAAAGTTTCAAATAATATGTTTTTACAAAATGTCTGTCTGTATGTGACACATATTTTTGAGCACTCTATCTAAAGAACTAATGCATGAAATTTAATAAAAATTGATACTCATTTAGTCCCTGATATAAATTGGATTCTGATTTGTTTTTGGTGAAAATCACTCAGCAAGTTGCGCTTCTATGCAACATTTATCAAGATTTTCATAATAGCTCTATTTTAAGAACTAATGCACGGATTTTCGTCAATCTTAAGATTAAATTAGTCCATGGCATAAATTGACATTTTCCATATTTTGGAGTAAATCTCCCAACAACTAGCACTGCTATGCAGTATTTATTACGATATCCGCAATACCTATATCTCACGAACTAATGCACGGATTTTCAACAAAATTCAGATTCAGTTATTCTTTAACATGACTTGGTTTTGTTTACATTTTGGTGTAAATCGTTCAACAGTTCACTATAATATTCTGCATTTTTCACGATTTATGCCGTAGCTCTATCTCAAAAACTAATGCACGGATTGTTCATCAAACTTCAGATTCAGTTAGATGTTGATATAAGTTGTTGCAAACCAGTTTTCGTATAACCACCAGTGGTTCCAAATTTTATTTTTGTCTAGGTATGTCTTTATTTAACTTCTGTGTATAATAAATGTACGTTTTTCTCGAGCATCGTTTTAATTTTTCCTGTTTTTAGTTTTTAAAAATCCGTATTTTTAAAACTCAATTCGAAATAAGCGAATTTTTGGATTATCGGGGATCGGAATAGCGGGACTCTACTGTACTTGAATTATGTAATAAAAGTAAAATTATAATTTTAAACCTAACTTAAAAGAACATGTCGTATCTTTAAGTTATTTTAAAAGTTATGTTGGTGGCAAACAAATATTCATTATTCATTCACTATCCTTTAATGATTTTTAATTACATATTAAATTTATGCTTCTTCCATTGCTATAATTTACAAAAAGCTTAAAACGTCTAGAAAATGTATGCTAAGATTATGTCGAAAAATTTCTCTAATTAAGTTTTTTTTCTTGTTTAATATGAAGAAGATAAAAAGACACTCATTTAGTTTCTTCATAACTGGAAAAATTCCAAATATCCATGAGAAATTGAGTGTTTTAAGAGATTGCAATTAGAGTAATACCGTAAATTAATCCTCTGTTAAGGCCATAATAAAGTGTTGGAGCGATAATCGTAATTTAATCCTTTTTACTTAAATGAAGTAGCAAAGTGCTGGACAAAGTTTTTCTTGTTTTTTAAATAACACATATATAATGAAAGAGCAGTGCACTAAATTAGTGAAGTCCAAATAAGTAATATCCTTACTATAAAAAAAATTAAATTTATGTTATAGTTAAAGTAAATTAATCTTTTTGCTTGATACTTCGAAAAAATTTTTTTTTTAAATTCTTAAAAAAAAAACGTTAATTTAGTTTTTCTTTTTGTATAATCGTCTCTGAAGTGTAAAATTTTAAAGAGTTTGAATACGGATGCATATTATGTATAATATGGCGTATGACAAGTTTCATACGAGTAGCTTTTATTCCTGCATATGCATGAAACATATTTACTTTTTTCTATTGTTACACGAAGAAAAAATCGAATTCTCAAAAAAAAATCCCCCTCCGAATTTTATTATTAGTAGTACTACCTCTGACAATAAAGTTCGATGAATTGTCCTGTGACATTAATGTAGATGATTTATTAACGAAAGTTACCATACCATCCTTCAAAATAGTCACCTCCTATAAGTATGCACCGCTGAGATCTGCTACACATGTCCTGAGAAATTCGCAAGAATTCTTTTTTTAGGATGAAGTTCAAAAGCTTTGCCACGATTCGTTGGATGTTAGCAATATTCAAAGAGAATTTGAGTCGTGAAAATAGGAAGAAGTCTGGGGGATTGAGATCTTTCGAGTATGGTAGGTGTTCAATTTGCACCATCCCTTATGAATTTAGTTCGGTATCTTGCAAAGCTTAAAACTAAACTTTAAACTGATCTTTTATTCGTTCATTTTCCTGTTCTCAGCTAAGAATCAACACATTGAACAAGCACTTAGTAAATCACGTCTTACACAGAATATAAACGGCGCTCAACTGAACAACGGTGGGAGAAGATGGTCTACACTTGCCTCTATGCAGGTGCAGCGTTTTGTTTCCCAGTGGTCAATCCAAATCGGCCGTTCTGAATTCATTCACCGAACTTTACTGTCAGAGGTAGTATTATTTACCGGTATAAAGAAGGCACAGGATTTGAGTATTTCTAGAAAATTTACGGCTGTGAGTCAGTTATATTTATGCTATACACAAAAAAGTTTGTAGGTCACTCTGTTTGTCATTCTGTCTCTGAATCTATCTCTATTTCGTGAACATTTTGTGGGGGCTCTGTTTCAAGAATGCTCTCTAATGATCGAAATTTAAGAAAATTTTAAACAATCAGTACCTGATCTAAATCGGTTCTGGTTAATTTCGGATGTGAATCGCAAAATGTTTGTGCTGCTATGCTAGATTATTTATGTATTTTTTCGCAATAGCTATATCTCAAAAACTGATGGAAGTACTGCACAGATATTCATTAAGCTCTATATTTAGTTATGCCTTGATATAATTCGTTACTGATTACTGTTTTTTTTAAATCGCCCAACAGGTGAAATGGTTATGCTCCATTTTCCCGATTTCTACCCTAATTCTATCTGAAGAGCTAATTTACGAATAGTCATCAAATTTCAGATTTAATTTTTCCCTAATTCCAATACAAATTAATGCCAATAATTTATTGTTGTTAATCTCCACTCAAGTGCCACTGTTTTACAAATCTTTTTTCAAAATTTCGGCAATAACTTTCAGATATAAAATTGTTTAAAATATAAAAGGATGCAAGCAAATCATGAAGTTTTATTAAATTTTTCTCTTGGAGTAGAATAGTTTTCATATTATTAAAGTAATTGAAATTTTTTAACATGAAAAAAATTTAAACAAAATTACAATAAACATAATTTATTGAAGTGTTTTAAAACTTTATCAAAAAATATAAAAAAATAAAAGAAATGTATTTTAAATAGCAATAACTTTTCCTTAATTATTGTCATTATGTTGGCATCAGAAATTAATTATAATGTTTATTTCATTACATTATTTTAACTTATTTACTTATTAAACACAGTAAAAATTCAATTCTTTTGATTTTTTATGTAATCAAAAGAATATCGCCAAATAAACATGCAAAAAAATGAAAAAAATAATAAAAATACTATAATAATGTATGGAACAATAAAACAAAAAATAGAAATACGTTAAAACAAGTAAGAAAAATCATGCGTTAAGCATAGATTATGAAAACTTTCCAACGCTTCCTGAAATCTTTAACAAAATTTTTTTAGGGAAATAAGATGCTACTGTCCATAGACAAATATGTATTGAAATACTTTTGAATCCTCTGTATTTGATCTGTCGGCTGATATATATATATATAATATAATGGGGAAATTTAGTTTAGCAAGAAAATGCCTAACTGGTTGAAATTTCTCTTGCAGCACTTTATTCTAATAGATGGAAAATACTTCAATACTTTTGTTCATCCCTGTAATTTATCCAGTATCTTTACTACACGCCAGAATTTAGTTAAAATTTATTTCAAACAAACACATTCTTAAAGCTACTTAAATCACATATTTCCAGAAATTATCACATATGGATGATCATGTTGCTAATTCTTTGCGTGACCCTGTATATCATTTCATCTATATTCTACAAACATTTCTTAGTAAATTGAAAGCAGTTAAACGTAAAAATGCATAACTACTACCTTTAAGTTAATTATTGTCATATTCAGTAACGTTTATGAGCTCTTTTGTGTAACCCTGTATATCAACTATAACATTTATGTACACCATATAATTTGCAGACATTTTGTAAAACTTAAAAGCTCATATCATAATTGAAAAAGCATTTCAACCATCCATCAGCTATCATCGATAATACACAATATTTCAGATAAAAATATAAGTTTGAAATATTTTGTGTGACCCTGTAAAAGCTATGCACTTCATATTATGCGTTAAATATTAAGTCGCAACGGCGTATATCAATTTTATGGTACTTGAAACCGTTTAACATTATTCAAATATGTCGCAAACTATTCCCTCCTTTATTATTGTGCAATGGAATTCATTTGAGTGGCCCTGTAAATGACTAATAATTATTATTTTGGCAGCATATTTTACAGAATGCGTATTTTAGTGCATTTTGCGAATTCGTGTAAATTTGAATAAGTTTAACAGGGTGTAACACATTTAAAATTTATTTGAAACGATTTTTTCCCATTGGCAGTAATGTATCGGAAAACTTTTGACTATCCCTGTAAATTCACTAATCATAGTAGAAACTTCATTTTTAATAGGGTTCGTGCTAGGGTAAACATCAATAACATATAAAAATTTCAGAGCAATCCGAGTATATTTACGGGAGTTAGAGCGCGGACAGATGGCCAGACAAACCGAATGCATAAACACTTTTCAAGTTTTTTGGAAAGTGTTAAAAATACAGTTTAAAATGTTCTACTAAATGAAATTGGATAGAAGTTGCCTCATTAGTAAAACAAATTATGCAAAAAAGACAATTTGTATTCCAATTATGCATTTTGAATTGGAAAAAGTTGCATTCTACGTAAGCGGAGCCGCAGAGAAAGTGACAGTTATTATTGATAAAAAATGATTCACTTAACTATGCCTACCCCTTTTATAAGAAATGAGCTTGGATCCGTATTTTTATTACAGGAGGAAATTCTGCACTTTGGGCAACTGAAGTTTTGTGCAATTCCAGATTGCACTTAAACATAAAATCTATATTCTATGATTGTTATGAAGGGAAGGAAAGGATTCATCCTGTGAATTCAGCACTGGGTCCACTATAAAAATGAATATTAATTGAAAAACGGAAGGAAATGTTTCTTTATAGGCGCAAAAAGGGAAAAAAATGAAGAGGGTCTCCGAAAATAAATACTTTTGTTTAACCCAAGGACCTGGCATATTTTACGGAAAGAAATGAAAAACTAGTCATTGGGGAGCGGAAGGTTGAGCACCGTAATACTTACCCATTCTTGATACGCATAATATAAAATATGAAAATAAAACATTAGTAAAGTATTTATAAAATGTATCGCAATTCCAAAATAAAATTTTAACGTATATTTATATATTTTTAACATACATAATAAAGCTGTATTAATAAATTGCTGATGAACCATTTTCGACAAATTGTATGAAACGCCAACCTACTCAAGTAGTACCGAATTGCGCAAAAGAAACATTCTTATAATTCCAAAAATAATAATAATATTAACTAACTAACAAATGCGTCAGATTAAGCGTCTCATATCCAATTAAAATAGATAGTTGAATTGAAATTTGAGTAAAATACAGGATCATGAAAAATCGAAGAGTGTGGAAAATGTGATTACAAATTTCACGGCCCCTAATTATCCGATCGACTCCGTTCTCCATGCAAAATTTGTGCTATTTTATTGTATTTTACAACCACTCCCGAAAAAAAAAAATCGAACATTTTCAAATACCTTTCATCAGAATGATATTTCGAAAAAAAACATAGTTCTATACAATCGAGATTACTGATACTAAATAGGCTTCTTTTCATTCTTACTAATTTCACATCAAATTTCAAGTCTCTATCTAAATTTGATTTGGAGATACAGATAACCAGACAGACAGACACACAGACAGACAGACATACAGACAGACGGATGACAATAAAAAAAATGTTTTTCCGAATCTCCAGTTTCTCAAACGTGTAAATCCGTCAATTTTTTTTTCCAATTTTAAAACGATTGAGAGACTTACAATACACAATACACTTCGTATAATAGATTAATAATAAATTGGATTCAGAGAATGTTTAGAAACCATTGACACTGTTTTGTTTTTCGTTAATTTTATATTTTAACAAATTCCCCCGATGTCTCGATTTCACAATTGTTATTCTTTGGAATTTACTATTTTAAACCTTACTCAATATTCGTACACTCTGCTAATCACATTATATTGATTTTATGAATTATATAATAATCAATTTAAACAAATAATTTTGATAAATAATTTAATATTTATTGATTATCTTAAAATAATAACCTATTTAAAAATTGGCTATTTAGTCCATCCGCCCGTTCAGTTCGTTTTTCAATTGATAAATCACTATCTCTGTCAACAAAATACTTAGAAACGTCAAAATGCATTTATGTATTTACTGAAAATAAATATTTTTTTACTAACACTAAAACTTGAAATTGTAAAATAAAAAAGATGCATTGCAACAAATTGCAAGGAAAAATAACGATTAACAGGCACACTAAAAAAAGTGGCTTCTAAAAATTAAATAAAAATTATTCAATTTTAAGTACCGCATATGCTCAAAATAGCTCTTATCCAAATCTACTCAGAACTGAGAAACACGAGTGCTCACTTTTGATTCCGTAGTTGTGTTCAAATATATATCGGTATGGATTGCTCCAATAACATACAAATAAAAATAAAAATATACTGGCATTTATTTCCCTTTCAAAATTATTAACATTAAAAGTTTAATTGACTATTTATTTAGAAAATAGCAAAATTATTAGTGAAATATCCAAATCGATTATTTTTAGGACGACAGCATTATTTGCAAACACTTTTTAATTATTCAAAAATTATTTGCATAATTTAATATTTACATGAATGCCATCCTTTATGCCATCATGAATGAAATGAAACAAGGCAGGTTACAAATTTATCGCTTGTTTGGATTTGATAACATATGATGTTTCAAAATTAATAAAGCAATGTCATCATTATTGATTCAAATTCAAACATACTCAATTCGATAGGAGTACGTCGATTTACTCATTTTTGAGAACTTCAATTTTTTTTTCCGTGCAAGGAAAAATACTGATTAAGAGCACATATTTTATTTGAAGCTTTCATTTAATAGCGTACTATATTATACATTCAAGAAAACAATATGTTGATGGATTCTGCAAATAATTCAGTCTAGTGCCAAAGTTTTCCCATTTACTTAAACTGTGAATAGATATTTAAGCACATTTTTGCACAAGAAATTTTTATATTCATGCTTATGCATGATACCTAAACCAGCCCAAAGAAATATGTTTGGATTTGAATGACATAATCAAAGTTCTTAATTGTCATGATCAAGGAACATATATAAGAAATTTGACTTCACAGTGTAATTGCAGCAAGAATCAAATAAACATTATCGTTAACAAGGACATAAACAAAGATAACTTATTGAAAAAATATAAAAATTTTAAAAATTGTGGGATAAATATTATATATATATATATATATATATATATATATATATATATATATATATATATATATATATATATATATATATATATATATATTAATTTTTATTTTAGGAGTTCAATTAGGAGATAATTATATTGAATTTGCAGCTGTTAGTCTATCCTGTCAGCAAAAGCTAACAGATATAACTAAACCAATATCTCATCCTAAGGCATTAATAAATGGTGCAAATTTAAGTAATTTGTTAAATCAACTAAAATAATCATTAGAAACTAAATTTGTGAACGAAAAAAAACATGAAAAATAAATAATTTTCAAGTTTGTTTTCAATCACGTATGGAGTTTGAAAAGGTTAATGGAAAGTTTTTTTTCAGCTACATAGATTTTGATTTCTATATTTTAGTTTTTTTCACCCCTATTCAATGGCCACTCCACTAAGGTCAGTTTTCAATACACTGTTAAAAATCTGCAGCATTCTGTCCAGTCATTTGACCGTTTTTATTGAAAACAGCAAAACAACCGTCATTTTACGCTATTCTGAACATATTATTGCCAATTTTATGGTAAGAATACAGTTAAATTACGGTTATGTTACTGTTTTTTCAGAAAACGGTCAAATGACTAGATAAAATGCTGCAAAATTTTTAACAGTGTAGGATGGCAAGTAGGTCTTACAGAGAGGTTTCACTTCACTTCTTTTTCTATTGTGAATCTGTCTTTCTAATGGTGGTATTCCTTTGAAAAAATATTAATAATTTAGAATTTAAAAAACAATTACTTTCCGGAAATTACATTAGCGGATTTTATACCGCATGTTTACAATTCCGTATCTATTCCTCTGAAAATAAAATATGAATAAAATGAAAATATTCATTTTCACACAGTGCATTATTAATTACAAAGGTGATATTTGTTTAAATATATATACATTTTAAAACTTTCAAAAAGTATTTTCATTTTTTTTATTTTTATCCCAGAAATAAAAAGCTTATCATCTACTTTCTCGAACAAAATTTAAAACATATATCTATGCATTTATAAATGGTGCATTACACTTTTTAAAATTTTTTCGTCTAATTTCCTTTCGGTACTGTTCAAACAATCGTCATAACTACCTTTATACACTTTCACAAAGTATCCTGCATTGATAACTTAACACATTTAAAACCATTTCCTCTAATAAAAGAAAGATGTTCGTCTGATTGGATGATTAGGAAAACCTACCGCACGTAGAAATCTGAAAATTCAGACGATTTGAATAAGGACATTATAAGCCGGTATGAGTGCACATCAGGATTTTTATTTTCCTTTTTTTTGTAATTAGCCAAGATATTAATTAATATCTACAATAAATATTTAAAAACTGATTGTCACGTCCAACCACAATGATTTTTAAAGCAAACCGATCCTATTCCTATCAGCGAAGAAAAAAAGAGATGAAAAACATTATTTTTATTATCGTATTTTTAAGTCCTCACTGAGTTAAAAAATGTAAAATAACAAACAAATAACAAAGCAACGCATACACACACTAACAAACAAAACAAAACAAAAAAACGCTTATTTGTCTTTTTAAATGTATTATCCGTCTGAAAAAATATTAATAAATAGCTTTTCAAAATTATTATTTCCCGGACATGAAGTTTATGTTCTTTTCTGCATGTCTACAATTCCGCAACTGTTTTTCTGAAGAAAACACGAAAGAAAAAAAAATAAATACCCATTTATTTGCACAGTAAAAAAATCTGTAAAGCTACCAAAATTTTTGTAGTAGACTTGTACTCCAAGAACTTTTCATATAACGATAAATGCCAGATTTCATGTAACCTAGGAAGGTTAACACTGTTACTGTTACATGAAAAGTTCTTAGAATACAAGTTTACTAAAAAAAAATTTTTACTAATTTTATAGTTTTCTTTCCAATATATGATATATTATTTGTTATAACAGCGCCATTTGTAAAAATACATATGATAATTTTATATAAATTATGATATGTTCGTATAATTTCACTAAATTTATGCATATTATATGGTGTGTATAAATGCTATAGTTAATTTATAGGGCTATTCAAACCAGCTCACCAGCGTTACTGAATATGAGCATAAATTACTAAAAGATGATTCTTAAATGTATTATGCATTTTTATGCTGAACTGCATTAAATTTATTAAGAAATGTTTGCAGGATATAGATAAAATGGTATACAGGGCCACGCAAAGAATTGGGTACATGGAGCCTATAAATGATAATTTATGAGAAAGTGATTTAAGATGTTTTAACAGCGTTTTAGTTTAAAATAAATTTTAGCTTAATACTGATGTGTAATAAAGGTACCAGGCAAACTACAAGGTTGAACAAAGTATTCAAGTATGTTTTTATCTATTCATATAAATTGCTGAAAGAGAAATTTCTAGCTACTAGGCCTTTTTTGCTAAACTAAATTTTCCCCTTTATATAGCATGTATATTAGATGACAGATCAAATACAGGGCTGTTCAGTAGTACTGGAATGGAATACATATTTGGCTTTATATCCTTATTTCCCTAAATAACGAAGTTTTGTTAAAGTTTTCATAAAGTGTTGGAAAGTTCTTCATAATCTATGCTTAGCGCATGATTTTTCTTACTTGTTTAAATATTACCGCATAAGAAATTGGAAATAACATTTAAGGCGATATATCGAAAACAGGGAGTTTAAATTTTCTAAACGCCCGGAAATTAAAACTGAAATCAGAATACTGGAAGCCTCGTACTTTGTTTTGAAAACTTTTTTTTAATTTTAAACTATTAAATATTAACAAAATGGTTAAAATATATAAAATCAAACAAATTTGAGATTTGGTTGAAAACTCAAGTATTGCTGGATCATTGTATGCTAGCAGATTTATATGTTGATAGCAGAGCGATACTTTATTTTACGTTAGCTTAGTATAAGTTCATCTGCATTTATTTGTATTTACAAAATAAAGTAATAGAAATTATACACTATCAAAGATAGTTGTTCCCCATCTGTAGGTTATTTTGAGAATACTTTCTTTTTAATGTATAAAACCATTCAACACTTCTTTCTTTCAGCAATACTAAATTTTACAATCCCTGACCCAACAATTCTGTTGGAGTAGCTAGTTAAAATCAATTTTAAAGGTTTTAATTTTTTTTATATATACAAAGTATCTTTAAAAATGCAATTTTCAAAAAAATAATTATGAGTAAACAATTCTAAAGCTGAAATTAACAATAGATTTATATTCAAAATTTCAATTTCATGTACAATATAATATTAACATATTTATTAGTCGTTTTATATTCCTACTCACACATTTTGAATAGTAACATTGTAGAGTGTTCTACAAATATGATTATGCCTTACGAAACAAAGATAGAAGAAATTTTCCGACTTCCGCAAAAATTAATAAATTACAATTTAAACGGAATGACGACATTCCCTAGTTTAATTTCCTCTTTCAATGATTTTCAATTAATCTCCGGAAATATGTTTCGCATCAGGTGTTGCGATAATGCTGCTAATTTATAATTTAGATATCAACACGTGCGACGATATGAATTTAAGAATAATCTTTAAGCTAGCTTGTTTCAAATTAAATCTCTTGTGCTAATTTTTGTACATTTAAAATAGCGATTAAATAATAAGTAGTGTTATCGATAAGCACAAAATTCATATAATTGCCGAAACGTCAGTGAAGGTTTACTTTGGAGACACGAAATTTTTTGGATTCTGTCTGTCTGTCTGTCAGTCTGTCTGTTTGTTCCGCGATAACTGACGTAAAAAACATTCGATTGGCTTGAAAATAAGTGGGCAAGTTAGTGAGACATTGGGATTAAGCTGTATAGTTTTTTGCTAGATTTGATTCATTCGATCGGAAGATATAGAATATTATATTTCGCGCAATAATGCTTTTCTATGGCAAATCCAATGATTTTCAATTTTTTCCCCTGAGAGAAAATGACACATTTCATTAGTGGAATTCAATGATTAATGAATACTAAAATTTACCAATTAAATTATTCGTATTGTTTTGAAATTTTGTCAACGCATTTGTCAGATTTTTAAAATTATTACTGTAAATGTTGGAGATTTTTTATAAATGTGTTCAAATAATATAAACTAATTTGTTTTAAAGATTTACTTATTTCAAATGTATTTATTTCATTTTCTTTATTTTCTCCTAATGGTTGATAAGCAACCATTAATCTTAATCCTTATCCTTATAATGTTATAAATTTGAAAGCGTGTACGAAAATTTAAATGAAGTCAACATCAAAACTGATGACTTAATTAATGCCTTCGTATCTTTGCGTATAAATATAACATAGTCCAGAAAAAAAACATAGGCTATGTTTTATTAATTTTATTCAAATATTTTCCTTAATAATTCAAAACTTCCTTCTTTTTCATACAGAATCAATAGGGATTTTTTAAATAAAATTTTACGAATTTCCTTATCGTTGCAAAAAAAAAAAAAAAAAAAAAAAAAAAAAAAAAAAAAAAAAAAAATCAAAATTTGGAATAATAATTTTTCAACAGCAATAGGTTTCAATTGAGCAATTTCCATTCGAAAAATTAAACTAAGAAAAAAATAAATATGACGTCAGAAATAAAATAACTTTAGATATAGTACTTTTTGTTAAATATTAAACACGGATATTTCTTTCGTCAATAAGAATTTTTCTGACAAAAATGGGGACATAATTAGAAGTAAAAGAAATAAAAAAGAATTATATTTTTAATAAATATTTCAATTAGTAAAATATGACGTCATAATTGAACAAAAACAGGTATTTTATAGTAGTCGTTAAAAATACAAGAAACATGGATATCAATAACATATGAATAATGACGTCATTGCCGTAACTTCTGTGAAGCCTTATTTTGGAGACACAACATTTATTGTTTTTCATCTGTCAGTCTGTTCTTCTGTATGTCTGTCTGTCCCGCTATAACTGCCGCAAAATGCAATCAAAACTTTTTTTTTTTCGGAAACAAAATTGTAAAACTCTAGATTACTGAGTTTACACTTACAAAAGTTCCTCATATATCAGGTTTAGGTGTTTGTGGTTGGCAGGCATGTAGAAGCATGAGGATAATAAAAAATATTTGTCCAAACTGTTACTTATACTTATAAATCAAAATGTATAAAGAAATGCAAGATATACAATAACTATTAGCAGAGTTATATATAGTGACAAATTTAAATTAAGTGAGGCTCGGGGGGTTCAGAGGGGCGGAGCCCCCCTGAAGAAATCTACTATTTTATAATAAAGAAAACAAAAATAATAGATCATGAAAATTTCAGAATATCCTAACATATCTAAATTTTTTATTTACCGCTTTTGATGGCTGAAAACTTCTAATTCTTATTTCATTCTTTTAAATAATTACGTAATTTGAAAATTTTAAATTACAGTTTTCAGGAAGTTGAATATTACCCTAAGTGTGTTTTAAAAAAATATGTACAAAGCTGACGTTGAGGCTTCTGATCTGCAGATTTACTAGTTATGTTTTATCACATTTTACCTAGTTGCCGAAACGTCAGTGAAGGCTTACTTTGGAGACACGAAATTTTTTTGTGTCTGTCTGTCAGTCTGTCTGTTCCTCGATAACTATCACAAAAAACATCCGATTGGTTTGAAATTAAGTGTGTATGTTAGTGAGGCACTGGGATTAAGCTGTATAGTTTTTTGTAAGATTTCATTCATTCGTTCGGAAAATATAGAATATTTTATTTTGCGCAATAATGCTTTTCTATGGCAAATCCAATGATTTTTTTTTATTTTTTTTTTTTTTCTTGAGAGAAAATGTCACATTTCATTAATGGAATTCAGTGATAAATTGATACTGAAATTTACCAGTTAAATTATTCGTATTGTTTTGAAATTTTGTCTACACATTTGTCAGATTTTTTAAATTATTACTGTAAATTTTGGAGATTTTTTATAAATGTGTTCCAATAATATAAATTAATTTGTTTTAGAGATTTACTTATTTCAAATGTATTTATTTCATTTTCTTTATTTTCTCTTAATGGTTGCTAAGCAACCATTCATCATAATCTTTATTTTTATAATGTTATAAATTTGAATGCGTGTACGAAAATTTAAATGATGTCAACGTCAAAACTGATGAATTAATGTGTTTGTATCTTTGTGTATAACTATAACATAGACCAGAAAAGAACATAGGCTATGTTTTATTAATTTTATTCACATATTTTCCTTAATAATTCAAAATTTCCTTCTTTTTTATTCAGAATCAATAGCAATTTTTAGATAAAATCTAACCAATTTCTTTTATCGTTTCCAAAAAAATCAAGATATGGAATAATTTTTCAACGGCAATAAGTTTCAATTGAGCAATTTCCATTCGAAAAATTAAACTAAGAAAAAATAAATATGACGTCAGATTTAAAATAAAAATATAGTACTTTATTAAATATTAAACACGGAAATTTGTTTCGTTAATAAGAATTTTTCTGACAAAAATGGGGGCATAATTAGAAGTAAAAGAAATAAAAAAATAATTATATTTTTAACAATTATTTCACCTGATAAAATTTGACGTCATAATTGAAATAAAACAGGCATTTTATAGTAGTCGTAAAAAACATGGATAGCAATAACTCATGAATAATGACGTCATTGCTGAAACTTCAGTGAAGGCTTATTTTGGTGACACAAAATTTATTGTTTTCCGCCTGCCAGTCTGTCTGTCTGTCCGCGATAATTGCCACAAAATGCAATCAAAACATCTTTTTTTAGGAACAAAATTGGAAAACCCTAGATTACTGATTTTACACTTTCAAAAGTTCCTGATACATCAGATTAAGTGTTTGTGGTGGGCAGGTATGTAGAAGTATGAGTATAATGAAAAATGCTTATTAAAACTATTACTTATCCTTATAAATCAAAATGTATAAAGAAATACAAGATATACGATAACCATTAGCAAATTGATAGAAGGTTACAAATTTAAGTTTAATGAGATTACGAGGGGTTAAGGGAGACGGAGCCTCCCTGAAGAAATCTACTATGTTATAATAAAAAAACAAAATAATAGATCATGAAAATTTCAGAATATCCTAACATAACTAAATCTAATTTAACGCTTTTGATAGCTGAAAACTTCTTATTCTTATTTTATTCTTATAAATAATTACATAATTTGAAAATTTTAAATTACAGTTTCCAGGAAGTTGAATATTACCCAAAGTTTAAAAAAAATGATGTGCAAAGCTGACGTTGAGGCTCCTGATCTGCAGATTTACTAGTATTAAATAATCGAAATGATAACTGTTTCTAGCAAATTATTTTAAACATTTACGTTTAATTGTAATGAAATGAAACTGTCTTCTAAATGCGATTGTTGTACATTAAAATGTTAAGAAATATATGAAAATTAATTTTACATTTATTCCTAAAAACATTGTATAGGATTGTATACCTCCATCTCTCTTAACGCCACTTTTTTTCAACATGTATTTTTAAAGAATAAACACAAGTAAATCTCCAATTTAGATGTATATCTTGTTAATTCACAAACAAAAATATATTATTATCATAATATTTGTATTTCGGTACACAAATAAGTATGCAATAAGTTATGCATGTAAAAGTATGCAGACATTTCAGTCTTTCATCATGTTCGTTCACAAAGGATTCTCTTCGAACTAGTTTTAATATGTTTGTTTCTGCCCCTTTTAACTCGTTGTTATACTCCTTTTTGAATTTTGATAAAATCACAAAATCCAACCAGTAACTCGCATAATTTTAATGTAAGAGGAATAGCGATTATAAAATTGTTGCTCGGTATTGTCTACGTTAGAAGTGGTCACAATAGTTTTTCTTTTTTCAGAATTCACTATATCCACATTAAGAAAAATTTTACTGTTATGCCAATTTTCCTTCGAATCCGAAAGCCATGTTGGCCTTAACCACCACTTTAATAAGAGATTTCACACAACAACCACGTGTTGGTAAATCTGCCGGATTCATATGTCCTGGTACGAAATTCCAGGAAGAGTTGGTGGTAAGCTTTCGAATTTCCCCAACTCTATATTCTACAAATGTATCCCAAGGACATTCCCGTTTAATTCAATATAATACGCACATTGAATCTGACCAATAAAAAGTATCAACATTTTCCAATTTTAAATCGGTTTTAATGCTATTAGACAATCTAGCTCTCATGCAACAGGCCAATAATTTAAGACGTGGAATGGAAATGTCCTTCAAAGGAGCTAATCTAGAACGGGCCTTAATAAGGTGGCAAGTAACACGATTGTCTACTTCATTTCTTAGATAAATGCATGTAGAGTAAGAAAATTTACATGCGTCGCAGAAAATATGTAAAGACAATTTTCCCTTTTTTACTGATAAGCTAGACAATTTTCGCGGAATCTCGAGATTTCCTAAATCTTTAATTTCCTTAGACCATTTTAAAAATTCCTTAACTATCTCATCGGGCAGCTTGGAGTCCCATGAGGCGTTTATTTTAAGGCATTTCTGTAAAAGTAATTTTGGAATTAAAGACACAGGGCGAGGGAAAACAATGGGATCGAATATTTTATGAGTTAAGGACAAAATTGTTCTTTTAGTGATGCACTCATTTTCCAATTTAAAATACCGAAAATCACACGACATTAATGTCCCACATTGAACCAAGTAACGGAATTTTATTCTCATCCGCATCACTCAAATAATCGTTCTCATTAAGTCCTAATCTAATATCTTCGCGCTTGTTATGACACCAACCACGAAGATCAAATTGTGCCGATGCTAAGAGTTTTCGGGCTTCATTGCCAAAATATTCTAACTCCTCTATAGTTTCTACACTAGCTACACAGTTATCCACATAGAAAGATTCTTTAAGTTTTACGGCAGTGTGTTTAATATTCTCCGGGGCTTCATCGTACTGATGTGTAAGAATAGCGGCCAAAAGGAAGGGACTACAACTAATCCCAAAAACCACCCGACAATGTCTATAAATTTCAAGATTTTCGGAATTCCCATCTCTCCATCAGAAAAAACGTAAATAATCTCTATCCTTTTCATTTAGCGATGTCAGTAAAAATGGCTTACGAATATCTGCCCCAATACCTATCTTTCCCACTCTAAATCGTTTTAGAACGGAAGAAATTAGTTCAATTAAATTAGGTCCCTTCTCTATACACTCATTTATGGAAACAGAACCCTTAAGATGTGCTGATCCACCAAAAACCGGCCTAATTTTCATCGTAGAAATAGGTTTTATTACAGCTCTGTGAGGGAGATAGTGGACTTTAGTGTTATGTTTTTAATCCTCTTTCACTTTCTCAATAATCCCTTCAGAATCCCACTCATTTAAATCTGTTTCGAAATCTTTCAATAAACCGCAATTTTTGAGATTCTTAATCGCTAAATCTTTATTACTAGGAATAGGAGGATGCTCACTTAACCATCGAAGACAAACTTTATACCTTCCATCACTTTCGCGACTTACCGTTTCTTTAAAATTCTCCCAAACCAATTTCTGGACTTCTTCCTTAGATTGTTTTTCCGCTTTATCTACTATGGCTAAAGAATCTAAGTTCCACAAATCTGTAATTTTGGCATCGTTTACATATAATGAAAGGACCAAAAGAGAACTATCCTTCTCATTTCTGCCAATTTTGCCCATAGTAATCCAACCTAGTGTTGTTTGCATCGCAGTTAAACCACAAAAAAGATTTTCTATTTTGGCCGTAAACAAGTCTCCCATAACATCTGCCCCCAAAAGTACATGATTTCATTTGTATATTTTTCATATAAACAATTTCTACTTTCAGGACAAATGTTTCTCAAAAATATATTTTTTCCTTTTAATTCCGTAATACAATTAATGTCTCTGAATTTGGGTACATTAGCATACATTTTTCCTTGTTCCATTACCTCAATTTTAACCTTTTTTCCTTCCCAAAAACCCATTAAATTAACAGAATAACAGTTATGCTCAACCGTTGTTTCGGTACCTACAAACAACCAGTGACTGATTCTGACCTTTCTTAAACTTTTTAATTCCATCTTATGGACTACGAATTTTGAAATATACGATTTAGAAGATGCGGTGTGTAACAATGCTTTTACTACATATTCACAATCGTTATTTCTGACATAAACATATGAAGTTTGCAAATAAACCGTATTCGGAAAATTTTCATTCACGAAAAGAACGGTATCCGACACTTCCGTCTGTAGTTTAGTTTTTTCCTTCTGTATGTTTTTATAACAAAACGATGTATTATGGTTTCCGTTACAATTTCGACATTTTACAATTTTTTACAAAAGCGTGATAAATGCTTTCTCATTTCTAGGCATTTAAAACAGGCCCCCTTCTTCATAAGAATAATTTTCTTTCTTCGATAGATAAACCATTTGCAACTTCGCAATTAACCGATGAATGATTAGGTGCTTCACCAAAAAAACGCAGTTTAGCGTATTCACATCCTCTCTTTTGTTTGTTGTTATCAAGTTGTTCGCTGTGGGAGAAATTTTCTGTTTATTAGCTCTAAAACAATGAAAGTTTTTCTTTTCCGGGGGAGTTCGTTAATTGAATCCGATACAATATTGGCATTTTCTCTTGCTTTTAAACAAGCAGATAAAAAATTCATTACTTCTTCGATTTCATAAAATCTCTTTTCATTTTCAGAGTTACTAACTTCAATTAACAAAACTTTTGGAATTGTTTTTAATATAGTGGTACACAGTACACACAAAATGTTATTTATTTCAGTGCCGAGGCTTTCCAAACTTCTCAGTTCAACGGGTAATTTATCAAAATATCGTCGAAAAGAACAAATATCTGCTGAATTTTTTAACGGCATGGCAGCCAAAAATTACTCAGGGTATTGTGTATTAATAATTGCCTGTTACCAAGCCTACTTTTTAATAATTCTATGGCCTCATCGTAATTTTTCTCGGAAACAGGAACACCAACAGTTGTGCTTAAAGATGTCGATCGTAATTGCGATGTTAAATAATTAAATTTATCGAATTTATTTAACGATTTATCTTTATGAATGGCGGACATAAAACTACTCCAAAAGGACAGCCATCCATTTATATTTCCATCAAATATTGGTATAATTAGTTTCGGAAATTTCACTCTTAAAGAACTCTTTACCTTTTTAGTAATTGCACTGTCTGAAAATTGTTCATTATTTTCTGCTTGTATGGACTTAAAATTCAAAAATCCTGCATTTAATTCTCTAATTTTCTTATTCGCGTATGATACTTTTCGCTATATTTTTCAGCGGCTTCTAATTCCTTCTCTAAATCACCCGGATTGACTAAAATCTATATATTTAAAACACCTGGCTGTTTTTTTGGTCATCAGCCCTGAGCTTTCTACTGGCCCGATTTTGATCTATATATTTAAAACACCTGGCTGTTTTTTTGGTCATCAGCCCTGAGCTTTCTACTGGCCCGATTTTGATCATTATTTTTTTAAATGAAAGCTGTTTATGTGTAGATGTGCCCATTCTGGCTAATTTTTAATTTATTTCAATTTTTATATTTTATTTTTAATTTTAAAAGCTTTTTCATGACATTTCTTTAAAACAGTGGCAACAGGTTAAGCTTTTCTCAAAATTTATTTTCTTTCATTATTTTTCTCCAATCAGGAGCTTGATCTCATCGGTGAATGTATAATCGCATTTCAAAAAAGAATAAATAAATAAATAAAGGTTTTCGTAAAATTTAATCAGAATAAAATGATTGCACATAGTTATTCCCTGCAATACACAGATTATTTACTGAGTAATATTATTAAGTATTATGTAAGTAAAATAACAGAAGATAAACTTTAATAAAATATCTAAAGTGAAATTTTGTCGATGGAGAAAATGTCGTCATACAGAAACCAGATAAATTTATTCCATGAATATAATATTCATTGTTAAAGCTGTGTCAGTGATGATGTCATATTCACTGACTTTTATTACTGCATCTAAATAAAGTGAACTTCTATTAATTTAAAGGTCCGTGGTGTGCACACATGAAAATATTTCTGTAAACTGCGCCATTTCTATTTAATTATAATGAATATTTTATGAAACTAAAGAATTCTTTAATAACTGCATAAATCACGCTTTTATTTAAGAAAAGATGAGTATTTCTGAAGGTGTAAATGATGTCACATTAAAAAAAAATAATAAAATAAAATAAAATCTGTGATATGCCGGTATTATTATATATCTTACATAATATCAAAAAATAATTAAAATCATTTCATTGTATTAAGTTATTGTTTAAAATAAAATAAAAAAAATTCTGCATTTCAGTAACAAATACAACAATTTTATTCTTTTTAATAACAGAGGTATCGTCTTTTTTTTTTTTTTTTTTCGTTGCCATAACAATAAAATTAATTTTTACAAGTTCATGGAGGATACAAACCAATAAATAAATTAAATTTATTGCAAGTGCTGTAAATATGTAGTGGGTTGGTTAGTCAATTTAGTAAGTCCCTGTTTCTATTATAAAATGTTTCATTGATATTATAATTACGAGGTGGAACCCGTCGAAATTCGACGAAAGAAAATATTTTTAAAGAACTGTTTTATTGATTTATAATAAATCTACAAAATCAGTTAAAGTAAAAAATGCATCTTATATTGGTCAGTCTAACTCTTAAACAAATATTATTTTAAACTGAAATTAACAAAATACAATAAAACCCAGTTATCCAAAATGTTAAACGAAATAAAACCGAAATTCACCGGATTTTATAACAGACGATATTTTAAGAATAGTATACGCATATTAATTTCTATTTCTTTTTTTCAATATTAAGAGAAAATGGAGTATTTCTGTTGCCAAAATTACAAAATCGGTACTACAAATTATAAAAAAAATAACATCACAAAATTTAATTGAGATACAGCTTTAAAACGAATTGCATTTAAAAGTACACTTTTTTTCTTTATACGACGGTATAAAAATTCAAAATGTATGATGCCTAGAAGTGTAAAATTTGTAGTAGCAAAAATTGTAAAACCGATATTGCATGGAAAAGTATTGCGCACATTAATTTTTTTTCTTTCTTTCGCTTTTTTTTATTTCAAGAGAAAATGGAGTGATTGTGTTGCCACAATTAGAAAATTGATACTAAAAACTATTAAAAAATTAATATCTCAAAAATAAATTGGGATACAGCTTTCAAACAAATTGCATTTAAAAGTACATTTTTTTCTCTGTACGACGGTGTAAAAATTTAAAATGTGCGATGTTTAGAAGCGAAAATTTGCAGCAGTGAAAATTGCAAAACTGAAATTGGAGGGGAAAGTGTTGCCATTCGCAAAATGACGTATGCGTTACGCACAGATACGTTTGGCCTTTATAATATAGATTCTACAGTTATCAAGCGATATTTAAACGGAGAAAAAATAAACTATGCAGATATTTTTGAATTCGTCTTCCGGGGTATAATATTAACTTCCTAAATAATTTGGCATTTAAATAATATTTAAGGTTTAGAAACCGCATTAAAAAAAGATTTGTAGCTAAAGTTAGGTACAACATAATAATTTATGAGTTATTTTCCTTATTTTTTGTTATTTTCTAAAGTTTGTGTATCTTCATCATGAAAAGCTATGTTATCCCTATTTTAAGAGGTGGCAATTGTTTATTTAGCTCAGTATTTTACTGTCTATATAAGATTGATATATATTATACCTAATATATATTCTTTTCCGTCGAGTTTCGAAGGGTGCAGCTAGTTCCAATTAAATTATCTGTTGTTTTTAATGACTTAAATTTACTTACTTGTATGTAACTATTTCATCATATTCTTCTAGTTCTTCAACAGACACATCGTATGATTTAATCAAAGTTTCAATTTTACTTAAAATTTTAGTAACAGCAGATTTAAAAATAGTTCTACTTTATGTAAGAAATTCTCATGTTTCTGTTCCAGACATTTTTTTTTCGTGCGAATCAAAAAATAATGCAGAACTAACTTTCTAATTTGATAATTGAGTCTTTCTATATTCAAATATGTCTAAATTATTTCAAATATTTCTAAATTATTTCAAATTTTACCATCTCCGTACATCCCGCGGAGAAATACCTTATCAAATTTTTTCTAATTAAAATACTAGTATACTTTAAATAAATAATAATATAAATTCTTCTTACCTTCTTCTTACCGGGCTCTATGGGATGCACAGCGGATATCCAATGAAATTCTTGCATCTTCATTAAAGCAATAAATCCAACATAATCAAAAGAATCAAAATTATTTCACACTTGAAAAATATTTGTATTTTTACAATAAATGTAATATGTAAATATTTACAATATTTTGCACGCGCGAAAATAACATGATTTCCTTTAATGTGTTTCTATAACATTTGCCTAAATCTTATAAAATTACAATATCTAGAGAAGAACATCTAGTTTCTAAAAAACAAGATAAGTTCTTTCTTTTACGTTACCAAGGTAACGAACATCTCACTAAAAGTCGTTGCCATTTCAGACGTGAATAACAGTAAAATATCAAATAACAGTAAAAAATTGGCTGCAAAATTCAAAACAATATTAGAATCAGAAAGTCAAATTTAAATTATTTTCAATGAGAAACACTCAAAAAAATACATCAAAAAGTCATAAAGTACTTTTTGTGTTTAGTGGGGGAACGTTTCTAACGACGTTCCGAAAAGGAAAATTAAAGTGCGTGATCGTATTTTATTTGTACACTGCAATGTATTGGCCGCAAAAGACCACAACACATGACGTAATCTAGATTAAAAAACTTTATGGGATGATATGTGCCATATTCATAGGAAAATATAATTGAAAAATCAAAATAGATCTTACCTGCATAAACTTGAAAGAGAAAGTGAGCAGATTCACTCAGAAGAATATGTTCATAACATTTTTAGTAAAGAACATTTATTTATTTTTATTTATGGAGATAAATGCATAAAAAATTCTTGGAGCATATTATAGCTTTTAGACGATACGACTCTCATATTTTGTAGAGCCGGGTATGGAAGGCATATTTTCACTTTCACAAAAATATGTAAATAATAGAAGAACTCATTTTTAAAATGAGCATAACTTTTCTTCATTTCTCTTGGAGAATAAGGGGGAACAAATTTACATACGCAAATAGAAGAGGAAGTGCTCCGTCCTATGTTGTGCATACACTGTACTGCTAACGGACATTTTTAAGTGAGCAACATTCCAACACTTATAAAAAGAAAAAACGTTCCTTCAGGAGAACACAGCACTCTCTAAAACCGAAAAATATTCCTTTTCACGAAACTTTCTTCTTTTTTTTTGAAATCATAAGATGCTTCTTTCATAGACGAATAAATCCCAGAAAAAATCTCCACAAAGGGACACAAGACTTTCCCTGTCCCCTAAATAATTCCATTTTTTTTTTGTATTTAACAATGCTGAACGTTAGTCGTAATAAGTCGAACAAATCTTTTCTATTAAATTCGCATACATTATTCTTGCAGGTATTTATTATCGTAGAACTGCCGACGACTGCCCTTCATCAACTCGAAAAACCGATCCCGTCTCAACTGCTCTCATCTCAACTGCCTAAGCGACCGAGGCCGCTCCGGAAAGGAGGCGTGGGTTGCCATAAAAATAAAAATACGCCAACTGGCGAGGCAAAAGGAAGTGGCGAAAAATACAGAGGCCAAGCGCATCGCTGCGAATAAGGACACAGTATTTTAAGAATGAACTTTTATATCAGCAGAACGATGCGGAGCCAAAACTTGATACTAGGACGCACTAACTTTTAAATTACGTAATAGAAGAATAGTACCTGATAGG
Source organism: Maratus speculifer (assembly GCA_964019185.1). Classification (NCBI taxonomy): domain Eukaryota; kingdom Metazoa; phylum Arthropoda; class Arachnida; order Araneae; family Salticidae; genus Maratus; species Maratus speculifer. The sequence continues at coordinate 161,633,515 of OZ025292.1, read as the reverse complement.
ACAATAGGCGGAGTCATAAAGCGGAAGTCGACACCCCATCGAACATTCTCGAAAAGACTAGAAACCTCCAAAACCGGAAGGAACAAAATTTTTAACTGATTTCAACATTTGAAATCAACAAAAAGTTAGGTAATAAAGATAACTTTACAGGGGAGATTTAAAAAGGCGAGAATTAAGATAATTTTTAGAATGCGAAATATATAATAAATGAATAAAGATAAAACCAAAAATAGACGATAAATTAAATTAAATAAAAAATATGGCAGTGGTTAAGAGTAACCACCACAGTACTTAAGATATTCTACGATATTCCGGGGGAGTTTGAATCACAATTGTTTTCACAATTTGCATCACAGATTCTACAGAATGTATGTTTTAATATATATATATACTTCTTAGGTTCATGCATTCTGTTACATTCAAATGAGTGTAGCGCATTAAAATGCATTCTAAACATTTTTCTCCATTGACTGTAATGTAACGGAATATTTTTGATTGTCCGTGTAATTGATCAATTCATCCGATTTTCATAAAATTTGAAATGACTCGACAAATTTATTTAATAATTTTAAATTTTAAATTTCAAACGATTCGGTTGGTTAGTTTTTGCGTTGATATATGCGAACAGACGGATAGACGGACGGACTGAACGATAAAAATATGTGCTACGTATTTACGTAATTACGTAAGTATCTAAATAATAAATATATTTTGAAATATATTTTATGGTTTCGCACTGAAAAGGTGAAAACGAAACTATTATTAGATAACTCCTGCTTTTGTCTGTTTTTCACAGCCTTTTACCGATTAACTATGGAAAGTACTTTAAAATTAAATCTTCATGTAATAAGATTTAAATGAAATAAAAGAAAGGGTAAGGCATCATAACTTAAAACATGCTTCGGTGGAGGACAAAAAAAACCCTTTGGGAATCATTGTTTTAGATAATCATATATAAATATTGTTTAAAAGCTGAGAATTTGTTTAATTAAAAAAAATTGTAGAAGGTTATTTGATAGACCTATTATCGCTTCTTAAAAAAAAACAATTATGTATATAGCTGTCATAAAAAGTGTATTTAAATGGAGATTTTATCATAAAATATATACAAAAATCTAATTTATAAAGCATGCGGCAGTAAATATGAAAATAAGCATGAAATGTATTTCATTTTAATGCAAGTTTAAAAAAATGAAAAAAAAAATCGACATAACAAAAATATGTGTCACATGACACCCAAAAACATTCGAAACTAATGTTTTATCTCATATTGTACTGGAACAAAATTTTAAAATGGCAATATAGATTTACTTGCAGGGAGGAAAAATAACTGTAATTTAAACGTCGAACAACTTCTCTTACTTTAAATTGCACTTTTGGAGATTCTCTCCCGAGATGCTTGAAATAATTTAGCAGTCAATATCATATCTCAACATTTTTTCCTATATCAGCGGGCAAATTTATCTGTCAGAGCTTGCAATGGATATAAACAGTGAAAAATTTAGTCTGAAGAATTCTTCTTACGATGAATCTTTTATTTAGCATAATAGAGGGTGTATTCCTACAAATTTTGAAATATGCGCTAAAATATCTCCAGAATAAAGTTTTTTATTTCCCATGCAGAATATATTTCAATTATACTGAGATAAAGATACAGTTAGATAATTTATATTTTTAAATTATCAAACATTGTTTAAAGTATTTTTTAGGGTTCTGTATTTGAGAAGTGAAAACGGAGCTATAATATTATTACTCCTATTTCTGTCTGTCTAACTGTCACAGCTCTTCTACTCCTAAACTTTTGAGAGTACAAAGATCAATCTGTATGTATGTGTGTGGGGGGAGAGAGTTATAAAGACTATTGACCCACATATTTTCTGATATTTAAACATTTACAAAACTACTTAGGACTTATGCATAGAGAGGCTGATTAAACTTTTTTTATTAAAAAAATCTTTTGTTTGTACATGTTTGGTCGGGTACCATGTGAAAACTTTCATAAAACTAAATCCAAAAATATAATTTTTTTTAAAGTTAGGTAGTTTATTACGTCGAAAATGTAGCCTAAAAATATATTCCCCCACATGTAATACTTTCTAAAATCTACTGCAAATAACATTTTCTGAAAAAAGTAGAGGTAAGAGACATCAATATAAAATTTACAGGAATACTATTGTGATTACTCTAGGCCCTACAGTTTTTGAGAAAATCCCATTTTCTCGTTACACACAAATTTAGATTTTTTGTACATTCAGCACTGGGATTTACGAACGCTTGGAGGTACCTGTCGTATTAGATGTATAAAAGCATCCTTGATAATGATTTTCGAAAAATCGTGGGTAACTAACCGAGATATTGACGCTGAAAAACACGAACCGTTTGGACATACACGTATTAAGTTTAATTCAGAAGGAAATTATAATGTTAGAGCTAGGGAACCAGAAACATTAACACATGATTAAGATTAGGTAAAAAAAATTGTTTCTTAAAATTCAAAATGACGCCAGAGTACTTTATCCAAAATTAGTGCAGCGAAAGAAAAATAATCAGCCACTTGGTGTGATTTAGTATTTGAGTTAAGAAAAGTTATATGTTAGTATTTGTATTTATGAAAGAATAGATTATCTGTCGTGATGTATCTAATTTGAAAGCTTTGGAAGAAATCATAGTAGGCGATCAAATCAAGCTAACAAGGAAGGTCTCCATTGGGGGCATACTCAGAATCTTTTGAAAAAAATACGAATTAAACTACTCATGTAGGTAATAAAGGATCAGTGAAAATTAGCGGCGGAATTACATTATTAAATATGTAAAAAAATAAAATAGTTTGGAATAATTGGCGTGAAAAGCTGAAAGCGACGCGGGATTTGGCGAGCAATGCATTTCCACGCCAAAAGCAGACGATTTTAACGAATCTGAAAATTGATTTTAATTGACTTCAACTTTTTAAAATCTGCAGCATTTACTGCAACGTCACTCCACTACTTTTATAGAATATCTCTCTTCTGACCAATGAGAATGTTCCAAAGCACGGTCAATTGACCGCGTCATACACTGCTAAAAATCTGCTGCATTTCGTTGCAACGCACTCCACCGCTTGTATATAATATCTCTATTCCAATCAATGAGAAAGCTCCATTTCACGGCCAAGTAACCGTGCTGCAACAAAATACAGCAGATTTTTAACAGTGTATTTTTCAATTTGGAACAATTTTAATCAATTTAAATTGTGTTTTAAATGATAAAATATTTTAATTTCATTTTGTTAAAAGTACATATAAACGAATATGACAAAATTACACTTAAAGTAAAGTAAAAATGCAAAACTAAAATTACTCAAACTAAACTTATTTAAATAAATTGAACATAGAAAGTTTTTTCTTTAAAAAGTATTCGAAGCGTAAAAGCGTATTTTTCAAATTTTCGTTTTTTCGCCAACCGGAGATATATCGCCAAATAAACGAAATTTTTATTATTTTTTTACGGACGTAATAAGGAAATTCCGCCGAAATTTTTTTTATAAACATATATAACTGTATGAGAAGAACATTCTGTAATTTTTTCAGATTTTTCTGAGTATGCCCGCATGGAGACCTTCCTTGTAAGATTAACAAAAGAATTGAAGGAACATTTTCTGATGATCTTCCCCAAAATAAAAAATGTTTATGTGATAGCAAGTAAATTAGTTGATTATGAAATGACAAGATGTAGTGTTAAATTCATGAATTGAAATTCACATCACTTTGAAGGCAAAAAATAAAAATTCTAGAAAACAGTAATACGAAACTATAGTTACCAGCTCACAGTTTTAATAATTTAAGAAAATAACAATTTATATATAATACAGCTAATGTAAATTAATATTCTTATTTTAGCATAAGTGACGGGATACAAATAAAACGTTTTATATGTAACTGTCCTTGTCACGTATATCACGTCTTATTACTGGAAATAGCACTCAAATAAATAATAGCAGCCAAAACCGCGATTATCCAATCACAAAGAAGTGAAATGAGCAGTAATCGAAGAACAAAATGCACCAAGCCGGATCGCATGATCAAAATCTATATTAACGTGGGAAAGGCTCAGGTTTTCATTGACGCAGGAAATGATATCAGTCTGGTGAGTTATGAATACTATGAAAAGATGGAATCTCTAAGATTATTTTCAAATAATATCTTTTTGTGAGGCCTAAATCAGGTTGTTGTAAACGCTAAAGGATACTTTCCGTATGAATTAAACTTTAACCCCTTCGCGACGGAAGCGTTTTACGATATTTTCAATGTTTGTCTCCGTTTTCTAAAAGCAGAAATTTGAGACTTTCTGAATCGAAAAAATGCTTCGATTGAGTAAGAAAAATTTTATAGTAAAAGTTTTCTGGTGGAGATGAACAAGGATTCTTAACCCGTTCGCGACGGAGCGCGCATTTCGAAGCGCGCATCTGAGGACGGAGCGGGGAAATTCGATTTCATCTTCAGGACCGAAGGATTTTGCGCAGCTAAGCCTAACTCGTGTAATGTGTTCTTTAAAAAATTGTAAAACATTCATTTTTCCATGTAACCTTTTGAAATTTACATGCATGGAGTGGGTTGTTACTATGTATATTCACACAAAAAATGAGTTATGTTCAACGATATCATATCATATATATTATAAAGCAGAAGTTCTGAAACTTCCAAACGGGTGTTTTCAAAAACTACCCGATGGATTTTTTTGCCGATTGTATCATTCGATAGGAAATATTTTTCCGAAGGTTTATGATTCAAATTTACAGGGATAACTCTGATTTTTCGTAGTAAATTTCGTATTTTTCGGTTATTTTTGACAACAGGGTTGCCAGTAGCTGTTTTTGGCGAAAATTATAATTGCTAAAAGAATTAAAATGGCTATATCTATTAGAAATATTATAAATATCTTGCAAATAATAGCAGAAAATAACTACTGATAATATTAATAATAATAAAGAAAGACCGCTTAAATGAGGCGTAATATTATAAAAATATATTTATCTTGAAAATGAAAAAAATATTTGTAATGCTTAAAAAATAAATTAACGCGAAATATAACAATTGGTTCAATTTTTGGCGACTTATCCCTGGTGTTAGAATAAAAACATGAATTTCAGAAATTGATTAAATGAATTTTGAATGATAGTTATTTCCCTTTTCATTATTTTCTTTCTCTTTTTTATCGAATTTCCGTATAATATAACTTACAGCAGAAAAAGGCAGATCTGATTGTAAAAGACCCTGTAAGTTGTGAGTTACTATTCGTTTCTATACCATTTTCATCTTGCTTTTGTCGCCAAAGAATGTGTTTTTAAGCCGAAAATGCACTACTGACTTAATGCCTGACTTAGGTTCTTAATGGTCGCAATAATGTTGTTGTTTTCAAGTGAAAATAGTTTTTAGAGTATATTTTAATCGTAAATTATATAGATATGAGTATAACTCTTTTATTTCTTTTTGCAAATGTTTTTATTGTTAATTTAATTTTTCTTGCTCAATTTCGTCAATTTCACTTACAGGAAAAATTACAGTTTTAAAATTTAGAAACTGAAGAAGGAAAGATTATCCGGTCGATTAAAAATCTACCGCCGAATTCCAAGATTAAATGTCAATAATGGATGATCGTAAATGTCACATTCACTTGACATTAAGCATAATGTAAATATCAATTATGTCATCAAGTGATTTTTTATTCGACATTTTATTTCTACTTTTATATATGCTCTACTAATTTGCTTTTCGTTATTTAAATGAAAATTTATGCTAATCCATATAATCTGGCTTATAGTTTGGCATTTTGTATAATTTGGCGAAATTGGTCGACGGTATAACCAAGTAGTACGGAAAGAAAAATTTTGCAATTTAAAGAAAATTTATGCAATTATGCGTTATTACTATAGATAAATTCAACATTTTGAAATAAAAAATTCTCTCTGAATAGAATTTACAAGTCTTTTTTAGCTGGCCATTTCCTCTTCAATATTTCTTCAATCAATATTTCGCTATTCTCTTTCGCGCAGGCTAAAAAAATGTATTTTAAATATTTTATTAGATAAAACGTAAAAAAACATTTTTCTATTTTTTTAAAAATATTTTTAAAATCTAATTCTACCATTATGTGTCTTACAGGACAAAATAGCAGAATTACTTTTAAAAATAGTTTTATCTGTTAATTGTATGTTATTTGTTTATTTGGGTGTTTGAATTTACTTTTGTCATCAAACAATGCGATTTTATAACAAGAAGGCATAAGCCGGAGCGATGTTCGCAATTACTAAATTCTCTCACTCTCTTTTAAATGTGTGAGAGCATTTTTAGGATATTTTTTTATGTGTAATTGCAGAGCTGCCAACTTCTACGCCTAATTAAATCACATAAACATGTTTGAAACCACAAAAATGTTTTAGTAAAATGTATGCCAAATATATTCAATGTTGTGCATTACAACACATATTGTTAATTATTTACAAAATTTTCTGTTTTTAACATGTTTATTTGACTTTAAATAGGCGTAGTAGTTGGCAGCCATGTAATTGTAAATATATAAACAGCAGTTATAGCAAAAAGAAAAAAATGCGTATAATGTTTAAATTTTAGTATAAATGTCTTCCTCATCCAAACTGTAAAATAATTTAATTGCAACTTTTTAAAGTTTTGGCGCAGATGTCATATACGCACAAAATTCGCACGATTGCAACAAAATGGCGATTTTATGCCATACATGGTAAACCGACTATGGTTGTTTATTTATTAATAAACTATTTATTAACTTTCATTTTGTTTTTCAAAATAATATAAATCATTTTGTTCTATAGCAGTTAATTAAACTTTTTTAATTTATTAATTTTTTTGAAATAATAGAAAATAATTAATAAATATTTATGAAATTGAGTTTTCTCTAAATTGGCGCCAGAAAAAAATTGCGCCAATGTGGTGCATACATGACATCTGTGTCAAAGTTTTTTCATTATACAGAAGTAGGAAAAATGCAGTATAAATACGATTAAAGTTTTTTCCAAATATGGAAATTTTTTCACAGATTTGGTCATATACTCATCGAGGTATCTCAATGGTACCAAAATGGTGTTATTTTCCTTATATGGTAACCCAGCTATAGTTTATCTGATGATAAGATGTTTATTTACTTTCATTTTCTTTTTTGAAATGATATTTGTTGTTTTGTTCTACAGTTAATTTTTTATTTAAGGTTAATTGCTGTTTAAAATGATAGAAAATAATAGAATATTTATAAATTTCTTTGGTATTCTAAAAAAAGGATTTTGGCACATTGTAGTTGCAAGAAAATCGTGCTAAACCTATTGCGTAATGATGTCTGTGTAGGAATCTTTTGTGAAATATGAAAAGTATAAATTGGCTATTACTTGATTATCACGTCAACCAATTTCGCCAAATCATTCGCAAAATTATACAAATTTAACTAACTTTATCTTAAATACGAAAGAGCAAATAATTCTGTTTTCATTTTTCAGGAGGAAATTTTGCAATAATAAAGAAATTGTTGTAAAGAGAATTTTAATGTTTTTTTTTTTTTTTTTTTTTTTTTTTTTTTTTTTTTTTTTATCGTTGGCAACTTGCTGTAACGAAAAATGTTCATTTTTTTTCCTGCCATTGTTTTGTAAGAGCTGGTTTTGTCAAAGCCATGTTAAGGTGGTATTCAAATTTTTGAACCCTTCCCAATTACCACCCCTTGGTTCGATTTTGCTCATTTGCAATTCCCACTGAGATATTAACCATCTCATTGTACTTGGCGAGTTTGAAGATGATTCTTGCATAATTGTGCCTTTTATCGCGCGGACAAAATTTAATATATATATAAAGTTTTTAGGTGGGAGTAGCTTTGGGTTCATGGCTTCACATAATAAAACGTTGTGAAGAAATTTTTCAGAAGTTGTACCATGGTAACGACTGTAATAATTAATATTTCTTCAGATAAGAAAAAATCCTGTGGCCATAATGGTCTCAGTTCGCTTCCAAATATGCACTGTTAGTAATAAACTAAAATAGTTACTTCTAAATAGCTGATTTTTGTGCAACATTTAAGATAATTTAATATGACAATGTTGTCTAAATCGTTTTCAGCAATGAGCAAGGTGCTGCTAGAGGTCCAAATTATTTAAAATACAAATTTAAATTCACCAATTCGTTTCATCCACAGTTGATTTTGAAATATTGACCTGCGCAGCGGGCATAACCTGCTAGTATATATATATATATACATATATATATATATATGTCGCCTGAATTTATCTCCTTTTTAAAATTAAATAAGTATTTTAAATCCAAAACTACTGTAATTGAGTGAACCAGTACCCTCGTGGTCCCCTTAAAAAATTGAACTGATACGTAGAATTTTATTAATACATTGTGAAGCAGACAATAACTTCGAAAGAATATGTTTAGACATGTTTTTTGAGCTATACTTACTTATGTAACGTGATAAGTTTTGTAAGTATTTTCCTCATTTATGTTTTTCCTTTCTGAAAGTTTTTTCACAGATTGTTTTCAAGAAAGTAACATTTTAAAATGTTAACATCTCCCACTTTTTGTGCCTGAAATCATATTTTGTTTGAGGGTTCATACACAAAAAGTCACGAATATGGTAAAAACATTCTCTGTTTCCCCTACCAATAACAATGATGGCTATATTGGGGCCCATTATTACGTTAAAAATTACATTCATTGAAAATATTTCAAGTAAAATATCGATACTGATCAAATAGTGGAAAACCTTGAAAATATTTGCAAGACATTGAGCACTATTAAATAAATAGTAGCTTTACATTAAAATGCATTCAAAAGATCGCCAATATTCTAGAATTGTCGGCCTCAAATTGGAAATAATGGCAATGAAATGGAGATCTATGTGTTACCAATATCGGTGCAGTATTGGCAAAAATGTTACCACTCTAGTTTTTATATAAAAATGACTTTTTAAATATACGTAATAAACATTTTAACAAATTATTTAGCCCTCAAAATAGTACAGTATGATCTCACATCACTTATGTAAGTTTAATATAGCAACAAACGAAATATTTTCCTAATTTAAAAAATATTTCTATTAAAACAGCAATAGTTTTGCTTCTAAATAATTTTTAAGACATTTCTTAAACAAAATAAGCGTTTTAATGAAGCTGTTTTATTAACAAATAAGACTAATTAAATAAAACGTGTGAAAACTTCTGCATGTTAGTGTTTATTGCTTATTATAGAAACATACATAAAAAACAAATTTGAAATGTTTCTTGAAAAACAGTTCTGAAAATTCAACAATTATATATAAAAATATAATAAATCATAAAATATTTATCAAATAAAAAATATTGCATAGTAATAAATGAAAAGTTAATAAAACTATACTAAAATAAAATATGCATTTCGCTGAATTTGTTCATTATAGCTAGATATAGATATATATAGTAATATATTATAAAATGAAATATTAAATAAAATTATGTATAATATGAATCATCACTTTAAAATATCAAATTACTTATGTTATGCTACACGTGATATATTAAACAAAAGTTGTTTTAAGCCATTTTATTTTAATATATCACTTATAGCATAACATAAGTAATTTGATAGATAAGGATTGTTTAATAATAATGAGTTAACTTGAATAATAAATTAAAATACATTCATCAAAGAATTTATTGATGTTAAAATATCTTTAGTTATATCTTATGCATTAAATATTTAAAACTATAAATAAAGTTATGAAATTAAAAGTAATTAATAGTGAATGAAATTAAATAGTAATTTTAAATAAATATAAAAATGCCATTAATGTTGAAAGTATTTTTGAAATTGAAAATATATATATAACTGAACATCAAATAATGCATGGAATATATTCAATTATAACAGCTAAAACGGATTTTTGATTCCAAATATGCATGCTAATGTATGCGCATAGTCTTTAAAATAGTCAGAATTTAATAAAAGATATCGCGTAAATATTTATTATTAATTTAAAACGAATTAATTTAAACAAGCGTGAAAAGTAAAATCGAAAGAGGAACGCAGAAAAATATTCTTAATTTAGTGGCGCTGAGAATATATTATCAGCGTATCAGCTCTCACAATCAGTATGTAACACTTTTCTTTCATTCTTCTTCTTATTTTTTTAACTGTGAAGCACTTGTGAAATAAAATAAAAAGATAAAAAAGATAAATCTTTCTTTCTAAAAGAAAGAAAACACGAAATCTTGATGACGTCGATTTTTGTAACTAAATAGTATTTCTGATCGAGATAAAAGCGCAAAAAATAAAGCCATGAATCAGATGTTCATGTTATCATTCGTAATCGTAAATGTGCTTACTAATACGCTTACTTGAGTAAATTATATGCTTTCTTATGATCCTATTCTTAAACCGCAAATTTTCCTTCTGAAGTTCAGTGGCATTATTTCTAATAAAGAAAAATAAAGTTTTACTAGACGCGCAAAAAGATTTATGAAACACAAAGACGTGATGAAAAAATAATCTTTTTCCCATTGTAGTATTTCCATAAAAAATAAATTCGCGTGGATTAAAAAAAAAATGTTTTCATTAGCTTTCCTAGTTTGAAGGAGAAGTCTTCTTCCTTAATATACATTCAAATAGAATTAGGATAAATTTTTATATGCTAACCTGTGAAAAACAAAACGTTCCGTTTGATCGGCATCAATGGTAGTCTCGCGGGATGTGAGTACAAACAGCGCCGGCATGAATGGTAGTCTCGCGGGATTTGAGTACAATCGGTGCCGGCTTAATAGTGGACGCTCGTCCCCAAGGGGTTAAGATATTTCTACGGCACGTTTAAGTGTCACTTGCCATATTGGGATTAATGGTTTTTTAATCGCAGCAAATTTGTATGTGTTGCATGTGATATTTTATAGTGGTATATTGTGTTTAGCAAATTAAATTTGGCGATAGGTGGAAACGGAATTAAGATCGTCTGCAAACGTAACAATTTTCAAGTCAGTTGCATTGCAGTTCTGAAGAAATCTATTTTAAAATTAAAACATGTAACCAGAAGTAGTAATAAAATGAAAGCGTCAACGTTAGATAATTCACATAATGAGAATTGGGAATCATTGTTTTAGATAATCATACATAAATATTGTTTAAATATATACTGATATAAATGAGAATTTTATAGTTGAAAATAATAATAACGCATTAATTAATTTCTTGATTAATTTAATGAGCGTCATAGAGGATGATTATATTGATTTGAATGAGTGAGAAATTTGATAAGATTAAAAACAAATATATGAATTTATAAAAGGAATCAAATGAAATAAATCAAATGAAGATGACGGATGAGCAAGATTTATCTAATAAATTACATTTAATTTAAATAAGTATTACTTTAACATTTCATAAAAATATCACTTTAGAATATCCATATATTTTAATCCTAAAATATCAGACGCCATTCTCTTATCATAAAAAACCATTGTAAACTTGATTAACTCTTGAGTAATATTGATACATAAAATATTCACTGCTCGTTATAGTGAATATTCACTGTAAGGAAGAATGAATTTTCGCTCATTGGGATTAGTAACTATTTACTCTTTATTTTTGTATCAAAGCAGCGTAATTTTCCAGTTACATTATGAAATAGATTTTTTGATAATTAAGAAGTGACACACTTTGGTGCTTTGAACTATTTCACTCAGTATATTGGTTCAATGTTTAGCAAGAATTTTTAAAAATGTATAACCCAAACATTTATCCTTGTCAACAGAGTGAGATATATCACTCGCGACAATGAAATGACACATTTCACTCTCGACAATAGAGTGAAATATTTTATCTCTCTAGGGTGTGGATAACTACACTCTTTAAAGAGTGTATTTTTATAATATCATCTCCAAAAAGAGTGAAAATAAAACATACTTTTCCAAATCTCCCAATTTCAGAGTGTAACAAAACAAAAAAAAAAGCATTTTAATTACTGTTATAATGTAATTGTGAAACAGAAATTTGCTTTCAAAACTAATAATTTATTCTTATTCAGAATTATGATGCGTTATTCCTTTATACTTTTTTCTAAATTCATGCATTATTAAGAGTAAACACACAGATTAAAAAAATATTAGAAGAAGAATATTTTTAAACAATTCATTGCACAAGGAAAAATTATCATGCATTCGCGTCTATTTCTAATAATAAAATGTCCCACAGGATAAAAAATAGAAAATAGAAGTATTGATAAATGATTTTTTTAAATGCATGGTAAATATTTGAGTCCCATAAAATCTCCTTTAAATTCTATACCGATTTTCAAAGAAGATATTAATTTTTCTATCATTTGGCTAAAAATATTTTTTGTTATGTGAAATGTATCAATATTTCTAATGGATACGATATTTGAGCTTATATATCCGATTAAAATAGTAATAAATATTATTAAATCAATACATATTATACATTTATGATTTTTTTAACTGTTTTCCCTGTTTCTTACATTTAAACAAATGTTCTAAATAAAGTTTCAACTATCTTTTTTTTTTTTAAGCGGACAAATTGAAAGCGGAATATTTATAAAATCTTTTATCAGTTTTCCGCCATTGGAACTTTTTAAATGTTTAAAATTTAGGAAAATTAGATTACTGAAAGAGAAAAATAACTATATTTTTACTTTCTTCTATATTTACAAGAAGAAAGTATTGGATTCATGAAAGTTTTCGACGGGTTTGTACATTTTAGAAGGTCCTGAACACGTTTTGACTATTTTTAGAAAATGTCTGTGTGTGAGTCTGTCCGTCTGTCTGTCTGTCCGTCTGTCTGTCTGTCTGTATGTGACAAAAAAATTGTGGGCACTCTATCTCAAGAACTAATGCTCGAAATTTAATAAAATTTTATATTCAGTTAGACCTTGATATGAATTGGTGCCTATTGGTTTTTGGTGAAAATTGGCCTGCAGGTGACGCTGCTATACTACGTTTTTCATGATTTTCAAGATTGCTATATCTCAAGAACTAATGCCCAGAATTTCACCAAACTTCAGATTCTGTGACCCTTTAATACACATAGACGCTGATTAAGTTTTGATGTAAATTGGCCAGCAGGTGGTGCTGCTATGCCACATTTTTCATGATTTTCATGATAGCTATATCTCAAGAACTAATGCACAGAATTTCACCAAACTTCAGATTCCGCGATACCTTGAGATATATAGCCGCTGATAAGGTTTTGGGGTGAACTGTCCTATAGGTGGCGTTGCTATGCTACCTTTTGCACGATTTTTGCGATAGCTATATCTCAAGAACTAATGCAGAGAACTTCATCAAATTTTAGATTCTGTTACACTAGAATATATAACATAATTAAACGCTGATTTCATTTTGGTATTAACCTTGCAACAGGTGGTGCAGCTATGCTGCATTTTGCGCGATTTTTCCGATAGCTATATCTCAACAACCAACGCACAGAATTTTATCAAACTTCAGATTTTGTTACAAAATGACATATAACATAATTACACATGATTACGTTTTGTTATAAATCCTTCAATTGATGGTGCTGCTGTGCTATATTTTACACTTTTTTTAACTAGCTATATCTCAAGAACTAATGCACAGAATTTCATCAAAGTTCAGATTCTTTTACACCATAACATAATTAGACGCTTTTTTACGTTTTGGCATAAATTGTCCAAGATATGGTGTTGCTGTGCTACGTTTTGCAATTTTTTTTGTTATAACTATATCTCAAGAACTAATGGACGAAATTCCATGAAATTTCAGATTCTGTTAGGTCTTGACATAAATAGATGCTTATTAGGTTTTAGTATAAATTACCCAAAATGAGGCACTACTGAGCTCATTTTCTCAGAATATTAATTAAATTTTGCGTTTTAAGCTTTTCGGATACCAGAATCTCATTAGGCTAGGTCAAATGTTCGAGGAAATTCGATAGTGGGTAACTTTGAGGCCACCACGTTTTTTTTTTTTTTTTTTTTTTTAATATTAAAATGTACTTATGAGATAGAAGAAAGTTTTGGGACTGACACATCCAACTAGTTTATGTTGTATATATAGAGGTGGCCAAATTTGTAGACATTTTTAGATAGCATCCATTACAAAAAGTAAAAAAAACTACCTATTGCAGCAGTCCGGGCAAACCCATCGGTAAATTTTTCTATATTTTCGTCGATCATATATATATATATATATATATATAATTGAATTTTGTCATGCTGTAACTTTCGAATTTATGGACCAATTTGGATGAAATTTTTTATATGCATAATAGGAGCACTAATGTCTCGACCGAGTTTATTGACCAGCTTCATAAAGCATCTTGTTTCAAAATAGTGGCAATTTGGTTCTTTTGAATTTTTTATGTTTTTTTAACTTTGTATACTTATGGAAAATGTTCCGTTTCACAAAATGCAAACTCTTATATATCACTTTAAACAGAATGTTAGAAATATCAAAATACATTTTAAACAGTCACACAATGTAAGATAACAACACATGTCATTTTAAAGAAAAAGTTAACAGCAGTTTAAAACGAACAGTTTAAAACAAATGTTTTATGTTTAAGTGAAAACATAAATCTTTCCATAAGTGTCCATAAATTTACATGGCCTCCATTTTGAAACAAGGTGGCGGTTGAAGCTGGCCAATAAACTCGATCGAGACATTAGTACTTAAACCATGCATACAAACAATTTCATCCAAATCGATTTACAAATTCGAGAGTTACAGCGCGAAAAAAAATTATTATATCTGTATCTATATCTATATCTATATCTATATGGATATATCTATTTACAGGGTGGTCATATAAAATCTTTGTCGATATATCGAACTCTAGCTGCCGGCCCATTCAACCGATCGAGATGAGATTTTAGATATAGTTATGAGGGCGTATCGAAAAAATCCAAATTTCTTAGATCTTTTTGCGGTAGTGCGGAAAAGTTGTAAATTATCTTCCTTAAAAAGTGTGCTAAATCTTAAAACTGTCGGTTGATATCTTCTGTCAACTCAGTGGAGTGAAAGTTCCGAAAATTGGACTAAAAATGATTAAAATGGAAAACTTGATAAATAATCAGAAAGTTCGTTGATCGGTTTGGAGTAGTGCTTAAAAGATACTACTTTTAAACAACAACTTTTTTTAAACAACAGCTGTAAAAAGTTTTAGAATTACAGGTCAATATCTTCTGTCGCGTCAATGAGCTTAAAATTTCAAACATTGGACTAAAGTGATTAAAATACAAAAAGTTAATAAATAATCAGAGATCTCGTTGATCGTTTGGGATAGTGCTTAAAGTCATTATTTTTTACAAACAGAAACTATAATAAGTTTTGGAATTATAGGATAATATCTTCTGCCGCATCATCGATACCAAATTTTAGAAATTTAAGGCAAAATTTAAAATAAATAAACGCCTCACTTACCTCATTTTGATGCTAACAGAAACTTATTTTCGAACACACAAACAGCAAAAGCATTACAACTTGTAATAATTTTTTATCTCAAATTTTGACATGTGTTTCCTGGATTGTAGTGTCCCTCTAAGGAATCTATCCGTGTTCTGCTGTCCAGCTGTTTTTCCAGAGGCTGCAGTAACTAGTTTAAAAATTCGCTCGACTGCTTGTGTGTGCGAAGGAAATTTAATAAAGTCCCAGCAGTCCATTGGCGCACCGTTCTGTATCATCTTCAGAAGTTCTTCAGAACTGATCTTTCTAAGAACTGGCGGCGATGTTACACAGCAAGATTGCCAGTCAATGAGATCTACATAATCTGTAGCTTCAAAGTTAATAGTGGGAATAACAAATCTGAGAACACAGTTTTTAACTGGGCTAATTTCCCTTGCCTTGATAATCCGTCGAGCTGCAAGGGTCCTAATATGATGTCTCTCATCAGTTAACATGGCCAAAAGTATATTTTCTGGAGCTTCAAAGTAAGCATTGCGAGAAATAACTGGTTCAATTACGTCACGATACATCTTAGGCAAACAGCGAGATGAACTGATGAAACGCCATGGGTGTCTAGCGCCGTTCTTTATGGAATGATGAATTTTAATTCGGAACCACGTGGGTGCGTAGACTCTCTGAATGAACACAACCAAAGTTAGTAACTCATTTGATGAGTTTGATGTGGATATATATAACCTCAGTATTTGATTGGCAGTTGTTGGCCAGCGAGCAAAGTTCAACGTTACCGGTTCCCGGTTAGCTAAATTTGAACAAACACCAGAACTAATAACGGCGCAAATGTCTAATAAATATTTCTGATTTGAACTGAGGATGGTGGAATCAATATCTGGCAATTTGTATTCAATGCTAGTAAAAGCAACAATTGGAAGTTTTTTGCATCCTTTGAGGTTTTATCCAATGACTCTGGTGTAAGATGTGGGTCCATATGACTTACCGTCTATGGACTCAAATAAGTGTCGTAATGGCAACTTGTTGAAGTGAAGTAAGCATATAATACATTACAATGGCCTCTGAAGTTTCATTTCAAGTCTGCGGATTACACCATTAGACACTCCTGTGTTCACTACAGTGCCGTCACACCCGAGAACAATAACATTGCGAAAATCATCTAATAAAGTACTTGTTACGTATTCATAAATGCTATTAGCTATGTCAAGACTAGATCCACTTTCAGGAGTAACATGTCCTACTTACGTAGATTCAGGCTCTGATACAATACAGTAATGCGATTCTACAACTGTTCTTTGAAACAGCTTGTCCTCGAGTGTTTCTAATGTTAAGGTTTTGTCATGCCGCCTATCGAAATAAAGTCCATATAGAGATGAATGATTTTCGTTTTATAATGCCAATAATTTTTTATAAATCCTTGATTTTTCTCTTCATATCTTATTTTTGTCTGTGACGAGACTGGCATCAGATTCTAATATTAATCCTAAATCTCGCATAACACTTGATGCAATAGCAATGGCAACTCGTTGCCATCTCTGCTGGATACACCATATCTTTCACTGACAAGAACTGTGTTATCCAGCCTTAAATGCATTTGAGAACTCCTTGGGGGCTGCTTAAGAGACGCTGTGTAAGCGTGTGTTTGGTATTCGTTTAGTCTTCCACCCACTCTATATCCATTACACCTTCTGTTTCGTTTTCACATTCGTGACATGATGAATGGCTAGAAGTAGAAGCAGGAGACGCCTGTTTTGACGCAGATCGAATAGCATCCTTTTCTTTTCGTATTTGACGTTTCTGAAGTCGTTTTGTTTCAATAATATCGACACTTCCAAAGGGCATTTTTTTTCTCCGTTCATTGGTCAATGAGGAATGCCTGCTCTTTCAAAGGAACTTTACTTTCTTTGGGAAAAAAACACTCCTTAAAAATCGTACATTTGCAGGCACATATGCCCAAAAAGTTTTTACGCTTCCATTTAAAACTTCTCAATCTTTTCTAAAGTGGTCTTACTTTTTTCCACACGTTTTATATTTTTCATAATTAATCGATATTTCCCATGATATGCGTGTATCATATCACAAACACGCTTATGTGAAACTGAAGGAATGGATGCATCGATGTATAAATTTTCAACCATCAAAGACAAATTTTCGGCAATAACTGAAAAGCATGGTTCTTTGTTTCCACCAGTTTCGCAACCAATACGCCATTTCTCGTGAGCGCAACATTTTATGACATCCTCATGGGTTGGCAGCGTGCGCGAAAAATCCTTCGGTGTTCCAAAAATGGGGCATTGCATAATCAGTGGACTTGAGAACTTCGACTGCGGTGATTTTGGCATTTTTAATATATACTAATATCATTTATTAGAAAATAGTGACGAAATATATAAAAACCGCAAGATAAATTCCTTAAAAAACGATTGCAGTGCAAGCACGTATAACGATCACACACTTATTGAAAGGATACTGCTACAAACGAGTTAAAACCGGCTGTGATACGCGGATTCATATGGCGTAGGCAGAAAGTGAGAGAACACGTGATTTACTGGTCACTCTCATTTGGTTTTCAAAGGCAAGATAGGGGTGTTTCACTTTTTTGGCAGAGCGCCAAACCCAGGTCTCTCTCGATTATGCAAACAGCAAATATTATAGTTATGCAGAAAAGTTCTGAAATGCGGCAAAATTTCCGAAATTCGATGCGGATAAGGCGACAGAAGATATAAAATTATAATTCTAAATTTTTTCGTAGTTGTTTCTATTTAAAAAAAAAAAATTAACATATTAGCACTACCCCAACTGATCAACGAAATCTGTAATTATTTATTAATTTTTGTATTTTAATCATTTTTTGCCCAATTTTCGGAACTTTCAGCCCACTGAGGCGACAGAAGATATCAATCCATAGTTTTAAGATTTAACACACATTTTAATGAAGACAGTTCACAACTTTTCCGCACTACCGCAAAAAGATCTAAGAAATTTGGATTTTTTCGATACGCCCTAATAGTTATTCGTAGGTATGAGTTCAATATTCTGTCAACGGCAATAAATTCGCGCTCGCGGTTACGGTTATAGCGATAGAAACTCGAATTTTTCAAATGGCAACGCCCATTTTTTTTCCTTCGCAAATTGCTCAGTGCATGCTAAATCCTTAAAGAGCGTTGGAACGGTGCGAGTATCAAAATAAACGGACGCGTTGTGCTCGCTCAAAAAACAACTCTGCGAAGAAAAAAAAAGGATCACGGCGCACGAAGGAAATTTGCATATGACAAAGGCAAAACATCAATTACGGAACGCCGTTTGCCAGATAGTCAGCGTAGAAAACGGATAAAAAGTGAAATGAGAAAGTTAGTTCTTCAGTCGGAAGCTTGCACATGCCGACGAAATGACTCTTCTAACGAAAGTTCATGGTGAATATTAAAACTATTTTATCAGAATGGGATGAATGCTGCAAAAACTTTGCGTGTTTACCGTCTGAACCATTGCCAAATGCTTTGCCCATGTAGCCCAGAAGTTCTTTGTGGTTTCGTAAATAATTTCGAAGAAATTGGCTACACCTGTGGTAGGCCATGATCCAAACGACCAACTCTTCCTGAGGATATACTGTTTTGGAAGTGAATCACATAGTGACTGCAGGACACACGCAAAACTGCAAGAGGTGCATCTCTTGTATTGGATACACTGAAATCAACGGTGCTAAAGCTATCGCGCTCTTTTATCCGCATGTTTCCTTACCTGTACCAGCGCGTCATGATGAAAGCAGGTTACCATTAACAACGTAAAGTCTTTTGCTAATCGGTTTCTCACCAAATATGATGGAGATAAGGACTGGCCTCTTCCTTAATATGGACAGACGAGGCACATTTCACCTTAACTGTCAATGTCAACACGAAAAATTGTGTGCAGGGGATGACATGAATTCTCACTCTGTAGCGCCCGTTCCTTTACACGACATGAAAGTTACTGCGTGGTGCGTCGTTGCATGCACAATTATTCCCGGGCCGTATTTCTTTTTAGGAAGTGATATCAACGGGATTTGTAACTTATTCTGTAACAGGCTCCCGCTATACTTCAATGCCGCAAAATTATGTCATACCAGAATTACTGCAGCGAACTCGCTTGGAGTGTTGTAATCAGTGGTTGGTGTAATGTATCTGTGTCATATGCAAATGTCTTCTGTGTGCTCCGATCATTCTTTTTTTTTGGGGGGGGGGTGGCATTTGAAGAGCTGTTTTTTGTGCGTGCATAACGAGTCCGTTTCTTGCGATACACGCACGGTTCCATCGCTCCATAGGATTTTCACATGCGCTGATCATTTTTCGACAGAAAAAAATGGGCGTTGCTATTGGAAAATTTAGTTTCTGTACCTATAACTGTAACCGTGAGCACCACTTTTTTGCCGTTCACAGTACCTCATAATAGTTCTCGTACCTCATAATAACAATATCTGAAATCTCACCTTGATCGGTTGAACGGACCAGCCGCTAGAGCTCCATATATTGACAAAGTTTTTTTCATGACCACCCTGTATATAGCATATATATGTAAGTCAACATTTTAACAGAAGGTGGTTTTGGGATCTAGGGGTAACGATCAGCGAAAATATAGCAAAATTTCCCGAAGATTTTTTCCTCCGGACACCTACAAAAGGTAGTTTTTTAATTTTTGGAATGAAAGCTACCTAAAGGTGTCCACAATTTTCGCCACCTTCTTTATATTATATTTTCTTTATAGTCTTAAAACTCTTCTATCTCCAAATATCACTAATGAATTTGTCATCTCATACTTTTGATTTATTAAATACTTTATGTGCCCATTCAGGAAAATTCAAATATTGATCGAATCTTCTTTGGATTTACAATTCTTTGGAATTTCATTGAAAGTATACAGCTTTCATTACTTCTTCATATTCTGAGAATTTCTCTTCAATTTTTTCTTTGTGTCTTTTTGTCTTTGTTCCTTATTTTTATTTTAAGAATCTTTATTTTTTATTTTGCTGGTTATTTTTTTCTCCCTCCTTAAAATATGTTTCTAGCTCAATATAGGTCGAAGAACTTATAATAATTTCCTTTAATTCCTGGAGTAAAGATAATAATATTTTTGGTGGGAATGCGAAAATTCAGACTACTGTGCTATAGAAATTAAGTATGTCGATGTTGTAAGTTTATTATAGTATTTAGACAAATTACTTTAAATCTCTTGCAATGCTATGATATCAACTGCAGTATGCAAAAGCAGTTGGATGAGGCTTGATGTAGTAAACTGTTGGATGAATGATGAAAACCCTTTTAGATGTGAAGGTTTGATATCCATTGTCCTGTTATAGTTCAGAAATCTTTATTACTGCTTCTATGGCAGCCTGTGTTTGTGTAGACCTAGTTGTGATATAACTGAATTTCATGGGTTTCTTTGACATTTCCGAATGAGCAACAAACTTTGTTGTTATAGAGTAAAACCCATATTTTCTAATGCTCTTGATTGCAGTACTTGAAACTGCTACTCTAATAAAAACATAAATGTACTTCATTTTTAAATTGGTAAATTGTTAGGACTGGAATGTAATCAGTTTCTCACCTCTTTTTCGAAATAAGAATTTAGAGGTTCCATGAATGACACACCAAGGGTCTGAAGTCGATTTGTTTTGAATGGAGAGAAGCGAAAAATAATTGCATTTTTCCCTCTTGGTAGATTGACTAACGCGATGATTGCAGCGTAAGTTTATTGTAAGATTACGTTTTTCAGAAGTAACAGTAGGAGCTATTTTTAAGAAAATTCATTAATAATTCCAGATTGTTTAATTTTACAAATTTAAGGTAATAAATAGTTTTATTTTTTAATGTTAAAAAAATCATAATTTTCATTTTCACTATAACAGGGGTCGCAGCGTCCGTCCCTAAAATTTTCATACTTTTTTACCACAATTTTAAAACGACAATATTTATTGTAGAATTTCATTTCAAATGTTCGAGGAATCTGATACGAAGATTTTTGATTTAAAACACTGGTAAAAAAGGGCGAAAATTTTACGGACGCTGCGACCCCTGCCATAACTATAAAAAAATGGAATTTTAAATTAACATAACAGCATTAAAGAAGGAATTTAAGTCTCCATAATCATTTATTGACTATACTTTAAAATAATTCTATAAGACAAGACAAACTCTAAAGCACCCGGTTTTATTCCATAATGACACATTTATAAACGTAATATCATTACTTTGAAGATTATAGTAAAAGATCAATAAAAATTTGAAATTATTAGCTGGAAAATAAATAATCTGATGTAGCAGTACTTAGCAATTTTAATGTGCTGACAAATAGTGGTTAAATGTATCAAAACTAGAATCAAACAAAACAATTTTTAAGTCAATTTGAATAAAAGACTGCACAAAAAAGAACCGCACATAGTAGAATTTTTTTCAGCTACAAATTCTACAATATCGATTGACCCCTACATCCTCATACTGGCTGACTGACAAGAGTACAAATGAAAGAGTAATCTGAGATACCTGATTTTATGCTCATACCCAATTTTGTACAGCTCTCTCCTACATATTAAAAAAATCACATCAAAATATCATGAAAGTACTAAAATATTTTGTAAAAATCTCTTCATTGGTATTTATGTAAATGATTTATGATTAGGATTTTCATATACTATAAAGTATAAAATAAAAGATACATTCAAAAGCTGAGTGACTATTTGTAACATAATATTTGTAATATAATTAGAATATGCTCAATGCGATTGCATTACTTTTAATTTTCTGCCTTACCGTATTCTAAGACTTCAAACAGAATTATCTTGTTCTCTTTAATTTCCATTTCATATATTTAAAATAATTTAATTACTTTGCATTTGAAAAAAATTCCCTTAAAACATATATAATTCATAAATTTAGATCACATAAAATATGAGAATTGGATTTCAACATCGCTTTCATGTCACAAATTTAATTAAAGATTTTAGATCTTCCTATATATAATTCATCAAGTAAAAAAGCTTCACTCATTTTATGTTATATTTTAAATATAATTAAAGAAGTATATTTTAAACACGTTGTTAGATAAAGTGTTGCAAATTTTAAAATGTTGAGTAGGCAGCAAAATTTTTCAGCCACCCTTAACGAAACATTTACGCCTATTCCTCCGTCTCACCATTCAGTTTCAAAAAATTGTTTCATGATTTAATTGAGAAAAATA
This sequence comes from Maratus speculifer, assembly GCA_964019185.1. NCBI lineage: Eukaryota > Metazoa > Arthropoda > Arachnida > Araneae > Salticidae > Maratus > Maratus speculifer. The sequence goes on along the minus strand of OZ025292.1, from coordinate 161,610,885 downwards.
TTAACAAGCATACTTCATAATTTTTAGGTACATAATTCAAAATAGCACACAATTTAGAAAGATGATAAGTGAAATTTTGAACGAAATTTAACAAAATTGCATTGCAAAAATGAGGAAATTCTGTAAAGGCTAAATAAAACATCATGCCGGCTGATTAGCAGAGGTTTCAAATGTCCGTATAGTTAAGTGCTTAAAAATCTATATCTAATGAATGGGGCATAGATGAAAGCAGTGCAGATTTATTTTAAATAAATAATTTATAGAACCAGAGGCGGCATCAAAGACTGTATGGTCATCGAGTTCATGGATCATCTAAGATCAGTTACATCTCGATTCGCCAAGATTTTCCATTTTGGGACATCTTGGCAAATCGGTCTTCAAATTATATCTTGATGGAAAACACCTAAATACCCAATTATTGTACCTGTCTCGTAGATTTATCATTTAGATTTCCTGCATTCAAAAGTATGAAAACATGGTTGATTGGGAGCAAGAAAATACAATGATAAACCTATGAGTCGACAGCTAAAATTGGATTTTTAAGTGTTTTTCACCAAATTAAGAATTTGCGTTTTATCTGCAAATCGAGATTTAACAAATCCTAGATTTTTATCTGCGAACTCAATTAGGTGATTTTCTGTGCTGCCACCTTCCAGTCTATTACAACACCTTATTTGTTATTATTCTTTTAAATTAATGCAATATATACATCAGTTTCAACATTGATCGTCATAAACTAACTTGAATATTTTTTATTATCATATCCAACTTTAAGTGACACAGAAAATAGATTACAACTACTTTCTACAGTTTTATGAAACCCCTTCTATCAAATCATATTCCGATCTGACGAATGCTCAACTGGTAAGTTTCGAAAAGGACCACGAAGTGCAAAATACGTTTTGAAGTTGATTATTCTATATAAAGTACGACAATGGTAGAAAAGGTGCAATTTTATTAAATTGGGAAATAAATCAAGAAACAACGAAGCTTTTGCACAGTTCTTAAGTCAATTTTGTACATTTCCCACACGACAGATTAAATAATTTTGTCGACCATGGTGAGTGGGATTGTATTTGTCAAGCCTTGATTGTGTATATTCAATAGAAATTTATTTTGTTTTTTAAATATATGTAACAAATGACTGTTTATAAATAACTGTTGAAATTTCATATTTATGAGTGTCTTTAAAATTTAGTTATATACAAAAAATATTAAAAAACAGTTGCAACAGAGACACAAATTCCAGAAATATATGGAATTACGCATTGGTTTAAATATTTTTTCCCCTTATTAAGCCTGGTGTTAATAATAATTGCATTTATTTTTATTTTTAGGTTGTTAACATGGAATGTTTCAAATAAGGTAAATTGGAATCATGTACAGTTTCCGTTTTCATACTTTTATAGGATTCCGTACTCATGAACCCTACAAGTGAAAATTGAACCATTATAAGATCACTTCCGTCTCTGTCCTTTCATCTGTCACAGCCATTTTGCTCATAAACTATTAACCTTTAAACTTCAAGTCGTGAGAAGTAACAAAGACTATTGACCCACATATTTACAGATTATTAAACATTTACAAATATATTTAGAAGGGGGGTGGGGGGCTGATTAAGTTACTTGAAGAAAAAAATCTTCTCTTTGTATATCGTGTGGGGTATCGTATGAAATCTTTCGTTATTCTATACACAAAAATGTCTTTCTTTTAATTTTAGTTATTATATTTTCAGGGATATCGTCAAAAATATAGAGCAAAGATATGTCCTCCCCCCACATCTAATTCCGAATTTACTAAAACTAAAGTTATATAAAATTATAGGTTATAGATGTTACATTAAACCTTGCTGAAAAACTTTGGTTATATATATATGTGTGTGTGTATATATACAGCATTGGAATATTTGATATTATTCAGGATTTATATCTCTCATATACAGTTTACTCCTTCGCGATTCTTAATTTTTAATCTTTAACCACTGGTTTTTCAAAACAGAAAATTTTCTGTGTTTGAATCGCGAAAATTCTTTAATTAAATAAAGTAAAGATTAAAGTAAAAAATAACTGGCGAATAGAATAAAGGATTCTGAGAATTTTAAATGACAAGTATAGTAGTTGCTCGTCCGCAAGGGGTGAATATTACGAATGTTTATTGTTTGGAGACCTCTAAGAGCGAGTTTTTCGCGCACTTGACCATTTATTTGATGTGCATTTTAAAATTTCACTTAAATAAGCTGTAAATCAACCAGGTAATTTTATTTAGTTTGTAATGTAAATATATTAATGCATAATAAAAATATAAATATTTTAATCAGATTTTTTTTAAAAAAAATATTAATTTATTATTTCTTCTTGTTATTTACCTGGTAAATACGTACAGTGCAGAGCATTACCGATAACATAGGTTCATCCATTTATGCTATTTTTGGGACGCTTCGAGTTTTTGTTAAATTGCATAATTTTCTTCTTTATAATATGAAAAATAGATTAAATAGTGGGGTGGGATAACTGAAAAAAAGTTCACATCTGGCAACCAATGTGCCAATTTGGATTCAGATAGCATAAGGTTAGGTGAGTCTTAAAACCCCGGGACACAAATTTTTTTGGCCCTCTAGCGGTGTTGATGACGTAATCAATATGGCCGACAAAATTTTGCGATACGCTTCTACTTTTTCCCCTATAACTCGGCTTAATATTTGACATTAATCTATATTATTAGTGGTTATTAAGCAGGAGAAAACGCGCTTTCTAATGATATAATTGATTTCTTTGTTTAGGCTCATAATATCAGAAATATTTAAAGTTGTTTCAAAATTTTTGATTTTAATTTTGATTTTTTTTCGAAACATTTTTCTAAATAACTTGGAATCATTTGCATGTAGCTTAAAGCGTGTAAAATACTTTTTGTTTGTCAGAAAATTACCTTTCGAACGGTATATATGACTTCTATTTTATAACGAATATTTTCTAAGAAATAGCCAAAACAATGTAGCGTTGCACAGAGAGTTCTTATGGCAACAATGTAATTTTATATGGGTTCTGTTACGGATTCGGCATTATTAACAAATTCAATTATCCGTGATGAAGGCATTGAGCAGTAGATTTTGCCGAAAACATCTGAAAGTCCTCAATTTCAATATTGGAAGACAGTCATCAAACTTGAGTCCCTTCTAGTACAACTTGTATTGAGCATTCGTACGTCTAATTTCACAATGTACGTCGATACTTTGACTCAGTTATGTCCATGGACATTTGCGTTGGACGCAATCCCCTATTCTCGTTGGTTGCCAATATTTGTACGCACTCTACAGGATCTTCCAGAAAAACATCCAGATGTATATTTAGAATTTTTTCGTGGACACTTCACGAGTAGCAAAACTGCTACACCGTTTTCTGCAATATCTGACGATCAGCTTCAAGAGCACAATAACAAAGTTATAAAAGGTGAAGGCGGTGCTATTGGAATCCTCGATATTGAAAAGGCTCTACTTAAATGTATGGTAGTAGGCCCTAAGATTAGTTCTTTAATTGAGGAATCTGAAATGAAATCTAACTTAAAAGATGACTAAAACGTGAGCACAAAGCATCATGAAGATAGCAATGCACACGAGAAAAGGTTCTTGGCCCATGTTAAAAAAAATTATTAGTGTCTTAATCAAACAAGGAAATCCATTTGAAGAAAATGATTTAGTATCAATAGGGAGCTCCAAAATAATTCTAAATTTCGAAGTTGTCAAGTGTGTTACGAAAGCGTTTACTGTAGGACTAAAACAGTATGATGACTATGTTGCGTTCCGTATCGATAAAGTTCAAAATTCAATTCATGAAAATTATTCCTCGAACCAATATTCATATCTTCAAGGCTATACAAAGAAAAACAGATAAGACAAAGTCCAAGATTTCTTACTTGCGTAAAGACTCCAATTTATTCTGCAGATTGTATGTTGCATCTGAAGCACGGGCTGGCAACATTAATGATTTTTTTTCGCATGAAAGCCACATGTACGCATCCTCTATTTCGCATGACGGAAAGTTACGCAAACCAACCAACAATTCGCATATCATTGATTGCATTCAAACAAAATGTGGCATTAGCTTTAATCACAGCCAGCCGAATGTAACAGCTAAAATATTTGATGGATCAGCCGTAATACACATGCTTAATCCTGGTACGGCAACAACATTTTCCGGATACTATGAACAGGTTTTCAAACCATATTTCATTAATCAACTGAAAAACAGTTCACGATTAGATATTGTATTTGACAGATACATTAGTAACAGTTTGAAGGCATATATCCGAGAAACAAGAGGATGTGGCATAAATATTAAAGTCTCAGACTCAACTGCAATTCCAAAAAAAATTTCAGCAATTCCTATGTGTCAACGAAAATAAAACCCAACTGTTCCAATTACTAGCTAAGAAAATGACGGGAGACGAGTATCCAGGAAAACATGTCGTTTGCACTTATGATAAGAGTCCTCGTGTCAACATCTATGGATGTATCAAGCATTTCTCCCGTCACACACGAAGAAGCAGATGGCCGCATACTTCTCCATGTTAAACATGCCGTAGAAAATGGACATACTCGCATCTTAATAAGAACTGTGGATTCAGATGTAGTGGTTATTTCAATATCACTGTTCCCACAAATACAAGATATTGATGAACTATGGATTGAGCATGGTTGAGGGAAATACAGGAAATTCATTCCAATCCATGAGATCAGTGCCAAACGTTTGCTGGAAATTTGTCGAAATTTGTTGGCTTTTCATTCTATAACTGGTTGCGACACAGTTTCCACATTTTGTGGCATTGGAAAAAAGACAGCCTGGAAGGTTTGGATGTCATTTCGGGAAATTGATTGTGTATGGCATCAACTATGTACAGGCACTTCTGATATTGATGATGATTGTCATGATCTGTTACAGCGATTTGTTATGCTACTTTATGGTCAGGCATCAGATCTTCAGAGCATAAATGACTGTAGACGAGTATTATTTACAAGAAATAATCGAGCTATCGAAAACATACCTCCTACACTAGATGCTTTGACTCAACACGTTAAACGAGCTACTCTCCAAGCAAGAATTTGGAATAACAGTCTCGTTGCAGATTATAGAATACCTTTGCCAATTACTTGGGGAAAATAATTTCTGGGGGATCATACCAGCCTGTGTGGACAACAATACCAGAAATGTCAAAATGTTGTGAACAGCTTACCTCCTGTACTTGCCGCAAGCGATGCACATCTTGTAAATGCGTTAAAATGGCAATGCGATGTACAAAACTTTGTGTATGTGAAGGGCACTGCTCAGACACCGATCGGTAATAAAAAGTGAATTTAGATAAATCATTTGGATGTTCTTGCACAAAACAGCAATGTATTGTATTATTTAGATATTATGGCTGATATTAGTGTATTTGGATATGAATAGGATATGATTAAACTTGGATATAATTGAAATAATACGGTATTGAACATTCTTTTGATTCTTATTCTTATTCTTATAAATGTTTGAAACTTATCTCACAGTTATGCCTTAAGTTTGCATAACTGTAGGATAAATATATCTTAAGATTCTTAGCTCGAAGAAAACTGGAATTTATTTACATATACATCAAAAATTGCGATAATTGCATTTTCTATTTAAACAGTTATAAGGTCACTGTATTAATTTTCAGAACCCATATAAAATTTCATTGTTGCCATAATTCTCTGTGCAAAGTTACATTGTTTTGGCTATTTCTTAGAAAATATTCGTTATAAAATAGAAGTCATATATACCGTTCGAAAGGTAATTTTCTGACAAACAAAAAGTATTTTACACGCTTCAAGCTACATGCAATTGATTCCAAGTTATTTAGAAAAATGTTTCGAAAAAAATCAAAATTAAAATCAAAAATTTTGAAACAACTTTAATTATTTCTGGTATTATGAGCCTAAACAAAGAAGTCAATTATATCATTAGAAAGCGCGTTTTCTCCTGCTTAATAATCACTAATAATATAGATTAATGTCAAATATTAAGCCGAGTTAAAGAGGAAAAAGTAGAAGCGTATCGCAAAATTTTGGCGGCCATATTGATTACGCCACCAACACCGCTAGAGGGCCAAAAAAATTTGTGTCCCGGGATTTTTAGACTTCACTATTCATGTACTATCTAAATCCAAAGTGGCGTGTTGGTTGCCAGATGTGAAATGTTTTGGCATAATTTTCAGCTAACCCACCCCACTAAAAGATTGATATCTATTGAGAGATGAAAGTGTAGGATGGATATATATTTGCTTAATTCTTTCAGGTCCAAATAAATTTTCAGTTTTTTAGAAAAAAATACTCTTACATTAATAAAATTAATAAATATATTGTAACTAGATAAATTAGTGTTTAGCGAATATTTCATTGTCTGAAAGATAACGAAAGTTGTTGGTTTGCGTAATATTTAATTATATTCATATGACAATTTACTAAGGAAGAAATTTTGGAGATGTTTAGAAAATTTTTTATAACAATAAGATTTAACTTATATTACAGATTTCTAATACTTTTTGCGCTATATTATACATTATTCTTTCATGAAAGTAATTTTTATTTTAATTTTAAACAGTAAAATCTATGTTTAAAATGAAAGAGTCACAATCGACGCAAAGAGAATTAAGCAAATAATGATGATAATTATTCTTACTAAATGCCTAAACATAAATGAAGCTATATAGTAAATGCATAGAGATATACTAATATTACCTCATTTAAATTGTAACAAAAGTATTTGTTAAAACAAAATAATACACCATTAAAAGACATGTACTAGTGATAATACACCTGACCCGAAAGGGTTAAATGATCTTTTTCATAGTTTACGTATTTTTCAATTATCAAGATTTCTAAATGTAAAAACTAACTTTATTTGTTTTTTTTTTCTTTGAAGGTCGTAAATAAATAAGTCATGATAAGTGCTTGTAAACTTTTTTTGAAATACGTTTTTCTTAATTTGCTGCAATTTGGATCATCACATGATCTATCTGCAAAGATTAAAATCAGCGCAAATAATTAACATTTTCTTATTCAACATTTATTTTTCAACACATCATTAAATTAACAAAAATAATGTACATATAATGACATCTTTACAAACACATATTTTTTTTACACTTAATAAAAATAAAATTTTTAATCTCTATTTAAAATCATCCTCCATCTCACTCAACATATCTCTCAATTTTTTGGTCTCGATCAACAAGCAGGGCTAGTAAATTGTCCGCGAACTGAACATCAAAACTTTTTAACAGAAAATTTTTGATAGTTTTGTACAGAATTAGCACTAAAATTAACTTCCAAAGGTGATTTCTCGGTAATTTGCAAGAAAAATCTAAAAAGGAAATTTCTCTAAGAAAATTCTGATGTTCAGTGGGCGGACCATTTGGGAGCCCAGTTATAGGCGACGAGTTTTGCGCCGAATTCAAGGGATTACTTGAGGTTGTTAAAACATACATGATTATGCATAATATAAAATAATATATAATGATGCATAATATGCTATTACAAAAATCATGAGTATTGCTTTATTTTTTACGCTTACATTATATCAAATAAATACGAAAATTCTTAGCGAATTACATTTTTCCCATTCGTTTTTCAACATTTTAATTTAATTTTATCAACAGCTTAGTGAAAGCAAGATATCCGGCACAAATTGCTTAAACAAAAACAGGTATTAAAAGAATTTTTGTTATCCTAATTAATTTAACGTCTTCATTTATCTATTTCCTTAACTTATACTAGAACGCCTTTTTGCTCTTTTAGCATTCAATTTTCCACATTTAATGCAATTCAACATTTTAAAACAGTCTGTGCAGAATTTTAAAATGTCTTTTTAAACATCTATAGAAATTATGTGAAATAAAATGTTGACGAATAAAGAATTAAATGAGAAATTTAATTTTAATTTCTTTGATAATATAGTTTTCTCTTTGACATACATAATACTAACGAATAATTTTGCTGATTTTAAATACTTATTATAAGTTATGCGCTGAATTTTTATATTAATTAAAACCATGCCGTTAGTTTTATTCCTTTCGTCTAGAAACGCATCTATAAACACAGTTAAAAAAGTAGAAACAAAATTATGGAAATTAAATTAAATGATTTTATACATTTTATGTCGTTATTTGCATTATTTTTCTATTAATTATATTAGCGTTATATTGTACTTAAGAATTATGGCTCCCATTATTTCAAAATAATTTTTTTATTTAAGAAAATATAAAAGGAAAGTATTTATAAATTGTAATTTTCATTTTTATAAAAGTTATTAATTGGATTTTAAATAAACATTTGGGAACAAGGATTTTGCTTATGCAACAGCTAAAACTAATTTAAAATGAATTTCAAAACCTAATTGCTTTTCTTAAAGATGTTTAGAAAATTAATTACAGTTATTCAGGGAATGAGCCTTATCACAATCTAACAAATAATTAAATGTTATTTGCACTATGTATATATATAGTTAATAGATCAATAAAGTAATTTAAACTCTTACGGCATAAAAATGTTAATAATAGTAAGCATCAATTAAATATTTTTAAAATTAGGTAGAAGAAAAACTGCATTTTTTAAAACTTTCATGCATTATTTTTAATTTTTAAACATTTTTATGAAATACTATTTATTATTATTCAAGTTTGTATAAAAAATAATTTGAAAAAAAAAAATCAGGAAAAAGTGTAATTAAAAAAACAAACAAAAAAAACAAACAAAAAAAAAACAAATTATCATTGCGATGGCGATTAAATAAATTTTTTTGTTTCAAATTTGGATTATCTTTAACATATCATTACTATAATAACATATATCATACATAAAATTTTACCATATTCAATAAAAATGTTTCATAAAAAGGTATCTTCAGTCCTTATAAGAACTTGATAATATATTATGTATAGGACTTTATTATTATTATTATTATTATTATTATTATTATTATTATTATTATTATTATTATTATTACTATCATCATTTTTACTTTTATGCTTTGTAACTTCCTCACATTTCATTTGATTTATCTGTGAGACTAAAAACTATTTTTTTAAGAATTTGGTATATTTTAACATCAAGAAGATTTTTTTTTCTTGGAAGATAATGTGCTGATAAAATATTTTGACATATAATTAATAAATAAATTACATATGCCAGAAATGTTCTAAAATTTCAATAAATTGGTTTTATCCACTGTGAACAAACAGGTACTTCTCTGCGTTTTGTCATGAAGCGTTAGTTGTTATTTGGTGAATTTGTTACAAGTTTCTATCTTCCACTAAAATAATTAAGGTTCTAAGAAAGCTTTCAAATCATTTTTTAAATGTCACATTGAACATAAATGAAACTATTATGTAATCCATTAAGCGCATATGGCTCTGTAAAATATTACACAAATATTTAGATAAAAGTTTATATTTACGAAATTATCATAACGGCACATGCCTTGGCTAGATCTTATCAAACACAATAGATTATTCGAATTAAATAGTCGCATTGTCTTTGTATCATAATTATGGCGAAAGAACATGAATCATTACGAAGGTCCGACCGACAAATCCCGGTCACCGGGTGGACCAGACGACTAAAATTTCTTGTGGACTGCTAGCATTTTTTAACGACTAATTTCATTTTTTTCCTACACTGTAAAAAAAAAAATCTGGAAACCTACGAAACTAGATTTTGTAAAGCTACAGAAATCTGCAAGTTACTAAAATTTTATATGTAGCCTGGTATTATTTTTACCACTCGCATTGTGCAAATACATGAAATATCTTAGCTTCACCTGTCAGCTAATCAGAAAGGGCTTCAGTGGTGACGTAAGGACTATTCACGCAGCCACAAAGCCGAGTAATGCATCCATCTTGAATCTGGTAACGATAAAAATATTTCTATTTAGTAAGAAAATTTATAGTCTATATGATTTAAATTTTATTATATAATGTTTGATTTTTAGTTATTAGCAAGCTAATCTTCCTATTATTCGTTAAATCTGTGTTTATTACAAGTAAAAAATTTCTAATGTTTTATACAATAAATCAAATTTACCTGCTCTTTTTCTGAATTTCATTTCTCTTTTTTGCCCCCTTAATGTGTTTAAAACTTACTTTTAAAAAAAAAATATTATTCTATTTGTATTTTAGCGAATAAATTCCATTTAAACATTCGTTAAGTCGCATTCATTTCATTAAAACTTCATATGAATTTCACCCTTAAAATTTTGTTCCCGAACTTTCTTCACACAGTAACAGTACTCAATGTTTAAAACTCTTTAAAATAGCTTAAATTAAAATAACATAAAATACAATATGTGTTCTATGCGTTATTTTATTGTCATAATAAATTATCAATTAAGGCATTTCTTCCCACCCCCCTAAAAAAAGATATCATTTCCCCGTTCATCCACACTCCTTGAGAAACTTTAAGAACACACAGAAAGTCTTTAAAATTCTTTATAGCCCAGTGGTGGAGGAGGGGAAAAAAGCCGAAATCGGAATTAGTTAATGGAAAGCTGGAAATTATAAAATTCATTTAGTTTAGGTCTAGAATGAATGTATTAAGTGTTCCCCTCTTACTATGTGCGAGTTAAAAAATGAATACAAATTTTATAATTGAAAAACACGATTTTATTGATTACCATAAAATATCTAACGAAAAATAAACTTATCAAAAACATTGTTAATGAAAATGTTTTAGAATTTAAAATTCTGAATAAAATGACAACCTATATTTAACATTTTTGTTGAATTTTCACAATTCAACAATTGGATTCAACTATTAGATTCAAGTATTGCCTAAATCACTAAACAAAAGCTTTCAGCGCGAACAAACGAGGTTATCGGTTTATACGTGATTGTTATTATGTAAATGTAATTTTTAGTTATTGATGCATTATTTAGGATGGAAATATTGAGAATTGTGGCTTAACCTCTTGATTGCGGGTTATAGACCAGAAATTGTATATGAAAGAAAGGACGAAGTCTGATTTAATTACGAGAAATCCAGAAATTGTTTTAATTTCCATCGACATAAAATAGATATGAATCTAGTATGTTTCTTTCTTTTGCTAGATCAAAAGAAAGATTGCTCAAACAAATTAACTTAAAAAGTACACCCTTTTATAATTTTTAGAATATTTCAAAAAGTGACTCGTAAATGATGGCAAATATTGCTTATTAATTCCAATATGAAATGGGTGTAGCTGTTAATATAATGTATATAGAGTGAACAACAGTGCGTGTCTATTAGAATTAAGGAAATTGAAAATAAAGTGCAAGGATGGGAGAGGGGGGGGCGGTAGAGTGACAAATGAGTGTGCATAAGACTTTTCCCTAGAGAAGTTCAAAGTCAACGAATAGCGCGATTTTAAACTTTATATTTTGTGTTAAGGACAAAGATCGCTCTAATTAAATGATTTTCGACTAGTATACAAGAATCTTCATTTTAATTCACAAAAGTTTAAAACCTTAGGAATATTGAAAAAAAAAATTAGTCTTTAAGTAAAAAATCTTTCATTTAAACCAATTATTTAAGGCTGGGGGTGTGAGTTGAGAAATGAAATGTAAAACATCTATCATTCATGCACCATTTTCTCAATAACTACTAAATTATAATTCTCAAAATATGCAAAATAAAATCCTTACATAGTTACAAAAACATCGTGAAGGCCTCAACAATTTAAAAAATGTACACGTATGTAACAAATGGAGACATAGTGGATGGATAACTTGATCTCTCCTAGTTTAGAGCTTTGGATTAGCGATTAAGATAAAATTTTGAAATAGAATTGGGACAAAAATATGTTTTTTATTGCGAATTTTAAACTCTAAGAAATTTGTATTCACAATGGTTTCTATCGACTTAGTTGTTTTAGAATATAGTTTAAATAATTTTTAACAAAGTATATTTTCACTATATGTACATATTTTCTAACGTTCATCTAGAACGTGGGTAAAAAGTCAGCGCATTAATTCCAGACCTAAACTGAAGAGATCAAAACAATTTCAAGTTTTTCCCTAATTATTTTAAGATAAACCTCTTGACCACTGCGGTTAATTTTTGAAATAGAATTGTGCCATTAATGTTCAGCAAAAATATTAAATGTAAGTGCTCATTTTACTCGGAATTTAAGCTTTACAACACTTATAGTGTTTTTGATAGTTAGTTCTTTTGAGATATTATTGTGGCATTAAAGTGTAAATCTAATATATTTCTAACGCTCCGCTAGTATGTGAATAAAACTTACTATATTCATTGTAGATCTAAACTGAAAAGATTAAACCTATTTCCTACTTTCCCTTAATATCGAATTCTACCATATAATCACTGGGCTATTTGTACTCTATAAATTTTCATTAATGTAAATAAGTCATCTAATACTCCCCCTTTCTAAAAAGAAAAATAAATCGCTAATTTTTTTGCCCCCTCAACATATAAAATTTAAAACCTTAAGTCATTCTTTAAAAAAAAAAATTCTGATCCGTTCCTTTATTATAAGAATGAATAATAGGTCATATCCATAAAATCCAAATAAAAATCACCCCCCACCCCGTTCTCTCGCCTTACAAGCATACAATATTTAGTCTTTTACCCTAATTAATTTTCATTTTTTTCGCTAATTGTAAGTCTTCAATAAGTTATATTATCAATCGTTTGAAATATCCCCTTCCCTTCCTTGAATAATAAAAGAAAATATGGTTATCTTTGTCTCCATTCTTACTCGTTGAATTAAAATCTTTAAAAGTCTATTTTTCTTCCTGCTGTATTTGTTACTTTATTTTGATAGCAGTTAAACACCTTAAATCTTCCCTATATCCCTTAACCCAAGATTTTGTTACTTAATAAGGGAGAGTGAGGTGGAATGGGACAGTACATTTTTCTTTTCATATTACATTAATAAACATTTCATCAGTTACGTATTCCATTAAGCAAAAGCATTCCCAATTTTCAGTTGAATAAAATAGCTGATTTACATATGCTTGCAATTGTAAAAAGGAAAAGAATATTTTAAGAATAAAAAGTAAATTTGCTATATATTTTTATGCTTGCTGCTAGTAACACTCCGTCGGGCTCGCCTCAAAAGTTGCACCATCGGGCGCATTGTATCTGACTGATACATTTTGTATTTCAGCATCATATTGTTTAAAAATGAGTTTTAAAATAGTATTCACCGTCACTTTCTTCAAACTGTTCAGAATCTTCATTGTCATCGCTAAATAAAATTTTATCGGCATTTCTATGTCTTTAGGGATATTCAAATCCAAAAACCGTTTAGTATTTATCATTTCGAAGCCGAAAGTTAAACAGGAGAGACTGAGGTATTCACGTATTCTAAATTAATATCAGTGGCAAAGTAACTACAAACGCTATCGGGCGCATGTATTTTATAGATACAAATCCTTAACAAAGCGCGAAACCGGAAATTTCTATCGACAAAAATTTGAAACCACTGTATTCCAGGGACGGAAATGACCGGAAGAACAGATATTGTGAAGGTCAAGATCGTGAAACTCCCTTTTCTTTTCAAAAACGACGAATTTCTTACGCATGTATCTCTCAGATACAGCGCGCCCGATGAAGTGTTAATGACTTGTTTATGTAAATAAGTAATTGTTTCTCTATTTATAGAACATTATATTGCTAATCATCCATAATTTAAACTATATCTAATAGCAGCATTTATGTCTATACAAGAAGTTTAACATAAAGTATAGGGAGGAATGGGACATACCAGCAGAGGAAGGAATGGGACAATTCCAATTTTTTTCACTCTTTTTTTTCTCTTAGTTGCAGTTTCGTTAATTATAAAATCGTTTCTGAAAATTATGTTTCTCCCATAATTTCTTTTATGTTCCGATAATTTCAGAGCTTTAAGTGAGTAGTTCAATTGCATGTCTGTTAAATTTGTTTTATTTATATTATTTTAATTACTCATAGAGGAAGTTTTTATTTTTATGTAAAATTGGCCGTAAAAAAGGATGAACTCTTTATGTTGTTTTAAGAACAAATTAATCTTTGGGGTTGTGCAAATATAATGTTATCATTTCAGGAGGGAGGAGGTTTGTCTTTTGATATAATTATCATTTCTGATCATCAATTGTTTCTCTTTTTATTTGTAACATGGTCTTTAGTACAAAGTAGCACGTTATTTTTATAGCCTGTTACATATTTTTTTAATACAAAGTTATTAAAATCGCTAAATTATTATAAAATTATTTAACTCTAAAATATAGTATACTCTAACGCTTAAAATTCTTATTTTTCTTTATATGTGTATGCATATATAATCACAGCTCGAGAAACAGTATAAAGTGTATTTGAAATTAAGCTTGTGCTTCCTAATAAATAAAGAGAAAGAATGTTGTCTTCGTTTTTTGATATGAATTCCTATATGCTCCGCACCCATCTCCGTTCGGTGCAAGTACAATAAATCTTTATTACTGTTGAATGCATTGTGTAACAAAAAGGTATCATGAGATTCATTTAAATAGTATTGCTTTTAATTGTTATGTGATATAAAGTTTTTTCATATGAAAAATGATATTTTATCAACTTCTCATCATTTGATCATAAAAGTATGCGGAAAATAAATGAAACAAGTTTTGTATGTCTTTTCGAACAAAATAAGTTATAGGAATGCAATTTTTCTACACTTTGATATCGATATCATTAATGGGGGGGGGGGGAGTTGAAGGATGATAACGTATGAATCGGAAGGAGGGAGGGGATCCAAAATTAACAAAAAGTTGATAAAATTATATTTGCACAGCCCTTTCGAAAGCGAGCTCTACGCGATACAGAATAACTAAAAAATATTTCATGTTTCAAAATTGTTTTTAAAACCACAGACAATTGGTAAGGTGCTATGCAACTATAATTATAGTTATATTTCATAAAATCAAGTGTACGAATTTATTTAAAACGTACGTAATATGAATTGTACAGTAACACACACAGATATAGAGAGACTTTTAACAATTAATTTTTTCAAAGATAATTTTTGAATATCTTATTTCTTCTGTTACTACGAAGTATAGGATTCGTAAAAAGTTTCGTTACATTTAGATGTTTTAGGGGCCAGATTTCCCGTTTTTACGAAATGTGAGCCTGTGACACTATTTGCATGTGACACACATTTCGTAGGTACTCTGTCACAAGAACTAATGCACAGGATTTAATACTTAAAATATATATGTTTAATATAGAAATTATGCTCAGTCTGTCTCTGATATAAATTGGTGATGATTAGTTTTTAATGTAAATTCTAGTTTTCAACGGATTTACACGTTTTAGGGGTCAGATATACCAAAAAACTGGTTTTTACTAAATGGCTGTATGTATGAGACCTATATTTCGTGGGTGCTCTGTCTCAAGAACTAATGTACAGCTTTCAATAAAAAAATATATTCAGATAGTTCTTGTTATAAATTGATTCCGATTTTTTTTTTTTTTTTTTTTTCTTTTTGCGTAAACCGTTCAATAGATTTTGTTGCTGTTCTACTTTTTTTTTAGATTTCTGCAAAAACTCTACCTGAATGCATAATGGACGGATTTTCATCAAAGTTCAGATTTAGTTTGTCCCTAATATCATTTGGTGTTTTTTAATATTTTGGCGTAAATCGCTCAATATATGGCGCTGATGTGCTGAATTTTTCACAATTTGCACAATAGAGGCGGGGCGGGAGGGATCTGCATAATTTCCGCAAATTCTAATCTTATGAACTAACGCACGTATTTTCATCGAACTTCAGATTCAGTTATATGTTGACACCAGCTATTGCAGTGTCACCGGTTTTGATGTAGATCACTAAAAAACTAGCACTTTTATGGTGCATTTCTTACGTGATTTTACCGATATTCATATCTTAAGAACTAATGCACGGAATTTCATATCATTAGAATTCTCATGATGGGCGTAGATTGTCTTTTAATTTTGGTACTTCGATGAATTTTAAAATAGTATTATGTATGAGATAGAAGAAAATTGTGGGATTTGGAGTTGTGGTACAAGGTACTTCCGCTATTTTACATTCTTAAAAAACTTGACATTATCAACCAAACTCTTTGAATTTTTTTGGTGTTAAAAACATAAGATATACGAAGCCTGGGTGAAAAAAATATGGATATTTAGTGGAAAAGGGCTGGTAAGATTTTTACCGCAATAAAACTCTCAGGTTTTAACAAATTTTGTCAAAATTTTCACACATT
The DNA here is from genome assembly GCA_964019185.1 of Maratus speculifer. Lineage (NCBI taxonomy): Eukaryota > Metazoa > Arthropoda > Arachnida > Araneae > Salticidae > Maratus > Maratus speculifer. The sequence continues at coordinate 161,594,636 of OZ025292.1, read as the reverse complement.
TTATTTTGTAAAAAAAAATATTTCTAATTGTAGAAATGTTACGAAATTTTCGTAGGTAATGCAAGTATGGTCTATTGAAGTGCATTAAAAAGATGTTCAAATACGGAAGTTTAGTTACATTTATATGAAGGAAAGTACATATATTTAATAAACATATGCTTTCCTTGTGGTTTGAAGTGATCTGCCTTCGCCAGTGTATTTGAGAGAGTTAAAATTCCATTAATTTTGTTAAATTTCAATTAATTTTTATACATGTAAATATAAGAGGTATTTAATATGGTTTTACGTAATTTTTATAAAATGTTAATGTATAGGGGATAGTGGTGTGAGATAGTGGGAGGAATTGGACAGTAGGTTTTTCTCTTTATGTAACATTCTAAACATTTCATCAATCGCACGCTAGATGAAGCATTGATAGCCAAACTTTAGTTGAAAAAAATTGTTGGTCTGTATAAGCTTACAATTGTATAAAAGATCATTTCAAGAATCAAACGTAAATTTACTTTTTATGCTTTCTGTATATTAATGATTTGTTATTAATAGGTGAAATAGTTTCATTATTTATGGAACATTATACTGCATATTATTAGCTATTTAAAACAAGTCTAAAAGCAGCACTTTTGTTTATACAAGAAGTTTAACAAAAGAAAAAAAGAAACAAAAAAAGAAAGTGGGGAGGAATGGGACATGTCAGTAAAGGGAGGAATAGGGTATGCCTTTCTTTTTTTTTAATGAGATGAATGTAAATTGGTAACATGCAAACATATTTAGAGGGTAATATATTAATTATAACATTGATAGTGTATTCATTTACTTCAAAATGTAAATAATTTGAATTGACGATTTTCTAATGTTATCTATGACTAACGATACTGAATTTCCATTTACGTTATGAAAATCTTGGAATTTTATATTGTGCCACATACATTATATCAATCTACAATCTTTATTAGATTATATATCTAGCCGACACTTAATTATTTGTGCCTTATAGCTTTATTTTACTGCATTTCGATATATCTCTATAAGTGGTGAGTTATGGGACACATTTTAAAACCTACAATTTCTTTAATTATAAAATACCTTTTGAATGTTTTGTTTCTATATTGTTCAAGCACATTAAAAGGTGTTTCACCTTGCACTCTATAAATTGAAATTTCTGTTTTAAAGTTAAAGAAAGTTGATTTTCTAAATTTTGTAAAAAGTGTCGCACCCCACCGCAATTTTCTCTATAATAACAAAAATTATTAACAAAGTACCCAGATTCTTTAATAAATATGCCTGTCAAATGATGGTTGTTTGCATATATTCGAAGATTAAGCTTTTATATTACAATGCATGCCTATTGGCATTATTTATTGGGTAAGAAGGCATATTGTGTTTCAGCATTATTTATTTATATAGACTTGCCGTCTAAGGACAATGACAACATACAATGCTGATGATTTTTATTTTTGATTGACTGAATAAATGCGACTTTAACTTTGCCAAAATGCCGATCATCAGCTTGAATTTAAAATGCATGGTTTTTCTTCATCTAGTTAATTTTTAAATACTTGTAACATTCAATACGAAGATGAATATTGGCTTTTCTATAATATTGTATTCATTATAAATTTTACTAAATTTTTCTTTCTTTTTTATGTTAACATCTAACTTATTATTTTAGATGCATGAAGAAACTGAAGTTCAATTTAAAAACAATGTGAGCTCCTTAATGATGAAAGTAGAGGAAAAAGAAGCACTATCTTTCAATGAGAAAAATCTTGCGAACCTCATTCTGCAGCACTGAAATTTTCCAAATATTTTATTGCAATATATCTTTAACATTCATTTTATGATATGTTCCCAAAATCTCCAAAAATAATTTTTAAAAAGTATGCAATTCATAGGTATTTGCATAAATACTAATTACGTAGTATTTGCAAAATGTGAGTCATATTAAAAAGATATAAGTGTTTTTTATTGTAATGAATTAAATAAATAGTTATTTAATAAAATTTATTCATATTTCATTGTATTTTGTTATTTAATCATATTGCATTTATTGGTAGTATAGATATGCATATTACATTTATATCAAAAACGACAGCTCCATAATATTTTCCAAATCAATATGTATTTCTTTTTGTTTCCATTCTAGTTTTTTACTTTCAGAAAGATTGTTTAGTAAACTCTGATTATAACATACTGATAAACATAAAAAGTGCGAGACCTGCCCACAATTATAGTTGATAAGTCAAAGATGCATTTTTGTGTACATATATTAAGGTGTGTATATTATCTCTTCTATATGTAACTACTTTAGTTAAAGATTCTAATTCCAGAGCAATATTAACCACAGAAGAATTCTACTAAATTCATACATATTCAACTCATTCTTCCGGATCTTTAAGCCAGTTTAGAGTTTTAAATTTGTGATCTATCAATAATTAAATTTTTCCTCTTTAATATTTTAATTTGAAACAAAACTCTCAAGCAAATAACCTCTTCAGACCTGAGCATAAAATAACTCTACCAATGTATATTTATTGCTTTTGCATGATCGAAATGACACCATAGATGACAAAAAGAGTCATTTTTATGAAATCCGTACTTTAGGGGAGTAGTAGTTTAGGTTTACAAATATGGATATAAAAGTACTAATCCCCTCAAAACGTCAGTTAAACTATCAGTAATATAAATGTAAACAATAACAAAATAAAGGTCTTTAACCAAGTAAATGATCAGCAAATCCTCAAAATTTTACATTGTAAAGCATTTAAGTTAAATAATCATGAATATTTCTTACTTTCTTGGCCACAATGTCACTTCCACACTCAGATGAAAATAATATTTATTTTATGAGGTATTATTCATCAGTACTGACATTTATTGGTTTTGATTTTAAAAAACAACATTCAGCTGTATAGAAGTAAAGTAAAAATGCGAAAAATTCGAACAGTGCAGTTTTTATGAGGAGAAAACTTGAAATACACATTTGTGTACCTCAGGTCTGAAGAGGATAAAGTATTAAAAAATGTATAATGTATTAAACGTAGATGGTGAAAAAAATTTGTTAGGAATAAGTCCAGGTTAAAGACAATAAAAAATTAAAGGGAAAAAGATTCAAGTAATTAGTAAGAATTATACGACATATCCACCTGAAATAAGAATAAGGTTTTAAAAAAATCTTAAATGTGACATTCGGATAAAGACATTAATTTTTTTGCAGAACTCTTATCTGTTTTCAACCATTGAATTAGTTATTGTATAGTGTTTCAAAGATATGTAACAGAAGACACTTGTTAATGAAATTCATATGACCATAGAACTGAACAAAACATCTTAAATACAAGACTACTATATTTTCATTTCTAGCATTCTAGTTTAAAAGCATATTCGCATAGAATAAACGGACAATGTTTTTTTCATAATATACAGGTTTTCTAATCATGTATTGAATTAGGTGAGGTTCAGTGCTTTATATGTATAAATTAAGCACCGTGCTTTATATGTATAAATTAAGCACCGTGCTTCATCTAAAATCATATTTCTTTTAGGCATATTTTAAAACTCAGTTATGGTAATTTATTTACATTACTCTATCTATTTGCTTTTTTTACTTTAACTAAAGACCGTAAGATCGGCTTCAGCTGATCTGCTCATTCAGTGATATTGTTATAATGCTCATATAATATAAAAAAATGATTTTGCACCTATTTAAATATCTACATTGAAACTTCAGTGAGTTTTCTCATGTGTAACATTTATGTCAATTGCTGTGTTAATATTGAAACACATGTTAGGTCATATTGCTTATTTTACATCGAAATATTTTGATACATGAGAAAAATTCCACTCTGGATATTTAAAACTGTAAAAAAACAACTTCATGTTGAAAGAATACTATAATAACTCCGATTAATTTAAGTATTAGAATAAAAAACAATTACGTAAAATCTTTTTGGAATACTGCTGTAAAAAATATAGTAATAACATTGCAAACAATTTGTGCAGTTACAAATACATGTTGGTATGTGCAAATAAAATATTTTAAATACAATACAAAAAATCATTAACAAATTTACTGAATTAACACTTATACTGTTGCAAAGAACTTTCTGATGAGAATACAAAATGTGGCCTATATACAATACAAAAAAAAAAAAAAAAAAAAAAAAAAAAAAATTGGTAATTTTTCTAACGATATCTCATTAAAGTTACATTTTTCTTTTTTTTATAAAGTACATAAAAGGTTCAAGGTGCAAGCATAAAAAACCCATAGTAAATAATCCATAAAGTCCCTTGCAAATGTACAACAAATTCTCCATAAATATACTACAAAATGTTTTGTAAGAATACTAAAAATCATTAGAATACTCACAAAATAATGTATAGAAAACTCACTAAAAATTCCTAAATACGTTTATTAAATAATTCTCAGTAAATTTACCAATATATATATATAGTGATCACTCCAAAATATCGCTAGTAAGCTTACTAAATAATGTTTAGTACATTTATAAAAACTAATATGAGAACCTCCCTTACAAATCATTAGTAAATTTACTAAATAATCAGTAGTAAGTTTACAAAACGTTCTTTAGAAAACTCCCTAACAAATCGTTACTGCATATACAACATAATCATTGGTAAATTTACGAAACATTCCTTACTAAACTCCCTGAATAATTTATAGTAAGTTTACTAAATAATATTTAGAAAATTTACAGACTATTCTTTAGGAAACTCACTAAAAAATCGTTAGTATGTTTACTAAACAATATTTAGTAACATTAACTAAAGCAACTATTGTAATTGTACATGATTTTCTTCCGTTGCGGTTACATGAAAAGTTCTAGGCATCCCAGTTTCCTAGAAAATTCTTAGTAACCTTACAGATTTTTTTTTACAGTGTATAACCAAAAATATTCCATATGAGAAAATATTTTTTAATAGCGCGATAATTTGTAGTGAAAGAAAGGGCAGTTACTTCAAATCACCCAAAATTGAAATTTGAAGTGGAAAAATGGAACATTTGCAATTTAAAAGGGAGTATTTTGCTGTGAATGCAATAATGTTAGAGAAATTATTCTTTATGTTGGCTCCTAAGAATTTTTAAATTTTTTCCTTCCCTGATCATTACAAATCCGTTAATAAGTGCGCATGTTAATTCTGAATATAATGAAAATTATCATCATTTTTAATCATTAAACATCAACCAAATAAATACCACACTCAAAAAAGTTAATAACGCCATCAGAAGGAAAATTTTAACAAACTAATGCAAATGATCTGCCACATCATTCTCCATAGCTCCCAGAAAAATAACTCCATAAAGAAAACATATAATGATTTTTAAAGGAGAAACGTTAGCTAGAAAGTTGGGATATTTATCTTTTTTTTTTTTTTTTTTAATCTGACTTTACTGAATAAAAACGCTAAAATACATAGTTATATCTGTTATTTCTTTATTTAAAAAAAAAATAGGATTTAACTAAATTTTAATACACTGTTAATCAGAGAATTTCAGAAAGAGATATTTAAAAAAATTAAACAACTCATACAAAAGTATATTCGACTTCTACATCTCACTATTGATGCTGTTTCTCTAAGAACGAAGACGTCATACGTACGCTTCAGTAATCACGGTGCTTGAAATTCCCGTTATTTTTAGGGTTTTGTTCATCTAATGAAACCCTATTCATATCACTCTTATATAAATCTGTCTTTTATGTCTGTGTAACAGAGTCCTTACAAAAAAAAACTGTATAAGTCAGAGACTTTAAATCTTGCCGATGATACATTTATAGCTTAAATATAAAATACTTACAGCTGTATACCTCGTGTCACATGACAGATCATAAAATTTGAAAGTTTTTATTATTATAATTTAATTAATTTTTTCGATGTCATCCGTTCATTTATGCGATTTAAGATTAAGAAGAGAACTTTAATTTTACGTTTTTCGAGTAGACATCACAGTTTGGAGGTAAAGCATCTCGTTGGTAAACAGAATTTGTTAGTTCAAATACAAGTTTTGGAAGCTAAAAATCTTATTTACGACAGATTTAATTAAAAGAATTTTCGTATTTTTTTCCAATTTAAAAGTTTTTTTTTTTACGTTGTGATACATGATGAGTCATACTCACTTTTTGAAATTCAATTTCTTTTCTTTGTTAAAAACTATTTCGATTTATTGATGATGCCCCATTTTAAATTACATCGTGGTGCTTCTTTCGTGTTATACGCAGGTCTTCGTTACACCTGACGGAGATAATCTCAGATATTGGAAAGGCTTAACGAATTTAAATGCAGTCTGCTCTCGTTAATTCGAAATCGGATAAATCGAATCTTCGCTTAATTCGAACAAAAAATAAAGTCCTGAAATTTTCAATAGCAAAATAACATTAAAATTTTTCACTTATCCGAACTCATTTTCTCTTGGCTTCGTTTAATTCGAACTTATGAGATTCCGAATTTTCCTTTTTCCTTATTTTCTCCCGGACTTCATATCCTTGCAATTATTTTCTTTCTTTCATTTTTGTGAGAGTTGTTTTGAACAAATATACATATTGTCTCATGCATTTGATATATACTTTTTTAGTGCCCCGTCTGTCCATCAATGACACCTCCAACCCATCTTCATTTGTGCTTTTTCTTAATTCATTAGTTAGTTTATGCATTTATATCTTTTAATTTAATATTAAGTCATATTCTACTGATAACAGCTGAAATATATTATATATATATATATATATATATATATATATATATAACATTAATTTCTTTGTAACAATACCCCTTTAAATATGTTTTCCTGTTATACTTTCCATAATTCGAACTGTGGATAATTTGAACATTTGAACATTATGAGTTGTCTCTTTCAAACTTATAAATTGTATTTTTATCATAATAACTTAAGACAAAAAAATAATTAATATGCATTTGGTACAGTATTTAGTAATAAGGTTTTAAGATACATATTTAAAGACCTTTGGAATTAAATTAAATGAGTAGATATTGATTTTCATCATAATAACTTAAGACAAAAAAATAATTAATATGCATTTGGTACAGTATTTAGTAATAAGGTTTTAAGATACATATTTAAAGACATTTGGAATTAAATTAAATGAGTAGATATTGATTTTCATCATAATAACTTAAGACAAAAAAATAATTATTATGCATTTGGTACAGTATTTAGTAATAAGGTTTTAAGATACATATTTAAAGACCTTTGGAATTAAATTAAATGAGTAGATATTGATTTATAAGTAGATTATGCTAAAATGGAATTAAATATAAAAAGTAATTAAAATTTTCGGGTTACAATTTTCCAAGGAATATATTTTTTTAAATAAAAGAGAAAATTTTACATGCACTTTAAATTCAAATTTAATTAATTTAAAAATACTGGTGCGCATAATTTATGGACGAGTCCCAAAATGTAAATTTTCAAGGGATTTTCAAGAGATAATTTTTACGCGAATATTCAAAAGGAAGTAATATAATTCGAATAATTATTATCCCTGCATAACAGCTAGTCCATATAACATCTCATTCAGGTCACACATAGTCACAAGAGTCACAGTCACTACGGTGAAACAAAAAATAGGAAATCCCATACGTCTCTTTTATGAGTCTCAAATAACTACTATACGTGACTCCTCTAACAAGTCACTGCGACTGCTGATTTCTGTCGAGTCACCTAGTGACTTTACAATATCTTTTTATTGAGACTCTCAGGTAACTGTCCTTTGGAGACTTAATTTCAAGTCATTCTGAATGTTGCATTATGATAAATCAGCAAATAATATCACATGGTGATATTTCTATCATAAAACTTTGTCAAATGGTGACCCTACTGTGAAGTAACCACTGTGGAAAGTGATGAAAAGTCATCATGTGACTTTAATGTAAATTCTTTTAATTAAATTTTAAACTAAATTTTAAAATGCTCCTCCTGTTTTAATTTTTCAGATATTTTTCAGCATTTTTATCATTTAAAACTCTATTATAAACAAATTTGTGTAAGATTTTTTTAAACTCTTGAATAGTTAATATTTTTACAGATTTTTAGTTTTTTTTCTAAGTTTTATATCGATTTTCATCAAAATTTTGCCTTTCAATAAGTAAAAAAAATCAAATTTGACTACCTTAATGAAGACGAATTTTAAAAAGCTTACACAGTTTCTTTCAAAACAATATCAGGATACTTCTTCATCCATTTTATAAATATGTCGCAGGAAGCATTCCAAAAATCTAAAATCACTGAAAAATTGGTTTTGAGAAAAACACCTGTAAAGTATATAAATACTCTTACCTTTATTGTTTACGTTTTAAAATCTTCATAAATGATATTTTAATAAGAAAAAACTGTTTTAGTACTGTTATACCACAGAAATAGACCGTTTTTTCTACAATTTTGCTATAGATGATTTTGCTCAAGTAAAGGTCTACTGTCCCCTTAAGTGACATGGAATGACCCTAATTCAGAGATTTAAAAATTCTAAAAATTTCTTCTTGACTCGCGCACCTTTAATATGCCAAACTATTTAAAACACATTTTTTTTTAATTCTTTACAAAAAAAAGTACTTCATAGGAATTATTTCAGTTTTAATACAAAGTAAAAGTTTAAAGGGCATTTGGATTTCCTTAGAGAAACATTAACATACTACCGTATATTCACTTTCTTTCTGACTGTCTAGAGAATTGATAACCTTCTTTTCTGATAAAGTTGTCTAAAATTTTCATTTCCGGGATTTTTGAAAAAGATTTAAATGTATTCTTCTATTTCTCCAAATATTTTTGTAATTAAAAACGAAACTTAAATTAAGAAACGCGGGAAAAGTGTTAAAACTTTAAGACATCCTTTGACGACAAATGTTTTCAAAGCACGTACATATAAAAGTAAAAAACGTTCTGATAATAAATGAACAGTTTTTCAACAAACAAAATCAGTCACAAAATTTCTTCGACAAATAATAATTTATTCCCCTATTTCACTAATGATTTCAAACAGTGTTTTATTTCAAGTGTTGTTTTGTTTTAGTGAAAATGGTTTTACAATCCTTTTTTTGATGTCTTCACTTTTTTTTTTAATTTCTTGTTTTGTAAATGTTGATCTTCGTGATTTGCATTAGTCTAGAAGACAATATGAAAGGATAAAATATAATAAGATTGATGAGTTTATCTATAAAAAATGAATGATATGCCATTTTTTTATTGTAACTAGTACTGTATATAATTATGGCTAAAATAGAAACCCCACGGCTTCAGTCACGTAATATTTAAAATATTCCAATTGGCATTTTTATATAATTTTACTTTAAGAAATTATACTTTTAGGAATAATCCAAAAATTAACATTTAAGCCTGTTTGACTACACTACATCATTGCACTGCATTATACAAAAAAAAAAAAGAGATCTAAATCTAAATAAATGGTAATTTAGGAAATACTTTTAAAACATTTGGTGTGCAATTCATACGTTTGTTTTTCTACTAAATTGAAGTTTTGAATTTTTTAGAAACCATCTTTTTAGTTATCTACATCTTAAAATTAACCATCAGAACGAATTTCAAACTTTTCTAACCTGTACCATGTTTTTTATGCTATTTGCAACAGCATAAAATGCCCATGTTGAAGACTACCACTATTACTATTGCAAACATTAATTACGAAATCGATTAGGTATTTACTATTATTCTATAGAATCATAATTTAAAATTTTTCAAAGGCCTTTTTAGAAAGTTAGTTGTTCCTGCCAACCCCAGATCGTAATGGCACAGGCTTAAAATATAGCCTAACAAGGAAGTTCTCCATACGGGCATGCTCAGAAAATTCTGAAAGAACTACAGAATGTGCGTCTCATGTCGATAGATATGTTTATAAAAATTTTCGGCGGAACCTCGATAGAATGTTCGTAAAAAAACTAATGAGCATTTCGGTTAATTATGAATTAATCACCGGTTGGCGACTAAATAAAATTTCAAAAAAATATATTTTTATCAAATAATTGTTAAGGTAAAAATGTTACATGTTGAAATATTTTTCAAAATATTTATTTAATTAACGTTATTTTTATCGGTTTTAGTTTGTTATAATTATAGTTTTTTGTCATATATATATATATATATATATATATTTATAATAAAAACTTGCTATGAAAGTTTTTGATTTAAAACGAAAATTAAATTAATTAAATTTGTTTCAATCTCAAAACGAAGTCCAATTCAGACTGTCTATTCAATTTCATTCCTATGGAAACAAAAAAATATTCGATATTGAAATGCAATACTGCAGCATTCTTCATCTAGTCTTTATTTTGGAATACGCTTAAATATATGAAAATATATTTTACTATATGAGTATAATTTTTATATAAATAATTATTTTTACAGTATTAAAATTAAATAACTGTTGCAACGAGCAAAATACATATGTACTACACTACTATATATATATATATATATATATATATATATATACAGGGTGATTCCAATTTTTTTTTACAATAAAAGAGGGGTAATAGTACACATCAAGACAAACAATATTAAATAGGAGACCAAGGGTCCTAAACGTTTTCCTAAGGAAATAGCCGCCATTAAAGTTTAGGGACCAAAATTTGAAATAAACATAAAAAACGGAAAAATCGGTCGATTGATTTGCGGTTTTCACTAAAATTATTCTTTATGTCAGCATTTACTTGAAATTAAATTATCAAGGTAAATTTCAAAAAATGCCGATAGAGGGCGCTTTAAACTTTGGAGTAACGAACAACTATTTTTTGCCGGTATTTTTTGCATCTCATTAAATGTTTTCGTAAGCTTAGACTCAAACTTAAATTTTGAGCTCAGTTGGGAGTGGTTAAGTAACACAAACTCAGCTGTGTTCAGAGGGTTCAAATTTCAAATGATTACAAAAAACGGAAAAATTGGTCGATTGATTTGCGGTTTTCACTAAAACTATTCTTTATTTAAGTATTTTCCTGAAAATAAATTATAAAGATAAATTTCAAAACATGCCGATAGAGGGCGCTTTAGATTTTGGAGTAACGAAACACTCTTTTTTGGCTTTTTTTTGGCATCTTATTAAATGCTTTCGTAAGCTTAGACTTGAACTTAAATTTTGAGCTCAAAATCTGAATAGCTGGGGGTCGTTAAGTAGACAAACTTAGTTGTGTTCAGAGGGTTCAAATTTCAAATAATTGTAAAAAACGAAAAACATTGCTCGATTCGTTTGTGGTTTTTGCTAAAACTAATTTTTAAATCAGCAGTTTTCTTGATCAATCAGTGTTTTCTTCAAAATAATTTTTAAAGATGAATTTTAAAAAATGCCGACAGAGGGCGCCTAAGACTTTGGAGTAGCGTACAACTATTTTTAACAATTATTTTTTTTTAATCTCATTTAATGCTTTCAAATGCATAGACTTAAATTTTGGGCTGAAATTCTGAATCGTTGGGAGTGAAAAATTGAAGTGTGTTCCAGGAGGAAAGAGGGTTAAATTTCAACTCCTGAACATACTTCAGTTTGCGCTTCTTAACTCCTCATAACGATTCAGCATTTGAGCTCAAAATTTAAGTTTAAATCTAAGTTTCCGAGAACATTTAAAATGTTTTTGCAAGCATTTAATTAGAACCAAAAAAATAATGGTTAAAATGAATTGTTGGTTATTCTGAAGTTTAAGGCGCCCTCTGACGGAATTTTTTGAGAATTATCTTTAAAAATTATTTTCAAGAAGATACTGACTTAAAGAATAGTTTTATTTTAAACCGCAAACGAATCGACCAATTTTTCCATTTTCTATAATTACTTTAAATTTGAAACTCCCCCTCCCCCTTGAACACAATTCAGTTTGTGCTACTTAACCATTCCCTGCTATTCAGATTTTGAGCTCAAAATTTAAGTTTAAGTCTAAGCTTCCGAAATCATTTAAAGAGATGCAAACAATTCGGCAAAAAATAGTTGTTCATTACTCCAAAGTCTAAAGCGCCCTCTATCGGCATTTTTTGAAATTTACCTTTAAAATTTATTTTCACCAAAATACCTAAATAAAGAATAGTTTTAATGAAAACCTCAAATTAATCGACCAATTTTTCCGTTTTTTTTTAATCATTTGAAATTTGAACCCTCTGAACACAGCTCAGTTTGTGTTACTTAACCACTCCCAACTACAGATTTTGAGCTCAAAATTTAAGTTTGAGTGTAAACTTACGAAAACATTTAATGAGATGCAAAACATACCGGCAAAAAATAGTTGTTCGTTACTCCAAAGTCTAAAGCGCCCTCTATCGGCATTTTTTGAAATTTATCTTTATAATTTAATTTCAAGAAAATGCCGACATAAAGAATAATTTTAGTGAAAACCGCATATCAATCGACCGATTTTTCCGTTTTTTATGTTTATTTGAAATTTTGGTCCCTAAACTTTAATGGCGGCTAGCTCCTTAAGAAAACGTTTTGGACCCTTGGTCTCCTATTTAATATTGTTTGTCTTGATGTGTACTATCACCCCTCTTTTATTGTAAAAAAAAAAAAAAATTGGAATCACCCTGTATATATTAAACTCTCTATTTTTTTTTAAAGTTTAAATTCATCAAATACCATTTACAGGCATTCTGAAAATCTATTCACAGAAAATTTTCAAGTGCGTGAAAATCGTTTGCTTTTCGCGAGGAAAAAGGCTGCTCGCCAAATCGCGTGAATCTTTTGTCTTTTTACGCCAAATATTCGAAAGTATTTTATTTTTTTACCAACTGTCTACTGTATTTCCGCCGCTAAATTTGACTGATCCTTTATAACGTACATAAGTAGTTAAATTAGTGTTTCTTTTTCAAAATATTCTGAGGTTGTCCAGTATGGAGACCTTCCTTGTAAGATCAGAGATTGTCGCTATTGATTCGCAACCATTATTTTATAATACATTTATTATATCCTGCGATTTTTTAGAACGCCTTTAGCACTTTTTCATCGCTATGCAACTTTTAAATTTTGAATTTACTTTTGACTGTTTTTGGAGGAAAATTATATTTTATAAATAACTGTCATTCCGTATTTAAATTTGCTAGTCTCTTCGTACAGTTCGGTGCTTGCATCTCCATTCAGGGACATCTGATTTTTTTTTCTTATAAAAAAAAGTTTCTTATAAAAAAAAAATTCTAAAAAAATTTTCCTAAAAATAGTACCTCATTTAGATATTTCAAAGCAATTTTATTAGATTAAAGATGTTCAAATGGTCAATTTAGGGTATACATTACACAAATTCACATGTAAAATTTCCTTTATGGAGCATATTGCACTATGAATAGATGAACATATTGCACTGTGAACAGATGAACATTTTAAAAAATAATAAATAATAAAAAAGAGGTGTGTTTTGAAACAGTATTATTTAAATCAAAAAGTTTAATTATTTTTTTAATTTGAAAAAAAGTGTCAAAAATTCTAAAAATAATTTACTTAGTTGTATGAATACCCCATCTGTTAAACTAAATAAAAGATTTTTCATATGAGAAGTTATTTGAACTACATCTTTCCCTGTTTATATATATTGTAAGTTCTGACAGAATAATTTGCCAGCGTGATAAAGGGAAAAAAACGTTGAGACAGGATATTGACTGCGAAATTATTTCAAGCGTCTCGCGAGAGAATCTTATAAAGTACTATTTTGAAGATAAGTTTAAGTTTGACGTTTAAATTGCAGTTATTTCCCCTCCTGTCAAGAAAATCTATATTGTCATTTTTAAGAATTTATTCCAGTACAATATGAGATAAAACATTAATTTCGAAAGTGTTGCGTGGCATCTAAGACATTTTTTGTTTTTTTTTCCCCCAACTATATGAAAAATAGTTGTTGTTCTCGGTACAGAATTTCGAAATCTTAATGTTCTTTGTATTGGTTGAATTCCACAACATATTTTATTTTATTCGTTTCATGATTGGTCCAAGTTAAATGTCCAAAAATAAAACACTTCTGTTTTTTTTTTCTGATTGATTTATGTTTAATGCCCAAAAACGGAATATTTCCGTTGCCACAATGACAAAAAGAGTAATAAAAAAACTGAACACAAATTTAAAAACAAATTGTTATAGAGATTTCAAACAAATTTCATTAAAAAGTGCATTTTTTTCCTCTACGCGACGGTGTAAAAATTAAAAATGTACGATGTTTAGAAGCTTAAAAATTTGCAAATCCAGAAATTGTAAAACTGAAATTTTATTTAAATTTTTTTGTATTAGATCCAGGAATATGAATATATAGTCCATTTCGTACGAAATAGAAGGCGTCCAGAAATCAGTCCGATTAACTCCATCAAATAAAAATGCACATTTAAACAGTTCAAGTGTCCTATCAATAAATTACTGTTTTTTATCATTGATCTAAGAATATTAATGTTTAATGGATTACGTAACATATGACTCGTTATAATCATACTAAAAATTATAATTATTATTATTATTAATTTAAATATAGATTTTCTTTGAAAATATCATTTTCCAAATAGACGTTCTAATTTTTTAAAATTGCAATTTTGTTATTAATTTTATTATTGTTTTTTTTTTACATTTTTATATCATTTTATAATAGCTGAATGTTTTTTTTTTTTTTTTTTTTTTTTTTTTTTTGCGTTGAAAGCTAACGAATAAATGGCTGTATCTAAACTGAATTCTCCCATAAAATAAATTTTATTTTCATCTAAATTTTGCAAAATGCCTAAAAATGTACTAAAGACGAAGAAAGTGAAAATTTTCATAAGTATTTAACTTAAATCTTTTCCAAGTAAAATTTTTGAGGATTTGTAGATTATTTACTTATTCTAAGTTTTTAAATTTATGATTACGTTAATTTAGGTTAATGGTTATTAATTTGATGTTTTAAAGGGAGTTGTAGTTCTAGATCTATATTTTATCCATATTTACTTAAAGGATTTATTTCAGAAAAGATATTTTTTCTGTCATTTACGAAGTCATTTTGTTTAAAAAAAAAAAACAATGATCTGATGAATTATTTTATTATATCAACTTCGGAACTGAAGAGACTAGTATCACAGCAGTCACAATTAAAAATGTTTTTTACTCTTGCAATCCTCTTGTGGTTGTGGAATCCGCATACAATAGAAATTATCTTTGAACATTGTCTGTCACTATCAGCTTGCAACCATTAATTTTTTCAATCGGTTTCGAATTTCAAAAGATGTATTAAATCATAATTTAGAACGTATTTAGAACGTTTTTTGTTCACTTCCTCTTTTAATTTTCTTTCGGCGGTTGTTAAAAAGCATTTTCATATTTTAAGAAATTATCATGCCAAATTTCAAAATGTTAGACACCTCATTTGCACAAAAAACGCAATTGAGAATATTTTTTACTCTTGCAATCCGCAAGTGGTCACGACAACAACATAAGAGAACATTAAAGTGAACATTTATATTTTATAAGTAAATACCGTGCCAGATTTCACGTTTCTAGATCTTTCCATGACAAAAAAAAAAAAAAAAAAAAAAAAAAAAAAACAATTTAGAACATTTTTCGCTTTTTCAACGCTGAGGTAGTAGTGTCGTCGGCATAAAATAGAGCCTATATAAGGGAAAGAGCGGCCACTATCATTTCGACACCATTATTTAAAAAAAATTGATTTCGTAGTTCCTGAGATTGCGTAGAAATCGCCACTTAGAAAGTTTTTTGAATGTCTTTGTGCTTATTTTCACCCTTTTTAAATTTAATGTTTTTAGGCAATGTTTTAAAAGACCAGTTTTATTTTAAGAGTAATTATCAGACAAATTTTATGTTTCTAGTCCCTTCAGTAGCGTAAAACTCACATATTTAGAGCATTTTTTGTCTCCACAGCTCCTTTATAGTAGTGACACTGGCAAAGGGTATAGTCTATTGTTGTATCAAGGATTGTCGCCATCATTTCGACTTCAATGCTTAAAAATCGAAATTTAGATCATTTTTAGAACGTTTTTCGCGCACTTTCGCCCCTTTTAAGTTTCATATTTTATGGAAAATGATCATAGAGACCATTTATGTCTTATAATTAATTGGCCAAATTTAATTTTTTTGACACTTCAGAAACACACAAATCATATTTTTAGAACGCGTTTGGTTCCTGCACCCCTTTTAGATTTATATAATTAGCATAAGATAGAGCCTATGTTTGATTCCAGGCAACCATCATCATTTTGGTACCATTACTCTTGAAATCGGTTCAGTAGTTCCAGAGATTGCCCCTACAAATAAACAAACTTTGCCACTAGATAACAAAGGTGTCTATAGTTTTTCTTTGAAGTCGTGAAAAGCACTATTTGGGGCAATATACTCCAAAACCATCAGAAATTCATATTCATGTATAAAAAAAAATAATGTTTGTGAAATTTCTCTTTTTAGTCCTACAGCTATGTGTATAAAAAAAGTCGTGAACATATAATGTAAGAAAACACGGGATTATCTTTTATCTTATTTAACATATAATTTCAGTAATTATTTTTTTCACATGTTGTTACGTTATTGAGAACATTGTTTGACGAAAGAGGAGGAGGTTTAAGAAGGTTTTTGCATTATTTCTTGAGATATAGCGTTTACAAAGTTTATGTCAAACACATTCTAATGCAGTAACATTTACTGATAAATATTTTCCAAAAAAAGTGAAATCGTACTCAACACATCCCAAAACGTGTATTTCCATCCCGAAATCATAAATTATCATAGTTTCAATAGTTAATTGTTATACATATCAAAACTGGAGGACACACTCAGAATTTATATTCAGACATATACAGGGTGTATCCAAACACTTGGACAAAACTTTAAGGGGTGAAAGTACGCATGAACACAAACAATATTAATCAGGAAACAAAGGGTCCCAAACATCTTCCGAAGGAGATAGGTGCCAGGTTGAATTTATCCATTTTAATGTTTAGGGTCCTAAATTTAAAATGATTATCAAAAACGAAAAAAATGATTGATTCGTTTGCGGTTTTCACTATGACTATTTTTTATGTCAGTACTTTCTTGAAAATACATTATAAAGTTAAAAACATGCCGACAAAGGGCGCTTTAGACTTTGGATTATCGGTTTCGGTTTATTTTTGTCGTCCGATTATCTACACTAATGGGATATAGGACCAGGGGGGAGTGCCCTTCGTGGGGGTCTTTCTAAGGGAACCTAACCCGTATTTACGCAAGGTCCGAAGAAAACCACGAAAACTCCGAACGGTTAGGCCGACAGACGTGATTGGGTTCGAACCCAGCACCTGCCGTCTACCAGTTGAGAGGTCTGAACCTCTCGGCCACTGGTGGGGCCTTTGGATTATCGAGTAACTATATTTTGCCGTTGTTTCATTTATCTCATTAAATGTTCTTGGAAGCTTCGGCTTAAACTTAAATTTTGAACACAAAATCTTAATTGTTGGGAGTGGTTAAATAATGAAAACTGAACTGTGTTGAAAGGAGAGGGGGGGGAGTTCAAATTTCAAATAATAATAAAAAACGAAAAATTAGTCGATTCGTTTGCGGTTTTCGTTAAAACTATTGTTTATATCATCAGTACTTCTTTGAAAATAAATTTAAAAAAATGCCTATAGAGGGCGCCTTAGACTTTGGAGTAACGTACAACTATTTTTAACAATACAACTATTTTTTTTAAAAAAATCGCAATAAACTCTTGCAAATGCTTAGACTTAAACTTATATTTTTAGTGCAAAACCAGAATCGTTGGGAGTGGTTAAGTAGCAAAAAATGAACTGTATTTAAGGTTGTGGGGGGGGGGGAGTTCAAATTTGAAATTATTATAAAAAATGGAAAAATTGCTCGATTCATTTGTAGTTTTTGCTAAAACTACTCTTTATGTTAGTATTTTCTTGAAAATAAATTTTAAAGATATATTTCAAAAAATTCCGTTACAGGGCACCATAAACTTTAGAGTAACCAACAACTATTTTTAACCGTTATTTTTTGTGTCTAATTACATGCCTGCAAAAGCATAAACTTGAGTATTGAGCTCAAATTTTGAATCGTTGGGAGGAGTTAAGAAGCCCAAACTGAACTGTGTTCAGGAGTAGAAATTTAACCCTCCCCCCCTCGAACATATTTAAAATTTGCGCTACTTAACCATTCCCAACGATTATGAATTGAGCTCAAAATATAAGTTAAGTCTAAGCTTTTGAAAGCATTTAATGGGGTTATAAAAATAACAGTTAAAAATAGTTGTACGTTACTCCAAAGTCTAATGCGCCCTCTATAAAGAAGAGTTTCTTGAGGGATTTTGGTAGTTGCATATATATGTTAGAAGGTTTAGAAGAGGTATGATCAGTATAGAATCAGTCCAGGTTCGGATGCTCGAAAAAAACCCCACGATGATTGCAAAGTTACACTTTATTTTAACATCTATTACGAAGGGGGGCGCACTTACAACTCTCGGAGAAAATCTCCGAACGAAGAATAGCAGGTTAACAAGACGAGCGCAGAGAGTCAAGTGCCTCGTACATAGCAACAAATTGCCACTTTTGGCATGATAGAAAATCGCCAACATACAAAAGTTCGCCCATGCACAATGGATAGTATACGCCAAATACAGTTAAAATGCAGCCGGCAAGATAAGAATTCAATTTAGTTTCCCAGCTGGGATGGGAAAGGAAAAGGTTGCCAAACAATAAAATGTTACACGTGTTGTTTTGTCTAATAAAGAAGCACACCGAAGGGACATGAGATTTTACTGCGCAGATGTTAAATTCTTTATAGGGTTTTGTCGAGAAAGGAAAAGAAGCGTAAGCATAAATTTTAACTGTGAAACAGAGATGATGTCCATATAAGTTAATGCAGAATTGCCTCGATCGGAAATAGCAGACATCTGCAAATAGCTTTAAACGGTTTGATTAATATGTGAATGTATTTCTCACAGACAAAGTTAAGCAGCTGCCGATTTTTCAGTTAGAGAAAACTAGGCGAGGGAAAAAAATGGAAAGTGAATGAAGGACACTTAAAACTGATTTTGAATTGAAAAGAGACGGGGGGAAGGAATAATTTAAGAAAATAACCAATATATAACGAAATAATCGTTATATATATCACCCGGTGCACCACAAAAAAAAACTTTTGCTGTCCAATGTGCATAGGCTAGCATAAAATATTATAACATAAAAACATACATAAATGCAAAAGTTTTTTTTTTTATATATATGTAGAAATTTAACGTCATGATAATGGAGACTTTTGTATTCAAAAACAGTCAGCAGTTCTAAAGTCTCTATATTTTTTTATATTTGTATTTCATGGATCCAAGGTAGTACTGTATTTTATATGCATAGGTTGAGTCGACTCAGACAGTACAAAAATCTTACTGCAGCTTTGATTGTTATCATGACATAAATAAAATTTTGAAACATATACACAAAACATGAAACTAATACTAAATGAATATAAAATGGCAATACACAAAAATAACATAATAGTACTATATTTTTCAAAAAAATTAAAAAAGAGTAATATGATGTATATTAAAAAATAAAAATGTTTTTGTAAAAATTGTTTCATGCCGAAGCATAGGATGACAAAAAAAAAGAGGTGCTCCAAGCACGCCCATAAAAAAATATGCGTCACCCTGAATCTTGTGTACAACACAAGTATTATGGCATCGGCTTAGGGCCTAGCCTTAGATGAGGAGGGCAGACAAAGTTAAGCAGCTGCCGATTTTTCAGTTAGAGAAAACTAGGCGAGGGAAAAAAATGGAAAGTGAATGAAGGACACTTAAAACTGATTTTGAATTGAAAAGAGACGGGGGGAAGGAATAATTTAAGAAAATAACCAATATATAACGAAATAATCGTTATACCCTCTAGCGGATTTTTTGAAATTTATTAAAAAAAACACTGATTTAGAGAGTAGTTTTAGCGAAAACTGCAAACGAATCTAACCATTTTTCCGTTTTTATAATTATTTGAAACTTGAAACTCTTCTCCCCCCTCTGTACACAGTTCAGTTTGCGCTACTTAACCACTCCCATCTATTCAGATTTGTAGCTCAAAATATAAGTTTAAGTCTACGTTATCGAAAACATTTAATGAGATGCAAAAAATAACGGCAAAAAATAGTTGTTCATTACTCCAAGTTCCAAAGCTCCCTCTATCGGCTTTTTTTGAAATTTATGTTTATAATGTATTATTAAGAACATGATGACATAAAGAATAGTTTTAGTGAAAACCGCAAATCAATCGACCAATTCTTCCATTTTTTATGATTATTTGGAATTTTGGACCCTAAGCTAAGAATTAAGCTTGGAATTTTGGACCCTAAGCTAAGAATTAAGCTTGGAATTTTGGGCCCTTTGGAGCCTAGCTCCTTCCTGAGACGTTTCGAACCCTTAGTTTCCCATTTAATATTTTTTGTCTTGATGTGTACTATCACCCCTTAAAGTTTTGCCTAAGATTTTTAGATGCACCCTGCATAAATTTTATTTCAATATTTATTGTAAGTCAAGTTTTTTCTAAATAAACTTTTCTCTGACATTTTTTTTACATCATTATATTAATTTAATTGTTTTGATAAAGCACTATTCTCTTGAGATTTTATCAATAAAAAACGTAAATTATATCGAATTTCTCATAAGTTTTTTCTGCTTAATTTTTAATTAATGAACTGTTAATACAAATATAAAATTTACAAAAAAATGCTTCATTTTTTTATGTTAAGTATGAATGAAAAGAAAAAGTCAAACCATCAATTTTCTTTTCTTTTTATCAGTATAATTGTTTTTTAATTTTTGTTTATATTCTGAAAAATAAGTTAAAAAAATACATATCTTTAACTCATTAATGTAACTATTTTAAAACATTTTTTTGCCACTTTGTATTCAAAAAATCGTTTTAACAAACATCCAATATTTATCAAAATTAATCCACAATATTTAAATGTTTTATGCTGCATTTTTTTTACGTTTTTTATAGAATAGTTCATTTAGTAGAAATAGCGTTGTTGATTATGTAATTAATTTATATGAACATCTTACTCGGTTTAATTTTGGATTTCTAAGTCTAAACATAGTGTGTAAAGTGAAATAAACTTCGAAATTTATTTAAATAATTCGATTCACCAAATCCATTCAAAAATCCATTCATTAAATTTATTCAAAAATGTAGAATTCGAAATGTGTGTTCCATTTAGTTAAAAAAATATTAAAAAAATCTCCGTCTGTTTTATTAGCCATTCGTTTTTTCTGTCTTAGTTGATACTTTATTGACAATGCATTAAAATTAACGGGGACGTTAAATAAATTGTTTATTATTAATTATGCTTGTGTCCCTATTCGGTTAGTTTCTAGTTTTTATTTGACAAAAAAATCTAAAGGTTTTTAATAGTTTTCTTGAGCAATACTAATAGGATATTTATACATGGATTACCTGCATTTTTTGTTTATACGTTAAGATAATCTTCGGTAGCTTTTCGTTAAGTATCGCTTTATAGATAACAATTAAATGTAAAATATACGTATATATTAATCCTGTGCCATGTTACTAATTAATCAGTCTTTCCCTTTTTTAATTTCGTGTCCTAGATTAATAATTAAAATTTTTGTATACAAAAAATCATAAACACGCATAGATAAAATAATAAAATGAATTTGTTCTTGCAAATTTGCTTAGATTGATTAAATGTATGGATAGTCAATATATTATACACTATATCGCCAAAGATTGGTCACTTGCGTGTTAGATGTTTTGTTCTAAGTGTCTTAAAAAAATCTTTGAGGAATGATTTTGAAATTCCAAGTATGTAAATAGAATAGTACATGTCATACATTTACGTGAAGATTTCTTCCTGATAGTGATCAGATCACAGATTGTGTACTATATTATATTTGTCTTTACCTTTCAGCATTTTGTGACCGGGAATTATTATTTATGAAAAAAATATGCAATATTTCTAGAGAAATATTACTACAGTATAGTAATTAAAGTTTTTATAATAGCCGCTGTAACGAACAATGATAGTTTTTCGAATCAACTTTCAACAAAAAGTTACAGCAATTGTTTTCTTAAGCAAAATTCGTCAGCTAAATATGAAGTGTAAAGAAATTTAAAGACAGAATTAAATGATAGGTATAGAATTTTAAAAAATATGTTTTCTAATTTCTCTTGTGCAATATTTCAAAAGTAAGATTTGATTGATTATTAAATTATCCTTTAGCTTACATATTTATTTTCAATGAATGTAATTTTATTTGTATAAAAAATGTGCGATTTTCTTTTCGAAGATGTAAATTGTCACAGCAACTAATTTTTCTATTAAATAGATGACATGGCAACTTGTAATGAATTTTAAAGCAGTTCTCAGTAGAAGAATTGGATTCAATTGCAAAATTTCACAGATAGATGTGAAAGCTTTTTACTGGTTTTTTATTGATGTATTTAATTATTAGGTAAGAAATTCTGTTTAAAATGCTTTCTACACTGAAAGAGGAGACAGGTGTTTCTTAATTTACGAAAATGCACTTTCATCTCGAAAAAAGATGTATAATAACCTCTTCTGAACTAACTTAATATTCCAAAAAGCACTCCTTTATATTTAGAAACATACAAAAGAATTAAACACTAAATTTTAGAGAAGATTATATAAAAATAAGTCTTGATGAGTCGCCTGTAGTTTTCGAAACCATTTTCGTTGCTTTAACGATGCATTAATCTGATCTCTCTACCCGAAAATTGGTTTCTCTGATTCTATTAGGCCTCAAAATATATTTTCATGCTGAACTAATATGTGTAACTGATTGACATATAGAATTAACAAGATTAATGTTAAATTAAATTTATTCTGTTACAATTGCATCTTAAGTTTTAGAAATGCGGCTGAAAATATTCAATCAAGAATCGATAGCAATAGAAAAACAAAGAAAGAACTGAATAATGGATCGTAAAAGTACTGGAAAACGTTTCTGAAAATTACAAGCAGGTAATAAAATTTTTCCTATAAATTCATTCTTAAATTATGAAAATAACTGGTTTTCTGTGGTTTCTGAAGATAAATAAACGCGTTTTTAAATTTGCTTGAGACTACTGTAAATTATCTTAGTTTAATTAACACCTGCTTGTTTTACCGTGTAGATGTGTAATTATAAAAATTTTAATATTTTGAATTAAAATATATGCAAAAATAGAAAAATATTGACAAAATATTTTTTTTTTGCCACTACTTTCTCTTTTCAATAGCAGACAACTATTTCTTCAATGAATGCTTTTTGTTAAATGAATATGAAATAAAGTTACGAAACAAGCAATTAAGAGAACTCGTAAACTTAATTTCATAATTTTTGTATATAATTTCCTGAAAATTAATTTTTTTTAACTTCTATGAGAAACACGTTCTAGTATAATTTTGTAAAAGTCTATAAGAATTTTAAATTATTTTAAATCTGTATTATAGTTACAAAAAAGGCTTGAAAAAATTTCTGTAAAATATAACTTGTTTTCCTCAACAGATGAATCTCTTGACTCCATTCCATATGTATCGGATCTTACTTTAATTTATCCGAATGAAAACTGGGGATTTTCTGGACGTACAAAAAATAAAACTCACCCCCAAGACACAGTTAGTAGATTGATTCTCTGATATTTTTGTGCAGCGTTTCATAAAATAAACAGTATATATATTTTTTCAAATTCTTTAGGCAAACATATTTCAAATATTTATGAATTTTAAGTCTATAGAAAATGTAGGCTATTTTAAATTTGTATTATGGTTATATAATGTTCTTTATCTCATTAAAAGTTCGAAGCTTTAAAATTGGAAAAAAATGCAGGAAGAGTATTATAAAAAATACAACGTGCATTAATTTGCTGCTACGAAAAATAAAATTATTAACATTTATGTGTTCTATATCTAAAGTAATAAAAACTATACCTTTAAGGCCCCAACGGCTAGTTATCTCCAATCTTCACAAAATTTGAAGCAATATCGAAGAATATGACGATAAAAACTAAATTACAATAAATAAATTCAATTGACTATAATTTTCTAATTTAGAAAATTCTCATTCAAATCAGAATTGACAAAAAATAGAATATATTTTCTATAACTAGGTAGAACTAGCTGTCCAAATATTTATTGTTTGTAAAATTAGTAAAATTAACCCCCTTTGATATAATTAAAAAGCCAAGGATGCACATTGATATTTCCAGTGGCAAAAATATTCACTCTGCCGATTGGGAAGACTTCTGGCCAGAAAAAATAATTTTGCTCTGGAGTTCGTGGGCTTGATACTATCTCGGTTTGTGCTGGGTGAGTGCACACTCTTTTTAGCTATTCCTTAGTACATCTATGATGATACTGTTCATTTTCTCTCTAATTTATCCCTAGATCTGTCTTTTCAATTAAATATGAGCAGAACTAGAATTTGGTAAAAAACCATACTAGCCACCGAAGAAACGAAAACATTTATAAGACAATTGGAACGCAATTTTTAAATATGTCGCTTGCATTTTAATACTTTAGAATGTTTTTTTTTATTTTAGTATAGTTGAGAGCGATCTACATTCAAAGCAGATTTTACTTTTTCGATGTTAGTTACAGTATTTTTTATATTATAATAGATTCATATTTAAAACCGATTCCAATTGATTAGTATACCCTCCTCCTCCACCCCCCAAAAATGAAAGAAAATTTTAATTCTGCAGTTATTGAAGAATTCAATTGTTCGAAAGTTTATTAATTTCTTACTAAACTCAAAATTAATTACTCATATCTGGTTTTAAACAGTTTATTCTCATGAGTAAACTCAACTCAGGTTCTTTCGAACATTAACCCTCTCACTGACAAGCTCGTCTATAGACGTTCCCTAAGCTCCAGGTTTCACTGCAATGCAAGCAATAATTAAAATGATATAACTCAATTGATTTAATGAATTTTTAATACATTGTGTAATGATTAACACACTCAAGAATAACATTCATATTCGTAAATAAGATTTTTCTATAATTTTGAAAGAATCATATTTTTTTAGCAATTAAAACAAGATGCTGAGAAAACAACATTACAATTTTGCCCTTTTGCAAGACTGTCAGAGGGTTAATAATTTCACAAAACACAACTCCAATAAAAACCGTAACATTTTTCACATAACTCATTAAAAAACATTCTAATCAAACTCAAAACAAAAAGAATATTGTTTCACACAGCTTAGGTAAAAGCTGAAGAAATAAAACAGATAATGTATTTATCACAAAAAATCGTTTGCACAGAAAACTTTTTACATTTTGAAATAATTAGGTATATCTTGGTTGCTAGGTGACCAAGTCAGTAGAAAATTAAATAGCCTTTTATCAAACATACCGCCCCTCTTGAAACCTCTGAGGGGGGTTTCAAACTAAAACACTGCAATTACAACCATTGTAAAAAATATAAAGAACAATACAATTAAATACAATATAAATGAGTCACAGTTAAGTTAAATTTAAGCAAATATTTAAACAATTTTACATAATACATAATAAATAAAGAAATTTTACAATAATGTACACTTTCTTATAAAAACTGAATTACTTTTCAAGAGGTAATACAGCAATTTTGGATACTGCTCTTTTATATATTCCATTTGGGGTTTTTATATTTACAACTCTTATTCTATTATCATTACCAAAAAATACTTCTACAATTCTCCCTAATAACCATTTAGACACTGGAAGATCATCTTCCTTTATTACAACCATATCTCCTATTTTGAGGTTGTTTTTTGATATCATCCACTTATGCCTTTGCTGCAATGTACTTAAATAACTATTTTTCCACTTTTTCCAGAGGGTCTGAACCATTTTAGTGGTCTTTTGCCATAAGTTTAGTCTATTATCTTCAATATTACTCAGGTCAGATTCAGCAATGGCATTAAGTGGGCGACCAATAAGAAAATGTCCCGGGGTCAAGACCTCCAAGTCATCAATATCTGTACTCAAGGGAGTAAGCGGGCGCGAATTTAAGATACCTTCAATTTGGACAATTATAGTTAACATTTCTTCATAAGTTAATTTAGAGTTGCCCACAACACGTTTAAAGTGATACTTGAAGGACTTGACTCCCGCTTCCCATAAACCTCCAAAATTTGGAGCTTTAGTGGGAATAAATTCCCAAGCAATACCTTCAGATATCAAGTAATTAGTAAGGTTCTGGTCTGGTTTGTTTACCAATTCATGCAACCTTTTAAGCTCTACATTAGTGTTCACAAAATTGCCTGCATTATCACTGAAAATTTTTCGAGGTTTGCCTCGTCTGGCAAAAAACCTCTTTAATGTTGCAATAAAAGCCTCAGATGTTAAATCATTGACTAATTCCAAATGCACTGCCTTTGTTAGCATACAAATAAAAATACAAACATAAACTTTATGATAAATGCCTTTACGTTGACCTCTATATCTAATCAAAAATGGACCACAGAAATCAGTTCCTGTGCAATTAAAAACAAAGTCTACATTTATTCTTTCTTTTGGGAGCTCGCCCATAATTTGCTCTAACAATTTAGGTTTGGCCCTAAAGCATGTAATACATTTATGTACAATTTTTCTACAAATAGCCCTACCTTTTAAAGGCCAAAATTCTCTTCGAACACAATAAAGTAAATTTTGTGGTCCTATATGTAGATACTTTTTGTGATAAAACTCGATAATTAATTCTGTTAATTTGTGTTTAGAGGGCAGTACAATTGGGTGTTTTTGGGCATAATTTACCGTGCTAATTTGGAGACGACCTCCAACATGATTAAATTATTTTTATCCAAGAAAGGATTTAATGAAAGTAATCTACTATTTTTTGGTAACTCCTTACCCTTAGATAGCAATGTGAATTCATAACTGAACTCTTTTTCTTGAACAGATTTTATGATAAACTGCTCAGCCTTCTTCAATTCAGCTGATGTTAGCTTACCTGAATACCTTTCTTTTGGCTTCTTGACATTCTGAATGAACCTGAAAACATAGCTAAGAATTCTTATTAATTGAGCATAATTATTACTCAATTGCAAAAAATAGTCAATAAAAAATGAACAGTCTGATATTAAAAGTGAAGTCTCTGAAAAAGTCTTTTTAAGTTCACTTCTGTATAGATCCTTATCATTTTGCTCAAGTTCGACAGTATTTAAAGAAGGTTCAGTTTGTTGTGTTAGGAATAGTGGACCCTTCCACCATAAGTTACTCTGGAGAAGTTTGTCTGGATCTACACCTCGTGACACAAGATCAGCAGGATTATCAGAAGAAGCCACATGTCCCCAATGACTGATATCAGAAAGATTCTGAATCGTAGCCACACGTGATGACACAAAGGTTTTTAAGTCACACGGCTGTTTTCGAATCCAACATAATACAATAGTACTATCTGAATAATAGTAAACATATTCTTTAGGAACTTTTAAGGTTTTGGCAACCTTATTCATCAATTTGGCTAATAAAACTGCACCACAGAGCTCCAAGCGAGGAATAGTGATTGTTTTGATTGGTGCAACTCGACTTTTACTGCAAAGCAACTGAGAAATTTGCTCTCCTGAAGAATTTGAAGACACAGCATACAATGCCACACCGTAGGCTTTCTCCGAAGCATCTGAAAAGCCACAAATTTTAATTTGCACTGGATTATTTGTAAAAATGTATCTAACAGCACTTATATTATTGATGGCTCTTATTGATTCTAAAAACTGTAACCAATCATCAAGCTCAGCTGTAGGGAGATTTTCATCCCAATCAATTTGCATTCTCCACAGTCTTTGTAGGAAAATTTTTGCTTTCGTCACAACTGGTCCAAGTAGACCCAAGGGGTCGAAAATGCGAGCAATATTTGACAGCACACTTCTTTTAGTTACCGTGGTTTGCTCACTGAATGATACACTAAAAGTAAAAGTATCATCATTGGCATTCCAGCAAAGTGCCTTAGTTTCACTCATATTTTCAAAAGTGTAATTCTCATTTTTAAAGGCTGGCACCGTTAATTCTGGATGGTTACTAAACCATTTATGTAAGTTCATGCCACACGTATTTAATAGTTGAATAAGCTCAATTTGCAATCTCTTAGCCGATTTTAGGTCAGCTGCTCCAGTCAGGACATCGTCCATGTAAAAGTCTGATTGTACCACACCAAAAGCATACGGAAATTGAGATTCACCATCTATACCAAGCTGTTTAAGGCAGCGCATGGCTAAATAAGGGGCACTAGTTGTGCCATATGTGACTGTACATAGTCTGTAATATTTCATCTCACCATTTACAGAATCTTTCCAAACTATGCGCTGTAAATCACGTTGACTTTTATCGATAAGTATCATGCGATACATCATTTTTACATCTGCTGTAAATGCATAGCGGTGTGTACGAAATCTAAGTATTATGCTAAACAAATCATCTTGAATGACACCTCCATTCAGCTGTATGGAATTTAGGGATTCTCCTGATGAAGTTGCATGTGAACCATTAAAGACAACTCTCAATTTTGTAGAACTTTTATCTGGGCGATAAACAGCATGATGAGGTAGATAATTCGCATGTATTGGCTCATCTGTTTTCTCTACTTCCTCCATATGGCCTAACTCTCTATACTCTGCCATAAATGCGCAATATAACTCTAAAAGATTTGGATTTTTGACTAGCCTATTCCAAAGTGAATTTAATATATTTTCCGCAAATTGTTTTGATTCTCCCAAAGAACTAGGATCTTTTTTCAACGGCATTTGTACTATGAATTTGCCCGTTATATCTCTCTGATGTGTGTTTATAAAGTGGGTGTCGCATGCTAATTCTTCTGTATTTCTCAATGGTGTACTTTCTTCTACTCTTTCAATTTCCCAAAATTTTTTCATTTCGAAATTTAAATCTGTTTCAGTAATTAACCCACAATGTATTTGTTCCTGATCGTTACAATCGTAAACACTCCCACTTACTATGCAACCAAACACCGTATTTTGCAGTATTAATTTAGAATTTGGTAGCTTCATACGACCCACCTTTATCAATTCTAGAAATACTTCAGCTCCTAGCAAAAGATCTATTTTCCCTGGTCTATTAAATTCAGGATTGGCAAGAATAATAGACTCTGGAATTCCTAGCTCTGAAATATTAATATATTTCGAGGGCATAATTTGCGAAATCTTTGGTATGATAAGGAAATCTAACTCCCGACTATAATCTCCCGAATTATTACTGATCAAGGCAGTAGTTTTATTTTTTATCGCTACAGAGGATCCACTTAAACACGATACCGAAATATTACTTTTTTCTTTTCGAATTCCTAATCTTTCAACTAACTGCAATGTTAAAAAATTGCTCATTGAACCATTGTCCAATAAAGCACGCACCGGAACTTTATTTCCGAATTTATCTCTCATATAAACAATAGCGGTGGAAAGAAGAACTGTTTTAACATTATTCGATCTCACATTTGAAGTACCAGTGAAATTTTGAATTTGGTTATTTAACTCAAATGGTATGGCGTCAACATTTAATGTTGGTTTACTTTCATTCGTCGACAATGCATTTGGCACTTCCTTATCACTATAGTTTTTTGTGTTTCCCACCGCATTGGAATTTCTCTCACGCCTATCAAAACAAAGAAGTATATTGTGGCGTTTATGGCATTTTGAACACGAGAATGTTGAGTTACATTTTTTGACGCAGTGGAATTCTGAAAGACAGTTAAAGCACATATTGTTTTTTTTCACAAAATCTACTCTTTCCTGTACGTTAAATTTTTGAAATTTGGGACATTTAAAAACACTGTGATTTTCCTGGTTACATACAACACATTTGCGCATATTTTTCTCATTTAAACTCTCAACCATGGATGTTACCTTTGAAAAGCTATGCTTTGTTTGGCTTTCGTTTTGAAAATTTCGCTTTGTATTTACTTGTTTGGACGCACTTAGTGTACGCGCGTGGTCTCTCAAGAATTCTAGCAATTCAGTTAAACTCGGTAAATTATCCCGCTTAAGATGTCTTTCCCACCACATTTTTGTATTTACATCTAATTTTTGAGCCAAAATATAAGCAAACATAGTAGTAGAAAACCCCTCAACTTTTTGTTCTAAAATCTCTAACGACCTAATACATTCATTTGTTATATCTATTAGATTTAATAATGCTGCTGGGGACTCATTCTGAATAACAGGAATATTTAAAAAACGTTTTAAATGCGCGTAAACTTGTTCTCTCGAATTTGAAAACCGTTCTTCCAAAAGCGACCATGCAACTTCATAATTAGAATCCACGATTGACATAGATTGAATTATACGAAAGGCATCTCCTCTCAATGAAGACTTCAAATATTGTAATTTCATTGCCCCTGACAAATTAGAATTTTCATGTACAGTAGCCTTAAATATATCTTTGAAAGAATGCCACTCATGCAAATTACCCGTAAATACAGGAAGAGTTAACTTTGGCAATTTAATGTTATTATCAGCCTTTGTGGCGTTTTCTAAATTAACAGTTTGCACTTTCATTTTTAATAACTTTTTTGTAAGTTCAAATTCCATTATTTCTAAAATTTCATTAATTTCTTCGTTTTCCTTAATAAAATCCTCAATTTCATCTTCTTTACTTATCTTATAAATAGACTCCAATAACTCAGAAAAGTTTTTCTCTAATTTATTCCGTTTCTCCTTTATGAGAATTAATTCATTTAATTCTAGCTCAGTATTCGATAATTTTTCTTTTAATTTTGTCAAGTTTGTTTTGAAAATTTTCTTTTTTGCTTTTAATTCTTTCATACTCATTTTTAATGAATAAAAATTAAATGGGTGCACTTACCCCTCTTGGCTCTTTAAAAGATGAGTTCCAACATCGAAGAAATAGCAAAACACACAAAATATTCACCAGTTATCCTTCAATCATTGACGTAGAACAACTCGCTGATTTTTCTCCGTAGAGACGGACCATATGAAGAATTCAATTGTTCGAAAGTTTATTAATTTCTTACTAAACTCAAAATTAATTACTCATATCTGGTTTTAAACAGTTTATTCTCATGAGTAAACTCAACTCAGGTTCTTTCGAACATTAATAATTTCACAAAACACAACTCCAATAAAAACCGTAACATTTTTTCACATAACTCATTAAAAAACATTCTAATCAAACTCAAAAGAAAAAGAATATTGTTTCACACAGCTTAGGTAAAAGCTGAAGAAATAAAACAGATAATGTATTTATCACAAAAAATCGTTTGCACAGAAAACTTTTTACATTTTGAAATAATTAGTTATATCTTGGTTGCTAGGTGACCAAGTCAGTAGAAAATTAAATTGCCTTTTATCAAACAGTTATAAATTTACAGAAATCTGTATGTTCACTAAATTTTACTGCACAAATATTTAGCCTTTTCAAAGCTACAAAAAATTGTAGCTTTAAAAAAGGATGTACTAAAATTACAGAAATCTTACTAAATTTTCTTTGCAATCCAGGTTTCAGTTACATAAAAAGTTCTAGGTATCCCAGTTTCCTAAAAATTCTTAGTAACCGTACAGGTTCATCGATTAACAGTGCAAATGTTTACATGATATATGAATTTCTGTTGTTCCCGTCACATAAATTACTCTAAGAATTGCAGTTTTCTAGAAGATAGAAATTAATAATTTTCTATATTTTATTTTTTAGTGTTGTGGAAGTAAGTTATTTAAAACTAATCTGAAAACACTAACTAGGTTGCAGATCATTCTCAGCTCTCATATGCAAAGAAAATCATCCAAAAATAATAAAATCTAAGCAAGATATTTTTAACTAATCCACCCGTAGTATGAACATAAACTTTCTCGTTTATTCCATGATTAGTGTAGATTTTTTTTCAAACCTTTGATGTACAATTATGGTATATTTTAATGTAAGGAAATACTTGGAGTTAATAGTGCTTAATTCTATTGCTTTCGTATTTTAAAGGAACAGAAAAACGATATGACATTATTCAAGTTTTGTAGAAAATTATAAAAGTATTTTAACACAAATGAGACAAAAAAATTACTTTTGAAATTACTGATTATACAATTTCTAAATTTTATTGCAAAATAATAAAGCTTTAAATTAATGCACATAATCGTTTTGGAAATATCGTTTTGGAAATACAACATATTCATTTGGGAAATACAACATATAAAATGTAGCAGGCATGTTCACATTTTTAATAACATTTTCTTTTTCATCGTTCCCTTTATGTTCGCTAATTGCTAGACAATGAATAGAGCATTTCCTTTGATCACATTACAATTTAATGCCTGTGATGGAAATTAATTATTAATGTTTAAAGATTGAAAGCCTTGAACAACCATTGAAATTATTTCATAAGCATTCTTAATACAAATAAAAAATTATTAATAATTAGCCTTTGCATCTTTTTAATTTTAAAAAATGAGTTTGATAACAAGAAAAAATATATTTTCGATAATATACATATATAAAAGAACATTTTTAGTGTTTCAAAGTAACATTTAATTGATACAACTTACGACTTTTATGGTTTTTTCACAATAAATATTTAATTTTTAATATAAAACTTATACGAAAAAAAAAGTCTAAAAATAATTCTAAAATTTTTCTGTCATCATTTTGGATAACTTGAAATGTTATTAATTTTTTTAATACTTATCAGTTTTCTATGAACAAGAATTTAAATATTTGCTATCGTTAAAATGGAATGCCAGTATCTCTTTGCTTAATATGTTGAGTTTCACATCAATCACCAATAGCAAATACTGAACTTTAAATTTAGACTGCTTCAGACACCAGTGACTGACAATCAAAATTATCGTATAAAACTAAAAGATTTAAAGCACCACAATAGTCATTGAAAATATCCGGATGATAATGTAAAGTCTATGGGAACGTTCTTTTCAAATATCTCGCTCAGATTTTAATGTTTTTACATGATTTCTTTGCATAGGATAGTTGAGGACGATCCACAAGCGGTCTAATTTTTACCTTTTTAATTTTGCTTATATATTTTTCATATTATGATAGTTTCAATTTCAGAACCGGTTTAAACCAGTTTGAAAATTAATGTTTTTTTTGTCTGAAACCAAACTTGAAAAAACTATGCTGGTTATGGATCGTCCTCAGGTATCCTACGCAAAACAACATGCAAAAATATTAAAATTTGAGAAAGATATTTAAAAAGAACGCTCCCACAACCTTTACATTAACATCCGGATCTTTTTCTGTGACTAGTGTTGCGCCTTAAGTTGTTTTAAGTTATTACAGAAATTTTATTTTGAATTTACTTACCTTTTGTGTATTACTGGATTGTTTTTTATTAATAAATAGATAAAACAAAATCAAACGCTTAATTTTATATTATATTTTGCAATATTAGTCACCAGTGTTTGACACAACAGAAAGATCAGTGTCAATCACTGTGGCATTTAACATTTTCATAAGTGAACTTCTCAATCCTCTAGGACAGCGGTTCCCAATCTATGGGTCACGATCCACTAGTGGGCCGCGGCAGTTGTTTTAGTGGGTCGCGGAACAATCAAGTTTTGTCATCAGATAATATCTTTTATGTCATCCGTTTAAAAAGATATCACAATTTTAACAGGAAATAGTATTGTAAATGAAAATCTTTAATTTTCTTCTAGATTAATATACGAACAGAATATCTAGAAATATTTGAATCAGTATTGAGGTCTTTGTTGAAATTCAATACTTCGTGCTTATGAGAACATGCTTTTTCTACTTTGCTGTTTTTTAAAAACATGTACTGAGACAAACTGCGTGTTAATGTATGTTTCCACATTGGTAAACACCAGTACCAGAAATCTCATTGATTATAAAGTTATGTTTTCATAATAATTAAACGTATTTTTAACTGTCTTTGTAGTTTGTGCATCGTTATAATTACTGTTCATTTACGTGTCATTCTGTGTAAAATGAGCAAAAATGTAAAAAAAGCCGTGGCCTCATAGGAGCCGATTTTAATAAAATTTGAGATACGTGTTAATTTCATATTCAAATGTAGTTCTGCATAATATTTTGACGAAAAATAAATTATTTTATCTGTTTTGGACATTTAAAAAACTTGTGATATAGAAGGGTTGCGGATAATCGTCGAAAGTTGCAAGTTTGAAGTTCAGTATTTTGAGAACTATTTAACAAAAATTAAGTTTTTTTATGATATTGTGAAAAAGACAAGGATTAAATTTTAGATGTATTAAATATATTCAATTAGCTATAATGGCAAAACAATTTGAATTTGGAAAAAGTGTCCTTCATTATAAAACATATAACTGAAATATTTCATTTTTTCCGCGATTTTTTATATTATTTATTTATTATTAAATTATGAAATAAAAATACAATTACTAAATAATGATAATCTGTTACTTATAGTTCATTCTTAAGTGTAAATGATTTGTATTACAGTCTTTCCATTCCTAGGGCTAATAATCAAACTTAAAATTTCAAGCATGTACACAAGACCTCGATTTCTTATCAACTTAAATGTAAATTTTTATACTGAAATAAACTAGTCTTAATTCTACTACTTTGCGTTTCCTCGTAAATGATTGTGATCTACTTATATGACGATTTTCAATAAAATCTGTAACATGTCAGCCACACCTGATTTGCTCATTTCGTGTGGAATGACTCTTACATATTGAGATTACCGATTCTTGTTTTTGTTGATAACGTATCTTCCGTATGAAAATTTACGTTTTTCGTAGGATAGGATAGCCGAGCCTATAGTGATCGCACAAAAATTTCTATACTGATATACAACTTTATGTTGGGTGAGTCGCGAATTTTTTTTTTTTTTTTTTTTTTTTTTTTTTTTATACTGAAAAGTGGGTCACGAAATTTTTTCTCACTGAAATGTGGGTCGCGCACAAAGAAAATTTGGGAACCGCTGCTCTAGGAGGAAATTTGTTAACGTAATAACCATTTATTATATTTTATTAATATTCAATATATTTAAAAAAAAATTTATTTATTTACAAAAATATTTTTTAAATGTAGCCGAAAAAAGAAAATGTGACACATAAAATTTTATATTTTGAAATTTTGTAAAAGAGTAGAGTTAAAAAATTCATGAGTAATTAAAAGTTTATTTAATTCACACTATTTAAAGAACCATTTATGAAAAAAAGACTAAATTAAATTTTCAATTTAATAAATTTAATTAGCGACTCTTTTTTTTTAATATTGCGACTGGATATTTATATAATGCGTATTCAATGTGCATTTATGGTAAACGGGACAAAAGTCATGTGATCTTTTTTTAAGTGCATTTCAAACAAAAGCCTTCATGCAAAAAGAACCATAGACAGTAGCGCTTTTTTTTCGGCTACAAATTCCACAATATCAATCGATCACTACATCTTCGTATTAGTTGACAGATATGTCTACAGGTGTGGGAATACTCCAAGATACCTGGTTTTGCGAACCTACCGAGTTTTGTACAACTATCTCCTACATTAAAATTTCCATCAAAGTATCATGCAAGTACGAAACTATTTTGTTAAAATCTTTGTTTTAACATTCATATACATAATTTATGATTCGAAAACATCCCAGTAGCCAAAGAATATTGGACCAATATTGGCTATATCTTGGAGCAATAATGGCACATTGCGCAATATTGGCATGAAATATTTCTCCAATATTGGGGTGTTTACATTTTGCCCTTATTTAGCCAATATTTGCTGCCAATATTATGCCAATATTTGGGTTTCATTGGAAATATTGGCAATAAAACGCCAATATTGGTTACATATTGGAATTTCAATGGAAATATTTCCAATGTAAGGCCAACATTTGTACAATATTGGCGTTTTATTGCCAATATTTCCAATGAAACCAAAATATTGGCAATAAAACGCCAATATTGGTTACATATTGGAATTTCAATGGAAATATTTCCAATGTAAGGCCAACATTTGTACAATATTGGCGTTTTATTGCCAATATTTCCAATGAAACCAAAATATTGGCATAATATTTGCTGCAAATATTGGTTAAATAAGGGCAAAATGTAAACATCAAAATATTGAAGCAATATTGACTCTTTTGTGACAATATTTTCAATTAATGAAATATTGGTGCCACGTTGGACCAATATTGATTTGCTACTAGGGATACTTTAAAGTTTAAAATTAAGCATTCAAATAAGAAATAGTCAAAAATTTATTGGCTGTTTATAACATAATAAATAATAAACTTAGAATATGCTTAATGCAATTACATTTCTTTGAATTATCTTACTTAGTGTATTCTAAAACTTCAAATGGATTTACCTTGCTCAATATAATGCCCTTTAATGTATTAGAAATAAATAAATTACACTGAATTTGAAAAAAATGCGCTTAAAATATTTGAAATTAATAAATTTAGACCGTTTAAAAGATAAAAATAAGATTTCAACATTTGTTTAATGCCACATGTTTAATTAAAGATTTTATGCATACCATTATATCATTCATCAACTACTAAAATTTCGCTTATTTTGTATTATATTTTAAATATGTTGACATGATATATAAATATTTAATAAATGATTTATAGTACGGGATGCGGCAACTTACACAATCACCTCATCGAGTTCATGAATGAAAATCTAGGATCAGTTGCTACTCGATTCATTTATTAGAAATGAATCGGTCTATGAAGTTATATCTTGTTGGAAAACAACCAAAAACCCGATTTTAGTAGATGACGCTTAGATTTACCATTGTTCTTTCATAACTCAAAAGTATGAAAACAAGAAATATTGGGAAAAGAAAAATTTAATGGCAAATCTGTGAATCATCCGTTAAAATCGAGTTTTTAGGTGTTTTCAATCACGATATGACTTAGCTTACCGATTGTGTTTTAATATGCAAATCGAGATTTTAATCGAGATCCATGAACTTGATAAGGTGGTAGTCTGTACTGCCGCCTCCCAGTCTATAACAACCCCTTATTTGTTATTACTCCTTAAAATGAATGCGATAGATTAATCAGTTTCAACATTGATTGCTAAAATCGAATTTTAATACTTTTTATCATTATACTCAATTTTAGATGCCTCAGAATGTAAATTACAATTATTTCTTCCAATTTTATGAAACTTTTTCCATCAAACCCCATTCTGATCTGATGACATGCTCAACTAGCAAATGTCGAAAATTATTACAGGATGTAAAATGCATTTTTATCTTTTATGTCCCATACAAAATACAAGAGTAGAAGAAAATTTATGTATGGTGCGATTAAGTTGAGTTGTGGAAGAAAAGATAATGCCGACAGGTTTTCTAGTTAGAAAACATGATACCAATAATAATTGCATTAAAAGAAATTGCAATTTCAATATTTTTTTTTTCAATTTTATGCAATATTTCTCTTAAATCAAATTACAAACATGAGCATTTTCCGCTTTTATATGTTTTTTATGTATATTTTTAAAAATTCTCTTTAATAAGCTACAAATGAAACAGCTAATTTTATTTACTTGTGATGCTTGTGTAATAATGCACACGAAAAATGTAAATGTTTTTATCAAACAATTTTTTAAGGAATATTTATTATTAATTTATTATTCCTTCTTGTTATTTCCCTGGTAAATAAAGTGCAGAACATTACCTACAACGTAGATTACCCATTTAGGATATTTTCGGGGCGCATCGAATTTAATAAATTAGTATAATTTTCTTTATCTTTATAACATGCACATTCGATTAAATAATTATCTATCGTGAGATTAAAACTCTTTTATAGATTATATATTTTTTTCAGCTATCAAGATAGCGAAATGTAAAAAATTATTTTATTTGTATTATTTTTCAACAAAGGTTTCAAATAAATAAGTTATGATATTACCTTGTAGAAAATTAGTTATAAAATTCTTAGTTCCTATAAAATATATATTTTTTCAGTAATTCATAAAAATAATAATTATTGTACATAATACAACTTAAAAGCTTTTTTTGTATACATTAAAAGGTAAACACACATAGTACCTTTTGAAACCACCTCTTTAATTTTAAGTAATATTGTAATATATGTGGTTATATAATACTAAATACGGAGAAAAAATTAGAAAAAATGTAAAAAAAAAAAGTAACTATAATTTAATTTTTTAATTAACATTTGGAAATACCTAATATTTTTATAAATATTAATATCTTCGTCTTCGATATTTTTCTACATTCATTAGAATATACTACATAAAACTGTGCAAGGATTTTTAGATGTTCGGGATCTTACATTTAATATTTTTTTTTCAGTCGTGTATACGAAAAAGTGAAGTTAAATAAACAAACTCACAGATTAAATATGAAAAATATATAACTATAAATTTTTATGTTAAATCCATACACAAAAATATTAAATACCCCTTAGATATCAAGTAAAAAAATCACATTTCTATCTAAATTAACTAAAAAGCCTTAGGGTTTATTGAACAAGTTTTAAAAATATGAACACGGTGAAAAACCAGATTAATATGTTTATTTGTATACGTAATTGCGTTTATCTCTTAAAATTTAAAATGGGTCGCGATACATTAGTGATATAGGTAAAAATGAGGTGCTAAAATATTCACAGTTAAAAACGGTTTCAGTTAATAATAAAAAAGAAAACAGATATTTTGACTATTTTATGGTACTTTTCCCCCTTTAAGACAAAACACATTATTATACATAATATACCATTACAAATATTATGCGTACACTGTAAAAAAAAAAAAAAAAAAAAAAAAAAAAAAAAAAATCTGTAACGTTACTAAACCTTTTCTAGGAAACTGGGATTCCAAGAACTTTTCATGTTACGATAACATGAAAATTTCATGTAATCGACTCTGAAACTTGGAATTTTTGCTGTTACCGTTACAGGAAAAATTCTAGGAATCCCAGTTTCCTAGAAAAAGTTTAGTAACGTTGCAGAATTTTTTTTACAGTGTATCCCCTTATATCGTACATTTATATTCTATCATATAAATACAAAAAATGTTTTGCGAACTTTTATTAAACATTTATATTTTATATCTATCTAAATTAACTAAAAAGCCTCAGAGTTTATTGAACAAGAAAGTTATAAAAATGTGAACATGGTGAAAAACCAGATTAATATGTTTATTTGTATAGGTAATTGCATTTATCTCTTTAAATTTAAAATGGGTCGCAATACATTATTCGTACAGGTAAAAATTAGGTGCTAAAATATTCACAGTTAAAAAAGGTTTCAGTTAATAATAAAAAAGAAAACAGATATTTGACTAATTTCAAGGTACTTTTCCCCCTTTAATACACTGTAAAAAAAATCTGTAAAGGTACTACACTTTATCTAGGAAACTGGGATTCCAAGAACTTTTCCTGTAACGGTAACAACAAAAACTCAAGTTTTAGAATCGATTACATGGATTTTTCTTGTTATCGTTACATGAAAAGTTCTTGGAACCCCAGTTTCCTAGAAAATGTTTAGTACCTTTAGAGATTTT
The DNA here is from genome assembly GCA_964019185.1 of Maratus speculifer. Lineage (NCBI taxonomy): Eukaryota > Metazoa > Arthropoda > Arachnida > Araneae > Salticidae > Maratus > Maratus speculifer. The sequence goes on along the minus strand of OZ025292.1, from coordinate 161,555,232 downwards.
TTTACAGTGTACAAAACACATTATTATGCATAATATACCATTACAAATATTATACGTATCCCCTTATATCGTACACTTATATTCTTTCATATAAATACAAAAAATGTTTAGCGAACTTTTATTAAACATTTTTCCCGTTCATTTTCCAACAAGATTTTAATTTAACTTTAACAACAAATTTGTAAAAAAAAAAAAAAAAAAAAAAAAAAAAAAAAAAAAGGGCATAATTGTGTCATATGCAACAAGGCTATTTAAAGAATTTCTGCTAGTTTAATTAATTAATTCCTTCGTTTATCAATTTCCCTTACTTATGTTGGAATGATATTTCGTTTTTTTCGCATCCAATATATGTAACATTTTTCAGCTTTTTAAAATGTTCTATGAAGAATTTTAATATAGCTTTTTAAAATTCTCTTCCAAAATTATGTGAAATAAAAGTTTAAAGAATAAACAATTAAATGGGAAATTTAATTTTAGTTTTATTAACAATATAGTTTTCTCATTGATGTACATAATACCAACAAATAATTTTCCAGATTTTAATTACTTATTATAATATAAGTTATGTGCTGAGTTTTAATGTTAATTAAAACCATGCCGTTAGTTTTATTCCTTTCGTTTAGAAAAGCATCTGTAATCACAGTTAAAAAAGTAATTGAAACAAAATTATGGAGATTTAATTGAATGATTTTATGCATTTTATGTCGTTATTTGCATTACTTTTCAATTAATTATATTAGCGCTTTACTGTACTTAAGATTTTTGTCTCCCATTAGTCCAAAATAATTATTTAATAAAAAAAAATAAAGGGAAAGTAGCAATAAATTATAGTTTCCATTTTTATAAAAGTCATTAATTAGATTTTAAATAAACATTTGAAACAAGAATTTTGCTTATGAAACAGCTAAAATTAATTTAAAATAAATTTCAAAACTTAATTGCTGTTCTTAAAAATATTTAGAAATTTAATTACAGTTATTTAGGGAATGAGTCTTATCACAATCTAACAGATAATTAAATGTTATTTGCACGATGCATATATTTATTTAATAGTTCAATAAAGTAATTTAAATGCTTACGGCATTAAACTGCTGGTAACAGTATGCATCAATTAAATAGTTTTATGGGGAAAGTATTTCATGAATTATTTTTTAATTAGAAAGAAAAAAATATGCGCTTTTTAAAAAACATCTATTTATGAATTAAAACTTTTAAGCATTTTTATTAAATGTTACTGATTGTTATTCGATTTCGTATAAAAAAGAATTTGAAAAAAAATCAGAGAATAATTTAATTAAAAAACGCCAAACTTTTATTGCGGTGGAGGTTAAAAAAGTTTTTTTTTATTCAAATTAGGATGACCTCCAAAAATCATCACTATAATACAACATACGAAAATACTACATGTAACGTACATTAAATGTTATGTTTGATATAAATGTTATTTAATAAATCATCTGCAACTCTTATAAAAACTATGTATACTATTAATATATTATGCATATGTCTTTATTATTATTGGTTACTAATTTCCTCACATTTCATTTGATTTGATACTAAAAATTATATTTTTAAGAAGTTGGTATATTTAACATCAAGCAGATAATTTTTTATTTCAAGATAATGTATTGACAAAATATTTCGACTTATAATTAAAACGTAAATTATATGTGACATGAATGTTCTAAAATTTAAATAAACTGGTTTCGTTCACTATGTCACAAATAAGTATTTTCCTACATTTTGTTATAAAGTGTTAGCTGTTATTTGCTGAGTTTGTTAAAAGTTTCTACCTTCTATTAATGTAAATAATGTGCTAAGCTAGCCTCCAATGTCATTTTTTGAAATGACAATGTTTTTTTTATAATTCACATTGGGAATAATTGAAATAAACTGTAATCCTTTTAAACGCATATGGCTCTGTAGAACATCAAACAAATGTTTAAATTAAATTTTATATTTATGAAATTGTCGTAATGGCACATGCCTTGTCTAGATCTTGTCCAACACTATAGTTAATTCGGATTAGATAGTTGGATTATATTTGCATCATAATTTTGTCAAAAGATCATGGATGTCACAAACGCATGCTAATTCTGAACATAATGAAAAGCATCATAATTTTGAGCCAAAAACATGAGCCAAATAAATACGCTGCTCAAAAAACTTTATTTATCACATCGAAAGAAAAACTTTGACAAAATAATACATGGAAACTGGCGCATTGCTCGCTATGGCTGCATGAAAAATATATGCATCAATAAAATATATAACGTCTTTTAATCAGAAACGTTAGCTAGGAAGCTCGGATATAGAGGGTGATCATAAAAAACTTCCCTGATATATGTAACCCAAACGACCTAATATCTCAACCAATGCAAAATAAATTTCAGATTTAGTTATTTGAAGTTATGCGCTCGAGATCGTGATGATTTAAAACACTGAGTTCTCACGGTTACAGTTGCAATCAAAATATTTCGAAATTTTCGAAAGGAAGCATCCTGCTTTTTCCTTTACGAATTCCACAGCGTATTGAAAAACCATAAACGGCGTGGAAAGGACATGTGACTAAAATGACTCAAATTAGCAGGGTAATATTGTGAAACTCAATTTTAATTAATTCCTATGTAATGTAATATTCAGCACTCTAAAATAAATTATTAAATTTTTATTTTCGCTATGTGTGCGCAAACACAATTTCTAAAACACATTTTATAACGAATCTTACAACGTTACTCAGATCACAAGTGAAAATAAAAATCAGGTACTAAAACACAAGACTTGTAGCCACTCCTGTGTTCCTCGCAATGGTATTTTTTGCAAATGTTTTACACCGATAATTTTCATTATACATGATGCATACCAATACCAACTAAAGATTTTCGATTTGTTCATAAACTTGCGCATGAGAAAAATGTTCTTTGACATTCGAAAAATAGAATATTTTTCTCAGTAGCCATGAGAGCTGTATTGTTTTAAATCACCGTCACGACTTCGAGTGCATACCTTCAAATAAGTATATCTTATATTTCTTATAAATTGGTTTAGCAGTTAGGCGGCTAAGGATTCATACATACATACATATATATATATATAAAAACAGATTTTTTTTTATAACCTTACTCTATATCTTATCATATTTTTTTGCATTCATTGATTGAATTCAGGTAATTGTGTGGAATATTTAATCGCAGAAATGCATAGTTATACCAGTTATATTTTTATAAGAGGAAAAACATGGTTAAAATAAATTTTGGTATACTTTTAGTAAATGATATATCATATTTATAAAACTTAAACAACTAATAAAAAGCTATACAACTTAAATGACTAATACAAAACCTGCTTTTTTCCCGGAGTACGAAGACTTTGTATGAACGCTTCAATAATCACGACGTTATTTAATTCCAGTTTTTTTTTAGGTTTTTGTTTATCCAATGAAACCCTATTCATTTTTCTTCTCTGTATGTCCCTCATAGAGTCTGTAGACGAAAAATGTATAAGTCTCAGTCTTCCAAATGTTATGTACTTATGGCCGAACGCCTCGTGTCTCACGACAAATCATAAAATTTTGAAAAAGCACATTATTTTATTTAAATTATTTCTTTCACTGCCATCCGTTCTTTTTTTAGATTGAAATTTTAGAAGAAAATCTTAATTTCAACGTTTTTCGTGTAGCTATCATAGCTTGTAGGTAAAGATTTTCGTTTGTAAACAGAAGGTTCTGTCGACCAAACCCTGGTTCTGGAATTTTACTATTTCGATATATTTAACTAAAAGATATTTCGTATTTTTGCTAATTTAAGCATTTATTATGCTATGATAAATAATCATTAACATTTATGATATATTTTTTGGAATTTCAATTCATTTCTATTTTAAAATATATTCATTTTATAAATGATTCAGCATTTTTAATTTATTCACAAAATTTTGTTCGTTTTAGAAATTTAAAATTTTATTTATATTTCCGCTAAATTTCTTTACTTTCAGATTTTCAAAAAAATTTGGAAACTTGGATTTTATTTAAATAATTTTATTTGAATTAAAACAAAAAACTTCAATTCATAATTATTTAAAAATTAAATTTGTTGCTCCTAGAATCTATGTAAGAATTTTATAGCTATAAATCAGTAATTTCCATTTATTAATTAAAGGATATTTTGTTCCAAAAGAAGTATTCAAATATTCATCATAACAAAGATTGAATAACTCGAACGATTTCTTGTCAAGAAGCGGATCTATAATGTGTTAAAATGCTTTTTTATGTACATAATTTATGAAATTTATTACAAAAAACCTGCTTTATTTAAATTATTTCAAATTTAATAAAAATATGTTTAAAATTTATTCCGAAATCTTTAGAGAATCATTATTATACTACTGTATCTTCACTTTATTTCTGACTGCCTAGAGAATTGACAACTTTCTTTTCTTGAGAAAGTCTTCGACAGTTTTAATTTCCGGGATCTTTAAAAAAGATTTAAATATATTCTTCTATTATCTCTCTCTCTCTCTCTCTCTCTCTCTCTCTCTCTCTCTCTCTTTGATTAATAAAAGAAACTATAATTAAAAGTCACGGGAAAAATGATTGAAACTTGAAAACATCATTGCATGACCAGTACTTTCATGGCTGGTGCATCTAAAAGTATTTGACGAACTGGTAATAAATGAACAGCTTTCTAAGAGACAAAAAAAAAGCCACAAAACACCTCCTACAAGGAGTTAATTAACTAATGATTTTACTCATAATTTTATTTCACGTTTTGTTATGTTATATAGTCAGTGTGTTTTAACAAATGAGGACGATCTTTTAGTCTATACTATTTTCATTTCCTTTAATTTCCGAGTGTTGCAAATGTTGCTTTATCTGCACTAGTGTAGGTAACATTATTAAAGCTGAAAATATATTAAGTTTGCTGGCATTTAGGTACAGAAAATTCATATACGAAATAGGATTTTAAAATTTTTCAGGAGTACTGTTTATAACTATAGCTTAATTGGTCTATAGCTTTTGTTTAAAGTTGTGCAAAACTCTACCTGTTTGGCAATGTACTCCAAAATCACCAGCAATTTATATTCATGTTTAAAGAAGATTAATATTGATAAAATATCCCTTATTAGTTCTATAGATATAGCTATCACGGAAATCGTAAAAGTAAAGTATAGCATAATAAGGGATTATGTATTGCCTTCTTAAGCTGATATTTGAACGCATAATAATATGCCACGTCTCATTATGTAATTGTGACTGTGATTTAGCAAAAAAGGGCAATAGTTTATTTATTTATTTATTTTTGCACATGCATCCTTCAAATTCTTAGATATACACAAATGTGGTTATCACCGATTCATCTCAATGCCTAATAAAATATGATGATTGATGATGGTTGATCAATGATGAAGTTCCATTACATCTTGACGTATTGCGGCCACAAAATTTATGTCAGTACATTCTAAAAAAGTAACTGGTAGTGTTACTGTCAAATATTTACTATAAATAGTTAAATCGTACTTAACACATCCCAAAATATATATTTTCATCCTGAAGTGACGATTTCAATTGTTAACACGCATACATGTATAAAGAAAGCAATAATTAACAAAAGTAGACAAAATCCAATAATGTTTCTGTAGACACATATCAAGTGCATTATAATATTTCTTGTTAGTCAGTTGATAAATGTTTTTAAAGCATTCCAATTATTTTTCGATATCTAAATATGTAAACTTAGTCTTTTTTAATAAACGTGCTGCGTGATTTTTGTTTACATCATAATATTAATTTAAATGGCATGATAAAGTAGAATTATCTTGAGAAATTATCTTAAACGAAAATGTAAATTTTATCGAAATCTCTAAAGGGTTTTTTTTCTGCTTCCTATTTAATTAATGAATTTTGAATACAAATATATAATTTCACGCAAAACGATTCTTTATCTTTATTTCTTTTTGATGTTAACTATGTATGAAAAGAAAGAGTGAATGTAAGCAATATTCAATTTTCTTTTCCTTTAATTAATAGGATTTTTTAAAATTTTTTACAATAAGTTTTAAAAAAGGGAAATGTTTATTGCTCATTAATGTAATTTAAAAAGATACATTTAGTTTTTTCGTCACTGTAGTATAAAAAAAAATCTTTTTGACAAAGATAATTAATCCACAATATTTGAAATCTTTATACAGTTTTTTCTGATGCTTTTCACAGAAAAGTTTATTTAGCACAAATAGCATTCTTAATTATATAAATTTATTTATATAAAAATCTTATTTGATTTACTTTTCGATTTAAATATAACCATAGTGTTTTTATAGTAAAAGAACAGTATCCAAGCAAACATACAGTTTTTGAAAATAATTGATATTGGTTCGGTTTATATTAAACAAGGAAAAAATCTGTATTTTTCCGTTTGTCAATTATTTTTTTCTGTTTTAGTAGATGCTGTATGAACTATGCATCAAAATTAACAGACACACTAAAAAATGTTTATTATTTTTTTTTCTTGAATCTATATCTGCTTAGTTTCCTTGGTTTTTTTTTACTTAAATTCTGAAGGTATGTAATATTTTTGAAACATCATTAAGAAACGGAGAATATTTAAACTAGGATTTCACGAGTTTTTCGTTTGTACAATAAGGTATTTCTCGGTAGACTTTCATTAAGTATCGTTTTATAAATGACAAATATAAAATTTATATGAGTATTAATCATCTGCACATGTTCCTTATTGATTTGTCTTTTCATTTTTTAATGCAGTGTCCTTGATTCATAATTAATGCGTTGGCGATAAGAAATCCTAAACGCATACTGATAAAATAAAAAAAATGAATTTGTCCCTACGACTGAACATTTGAATTTGCTTAAGTTGATTAAATGCGCGGATAGTTAGAATATTATACAGTATATTGCCAATGATGACCGGTCACTTTCGATTTCAAATGTTTTGGTAAATATCTAGAAAAATATATAAGAAATTATCGTGAAATTCTAGGTGTGTAAACAGAACAGTACATGGTCATATTTCCATAAAGATTTTTTCCAAAAACTTCTTAAGATATTCTGTTCAATATGTTTTCTATACTGTAAATAAAAACAGGTGTTCTACAATCAGGATCGAAAATGTACAATTTTAACATCTCCCGAGTTAAATTAATTGTTCTTAAAACTTTCTTTTTTCTTTAGAAAATCTATAAAAGAAATTATCGTTAAAATTAAAATAAGTTTTTGAAAAAAAAGTTTTTATGAGCCGCCCAATTTTTTCGAAATCGATTTCAAGTTGACTTTTAGATGCATTAATAAGGACTCTCCACCCAGAAAACCGCTTTTTTGATGCAACTAGTCTCAAAAAATATTTCCATGTTGAACTAACATGTTTAACTGAATGACATTTAGCATTAGCAATGTTAACATTATATTAAATTTATTCTTTTACCAATTCATGTACACTTTCAAAAACACAGTTGAAAATATTACATATAGAATTCACGGCATCCGAAAATAAGTTTCTCTGGGTAGAAAGAACTGAATAATGGATCGTGAAATGTACTCGAAAACGTTTCTGAAAATTACACGCATTCAGTTTATATTTTTTTCTATAAATGCATCCTTAAATTTTGAAAATAAATTATTTTCTGAAACTTCAGAAGATAATGGAACGCCTTTAGAATATTGGTTGACTTTCAAGCGGTTATCGAATGTTTTCGTTCTTAATTACAGTAAATTATCTTAGTTTAAGAAACATCTGTCTTTTTCCAGTGTAGATGTGGAATCATAACAATCTTAATATTTTGAATTAAAACATTTGCACGAATAGCAAAAAACTTGCGAAATATATCTTTTGCCCCTGATTTCATTATTCAAAAGTAAACAGCTATTTCTTCAATGAATATTTTTATATGAAATAAATTTGAAATACAGTTAAGAAACAAGCAATTAACAGCATTCGCGTAAATTGAGTTTTCATAGTTTTTTTATATAGTTTCATGGAAAATAAATTCATTCTTTCAAATTTTCAGAGAAATACTCTCTAATGTAATTTTTAAAGATCTGAAATAATTTTAAATGATTTTAAATTTGTATTGTGGTTACAAAAGACCTTGAAAAACAATCTTAAATGTATAACATGTTTTCCTCAACAGGTGAATTTCTTGACTCAGTATGTATCGCAGAAATCTTACTTTATTCGAATAAAAACTGGAGATTTTCTAGCTGTACGGAAAGCGAAACAATTCCTCAGGATACCGTTAGTAAATTGATTCTATGGTATTTTTGTATTTCATGAAAAATCAGTATATTTTTAAAATTCTTTAGGCAAGCATATTTCAAATACTTATGAATTTGAAGTCTACAGAAAACGTAGGCTATTTCAAATTTGTATTATGGTTATGTAAAATTCTTTCTCCCATTAGTAGGTATTAGCTTAAAAAAGAGAAAAGTTCATGAAAAGCATTATAAAAAAAGATTTTGTACATTGATTTGCTGTTACAAAACACAAAACCATTATTTGTATGTTCTATATCTAATATTCTGAAAACTATATCTTTACAGCCCCAGCGTTGATTTATCTATAGTCTTTACAAAAATTGAAGAAAAATTGCCAAATTTGGTGCTAAAAACTGAATATTAATAAACGAATTTATCTTGACTATAGCTTCCTAATTTAGAGAAATTCTCATTCAAATCAGAATTTACCAAAAGGCAAAATCGATTTTCTGTAATTGGGTAATACTAGCTTCCTGTATGTGAGGAAAAAATAGCTGAATTCTTATAAACAAAGAAGAATACTCTATTTTTGTATATCTACTTATAGAAAAATATGTATCGCAGTTCAAAGACATCGCATGAAAGGAAAAGTATGCGCTAATTTACAAGTTTCATGAAGTAAGGGAGGCAATTTCGGTGCTGCCACCTATATCTAGAAAATATTAATAATGATAGGTCTGCACCTTTAAATATGTTAGTCTATCAGCAGATTTTCCGTACCGACAAATCTTCTTAGTACCTGTGGATAAGAAAAAGATTTAGTTTTTAAAAGTTCCACTAAAATGACTGTGGAACTAATGGAGACAGAATGCACTGGAAGTATTGAATCTAGGTCAGTTGATTTTGGTCATAAAGAATCAGGATCATGAAAGTCAATTATCGTAGGACCAGGAATATTTGGACCATGAGAGCTAATTAGTTCCAGATCTGCGATACAAGAATGTAATGATGGAGAATCATCTTGTTTCAGTATTACATTTTCCCTTCTGAAATTTTTCGTATAGCTTTCTTCAGAATTTGTATCATTGAGAAAAGAAATCTCTGAATCTCTCTCATTAGTTATTTGATCAGAATGTCTTCTCCAAACATTCGATCTAACTTGAACTTAAATAATGTAATTTTCCTTCTCTCACTTGAATTCACTAATTTTCTACTTGATCTCTTGAGTTTTATTTTTTTAAAGCTACATTCTGGTTAATTTCAAACTATTTTACTTTAATTTTGGTTCTTTTTACATTTTGTTTTTTATGAAAATTTTTTTTAAGATTTCGCACTATTAGATTTGTTTTTGTTGTTATATGACGTTTCTATATTGCTTCAGAAATAAAAAATCTCCACTGTTCAGTGTCACTTATGAAAGTGACCTACCTGAAACAAAAAGAAACTCTAGCTTAGAAAAGTGAAACACCACTGGACTAGAAGTTGAAAGAAGGAAGAAAAGGTGAAAAAACAAACAAACAAAAAATATCAATATCCAGTAAATTATAAAATAATTGTTCTTAAATAATAATTTACTAAATTATTAGTAATTAACTAGTTTTATTCTGGAGAGTTTTTGCTGGTCTACCCAAATTGCTTCGTCTAGATTAACAGGGATTGCCCTTTACTCAAAATTTGTATACCATTGTATCAAATAGTATACAAACTTATATTAATAAAAAAGATAGTTTTCTCTTTTTTATCATCAAACAATGTTGGTGTAATTTTTCATCTTCAAAGGTATTCTTTCTCCTGTACCTTTTTTCCAAAGTTTCTTTTTCTGTCTGCTTACTTTTTCTTTATCAGAGGCAAAGTCTTATTCCTGTAGTCACAATTCATGCCTCTCTATGCACGCATGTAGCTCTTAACGTAATTTATTTATGTAATAGATCAATTCTAAATTAAGTGAAAGCTGTGTAAAAAAGGAATATGCGATTGCCAGTGTCTGCTTTTTAAGGCATTGCCTTAAATTCTGATTCAGACGAACTACCTGCTTCAAAGCTTCCACCATTCGAATCTACTGACAATTTTGTATTTTAGAATACAAAAATAATTAATCACAACTCGGAATTTCTGGCAAATTTTATTTCATCCCTCATTTTCCTGATGATTGATTGCTTTTTCATTGATTTTCTCCTCCACATTCTCCTCTCATTTTATTATTGTGGTCTGTTATTTAAGTATGTGAATTTGAAGGCATCGAAAAATAGACGGAAGACCAAGGTATCTAATAAAAACAAACGAGAGAAATCGACGAACGAACTACACAATACTTATAATTTTTTGCTGGCATGTATGCGAAATAAAAATATCCCAATTCAAAATACACTGGCAATAATATAATGCAAAATTTAGAGCTTATTTATCCATTTTGTAAACTAAACATTAGGGTGGATCGAAATTTTTTTTTCACAGTGTCAAAACCTACCTATGCGGAAAAGATGTCCTCTTGGATGGAGATTAAGGGAAAAATAATTAAAAAAATAATTTTGAATTTTACTACTGCCACAATGAGGTTGAATTTCGAAAAAAAGTGAAAAAAGACGTAATTTTGACTAGATGGTTTTTGATTCAAAATAGTAGTTAAAAAAACTTATCCAAAATCTACCTATGCTTAAAAGAAGTTATATTGTATGCTGAGTATGAGAAAAATAATTAAAAAAATTAATTTCAAAATTTAAATCTGCCTCAATGTGGCTCAAATTTATGAATTTGAACGTTTTTACGGTAAAAAGTCAATGTTTTTTGTAAAATAAAATATGAATTTTAGAATTTTTAACATTTATTACAATGAGGGTATATATATTTGATTACAAGATTAAAACTTTAGTTTCTTATTTAACAGCTTCTTTATTATTAAATCAAGAAAAATCGTCAACATAACAAGTGGCGAGAGTGACGTTTGGTATTGAAAATCGGCATGAGATTTTGAAATTGAATTCGATTTTTATAAAACCGTCTCTTATATATGGTCCATACACAACAGAAAATGCTTCTGTGACTATTTTGATTATTAGTTTTGTAGAATGAGCGTCTCGTGAATACATATTATGGATAGTAGATGTGATTGCCACTGGAATGATTGCTGGATTTACTATTGCTTCTGAAATCATGTCGTTACTGAATCCCTCAGTTAGTGGAGGTTCGACACATTTTCCTATTTCATTAAATCTATGTAATCCGTCGCAAAACGTCAAAAACTGGTAAATGGAAAATGTAGTTATTATTTAATGTAATGATTAGGATTACAGCAGACCGTTTGATTTCACTCGCGCGCTTTTAGAATTAATCTACTGACTTAAATGAAAATACAAAAAGCTTCTCACACGCAGCGAATATTTTTTTTATTTCACCAGTGAAACTTTTGTGCCCAGCCGGGGTTCCATCAACGTTGCGGAAAGATGACATAGTGGAACCTCATTTCTGTGTAACTAGCACAAAAAACATTGTAGTGGACGCTTGAAGATCAGTTCTATATTTCGAATAACACATCCCTTAACATCTATGTTAACAGACATTTTGAAAACAACTTTGTTACATGTATATTATTGTTAACACATGACAAAAAATGTACGTCATGTTTTCAAATTGTTTGGGACTCTCAAGAATTTTCATATGTATGGCCGATAAGTTCTTTCTTCAAGCTCATTCGATTATGATTTTTCTTCTGTTGTCTTATAGTGATGTAGTCTTATCTTTACACCCATCAAAGTTTAAAGAAAATGGCCATGATCATAATCTTTTACAAATGACTAAAACGATAGAGTGGTGTTTAGTTTGTTTTGTCATGCCGATTTTTTTTTCTGTCAATAGCATTCGATTCATAGTTTTGTGAGATAATGCCCACATCTTGAAGTGCACCTGACACGATGGCAGCATTTGTTTGATCCGAAATGCCCAAAATGTAAATATTTTGGCTGATGGGTCATTCCACGTCAATTCAACCAATTTTTCCCCACTTGTAACCCGACCCCCAGGGATTTGGATGAAACTTTGTGTGCACATTAATTCTATCATGAAATGATTCCATCAGAAATTTTTCCTTCCCAGACCTCATAGTTTGAGAGATATGGGGGGTCCAATTGTTAGGTTTTTCTCAAATCGCACATTTCTGAGTGTGTATTCTGAGATAGCAGTTCCATCTTCAAAAAATTGTTTCTCTGGATCTAAAACATGAATCATCCTAAAAATATCACTATAAAAAGGTAAAAAGATGCAGATTTTAATAAAAAATATTTTAAAAATTTACTTTTAATATTTAGGATAAAAAAAGTCAGCCAAAGTTGAGAATTATGGTTATTTTTCCAAATTTTTGTGACTTCACGAAAAAGGCTGTACACAAAAAGGCAAATTAAATTTCCAATTTCTTTTTGTTTTAAATAAAATTTAAACTTTGGGCTTTCTATCTATGAAATAAAAATGACGTGTTTCGCATGGCTTATGCAAAAATTTTGGGTACTTTCCAATTACCCGGATGAGTGCTTTATTTTTATATATTACATATGCACACAAAAAAGCAAATGAAATTTCCAATTTCTTTTTGTTTAAAATAAAAGTTTACACTTTGGGCTTTCTATCTGTGAAATAAAAATTATGTCTTTCACATGGTTTATACAAAAATTTTGGGTACTTTCCAATTAGCCGGATGCTTGTTTATTTTTACATAAGCACATATGTATACATCTATATAAATACAGATGTATTATACATGTACATATGTATGTATATAGACAGTATATTGATATATATGACACTGGTGCCCGTCTAACCGAAAAGTACCAAATTTTGCCTCGTTTTGAAAATCTGCACTAATTATGGGGGAAAAAATCTGACTAAGTTTAGCTGTGGTACTTAAATAATTACTGGAGTTTCTATGAGTTATTGAATTTAATGTTATTTGATGCAAAAACAAATTGGAAATTTCATTTTCCTTTTCATGTAGAGACTTTTTCATAAAGTCACAAAATTTCGGAAAAATAATCATGACTTTCAACTTTGGTTTACTTTTTCGTCCGTATATAAATCTCTATTAATTGCCCTAATTGCTTTTTTCACTTGTTTTTTATGCCGCTTAAATGGATCTCCACATTTATATAATTCATATTTCATTAAGAGCGAAATTCTGTGATGCTCACATATATTAATCAAACGGTTTTCACTTAATTTTTGTTTTATTAATGCAATAGTCCTAACTAATAAAAGTTCTTTTTCTGAATCACAGAGATTATCAATGTAGTCTATTTCTCTGTTATTTGTATAGCTAGTTTTGTGACATTCTAAACCAGTTAATATTACAATACTGCAAGCCTGAAGACTAGTAGAAGGTTTAATATCAGGCTCCGTATTAAAACAATAAAGCAAAAAAAAATATTTATACATATCATAAACTATAAAATATGTAACGATCAGAATGTATTTTTTGTAGCACAGTAAAAGTTAAATCATTCTTCTATGATAAGAAACAACAGAATGGCAATAATTTGATTAACTTGATTTCAAAACATCTGCTTTCATACTAACGAGCATTACCCTGCCTTTATCAGAAGGTGTTTATACAAGGCAGGTGCAATTAAATCTTTCAGACTATAGAAACAAATTCAAGTTCTGTTAAACATTTGTGTATTTAAACTTGCCAATATAAATATTTAAACTGATTAAAATTAACGAAGGAAAGGAAATACAAGGTTATGAACATTTTTTTTAAACACAAATAATTAATATATAAGCATTCGAAAAAAAGAATGGAAATATGAGAAGAAAAAAATTTCTATTTTATACTGTAAAAAAAAATCTGTTTTGAGTTTAATTATTGAAAATAAAAGTAAGAGATTCTTTAGATTGTCAAAAAATGCCCATTATTAAATAACTAAATGAAATAAATGGGCCATTCACTAAATTTAATGGGGAAACATATTACAGTCAGATTTTTTTTAATCAGAAAAAACAAAACCTAAACTTTACTTTGAAAATTAAAAAAAAAACATGCATCAAATAACATTAAATTCAATAACTCATAGAAATTCCAGTAATTATTTAAGTACCACAGCTAAACTTAGTCAGATTTTTTTCCTCTTAATTGGTGCAGATTCTCAAAACAAGGCAAAATTTGGTACTTTTCGGTTAGACGGGCACCAGTTTTATGCATATATATATCAATATACTGTATATATACATATATATGTACATGTATAATACATCTGCATTTATATAGATCTATACATGTGTACATATGTAAAAATAAAACACGCATCCGGCTAATTGGAAAGTACCCAAAATTTTTGTATAAGCCATGCGAAAGACATCATTTTTATTTCATAGATAGAAAGCCCAAAGTGTAAACTTTTATTTAAAACAAAAAGAAATGGGAAATTTCATTTGCTTTTTTGTGTGCATATGTAATATATAAAAATAAAGCACTTATCTGGCTAATTGGAAAGTACCCAAATTTTTTGCATAAGCCATGCGAAACACATAATTTTTATTTCATAGATAGAAAGCCCAAAGTGTAAACTTTTATTTAACACAAAAAGAAATGGGAAATTTCATTTGCTTTTTTGTGTGCATATGTAATATATAAAAATAAAGCACTCATCCGGCTAATTGGAAAGTACCCAAAATTTTTGCATAAGCCATGCGAAACACATCTTTTTTATTTCATGGATAGAAAGCCCAAAGTTTAAACTTTTATTTAAAACAAAAAGAAATTGGAAATTTAATTTGCCTTTTTGTGTACAACCTTTTTTGTCAAGTCACAAAAATTTGGAAAAATAACCATAACTCTCAACTTTGGCTAATTTTTTTTTTATCCTAAATATTACAAGTAAATTTTTTAAATATTTTTTTATTAAAATCTGCATCTATTTATATTTTTACAGTGAAATTTTTAAGATGATTCATATTTTAGATCCAGAGAAACAATTTTTTGAAGATGGAACTGCAATCTCAAAATACAGACTCAGAAATGTGCGATTTGAGAAAACCCCAAGGATTGGACCCCCCATATCTCACAAACTATGAGTTCTAGGAAGGAAAAATTTCTGATGGAATCATTTCATGATAGAATTAGTGTGTACACAAAGTTTCATCAAAATCCCTGGGGGTCGGGTTACAAGGTCTGGTTGAATTGACATGGAATGACCCTGATGCCAATTTTCGTCACTCCAAGTGGTGTGACACCTAGCTCGTCAGCATTTTGGCTTTTCAATGATAGCTGATGACGCAGAAATGTGAGTTTGCTCATACTACGTCGGTTTAGTTTACACCGAATATTCATATTCAAATCTATTGAACTAAAAAAAAAAAAAAAATAGGCAGTATTTTCGGAAATGTTCCACAAGACTGTAATAGCTTTCAGTATCTTATTTTGTTTTATAAGAATTAAGAAGAGAGCAATATTTGTCGTGAGACTAATTTTTCTTAGAATGCTGCAGTGGTAAATTATTGTGTTTGAATCTCATTTACAGGTCACTCCTAACTTATTAGCAACTCATTCTCACTGGCAGGAAATAAATAGATGTAGACAGATTTTTTACTTCAGTTCCTTTTAAGTACCAATATATAAATTTTATAATATTTTTGTAATAGAAAGCTTATTTACTGGCTTATCAAAGCCAGACCCAAATAGGGGGGTAATTCATTTTTTAACAACGCCATGGTACAGTAATATTCGAAGTACACTAAGCTACACAATACACAAGCAGACAAATCCTTCATTGAAGAAACTTCGAAATTATTTTTTTTATTTTTTTTTCACTTAATCTCCATGCAGTATATCTCTTAGGTTATAGGTATAATATCTCTTATAGTATAATATCTCTTATGTATATAGGTTTTGATTGATATTAAAATGATTATTTTGTGTCAAAAAAATCTAAGCAAAATTAGATCTTTTTACATTTTTTTCCAAATTTTATCGAATTTTCAACTTTTTTGTGGCAGTATTAAATTTGAAATTTATTATTTATTATTATTTTTTACTTAACCTCCATACGGTATAACATCTTTTCCGCATTATTGGATTTTAAAAATTATTAAAATATTTACTTTTTGACAAAAATCATCTAACCAAAATTCGGTCTTTTTTCAATTTTTTTTGAAAATTCAACCCTTTTGTGGCAGAATTAAATTTTAAAATTATTATTTTTTATTATTTTTCCCTTAATCTCCATACAATAGAACATCTTTTTCGCATAGGTAGGTTTTGATGAATGATAATTTTTTTTTCGCCATAGACAATCGATCCACCCTATTAAACATGGCATTTTGTAGTAAATTCAGCTAAAATAAATATATATATTTTTTAATTTTTGCTAAAAATGTTCATAAATTAGCATTTGAACAAACATTTAAACCATTTGCTGAAAATGAAGGAATACAATTCAAAAACTTGTTTTATACACATTAAGAGAAAGCATGTAATTATTATTGTAATAGTATATATGGAAATATTATGCGAATTCCCTTAGGTACTACGTTTGTATTTTATTACAAAATAACAAAAAAATGTTTAGCGAAATTTTTTAAACATATTTTCAGTTCATTTTGCAACATTTTAACGTAAATTTATCAAGAAATTTTTTTAGACTATAAATTTAGGCACAAATGGTTTAAACGCAAACGAAATATTAAAAGAATGTTTGTTATTCTAATTAATTTAAATACTTCATTTATAAATTTTCCTTACTTATAGTGGAATTATTTTTTGGTTTTTTAACATTTGATTTTCTACATTTAACATACTTCAAAAATTTTAAAATGCTATGTGAAGAATTTTAAGATAACATTTTAAAATTGTATAGCAAAAATATGTGAAATAAAATTTTGAAATATAAACAATTAAATGAGAATTTTAAGTTTAGTTTCATTACCACTTTTGTTTTTTCTTTAGCATACATAATGCCAACAAATATTATTCTAGATTATAATTACATATTATAATATAAGTTAAGTGCTAAGATATGATATTAATTAAACTTTGCCGTTAGTTTTATTCCTTTCGTTTAGAAAATCCTCTATAAATGTAGAAACACGGGTAAAAAAACTGTAGAAACAAAATTATGGAAATTTAATTAAATGATTTTATGCATTTTATGTCGTTATTTGCAATATTTTTCAATTAGTTATATTATCGTTATATTAAACTTAAGAATTAGGGCTCCCATTAGTTCAAAACAATTATTCAGATAAAAAATAGAAGGAAGAAGCTATGAATTATAATTTCCATTTTTATAAAAATTATTAATTGAATTTTACATAAACATTTGTAACAAGAATTTTACTTAAACAACAATTAAAACTAATTTAAAATAAATTTCAAAACTTAATTGCTGCACTTGAATATATTTAGAAAATTAATTATCGTTATTCAGGAAATGAGCCTTATCACAATCTAACAGATAATTACTTGTTATTTACATAGTGTACATATTTATTTATTAGTTCAATAAAGAAATTTAAAATCTTACGGTATTAAAATTCTGGTAACATTATACATCTATTAAATAGTTTTATGAGGAAAAATACTTTAAGAGATATTTTAAAATTAGATAGAAGAAAACCGACACTGTTTTCTAACTTTTTTCAAATATTTACAATTTTTAAACATTTTCTTAAACCTTTATTGATTATTATTCGATTTTTTATAGAAATTTTTTTTAAAAATCAAGTAATAATTTAATTCAAAAAACTCCAAATTAACATTGCAATAGCATTTTCTTGTTTCAAATTAGTATTATCTTTACCATTTCATTATTAAAGTACAACATACGAAAATATAATTTATAACATATACTAAATGTCACTATATTTGGTAAAAAAGTTTTACAATAAATTATCTTCAACCTTTATAAAAACTTGGTAATATATTAGATATAGGTCTTTATTATTATTATGATTTTTGCTAAGTAATTTCCTCACATTTTATTTGATTTTTCTGTGACAATAAAAATTACTTTTTTTAGGAAGCTTGAAGACATCCTTGCACGAAAAGAAATTTAATAGCAGCTGCATTAAATTTTAATTAAAATAATTATAATAAATAAAATGTTTTCAAGAAACAAAAACAGACGCAAAAAATCTCCCACAAAGGATTATTTATTACTTTATTAAAAAGATTATTTTACTTATTCTTTTCTTTCACGCGTTGATAGTGAGTGTGGTTTCACAAAAGAAAACGATCCTTTAATTTTTACTGTCCTCATTTTCTTTAAAATGTTGGTGCAATGTAGCTCTTATTTATCTGCATTAGTACCGGCAAAATTATTACACTTTCTCGGGCGTGGTATTTCCATTTTCAAAATAAAGGATTGACACCAGAATTTATAAGCGAATTTATTGAAAAATAATCAAAACATTAATTCACGCATGTCTTAAAAGGAAATATCCCACTTGAATAATCTGGGACTAGTAAAGCAGGAAGGAATTCAGATTAAGTAGTCCAAAAATGAACCACAGCCCTCAAAGAAGTCAAAGCAGGGATCGGAGCATATAGGAAAATTTTAATTTTTTCTTACCAGTGTTTTTTATCAATAATCTTTAACAGACATTTTTACGTGATATGCCATAGAAATATCTCACGAAGATCATCGATAAAAGATAGTGGTAAGAGCAATAAACTTTGTCCTATATACTCCGACCCCTGGTTAAAGAAGCAAATTTATTAGGTTTATAACATTTAGCTATTAAAAATGTACCATACAACGATTTTTTATTGTAAGTAGTACTATTTATACCTATAGCTCAATTGATCTAATATATTCTTTAAAATTGTAAAAAACACAACTGGTAGGCAGTATGCTCCGAAACCACCAGGAATTCATTTTCATGTTTAAAAGAAGTTTAATGATCTGAAAGTTTCCCTTATTAGTCCTACAGATATATCTGTCCCGGAAATTGAGAAAATATAACATAACACGGGATTATTTATTTCCTTATTCAACTGATGATTTCACTTATTATTTTATGTCACGTGTTATTATGTTATTGAAAGTGTGGTTTTACAAAAGAGGACAATCCTTTATTTTATTTTATTTTATTTGTAGTTCTTACTTCCTTTAAATTCTTACATATACACAAGCATGGTTATCGCCGATTTATCTCAATGTACAACAGAATATGAGGATTGATGAAATTCTTTGCATTAATTATTGAGATGCATTAATTCATGAGATATATTACCCACAAAATTTATAATATAATTCTTCTAATGCAGATTTATTGTCAAACATTTTTCAAAAATAGAGTTCAACGCATCCAAAAACATACATTTCCATCCCGAAGCCGAAAATTATCAGTATTTCAATATTTAATTCTAATTCATGTATAAAGAATGTGGTAATTATTAAATTTGACGGATGTGCTCAATATTTATATGTAGAATTTTATTAATTGCCTGAATCATCATTGAATCATCTCAATGCCTAATAAAATATGATGATTGATGAAGTTCCATTACATCTTGAGGTATTGCGGCCAAAAAATTTATGTCACACACATCTAACGAAGTAACAGATAGTGTTACTGTCAAATATTTACTATAAATAGTGAAATCGTACTTAACATATCCCAAAATATATATTTTCATCCTGAAGTGACGATTTCAATTGTTAACACGTATACATGCATAAAAGAAGTAATAATTATCAAAAGTAGACAAAATGCAATAATGTTTCTGTAGACATATATGAATTGCATGATAACATTTATTGTAAGTCAGTTGATAAATGTTTTTAAAATATTGAAAATAGTTTCCATTATCGAAATATGTAATCTTAATCTATTAATTTTTTTAAATAAAGTTTTCGTGTAATTTTTTACACCGTAATAATAATTTAAATTCCGAAATAATTGTGTAAAATAAAGTAGAAATAATTCTCTTGAGTATTTAACAATTAAAAATGTAAATTATATCGAAATCTCGAATGAGTTTTTTTTTCTTTTTCTGTTTACTTTTTAATAATTGAACGTTGAAAACAAATATATAATTTCACTAAAAAGGACTCTTTATATTTTCCTTTCTTATGTATGAAAAGAAACTGTGAATGTAAAAACATTCAATTTTCTTTTCTCATAATTAGTAGATTTGTCATTTTTTTTTGTTTATATTCTGCGAAATACGTTTTAAAAAAACAATATATTCATAACTCATTAATGTAACTTAAAAAAGTTTTTTTTTTGTTGTATAAAAAATCATTTTAACCAAATTAATCTACAATATTTTAATGTTTTATGCAGCTTTTTCTGGCGCTTTTCATAGAAACGTTTATTTAGTTCAAATATCATTGTTAATTTTATAAATTAATTTATTTGAAGATATTATTTGATTTATTTTTGGATTTAAATCGAAACGTAGTGTTTTTATAGT
This sequence comes from Maratus speculifer, assembly GCA_964019185.1. NCBI lineage: Eukaryota > Metazoa > Arthropoda > Arachnida > Araneae > Salticidae > Maratus > Maratus speculifer. Next base: position 161,534,629 of record OZ025292.1, on the reverse strand, counting down.
AAAAATAATTGAAAATACAATTAAACATATAGTTTTTTTAAATAATTGATGTTTGTTCAATTTAGGTTAAAAAAGGAAAACAAATCTGTGTTTTTCCATTAGTCATTTTTTCTGTTTTAGTAGTTGCTATATGAACACTGCATCAAAATTATCGGAGACGTTAAAAAAATTGTTTATTATTAACTTTTCTTGTGTCTAAATCCGTTTATTTTTTCGTTTTTTATTTTACTTAAATTCTGATGATTTTAATAATTTTATTAAACATCATTAAGAGATGGAGGGAATTTACACTGGGATTACATGATTTCTTTGTTTTTATATTAAGACATTCGTCGGTAGATTTTTGTTAAGTAACGTTTTATAAGTGACAATTAAGTTACTCGTTTTATTTACTTACTTAGTTACTTAATTTACTCGTTTATTAATCGTGTGCACATGTTACTTCTTAATCAGTTTTTCCTTTCATTAATTACGTGTCCTAGGCACATAAGTAAAGTTTTGACTATGAAATATCATAAACATGCATAGATAAAATAATAAAATGAATCTATCCTATAGGTTAACTTTTGAATTTGCTTAGGTTGTTTAAACACGAAGACAGTTATTTTATTAACTACTAATATTGCTAATAATGAATAATCACTTGCAATTTTAGATGTTTCGTTAAATATCTAGAAAAAAAATTTGAAGAACTATCCTGAAACTCTAGGTGCGTAAATAAAAAAATTCTGGTCATATATTTCTGTGAAGATTTTTTTTTTCCAAAACGCCATAGAAGATTCTGTTTAAAATGTTTTTTACACTGAAAAAAAACAGGTGTTCATTAATTTAGAATAATATGCTGTAATGGGGAACAAAAAGGTACAATAACCTCTTCCGAGTTACATTAAAATTTCCAGAAATATTTTCTTTATTAATTAGAAAATCTACAAAAACTTATCTTTAAAATTTAAAGAAGAATGCAGAAAAATAACTTTTTATGAGCTAGCCATAATTTTCGAAAACGTTTTGAAGTTGCTTATACAATGCATTAATCAGGTCTCTTTTTCCAGAATCCTGTCGTACATTAATTTATGAAAATGTGCTGTAATCAGGAACGAAAAAGTACAATAACTTCTTGCGAGTTACCTTAATATTTCCAGAGAGTTTCCTAGATCAATAGAAGATCTACAAAAAATCTACCTTTAAAATTCAAAGAAAAATTCAGACAAAATATTTTTAATGAGTCACCCATAGTTTTCGAAAACGTTTTAAAGTTGCTTTTCCAGTGCGTTAATCAAATCTCCATCTCCAGAAAACCTATTTTTCTGATGCAATTAGGTCTCGAAAAGTTTTTCACGTTGAACTAATATGTATAACTTAATACCATATAGAATTAACAATAGAAACATTACATTAACAGTATTATGTTACAATTCGAAGTACGTTTTCAGTAATGCAGTTGAAAATGGTCAGTTTAGAAATGATGGCATCCGAAAAAAACAATTGTCATGGTAGAAAGAACTGAATCGTAAAGGGTACTCGAAAACGTTGCCAAAATTACTTGTAGGTAAAGAGTTTTTTTTTTTTTTTTGTAAATAAATTTTTCTGTAAATTTAATCTTTGGCCCTTCGTTGTCACCGCTGCAGAGACATCATATTTCCTTGCAAAATTCATTTTTGTCATCAGTAATAAAGGAAAATAAAATTTGTCTTATTTAATCGGAGCATTTTTCAAATTTTGAATTTTAAGGAAACTTCTTTTTAAAAAAATGGTGCTGTCCAAATAAAAGTTGTGTAAGAGACGCTAGAGTCCGAAGGATTAAAACATAATCAGTAGGAAAAAAACGATATGACAGTTGTTTCTAAAGATAAAGAATGCGTTTCAGAATATCGACTATCCATGAAATATTTATCGATTATTTTTGTTCGTGATTACAGTAAATTATTTTAGTTTAAGAAACATTTCGTCATAAAGTCTTTTTTACTGTGCAGATGAGGAATTACAGCAATTATAACATTTTGAATTAAAATACATATAAGGTACCTGTACCCTATATGGACACCCTAAGGAAAATGTATTTTTTTCACCCCCATCTACATGTCATAGGAATCCAAAAATATGCGACCACTATCCTTGGACTATTGACTATCATTATTAAAATTAGCGACCTTGTAATTATTCTGGTTTAATTTAAATGATAAAAACAAAAAAGGTTTACAAGTGTCCATATAAGGAACTACCCGTTCCTATTATGGACAGGAGTTTCCTTATTAACTTTCTACACAGTGTGTATGGAAGAGCCACTTTTCCTAGGAATTTTAGAGGAGAGGGAATAAAAAAAATGTATCTTAAAGTATTCGGAGGAGGAGGAGAAACAGTAAATATCTTCAGAACATGCATTTTAGAAAGGGGGTGTCATTCTCGGTTTTTACCCTTCGAAGACCCATGCAAAGCCCCTTAGTTACTAGTAAATATTATGAAAAAATATTGTTAGTTTTGCTTAGCTTTATATTATCTGTCTGCGAATTTACGTCTGTTATTACTCAATTCTCACAGCATGGACAAATAGAAACTTTTTCACCAAGGGCAGTAAGTCCCACATAATCCTCATGAACATATCTGCCACATGTAATGCATGACCGCATGTTTGAAAGAGCATCAATACTGCAAAAGAAGCGGTACCAGCTCTCCTTTGTTGAGGAAGTTACCATTGGTATCTACGATTTCGCCAACAGATATCCTACTGGGGGGGGGTTCTTTTTATTTTTCTGCAAGGGTTTTTGGGAGATTGTTCAAATGACACCTTGTTGAACAAAGATTTTACCACTTTGATGACTTTTAAATTTATTACTTGGAAACGCTGAATTTTCTTCCTTCTTACAGTTGTAGTCGATGGGGACATAAGCTGTCCATATTTGGAACCGGGCGTAGTTTTACTAAATCTTGTAACAAATGAATAAGGAAAATATTTTAAAGCAAAATATGCAATAGCAATCAAAAATATGTTTTATTAGCTTTCTAAAATACTCCACTTTTCAATATTTAATGTAATTTTACCATATCTAATAAGAATTTAAGCTTACAAGTAATTAAAATCAGCACATCTCGAAAGAATAAGTTTCCTCCTAAATGGTGAACAGCGCGCTTTTTTACACTTTTCAGCCTTAATTGTCTTTTCAACTGCTTTTCTTCGCGAAAATGTTGAGACATTTCTCGATCAAATTTATTACCATTAAAAATATTAGGGGTGTCCATATTGAGAGCCCTGTCCATATAGGGTACAAATAACTTAGAAAAAGAAAACACTAATGTCATATTGCTTTTGCCAATTTTTATTTTATTCAAAAGCAGACATTTAATTCTTTAATAAATAATTTTATATTTAATAAATTTGAAATACAGTAAAGAAAGAAGCAATTATAAGTATTCATAAATTTAGTTTTCAAATTTTCTGTATGTATGTTTATGCAAAATCAATTTATTCTTTCAAATTCTTGAGAAAAATACTAAAAATCTAAAGGAATTTCATATTATTTTAAAATTGTTACAAACAGGGCTTGAAAAAAATTTCCATTTAGTATAACATGTTTTCCTGAACAGTTGAATCTCTTCACTCAGTACGTATCGCAGAAATCTTATTTTATTCGAATGAAAACTGCAGATTTCCAAGTACTACGAAAAACAAAACTCTCCCCTAGGATACAGTTAGTAAATTGATTCTCTGGATTTTTTTTTATAGTGTTTCATAAAAAAAAAATCAAGATTTTTTTTTTGAATTCTTTATGTAAACATATTTCAAATATATATGAATTTTAGGTTTATAGAAAATGTATACTATTTTAAATTTGTATTATGGTTATATAAAGCTCTTTTTCCTATTTGAGGCTAATAAGCTTTTTTTTAAAAAAAAATGCTGGAAAATCATTACAAAGGAAGCTATTTTCCTTTTACTTGCTACTACAAATCAGAAATCGAATATTTCTATGCTCGATATCTAATATTCTGACAACTATAATATAACAGCTCAAATGGCAGTTTACCTACAATCTTCAAAAAAAGTGAAGATATATCAAAATAGATATATAAAAACTAAACAGCAATATTTGTTTTCTTTACATTTTTTTTCAAATTGCACAGAAAACACCTTGTGAGGTTAATTTTAGAGCAAATTTTGTTAAAACCCACTATGAAATTTTCTGTTAAAAATATTGGTGTTCAGTTCGCAGACCATTTGGAAGCCCTGAAAAATCCATAGGAGATCCTGCTTCAAATGCTTCCTACACTGATAAAAAAAGAAGATGTTCATTAATTTACGAAAATGTCCTGTAATCAGGAACGAAAATGTACAAGAACCTCTTCCGAGTCACCTTAAAATTTCCAAAATGTTTCCTTTATCATTAGAAAATCTTTAAAATTTAATGAAGAATTCAGAAAAATAAGTTTTTATGAGCCGCCCGCAGTTTTCAAAAACGTTTTCAAGTTGCTTTTAGAATGCATATATCAGATCTCTCTACCCAGAAAATCTGTTTTTTACATTCTATTAGGTCTCAAAATATATTTTCATGTTGAAGTAACATGTTGACATTTAGCTTACGGGGGGGGGGGAGATTAACGTAATCCAATGAAAAAGCATGTTATAAAATACGGGGTGTAAATTATCGTCATCTCAAAGATTCCCACCCCTCAGGGATTCTGTGCAGGAAATCATTAAGACCGTAGTTGTCAATTGGGGTTCAACTGCGTATCGAAGAAGGGAAATTCTGTGAAGTCTGGAAGATATTAGTTATTTTATGGAAACACGGAGACTAGTTTGTTAAAAAGTAAATATTGCTTATGCAGATGACGTAAAGCTGTTTCTACCCCAGTTGCTGTAAATTAATTTAAAGTAGTTCTTGTTTGTGAAACATAGTGACATATTTGTCATGATAATTAATAAATTATTTTCAGCAAATAGCTTTAATAGTTCAATATTGCTGGTTTTGGTTAAATTCTTGTCCTCATAATGTTAATTGTAACACTATTATTTCTTTCTTTGTCACTAGCACACTACATACATTATATAGTGAATTTTATATACTGAACTGGAAAAGTAAAATTTTTATAATTATTATTATTCTAATTTTAAAAAAGCAGTGCATTTAGCAGTGTTTCGAAGCAGCATAAGTAATCAAATAAAAATTGGTTTTTTTTTTCTTTGAACGGAAAAAAAATGGTGTGGGTGTGTGTGCGTGTGTTGAAAGGGGGGGGGGGTTACAAAACTTCAGATTGTTCCCAAAGAAACTAGCTTGCACTTAATAACACCACATAGAATTAACAATATTAACATTAAATTAACATAATTCTGTTACAATTTCTTATACGTTTTCAGGAATACAGTTTAAAATGTTCAGTTTAGAAATGATTGTATCCGAAAAAAAAATAATTATCAGGGAAGAAGGAACTGAATAATGAATCGTTAAAGGTACTCGAAAACGTTTCCAAAAATTACAGGTAGGTAATAAGTTTTTTTACACATATTGGCATTGATTATGGGACACTTGCGATTTTAGACATTTTACTAAATATCTAGAAAAATACATGAGGAATCATCTCGAAACTCTTAGTGTATAAATATAATAGTATAAGTCATACATCTCCGTGAAGATTTTTTCCCGAAACTCCAAAGGGGACCGTCAACAAATTAAAAAAGAATGAATATATTTTGAATAACCCTGTCAAATCTAATGTAGCAAAAGCGCTCAAACTCTAGATTGTGATTGAATGCCTTATTGTAATAAGCCTTGTTCATTTTTATGCAAATAGCATGCATACTCGTAGAGTAATTAAGGTTTTTATAAAAATGATCCCAAATTTTTCCAAGTTTTTTCCTTATAATTTTCAGAGTTCTTAATATAAAATATTATTTTTTTCAGAAAATATGACAAACAACATTGCACACAGTACCCTGTAATCAGAATTAAAAAATAATGAAAATTGTATAAAAAATGAGTTGGTTTACTAAATAATTTTTTACTGCGCATGCGTCAACGATATCAAAATTTCATTTGCATATTATGTTAGCTAAATGTATAGAGCAACTTTTGTGAAAGCCACAAAATCATAACTTGAAAATTCTGACAATAATCGGCAATTGAATAAGTCGAAAATCCGTTATTCTCAAAATGAAGCAAAAACAAGAGGGGTTGTATCCATATATTCATTGATTAGTGTCAATATAGAATACACAATATGGGATGTACTACTGCATTTGGATAAAATCCCTCATTTTTTTGCTTCATTTTGGAAACAACGGATTTTGTCCTCTTTCTATAGACGATTACTTTCAGAATTTTCAAACTATGATTTTGAGACTTTTACAAAAGTCGCTCTATACTATTAGCTAACATAATATGCAAATGAAATTTTGATATCTTTGACGCATGCGCAGTAAAAAATTATATAGTAAACCTACTCATTTTTCATACAATTTTTATTATTTTTTAATTCTGATTACAGGGTACTGTGTGCAATGTTGTTTGTCATATTTTCTGAAAAAAATATTATTTTATATTAAGAACTCTGAAAATTATAATAGAAAAACTTGGAAAAATTTGGGACCATTTTTATAAAAACCTTAATTACTCTGCGAGTGTGCATGCTATTTGCATAAAAATGAACACAGTGTATTACAATAAAGCATTCAATTATAATCTAGAGTTTGAGCGCTTTTGCTACATTAGTTTTGACAGGGTTATTCAAAAGATATTCATTCTTTTTTAATTTGTTGACGGTCTCCTATGGTGTTTTGGTAAAAAAGCTTCACGGAGATGTATAACGTATACTATCATATTTATACACTAAGAGTTTCGAGATGATTCCTCATGTATTTTTCTAGATATTTAGTAAAATGTCTAAAATCGCAAGTGTCCCATAATCAATGGCAATATAGTGTATATCAAATTTCTTCTGTAAATAAAAAAAAATTGTTTTTTGGTGTTTCTTAAGATAAAGGAATGCGTTGCAGAATGTTGGGAGTCTGTGAAATGTTTATCGATTATTTTTGTTCGTCATTACAGTAAATTATCTTAGTTACGAAACATTTGTCTTTTTTACTGTGCAGATGGAGAATATAACAATTATAACATTTTGAATAGAAATACATATACAAAAACAAAACACTAATGAAATATTACTTTTGCCAATTCTTTCTTTATTCAAAAGCCGACAACTATTTCTTTAATAAATAATTTTATATTTAATGGACTTGAAAATCAGTATCGAAAAAAGCAATTATGATTATTCGTAAATTAATTTTCAAAATTTCTGTTCATAATAAATTGTAAATTAATTGGTTTATACAAAATCAATTTATTCTTTTAAATTCTTCAGAGAAATACTATAAATCTAAAAGAATCTTATATTATTTTCAAATTGTTACAAAAAGGGCTTGAAAAAATTTCTATTAACTCCCCCACTGCCGCGACCACATACATCCTTTCACATAGCTGCAGGTTCACTGCAGTTGAAACGTTATTTAAATTAATATAATTCTCCAAATATAAACCAGTTTTAAGAAATTAAGCTATAATTGATACTTTCAATACTTATAACGATATATGTAACAAACAATTATACTATGTTAGAAAATCCCTGTTTTATTAACAATTAAAATAAATTACAGTGAAAACAACATTGCAATTTTGCCGTTTCGTTCGGCGGTCAGGGGATTATAACATATTTTCCTCAACAGATGAATCTATTGACTCAGTATATATCGCAGAAATCTTATTTTTTCAAATGAAAACTGGAGATTTCCTGCCAGTACGAAAAGCTAAACTCTCCCCCAGAATACCGTTAGTAAATTGATTCGCTAGTGTTTTTGTATATTGCTTCATGAAAAATCAGTTTATTTTTTCGAATTCTTTAGGCAAACATATTTCAAATATATATGAATTTTAAGTTGATAGAAAATGTAGGCCATTTTAAATTTGTATTATGGTTATATAAAGCTCTTTTTCCCATTGGAGGCTAATAAGCTTTAAAATGAAAAAAAGTGCAGGAAAATCATTATAAAGGAAACTATTTTACATTTATTTGCTACTACACATCAGAAAACTAATATTTCTATGTTGAATTTCTAATATTCTAAAAAACTATAACATTACAACCCTGACGGCAATTACAAAAATTGAAGAAATATCGTCAAATTTGGCCACAAAAGCTAAATAGTAATAAATGAATTCAATTTGACTATAGCTTTTTAATTTAGAAACTTTCTCATTCAAATCAGAATTATGTAAAAATTTTCATATATAAAAATATCAGCATTTTTTATAACAAAATAGTACTAGCTTCCCAGTTCTTTATTATAGTAAAATAAGTGCTATCAACACCCGTTACACTATAAAAAAAACTGTAACGTTAATACGATTTTTCTAGTAAATTTGTATTCTAATAACTTTTCATGTAACGATAACAGTAAAATTTCATGTAACCGATTTTTTGCTGTTACCTTTACATAATAAGTGCTTGGAATACAAATCTACTAAAAAAATCTTACTAACATCACAGTTTTTTACACTGTAGTATAATTAAAAAAAGCCAAGGATGCACATTGATATTTCCAGTAGCAAAAATATTGCCTCTGCCGATTGGTATGACTGCTTGCTGGCTAGAAAAGAAGATCTTGCACTTGAGTTCATGGGTTGGATACCATAGCAATTTGTGCTGGGTGCGAGCGCAATGTATTTAGCTGTTTCTTAGTGCGTGAACGATAATTCCGCTCAGTTTCTCTGTAATTTATTACTAGACCCACCTTTCCTACAATATATGAGCAGGACTAGAAGATTCTTCAGAGACTATATTAGTGACTGTTAGAAATCAACACATCTATGGGAAAGTTATTTTCAAATATCTCGCTTGCATTTTAATACTTTTAAAGATTTTTTTTAACTATTTGGGAAATAGTTGTTGCTCTCGGTAGAGAATCGGAAAATCTGAAGTATATCTGAAAACTTTTATTGGTTGAAATCCGCAACTTATTTTATTTTATTAGTTTTCTGATTGGTCCAAGTTTAATGTTCAAAAATGGAATACTTCTAGTTTTTATTTTATTCGTTTAATGATTTTCCAAGTTTAATGTTCATCAATGGAATTCTTCTATTGCCACAATCATGAAAAGAGTAATATATTTTTTTAAATAATAATTTTAAAAACAAGTTGTGATAAAGATTTTAAACAAATTTCATTGAAAAGTACAATTATTTTCGCTATGCAACGTTGTAAAAATTTAAAATGTACGATAATTAGAAGTTTAAACATTTGTAGTTCTGAAAATTGTAAAACTGAAATTTTATTAAAATTTGTTTGTGATCGCCCAGGAAAATTAATGTTTAATCCATGTCGTGCGTAATATGAGGCGTTCAGAAGTCAGTCGGATTAACTCCATCTAATAAAAATGCACATTTTAAACAGTTAAAGTCGTATTTCTATAAAGTATTGTTTTTTTAAAATCATTGGTCTATGAATATTAAAGTTCAGTGCATGGCGTACGTAACATATGTCTCATTATTATCATCATAAAAATTATGTTTATTATTATTAATAATTAATTTAAATACATAATTCATTTATAAGTCTTAAAAATTTGAGTTTTTGAAAATATCATTTTCCAAATAGTCGTTGTAATTTATTAAATTACATTTTTTTATTTATCATTATTATTATTATTATTATTTGTATAGGATAGCTAAAGAAGATCTACATTCGGAACATACGTCTTCGTTTTTGGTTATAGTTTTTTATATTATGAGAGATTCAAAGCTGATTCCAACTGGTTAGCGTACACCGTAAAACAAAATCTTAACGGCACATATGTAATGTTACAGAAATATGCATACTTAATAAAATTTTATCAGTAAACTGTGCAAGAAAGATTTTAACCCGCAAAACTAATTTTTAGTAAATCTACAAAAATCTATAAAAATCACAAAAGGATCTAATAAAAATAACAGTAATCTTACTAAAAATTTATGTGTAACATATTTTGAAGTTACACAAAAGTTTTAGGCATCCCAGTTTCCTAAAAAATTCTTAGTAACCATACAGATTTTTTGATTAACAGTGTAAATGTGCATTTGTTACATGGATTTTTGTTGCTGTTCTTACATAAAATGTTATAAGAATCCAAATTTCCTAGGGAAAAAAAGTAATAATTTTAGAGAATATTGTATAATGTAGTTGACGTAATTCTTTTAAAATAAATCTGCAATCCAAATCGAAAGAGTAAACACTAATTCTTTTTTAAACATTCTCAGATCTCCAATGAAAGAAAATCATTTAAAAATTTTAAAATCCAAGTGAGATATTTTAAAATAAACCTCTCATAGAATGAGCATAGACTTCTTAGCTTGTTTCCGTGAATAATATAGACTCTTCCATAAATTGTTAATTCCCACTGATATACTAACTATTGATATAATGTATATTTGCTCTTAAAGTCAATTAATTCTATTGCTTTCACAGTTTAAAGTATGAACTTTAATAATTTTTTTTAAATTCAAAAAATATTTCAACACAAATTTAAAAAAAATAATTGACACTTTTTTAATTCCTCGTTACGAAATAGATAAATTTTATTTTAAAATAATAAAGCTTTAAATTAATGCACGAAATCATTTTGAGAATATTTTGGGAAATATTACATATAAAATGTAATAGGCACTTTCACATTTTTAATAACATTTCCTTTATCATTATTCCCTTTATGTTCGTTAATTGCTAGCTATTGAATAGAACATTTCCTTTTATCTCATTACAATTTAATGCCTGTAATAGAAAATAATTATTAATTTTTAAAGACTTAATGCATTTCAAATCATTGAACCTATTTCATAAGTATTTTAAAACACATAAAAGACGATTAATAATTATTCTCGCATCTTTTTAATTCTAGAAAATTAGTTTGATAACAAGACAAAACATAATTTTGTACATTGTTTTTATTTTATCTTTGAAATAAAGGCCTACTCTTATTAAAAAAAGAAGAAAAACGAATCCTTTTGATATTCCAAAGTAACATTTAATTGATACAATTTGTGAGTTTTATAGTTTCTCAGAATATTTAATTTTATTTATACGAATAAAACAAAAAAAAAATCTAAAAATAATTCTAAAATTGTACTGTCAAGAAATTGGATAACTTAAAATATTATTACTTTTTGATACTTATTAATTTTACATGAAAAGATTTTAAATATTTGCTATTGTTAAAAAAATGTCAGTAATTATTTCCTTAACATGTTGAGTTGCATGTTAATCAACGATAACTGTCACTGAACGTTCCAGCTAGACCGCATCAGACAACAGTGACTGTCAATCAAAAATATAGTATGAAACTAAAATATTTATATTGTTTTAAGTAATTACTGGAATTTTCTTTAAAATTTACTTAACTTTAATTTATCACACGATGTACTTTCTTAATAATTGCTTAATTCAATAAAAAATATTTAGTTTTATAGCATATTTTACACTGTATCTCACTGACGGCTGATATTGTCAAGAAACAAATATCTGTGTCAATCACCGTTACACTTAACGTATTTATAATTAAATATCTTAAATCTCTACACTGTAAAAAAAATCTGTAAAGGTAGTACACTTTATCTAGGAAACTGGGATTCCAAGAACTTTTCCTGTAACGGTAACAACAAAAACTCAAGTTTTAGAATCGGTTACATGAATTTTTCCTGTTATCGTTACATGAAAAGTTCTTGGAATCCCAGTTTTCTAGAAAATGTTTAGTAGCTTTACAGATTTTTTTTTACAGTGTAGGAGAAAATTCGTTGACATGATAACGAATAATTAAATTTTATTAATATTCAATATATTTTTTAAATAATTTAGTTTTTTACAAAAACATTTAATAAATATATAGCCGAGGGAAGATAATGTGACGCAAAAAAACTTTATATTTTGACAATTGTGAGTGAGCAGAGTTAAAAAATTAATAATCAATTAAAAATATATTAAATTCATATTATTTAAATAACAATTACAAAATAAAGAATAGATTAAATCTATAATGAAACATTAATAAATGTAATTAGAGTGTCATTTTTTTAGATATCGTTAATTAAAGATAAAACTTATGTATTATGTATTCAATGTTCTTTACGGTGATCCGAACAAAAGTCATGTGATTCAAGAAACAGCGTCACATTTTTGCAAAAAATTTTCGTGTCCATGTGTTTGAAATTTACAGTGGTATAGTCATCTAGCTCATGAATAGGATTGCTATAGACGCACCTAAGCATTCAGATGTTGCAATGCGAAACAAAACCTTATTCCTGATGATATCAGTAATTTGGGGTAACATCAGATTTTCAGCATGTCTCGATGTTTCTTTTTTCTTTTGTATAAAGCAGTTTAAAGTTATTTTATTTTCTGTTTTTAATAACTTTCTATTTAGAAAGTGTATTGTAAAATATGTTAATGTGACATTACTGAATTATTTCACGACATCTAATAATACCAAAAAATTTATCCTTACTGTACTAAATAAATATTAGTCTACTTTTTTGTTCTTTTATAAATAAATTTGTTTTTAATTCTGGCATTAGTAAATAATTTTAGAACATTACGAGTATAATTACTGTGCCCTTTCCAGGGTTGTATAATGTTTCCTTTTTTGTTTTGTGTTGAAGACGTCCTATAAAAAATGAAATATTCTTTAAAAAGTTCAAAATTACACATGTTTTGAATAATTTCACCTATCTGTGCCAACGTAGCAAAAATTGATGTATTTTACATGACTGACAAGGTAGGCCTTCATACAAGCATACTCCAAAAAGCCTGGAAAAATTATAGAATAATCTTCCATTAAGGATCACTTAAGGATCTCATGTACATTTACAAAAAGAAAATCGGCGGAACCTCTATATAACGTCCGTGAAATGATTTCCGTAAATTTAATTTAAATAACTTTAATTTTGTCACTTCAAGTTGTTTTAAGTATAATTTTGCTATATCGATATTTGCATGCATTCATATTCAAATTTTAAAATCAATGATTTAAAATGATTTAAAAGGAAATTCGTAATTTAAAATGTTTTAAATTGTATCAAACTCAAAGTCCAATTGAACATTGTCGATTCCATCTTGTTATTATTGAAACATGCGGATTATATTTTTGAATATGCTTAAATGTTGCAAAATAATTTTTCTCAAAGTAATTTTTTTAAATATGAAAATATTTTTTCATCTATATACATATATATGAATGTATTTAATATATTAAATACTAGCTGACCCGCCCGGCGTTGCCCGGGTCCATTATAATAATGTTAAACGAACTTGAAATTTTTATGATTTTATCTTCAACTCAAAATATGTGTTAATACACTGTTAAGAATTTGACCGTTTTGCTGCATCGTCACTCCACCGCTTTTATAGAAAATGATTACTTCAGCCTATTTTGGAGCATTGTCATAGGTCAAAAGAGATATATTCTATAAAAGCGGGGGAGTGATGATACAGCAAAAGGGTCAAATTTTTTACAGTGTACATTATATTAAATACGTGCCCCCTGACTGTGTCAAAAATTGGTTTTTTAAAAAACTAATATTTAGCTGCAAAAATACCTAAAATGACTGCAATGGGAAACGCAGGAGGGAATATGTGTCCAACGATTTCGTGTTGATATTTATCCTTAAAATTACTGTTAAGTGACTTAACTAAATACTTTTTTCACATAGATATCCCAAGTGAAATATTTTGAATTTCAAACTAATTATATATCACTCTTAAATCTGACTATACCGTGAATGGTATAAGGTTAGTATATAATATTATAAATTCGCTAAAAGGTTAGTATATAATATTATAAATTCAGAGCCATTTTACAAAAATAGGTGTATATTTTTTATCAAACATGCGTAATGTTCATTCTATGAACAAAATCCTAACCGTAACCTAATTGTATCGGAATCATAACTTGTCTGTAACTTAGCTGTATCTTAACAGTAACCTAACTGCAAGTTAAATATACCATAAATGTAACTTGGCCGTCACCTAATCATAACCTATCCATAATCTAACCACAACCTAACCGCAAATTAACCTTAACCTAACTGTAACTTAACCATGACCTAACTGTAACCTAACCGGAAAATAAAATAACAAAAGGGTCACCGGAACGTAATTGCAACCTAACTGTTATCTAACCGTAACCTAGTTCTAATTTAACATTAACTATAAACAAAATATTTTAACCATCTCGCGCTAAGTACTTAGTTTCTCTTTCCACCGCTACGGAGCGCATTATGTTTTGTAGAACATCCGAATTTTAGGTTCGGATTGGATTCATGTTCATGGAAATTATTTTGTCTTCTTCGGATACGGTTATGATTGTGTGGAATATTTGTGTTCAGTTTAGATTCGGTTCAATTCAGATTTCGTGGGGGTTTTTTTTCCCTTCAAATGGGATTTTTAAGTTCGGGTCGGGTTGTACTTATATGGAAATTATTTTACCTAGTTCCAATGAGGTTATACTTCACTGAAATATTTTTGTTAGGTTCAGATTAAGTTTGGTTCTAATTTCGGGATTTTTTTTTTCTTTCTTTTACAAATTTTTTGGTTTGGAATGGGGATTATGTCCATGGAAATTATATTGTCTTGTTCGTATCTGGTTATAGTTATTTGGACTATTTTCGTCGGATTCAGATTTGGTTCGATTCAGATTTCAGGTTTTTTTTTTTTTAATTGATTTTTAAGGTTCTGATTGGATTCATGTCCAGGGAAATTATTTTGTCTTGCTCGGATCGGGTTTTGGTTCTTTGGAATATTTTTTTCGGGTTCAGATGTCGTTCAATTCAGATTTCGGCTTTTTAATGGAATTTTTAGGTTCAGGTTGGGTTGCGCATCAACGGAAATTATTCTGCATTGTTCGAATAAGGATATGCTTCTCTGGAATATTTTTGTCAGATTCAGATTTAGTTCATTTTTTAGGTTCGGATTGGGTTCATGTTCATGGAAATTTTTTTGTCTTGTTCAGGTCCGGGTATGGTTCTGTGGAATATTTTTGTCGATTCAAATTTCAGGTATTTTTTTCAAATGGAATTTTAGGTTCCGATCGGTTTCATGTCCACGAAAATTATTTTCTCTTATTCGAATCCGGTTATGGTTCTTTCGAATATTTTGATCGGATTCAGATGTAGTTTGCATAAAACTTCAGGCTTTTTTTTCAAATGGAATTTTTTAGGTTCGAGTCAGGTTTATGTTCATGGAAGTTTTTTTGTCTTGCTCTTATCAGGTTATAGTTCTTTGGAATATTTTTATCGATTTCAGGTTTCGTTCTGGTCATTTTTGGGGTTTTTTCAGAGAAAAATTTTAGGTTCGGGTCGGGTTGCATATACACGAACATTATTTTTCTTTGATCGAATTGGGGTATGCTTCATTTGAATATTTTTGTGGGATTCAGATTTGATTCGGGTCAAATATCAAATCCATAGTTTTTTTTCAAATGGAATTTTTAGGTTCGGGTCGCGTTTATGCTCATGAAATTTTTGTCTTGCTTGGATCGGAGTATAGTCTGTTTTTTTTTCTGGTTGGGATCGGGTTATGTGTTAATACGCCTAAACATTATGTTTTGCTACTATTCTTTTAGTGACTATTTTTTATATATAATTTATTTTGCTATTTGATAATTTATTACTGTGTATGAATCGTCTGCCTATTCGAAAAATTGTACGTCAAAGAGCCATTTCATTTTTGTTTTAAAAACAAATTAAAGTCTTAATAAAATTTTAACTTAAATAAATGCATTCAAATTTAATCAATGATTTAAAAAAACTGCTAAAAAAGCCTCATATATACATATACATATATTAACTGCAACATAGCCAACCACAAATACATTCTAATGTACGAAGTACCAACGATCTGACGTAATAGCTATGTTCAAAAATCCTAAGTTAAACTGACATTTTGCCAGTCTATGAATTTTAAAGGTCTTTGGGAAAAAAACAGTCACTTTTGAAATGTCAAAATCTCAAATTGGTATCTTTCATAGAGTAAAAAGAAATTAATAGAGTGGAGGTATTATCTCTGGAGATGATGCTTAAGATGTAACCCTACATTAAGTCCAATTAAGTACCAACAAAAGCACGTGCTTTGACACGCCTATCAATTGGCGAAATTTTAAAATGAAGGGCCAAAATCACAGTCAAGTGAAATCCAGCCACCCCATTGGTCGAGTGGTAAAGGTGAAAATCACGAACTTGTTTCTCCATTTGAAAAAGGTGAGGGGGAAAGTATTTTTTAAGCGATTATTACCGTCTGTTCTTATTTAAGATAAACCATCGAAATTAACTCAATTAAGATATTTTGATGCCATTTTATAAAATGAGAGTGAAAAATTTAGATTATAAATGAAAAGAGATAAGATTTACTTCAAAACTGCCGCTACGATTTTTTCTCGGAAAAAGGAGTATGACAACATTTACCCAACTGCTAAGAGATTGTTCTTTGAAAAGGACGCGGCTCAATGACCAATGAGGTGTTTGGATTTCACCGGACTGTGATTTTTGCCCTCCATTTTAAAATTTCGCTATCAATTGAAACAGGTTTAAACCTGTATTTTTTTTTTCTCTCGTTTTTAAAAAAAGAACTAATTTATCGCTTCACCGGTAAAAATTTATTAATTATTTTATCATATGTGTTTTAAATATCAATTATAGAAAATTATTTTAACGTTTTGCTTGAAAATATAACATTATTTTGTTAGTACATTAAAATCGTCTGCAGTCAGAAATTTATATTTTAGATTAATATTTATTACTTAAGTTTTCATACATGATTTTAAAAGAATGTTTTCATCATTATATTTTAAATATTTATTTACATGCAATTATTAAGTCATAAACATTTTTCATCTACGTTATAAAGTATTGAAAATTACATTAATGAAGGAAACTTTTAGTTATACAATTTTTAATTCGTATTAAATGTTTTCAATATCTTATTTAATTTTAATTTGATATTTAATTATTGCTAATTTTCCAATTTCCTTCATTTTAAAAGCGAATATTTATTCTAATAAATAATAATAGAACGAAGACCATTTTAAAAATTTGCTATTTCCTCTTGAAATATGCTTCAACTGTAATTCATTTCTTTCAATTCGTCTCATAATACAAAATCTCTTCCACGTTCTTTTGTTTGCCACATTAAATTTGAGCGATAAATGGTTTCATATCGCAAACCTTTTTTGAGCTTACTTCACCTCCACTTATCTTATTCCTCCATGGGTTTCTTTAATTCTGTCTCAGCTTTTTTATTACTTCTGCGAAAATTTTTACACAACCAACCAACCGTAAACAAATGAAAGAGAAAAAAATTGGGGAAAAGATGATTTTTTATGAGAGTGACCTCTTGATTTTAATTAATTACTCAGTTAATAATTGGAATTTTGAAATTCTGAAGCTCAGGTGCATCAGGAGAGATATTGGGCTACTCTCAAAAAAATTTTGAGCTTTGTACGTGCTGTAGATTTTGCTAGCCATCGCAGACACACACACAGACACACACACAGACAGAGCGTTTTGTTCTTTTATTAGTATAGATTCTCATTGTTTATATTTAAATTTATTAAATAACATTTAACCCTTTCTGGCACATTGTGCCCGGTCTGGGATACCTAATTTTAATTCCAAACTTGCAAACGGCACCAGTAATATTTTAGTAAAATTTTGCTTTTACAGTAGAACCTTATATTAAGGAAGTCAAAATATTAAAAAAAATCTGTTTGTGAATTCCGGTGTCAGTCGATAATTTCTCATTTTAGTACAGATTTTGCCCGTGCTAAAAAGGATTAAACACATTCTAAAAATCCAACAGTTTGAGATGTATTAAGCTCGTTTGCTTTTGGCAAGGAAAACTGCTGCTCAGCAAATCGCGTGACGCCTTCGGCTTTTTATGCCAATATTCAAAATTACAATTTTTTACAGACTGTCTATTGTGATTCCGCCGCCAATTTTAACTGATCCTTTATTACATACATAAATAATTTAATTGGTATCTTTTTCAAAAAATTCTGAATATGCCCAGTGTTGAAACCTTCTTTGTGAGTGCCAAATTAATATATGCTAACGAAATTTATATTTTAAAAATCTCATTTGTAAATTTAAGCAATGATGGATGATTTTTTATAAATAATGTTGAGTGCTTATAAAAAAGTGGAGATTCTTTAACTTTTATATTATCTGTTTTTGCTTTAATACATTTTTACATATAATTAAATATTTTTCTTAAAAACTCTTAATTTAGTTAATCAGAAATTGGATTAACAATTGAAATAAAAACCACACTATGACTAAATTTTATTATTAATATTACTTATGAATTTTTAAAAGGCTTAAAATTAAAACTTTGAAAACAGTGCAATATATAAATATTATATATATATATATATATATATATATTTACTTTTGACATATTTCAACTCTACTCGAATCAATTTCAAAACAACCAAATAACGGTTTTTATATGTTCCATGGTATATGATGCAATGATCTGAAAACGCCATCATTCAGTCTTTCAAGAAACGCACGCTTATTGTTTGGATGGTTATTATATAAAAACGCAGAACCTACAATCGTCATTCAGTTTGTCTGTCCGTCCGCATGTAATACAAAAAATTTACCCAACATAATCGTTTTAAATTTTAAATATATAATTTTTGCATAATTTTTTGAGTCATTTCAAGTTTTATGATAATATCTGTGTACAATCTATGGTGTAAAAAAATTGTTATTAATTTACAGGGTCAAAAAGAAGTATTGCAGGAGGGAGGACATTGTTTGGAGAGCATTTTAATTATATAAAATTATTTTGCACTTTATGAAATTGATGTACGTTTCTGATGCTTGCTACCAGTTACTTACTGTATAATAGAAAGTGCATAGTACTTATAGGGACACTCAAAAGAATTCGGCTACTATAATGTATCAAATTACGGTACATTTTACACTAAGAATCCAATGTTTTAAAAACTTCATTACAATATGAATGCATCTCAATTTCTATGCTTCACATGCTATGTCCAACTTGTTTTTTTATTATTTTAATTCCGTCTAATTTTTATTTCTAAATTCTAAAGTTTTGAGATTATCGAGCTACATTTTGTTAAATTTAAAGATGCTACAGAAAAATTACTACAGAAGACGCTACATGATTTCAGAACATTTTATTTATTTGTTTTGAAAATGACTCATGTAGTGTTAAACTTGTAAAAGATAAAAAAAAAATATATTTTGCTTTTATTAAATTTTTACTGTCAACCATTTTTAGCATTTAGAAATTTGTATTTTTATAATTTGTTAATGACTATTTTTAAATTCATACTATGACCAAATAATACAAAAATGTATATCCTAAGTGCAATAAAGTAACCTACTTTTTTTTTACATCCTACTGTTCTATTATTGTTGAAAAAAAGAATGAGAGAATGTTTCTTAAACAAAATCATAATTTTGTTTATGTATCGTTTATGATATATAAGTTTATGTATCGAAAAACTACAGTATAAAAACCATTTTTCTAAGCGTTATTATTCAGATTTACTTTTCTTTCAATCAAACTAACAGGTCATAGTCAAAGCAGGAAAAGTAAACTTATTTTTTAAATCAAGTGTGACCGACTGGAACGGTTTTTTATCGAATTAATTATAACGTTAACAATATTTTCTAAAATGTGCATGATTCTTAATATTTATCATCCGTATTGTCTGAACAATAAACGAAATATTCTAAGATCAAACGTTTTTATCCAGGATTTAAGATATCAGTGTTGAAAAACTCATTAAATTAACAAATACTTTTTAGAAAAGTCCACACTGAAAATTCTACACATACATAAATCAAATTTTTAAATTTTCTTGAAGTAATATTTAATAGATAAAAACTGAACAATCCCGCTTATTTCTACTATTTAGCTTCAGATTTTTTTACGTAAGGTGTCCGAGGTTAACAAAGCCTCGTTAAGGCTGTAAAAATTTAAACGGCGTAGTTTCAAATATTTCTTTTCAACAAAATATAGGATTTGATGCAGAAACTTATTGACTATGTATACAAGAAAGAATATTTTAACAAATATGTATTCATAAAATATAATGGCGTGATTTCTCGACAATTCAGCGTTATGAACCACCTATATATTAGTAATAAAGCCATAAAAAGAAACTATATAAAAAGATGAAATAATGGCAAATAAATTGTCCTATTCTAAAGATACAAAATCTCACAGACCTAAGAATTGCTATATTTCTCTGACTTATCATTAATTGTGATATCAGTTTGGAGTAATAACCATTTGATATTTTATACTTCTGACATGAAAAGATTAGTGGCACATAAGGCATGCGAATTTCTCCGTTTCCTTTTTGGTTTTAAACATTGTCAGTAATTCTCTCTCGTGCATAAATAAAAAAAATAAGCCCTTTTCGGATGTAGTTCCAGGACTGAAAAGAATTAACCGGACTAATAATGGCAATGGATGGTGTTGTTATACAGATATTTTTATTGAATACAATTAAAACTGCAAAATACCTCCAACACCAATAAAAATCTTCCATAAGTATAATAAATTAAGTGAAATTCCCTACAAAATATGTAATAATTTTTTTTTCCTAGTAAATGCATATTCTTCAGATCGGAAAACATAACTCTAAAATTTTAGATTGGCCGTTGATTTTTGCATGCTTCTTCCAGCGGAAAGGTCTTTAAATGGAGCAAAGAAACCTTTAACGTTTATTTATGATTCTGATGATTCGCATCTTTTCTGTGCGTTACTGGTAAATGTCATTTTCTCGATTCCTTGATAGTTACGTATAATATTAGTACTGTTCGTCATTAATCTATCATGTCTTAAAAATAGCTTGGTTGCGAAAATTTTAAATTTAAATATCAATTTAAAAATGTAAAATGTAAAATCATTAAACATCTCTGAGATATGTTTATTTCTGTAAGAGAAATAAGGTAAAATAAAATTTTAATGCTCTTATTCAACAAAATTAAATATTTAAATAAATAAAAATCCCTGTCGGCTTGGCCTATAGGCGGAGGTAGATTTCGAAGAGTGCTCATTTCAACAACAAAAAATAAATTTGATTACAGATAAACCCAGTTTAACAACTTTATTTGTCCTCTTTCGAAAAATTTTTAATTTCCTTTTTCTGTAAGGACTGGTTTTATCAGAATCATCTTAAGCTAAATTCAGATCAAATGCCCATTTTGACAACATATTTTGAAATAATTCTGACTTTATTAAAAATAATCGACTAATACGGTACATTATATAGTTCCTAAATAACAAAAGACTGCCAATTGAATGTGTTTGAGAGCAAAATTGAATTTAAAAATGAGTTATAAAATAACCAATTTTGAATACAACCTCAATTCTTAATCATGATAGCTTCGGGAATTTTTACGCGAGTGCCCTCTTTGACAGCATTTTTAAAAATGTATTCAGCCTTTATCAAAACACTGAACAATGCGGGATATTACACAGCTCCTATATAAGAGAACCTGTCAATTGGATGCGTTTGAGACCAAAACTGAATTTAAAAATGAGTCAGAAAAAACGCAATTTGTTATTTGAATACTTCCTCAAATTTCCTATCACAGTCACTTCCCGAAATTCTGTTCAAAATACCCTTTTTGCCAGCCTTTTTTGAAATATATTCTGTCTTTATCAAAAAATTGACCAATGCGTCATATTTTATAGTTCCTAAATAAGAGGACTTGTAAACTGGATGCGTTTGAGTGTAAAAATGGATTTAAAAATGAGTCAGGAAAAACGCAATTTGTTATCTGAATACTTCTTAGAATTTCCTATCACTGTCACTTCGGAAATTCTGTTCAAAATACCCTTTTTGGCAGCGTTTTTTGAAATGTATTCTGTCTTTATAAAAAATCTGGCCAATGTTTCACATTATATAGTTCCTAAGTAAGAGGATCTGCCATTTGGATGTGTTTAAAATAAAAATTGAATTTATAAAACGATTCAGAATGTAAGCAGTTTGAACTAGAGGTTTTTTCTCCAACTCCAATTTTTTTTAATTTATTTTTGCTATAAGAATTGATCCTATCAAAAACTTGTCAGTATAAAAGTTGTAGATATTATTGAGAAGATGTAAAATAAATTTAATCTTATTTGATAGTTTAAGAATTGACAAAGTTATGGATTTTTTTCTTTTTCGAAAGCCCTTTTTATTTTCGTTTTTAATTTTTTTAAC
Source organism: Maratus speculifer (assembly GCA_964019185.1). Taxonomy (NCBI): domain Eukaryota; kingdom Metazoa; phylum Arthropoda; class Arachnida; order Araneae; family Salticidae; genus Maratus; species Maratus speculifer. The sequence goes on along the minus strand of OZ025292.1, from coordinate 161,512,374 downwards.
CGGTAAGAGTTAGTCCTATCAAAAACTTGCAAATGCAAAAGTTTTAGATAATTTTGAGAATATGTATTAAAAAATTAGATGGATTTGATATCTTGAGAATTATGATTTTTTTCTCCCAAAAACCCTATTTTTTTCGCCCCTTGAGCCCATTTTAACTTTATCAAAAATCTATCATGCAAAAATTTTTGGTCCATTATTTAGAAGTAATATAAACTTTAAACTGATTCGATATCTATTTTCATTAAGAAGTTATGTGCTTTTTTCTGTTTTCACAAAAAGCCCCCTATTTCGACCCCCTTGGTCCGATTTTGCCCACTGACGAACTTAGCCGAGATTTTATCCCCTTTGATTTTATGTAAAAGTTTGGTGGAGATTGATGAAGAATTATAGAAGTTATCGTGTCCATAAAAAAGTGAGAAATATATATATATATAGATAGATAGACAGATAGATATAAACTGGTGCGAATGCAATAGGTAGTATTTCATACGAAATCTACCTAAAAACTGACGCAGTTATATTTCTGTTATTTTTATTATATTACTATTTTTTTCTTGAAAAATTGTTAGCGACATAAAAACAAATATGGAAATGTTAAACAAAAACACAAACAGTAATGAAAAAGTACGTATATATATGATAACAATAATTGTCTTAATTATATCAATCTTCATTCTTCATTACATAATTCTTACATCTCTATAAGTATCAATATCGAACATTTTCATTATGCTAATATTTTTTTCTTGACAACTTTTGAAAGACATAAAAACAGATATTTAAATGTAAAACAACAACAGTGATGAAAAAGCACGTAGACATGTGATAATATTAATTTATTTTTACTACATCAAGAATACTTTGATTATCACATTAGCTTTTTAATTGCAATTGGCGTTCGTCCTGATTTTCAAAACAGAAAATATTTCATTCGGTATACATATTTTTTAATTTTTAATTATCAATGAAATTATCTATTATAATTTTTTTAATTAACTGAATATAAATGTACTTGAGACAAATTTTGCGCCCACTCAGTAATCCAAAATAGTTAGTAGATTAATGACGAATCCTTTGAACGTTAGTTAATTTAAGTTATTAGAAATATTTGAATGTGATTTTAATGAGAAAATTCTAACCCTTTAGAAAATAAAACGATAGAGTATTTTCATTATTTTCCAATAATTCGATTTTGTTTCTATATAATTCAATACCATATTTTTATTAAACGTAAATAATAATAAAAACAGCAATAATATGATTTAAAAAAAGGTTTAACTTAATTTAAATGCAATTAATACATAGAACATATTTTCTAATATAACATTTTTCCTACTTTTGCCACTTTATTTTTTTTTTTATAAATTTTCTTGCATATTTTTTTTTTTATACTCCTCTAGTTCAGCCTTTTTTCAATAAATCTTTAATAATCTTAGAATTCTCTTTTTAATCTGTAAGAATAATTTTAAGCAGATTTCATACGAAATATTACATATTTCAGCCGTTATCCATGGTAAGGCTTTTGAAAAATTCCTTCAAACTAAAAAAACCTACTTCTCAATTCTTACCAAATTAAGATTGTTTGTAGTTTAATATAAACTGAAAAAAAAATCTATAACATATGGATTATAATATATATCAAACCAATTTTGGGAAAAAAGAAAATAATCATTTCGTTAATCATAAAGATATCAAATCCTATTAAATTTATTATTGATCTTCTTAATATTATCAACAACTTTTATACTCACAGCTTTTCGGTAGGAAGAAGAAAAAAAGTGTAGAGTAAAATGAAGAAGAAATTTTAGAACAAGTATAAAAACTAATAGATTCATCAATTCACAAGATGTGAATTCCGCTTAAATTTATTATAAATTCTTATTATATTATTATACTTCATCATGTCACTTAAAATTTCTATATTGACAATTTTTGATAAGACGAAATCTTACAGCAAACACAAATTAAAATTTTCTAAGGGCTAAAAGTTAACTTATTAATATGATTCTAATAATAGAACCTCTAACAGAAAAATAAAATTAAAACTTGTCAAAAGTGCCCAGATAAAACTAGATTTATTTCTAATTTTGATTATTTTTTGTTGGTGAAAATAGTTCTTAACTTTGAAATCTACCTCCTTCTGTAGACTGAACCTGCTGGTATTTTAATACTTCTAAGTGGGATTCGTTCTTTCATGATTCGCTCAAAAAGTAGCAGCCATAGCTTCCCATGAGAGGGCGTTAGTATGCCGTGCCAGTAACTTGTGACGGTAGTCTCCTTGGAAAACATCTTTTAGGGGTTTTAATTCTCCTAAATTGTGATCAATATAAGCCTATGTTCCGGCTCAGAGAAGACATTTTTACGTTTATAGTGTTTTCTGATATCATGCGACATCATGGAATACTGGCGTTATTAATTATTTGTTTTGTAGAGTTGTATTCGGTTTCTTATCGGTTTTTAAAGATTAAAAAAAAGTAGTAGCGCTATTTTATAAAATTGACGGCATTATTCTGCCTCCAATATTATGGAGTAAATTAACTTGAATGATTCTGAAACTGACACTGATGTATCTGTTGTAATATTCACAATTTGTGTAGTGTAAGAACAAGTATATTGATTAAATTACGCAACAAAACGGAGAAAACAAGCCTTCCACCAATTTTATGCAGTAATAAGACATAATAGTTTTACAGTGCGATACAGAAAATCACTTAGAAATTTTTGCAAAACCTTCTTGATTTTACTTAATAATGAACTATATCTTCCATAAATGACAAAGTGCATTAATTAGCATGGAGACTTTCAATTCGCATTCATTCGGATACTTTCAATCGGCAGCGAATTCATGAAAATCGCTTTCAAAGTTCATCCTTTCAAAAAATTTGCCGAATCTCAACTGGTATCTGACGGCCATAGTCAGAAACATACATATGCAGCGATTCTATTCTATGCATAACTTCGTACAATTCCGGATGATAAAATAAAAAGAATAGTATGCAAATGTCTATTACGCCCTCCACATCCTGCGTTGTCTTTCAAAACGCTGCTCTACTTACCAAGCAATAACCCACTTTTACGGGTATGTGAGCCTGAAAACAAGGCGAAATTAATAAGCTGACCACTGCGTTGCGGGGTCTCATTGAGAGGCTTTTACTTATGCCCTTTTTAATAAAAACACAGCTTCACTTTGAATTGATTATATGTTGGCTGTTTATTTAAAGTGAATTTAATTATTTAAATTCTTCCTGCATGCACATTCCGTATAATAGTTTGTAATGTAATTTAGTGCCTTGATCAGGCGACGAGACCTTTACCAGACTAGCACCTCTAGAGGTATCTATCACAGATAACTTAGAAGAATGCGTTTGCACCCACGATGGATTTTACATGCACTGGGTGCCATTAGTGTACATGACTGTGCGTAGTACCTATATGTCAACTGCACATATATATATATATCTTAAACAATCGCGTTTGTGTTTTAACGCAATTATATAATTTTCAAAAAGATTTCTCTTCGCGGCATAGTTGAGAGAGACTTTTTTTTTGCACATAAATTTATTTTGCGTTTATTTGGTAAATATATAGTAATTTTCATTTATGCAAATTTATTTTTCATTGATATCATTAAATAAATTTTCTTTTTGTAAATTTAAATATGTATATTTTTTTCAATATTATTTTGAATGTATACGCTTTTATAAAGTGATTAAGCTTTATTTTCCATTGCTATCAATAGTTTTTAATTTAAACTTCGAAAACTATTATTATTTTTGTTATTTTATTTATGAGCCTCCATAAACTTACGAACAATAAAGTTTTTTTTTTTTTATACACAAATTCGAGAAACGTTTTGGAAATCATTTCTTTTAAGAAATAAACATTCGTAAATTCAATTTTTAAATTGTATGATCATGTAAGAAAATACAGAATGTTAATGTAATAAATCTTCCGCATTGTTTACGTACAGATATAAAAATTAAGAAGTAAAGACAGTTCAATATAGTCTGATAAAGCAAATATTTAATATTCTATCAGATTTAATGTGTAAACAGTATCAAATTAAAACATAAAAGGTGCTTCAGATATTTCACATTATTTTAATGGAAAAGCTTCATGTATTATTATTAAATAACGTCCCTTTTAACAAAAGTTTTTACAAATCAAATACTTGCATTGTAATATTTATTTAAAAATTTTATATCATTTAAAAAACTTTATATAATCTTGTTATATATCCTATCGTTTAAAATCAGCAGATGGATAAAGTGACTTCGCCTTCAAGGAATATTTTCTGAAAATGATACTATTATTCTCTAATATAATATGAAATATATTTTTAATTTTTGTTAATTGAGTTAAATGCATAAAGTTGATTTTAAATCTGATTAAAATATTTTATAAATAATGGTTAAATCTCCTTAATGTGTAAGAGGAAATTTTAATTAGATTTTATTTATTCGAAGAGAAAAAATAACAAAGTATAAACCCAATAGAAAACCTTTTTTTAAATATTAATTTTAATAATGGTCATGTACTTAATAAAATAAAACAGATCATCTAACTTGCTCATTTGGGGTGTTAAAAATAACTTTGTTCCTAAAAATCTAAATGAATTTGTTTATTTAAAAAATTAAATAGAAGCACTTATTTTCTTACTGAAATGCCTTTTAGATCATTTTCAAATTGCAAGTAATTTAATATTAAAAATGGGTTTTTGACGAGTTAAAGAATTAATGCAACAGTAAATCTCGCTATATTAAGCTGTTTTTGGAAAAAAACTTTTAGAAAAAAATATTGAAAAATTACTTTTAAATACATATTACTCATCAGATTACAATTTGAAAAAATTCCATAACGTCAAACAATGTAAAATAATATTATAATCTGTCAGTACAGAATAAGAAAATTATTCTTATTGTTTACTTCTCTTTTATGACTGATACAATACTGTATTGTGTTTCCTTAATGCATTTCAGAAAATTTCATGAAAAAGTATTAAAAGGTATTTACTATTAAAAGTATGTTTTGTAATGAAAAAGATTTTTGATATTTTAGAATACTTTATTATATTTGAATAATGCAATTCAAACGTTTTCATAAGAATTTATTAAAATGTATTTGCTGTTATAAAAACGTTTTTGAATAAAAAAGATTCTTGATGTTTGAGATTATCACAAAGGAATGAATGGATAATGTTTTTGAGGGGGGGGGGGTGGAGTGGAGGAAGGTAGATAATCGTGGAGTTTTGGGATTCATGTAAATATTTCATTCCACATGTGAATTTAATATTTGAGTTCTCAAATACTGATCCTTCTTAATTATACACAAATTTCGGAAAACATCCATTACTTTTCGTTATCTGAACAAATTTTACCAGAAACGCATATCAAATTGAGCCTTGATATTAAATTAAATTAGAAATGGCATGTCAAGCGCAAAAAATGTTATTCGTTCGTACTATAACGAAGCTTTAAAAATATTCAGATTTTGGTGTAGAGTATTCAGTACTTCCCATACAGTGTATTTTACGAAATCCTTTGAGTGTCTCTGTAGATACTATCTTCTGTATATGGTGTAATCCACCTAAATAAAGTCACAATTATTTTGCACCGTAATTCGACAGGCAACAAAACCATGTGCACGAAATAAATATATTAAGAAAGACTATATAGAAAAAAAATGCATTTTTGAAGTAATAAATCACTCCCAGCTTCACTTAGTCAATAAAATAAATGAATGTATAAAAAGGGGGAGAAAAACGTGTCTCGCCACTACTGTTAGTAGCCAATATATCCACCATGCTTTTATTTGACTTGAAATATACGATGTGGCATACTATTTACTAATCCTGGAAGACATTAGCATCAATATTATCACAGGCTTCAATGATGGCTGCCTTCTGATCTGCCACAGACTCAAACTGCCACCATTGGTACTTAAAGCTTTACTGAGGATACAGAATACATTTTCTTGGGGATTTAAATAAAGGTGCAGGACAGGCCTTTCCATGAAATGTCTTATTATCCAAAAGCCATTCTTGAGAGGATTTTTCAAACATTATGGGGCCGTTTTTCGGCAGCAAAATAAAATTTAGGCCACTTTTTCGCTTTATGGTTGGCCAGAAAGGTGTTTCTGGCAATTTTTTGTAATTGGTGCCAAAATGCGGTCTGAGCAAAGAGAGCCAGGTTAAGTTTACCACCACAGTTGAAGTTTTCAAACTTCATTAATAAGCCTCCATCTAGCCATGCTGAGCCTGCCCATGTTGAAAGTTATCCACAAACAACGCAGATTTGATTAGATCAAATTTCATCAAACCTGGAAGATCCAGAGGCTTCTTGTTTTATTCCCAGATGAGAAAAAAATAGTTTTGATGGCTCAGACTGCGTTTTCTTCTATAGACATGATATGAGGAAATGAGAAGAAATTTTCTCCAAAAAGGCCGCACATTGGAGACTCATCAATAATGTTGAGAAAATTCGCCATGGTAGTAAACTTAACTTGGCTCTTCCCTCAGACCGCATCTTTGATATAAATTTCCAAAAATTGCAAGAAACCCATTTCTTGCCAACTGAAGAGAGCATTGGCAGCCTAAATTTGGTTTTCCAGCCTGAAAGTGGCCCCATATCATTTCCAAAATCCTCTTAGAAATGGTTTTTGGATTATAAATGACATTTCATGGAATGGCCTGTTCTATACCTTCATCTAAATCCACCCAAAAGTGTGTGGCGTATCCTCAATAGAGCTTTAAATGTCAATGGCAAGTAGTTCACGTCTACGGCAGATAAAGACCACCATCATTGAGGTCTGGAATAATATTGTTTCTAACGTCTTCCAGGGATTAGTAAATAGTATGCCACATTGTATATTTCAAGTCAGATATAAGCATGACGGATATATTGGCTATTTACTTTAGTGGCTTTATTTCGGCGAAAAACTTTTTACTCCCTCTTTTTTATACATTCATTTATTTTCCTGACCAAGTTCAGCAGAGAGTGAGTCATTTCTTGTAAATATGCATTTCTATATAGTATTTTATAATATTTCGTTTCGTGCACATGGTTTTCTTTCCTGTCAAATTACGGTTCAAAATAATGGTCGCTTTATTTAGGTGGGGCATTCTGTATTATATAAGATGTAACTTGTAGTAAACCTTAGCAACGTATATCAGTTTCATAAAATGTGAAATAGTTTAATATAAATAAAGCGAGTACCCAGACAATGTTTCCCGCTGTATCATCATGTAATGGAATAGTTTTATGTAGCGCTGAAAATTAATAACAAATGTTCTTCGCACCACAGATTGTACAGAAGCATATTTTAAGATGTACTTCATAGATGCATTATTAAAATGCTCTTGAAACTATTTGTTCCCATCGGCCGTAATGTAATGGAATGATTTTGTTGTCTTTGAAACTAAACTATGCGCCGCCTGATTATAATAAAATTGGGAATGACTCGACACAATGATACAACAAATGTATATATGAAAATTCAAACGATTCGCTTAAGCAATTTGTGTTGTGTTATATGCGGACAGACGGATGAGCGGACTGAGCAACAATTATTGGTGCTATGTTTTTACATAATTATAAAAGCACCTGAAAAGGAAATTTAATTACTCTCATCCGCAAGAAAAAATACACATCTCTACTAAAATAAATTTATGAAAAAGCAGAAGAAAATTTGCCTGATTTTACTCTAACATGTAATTATAACACTTAGCTCTTCATTCAGGAATTGAAACTTGCATAAAAACATAAAACTCTTTAAAATTAAGACGTAGGATAGGGTTTGGACGGTCAAGTAATTTTACCTCCCCACACAATCAATCCCTCCTCTGGGGTCATAAATAGACAGGTAGAATAATAAAATAAATTTTTGACAGGCCTACACTTATAAAATTGTTTGTGTTGCAAGGTGCATGTATGACAGACCTATTAGTGAAATAAAATGCAAAATTAAGTGTCATTTTTCTTGCGGCGGAGCGATATGTATATTGCGCCATTATCAAATAGGTAGGCAGAAATTTATATTTTTTTGTAATCTTTATTATGATTAATTAAAGGGATACTATTAGTAAAACTATGATGTATTGTTTCTTATAAACAGCCTAAACAATGAACATCTTTTTAAACAATTCCTCTTAAAATTTCTAATAAGGAAAAATGTGCAGTACAATATTTTAAAGCGTTAAAGAAAACATTACTTTTTATATAGTGAATTTCATCTACCCCTTTAGTATATAGTTGTACTTTTCATTAACTATAAACGTAATACATAAATCTAAATTCTCAATTGAGCACATTATAAAACAAACCATTATTTAAACCTCCATTTTGATGTAAACCAGCGATTGCAAACATTTTTAGTACGCGACCCGCCTTTAAGTAAAAAATTTATCGTGATCCACCTGATATAAGGGTGTATAGCAGTATATAATTTTTTGAATGACTTTTATAAGCTATTGACTATCCTACATCATATGAAGAAGTCGAACTTTTGTAAGAAGAACAAACATTTGATAATACACTATTTTGAATAATACACTATATTGTTTTTGATAATACATTATATAGGAATCAAGAGTGGTAACCCCAATGTGTGTAATGTAAACAATAGTTTGACCAATACACATATATTAAAGATAATTCAAAATCTGTTTAATTGTTATCAAAACATAACTTTATAATCAGTAAAATTTCTGGTGTTATTATTTACCAAGGAGATCATCTATTTCAGTATAAAAACTTGTTGATTTTAACCTTAACTCATTTGCGACATGCTGCTTGTTTCTCTGTTTACTTTTCAAAAATAGAAAAGTAGAAAAAACATGATTACAAAAGTATGTCGTTTTGAACTCCATCGAGGTATGCAAAGATGATTTAGATATTTCTGGATATCTGTTTGTATTGTCCGGAAGTAAATTAAGGAATTTCTTTGAAACATTATTTGCTCTTGGCATTGTTATTTTTTAAACAAATAAAATAATTGATATATTTTGTTACAAATTTCGATTTTTCGCGATCCACCCAAATACCCGCAAACCAGCAGTGGGTCGCGACCAAGAGGTTAGTAACCGCAAGAACAATAAAAATTTAAAATTGTATTTATAAAGGAAAATAAAATAAACTCAGAAAGTAGAATGATTGATTAAATTATGGGTATTGACATTGTAGGATGCATATCAATTTATTGTAATTGATTTTTCAGGACCCACCAGACAAAATTGTACCCACCACAAACCCACCAGTTTGAAATTATAAAGAAAACGCATTGATTAATTTAAAAATGCTTTGCAAAGAATAATGGCGTGAATACTATGTATACAAAACTGTCGGACTACTAAAGAAGCGGAAATCGACTAAGTGTATGATAACATCACAATATGTTTCGAGGCTTTTTCCGGGCATTCTTTGCGTAGTAGCCTTTAGAATTTACAAGATATATTTCAGGAGTTTCCAGCCTTTATTGATACCTGACCAAACTAAATACCCGCCATGGTGGGACAACATATTTTAGGAATCACTGGTATAATTCATTAAAAGAATGTAAGATATTTTCCTGTACATATTTATGATGTTTTTAAAAGTCCTGGTAACTTTTTATTTTTATGAAATACACACATTTTATCATTTTATTTAAAAATGAAAATTCAACATTACCACGTTGTATTTCTTGTTATGGTTCTAAAAATTTTCATTTACTTTCCCAAATACTGTGGATACTTAGTTAATGTTATGATACTTAGTGTAGAGTGTTTGCCTCAAAACATTAAATATTTTGTAAAACAAGTACATTAATGATCTGTCCACGTTCATTATCTTCACAAAGACGGCATCTCTATTGGTAAATATGGTGGCTATACTAGTGAAAAGACTGTGTGTTACGAGTTGAGTCTCTTACAGAGTCAGATAGTACGCACAAAACCATGACATTTCGCGGAGATTAGGTTTTTAACTTTAAAATTTTACGAGATGCTGAGAAATACAGAATAAATAGTTGTATAATGTATGTCTTAGTAGATTTTGTATCAAAATGTTTAATGCAAATGTACTTAATATTTAAAACTTGTATTTTTAAAATTCTTAAAATCTACATTTTAAAATACAATCACTTTCTTATGTATGCTATAAACGTCGTTGAGAAATGCGATAATATAACACACTCACATTTACATTAGTAAAGAATTCATAGTTTATTTTGATAAAATAATCCAGTTGAGTATGTTAAAGCTTTTGATGGTCTGGAGAACTATATCATGGTGAATACACTTAGAATACTGAACATATTTTTCCATTTACTAAAAATATACCTTTTATTTGCTTAAATAAGGGATTTACGACTGTATGTTTTACGGTAATTATTTATATCTGGATGTGCACTATCACCCTTCTTATTTTAAATAAAGAATACTGCCCAGTTAAACTGATGGCATTGAGCTCACAGGCTACAAATACTAATTGTACATTAAAGCCTTATATTTTCAAGGGTTAATTCCGTTCGAAAAAAAAAATTAAGAAGGGGAAACAGCTCTCCCCTTTCCTCTTTTTTTATACTTAATCATTGAACCTCCTATACTATCAAAGACATGCTTTATCATATAAAAAATCTATATCCAAAATTCAGAGCAAATTAGATAATTCTTAATAAAAACCCATTTAGCATTTATATAATTTAAAAGGAGTTATCCCCTTCTTTTATACTTAACCATTAAACTTCCAAAACGATTCAGAGATTTGAACGAAATCTGAAAATTCTGCTTGAAAAACCTATTTATATAAATTAAGAGGGGGGGAAGGCATTAGAACCCCTGTTGCCCCTATTTATACTTATTCAATGAACACCTAATAGCAGTCACGGAATCGCCTCATCAGAATGATCCTAATCTAAATTTTGAACGAAAACTTAATTCTGCATGAAAATCCCATTTATATCAACTAACGGGGGGGGGGCATTAGAACCCCTGTTCCCCCTATTTATACTTATTCAATGAACACCTAATAACAGCCACGGAATCGCCTCATCAGAATGATCCTAATCTAAATTTTGAACGAAAACTTAATTCTGCATGAAAATCCCATTTATATCAACTAACGGGGGGGGGGATTAGAACCCCTGTTCCCCCTATTTATACTTATTCAATGAACACCTAATAACAGCCACGGAATCGCCTCATCAGAATGATCCTAATCTAAATTTTGAAAACTTAATTCTGCATGAAAATCCCATTTATATCAACTAACGGGGGGCATGAGCCCCCCGTTCCCCCTCTTATACATATCGAATGAACTCCAAAAACTAATCAGGGAAGCGCCTTATCAGGATATACCTATATACAAAATTTCAAGTGGATCCGATATTTTTATCATGAGTTATCGCGTTACGCACATACGCACATACATACAGAACGGACGGGCACATAAGCTCTCAGGCTATGATAGCCTGTGAGCTAAAAAGTATTTAGTACAAGTATGCACTGGACGATCCACATTTTGGACAGTGTTTGCCAATCTATGCGTTACCATCAATTTCTTGGCTTTAATTTTGTTTGAAGCTACTTGTACAAGTTTTTAAATAAATTTTTAGAGATCTTATCGCGATTCGTAGAAAACAAAGGAAATATCATTAGATGTTCATTGCAATATTGTTATTTTTCGCAAAACTAATTCCATCAAGGAGAGTTCAGTAATTTTGAAACACCTGTTTTTATGACTAAATAACGAGTTTTCGATTCCTATATGTTTTTTGGTAATTATTAATATTTGAATGTTATCACCTATTGTCATTTTGAAAAAATATATATATTTAATATAATTATGCACCCGACGATCTATATTTTAGATTGTGTTTGTCAGTCTATACGTAATCATCAATTGTTAAAAATTTATTATGAGCTACTTGTACAAATTAAAAAAATTGTGATTTTATCACGATTTGTACAAATCAAGGGAGATATTTTTAGATGTTGATTACAGTTTTGCTATTTTCAACAAATTTATTACCATCAAATTGAGTTACTTTAAAACTTCCTGTTTTTATGACTAAATAAGAGATTTGCGACAGCATGTTTCACGGTTTTTTTTATTTGGTTGTCTACTATCACTTTTGTTAGTTTCAAAAGGATATTTTGTACGAGTATACACTTATCGATCCACAGTTTAGACTGCGTTTGCCAGAAAATACGTTTTAATCAACTGCTTAATCTTTAATTTTATTTTAAGCTAAATGAATCAGTTTTTTTAAAAAAAAATTCGTGGTACTATCACGATTTGTACAAAACAAAAAATCTATCATTACATGTTCATTGCAGTATTGTTATTTTTCACAAAATTATAGCCACCAAATACAGTTCAGTTATTTTGAAACACCCTGATTTTATGACTAAATAAGGGGTTTGTGGTTACATGCTTTATGGTAATTATATGTATTTCGGGGTGCACTATCCCCTCTCTTATTTTGAAAAAGAAATATTAATACAAGTATGTACTTGGCAATATACATTTTGAAATGTGCTTGCCAGTCCATCCGTTATCATCAATTGCTTTAACTTTATTTTTATTTGAATATATTTGAAGCTTTTTAAAAGCTTTTCGTGATCTTATTTCGATTCGTACAAAACAAGAATGATAGCATTAAATGTTCATTGCAATATCGTTATGTTTCATAAAATTATTACCATCAAACAGAGTTTAGTAATTTTGAAACACCCTGTTTTTAAGATTAAATAAGGGGTTTTCGATCCTATGTTTCTTGGTATTTTTTAATATTTGTGTGTACATTATCACCCTTCTATTTGGAAACTAGTATTTTGACTCACCTTGTATTTATGAATGTAATTATTAAAATCTAATCCTTGTTAAGTTTAAATTAATTTACTTACTGATTTACTGATCAATAATTTTATAATATTAGTTGCTTTGAAGTATACTTCAAACATCCAAGTACATCAAACAAGCCAAAAGAAACTTGATATTAACAAATCCCATTTACATTTCAAAAGATCTTATTAAACTTAGCATTAAATTTGGTAATCCGTAAAGTGATTTATTTTACTAACAATGCTGAGATCTTTTGTAATGTACTCTTAAAATTAATAGCAGTATTTTTAAAGTCCAAGAATAAAATTATTAAAATGTCTATTAGATAGCTCTGTAATGGAATATATCATATTCTTATTTAAGTAACAATATTAATAATTATTCGATCTATTATGGTTAAACTATATAACAGTGTAAGAGAGAAAAAATGAATTATCAATGACTATATAACATTCTCTAAGAATCTTTTTCCCGAAAACGTTTAAGGGGGTAATAAGGTTTTTTTTTTTTTTTTTTTTTGCATTTTTTATTTATTTTTTTATATTAATGTACAACATATTAAGATTATTCTGTGAAAATTTGAAAGCAATTGAAGTAAAACTGACGGAGATATACACTTGTAAGTCTCCGCCCTCCGATTTCACACTGAGGAATGTGGCCGCAACAATCAGTTACCAAGTAGCTGCTACTGCTTGACCAGGTTTGACTGCTTGACCAAACACAGTTACATTACACTTCCGAGTAATGTGCTAGAAGCCATCAAACCTATTTATGAGGATTTAAGCAAAGATGCACTTCTGGAACGATGTATTGGAGGTTTCACTCAGAACAATAATGAAAGCCTTAATCAACTTATTTGGAAAATTACTCCAAAAACAGTGAATGGCAACTCCAACGTCGTTGAAATTGCAGCTAATGTTGCAGCATGTACATTTAATGAAGGCTGTTTTTCTCTGCTGTCATTTTTGCAAGAAATGGGCATAAAAACTGGAACAAGTTCTCACGAATGGGCGCGAAAAACAGATAGTCTTCGAGTATGTAAAGCGGAGCGAGAGGCTGCAAAAGAGAGTAAAGAAGGCAGGATTCGTCGTAGACAAATGCTCAGGACATCATCTCCGACAGCTTTTCGCTTTATGGGCCTGGCATTGATGATTCTGTGTAAGTATATGAAAAAAGCAGTAATTTACAAATATCTATTTCGACAAAAACGTCTGTGAAACTTTAAACGTGTTTTTCTAACACTTCGCTTTTTCGAATCCGATGAACTCTGTAGCTCAAAATCTACTGAACCGATCTTTTTAAAATTTTACACTCTTTTTTTATATAAATTACGAGATAACGCTGTCAAGTTTGTTTTTTTTTAAATTTTAACTTACTTTAAAAAAATATATATCAGATTTTTTTGATGAAAAATCAGTATTTTGACTTCCGAGCCTTGTAAAAAATTGAAAAATCAATAATTAAAAAAAAAACTCGTCTGCGTTCCCTGAGGAAACTTATCAACTAATTAAATCAATTTGGTTTTTTAATTTCAGTTGATCCAGTCATGAGTTATGCGGTTCACCGCGAATCAACTTTTTTTTGGGACATCTTCGAAGATTCGCTGTCATCGGCTCATTTTTTAATATTTCTTAATGAAAATTTCACAGAATACTCTTTAAATGACATATAATTATACTATAATTATACAAATAAATAAATATTAATTGTATCCTTACATAAAATGATAGAAAATATGCTTTTTTTCCCTCTAATTAACCTTACTACCCCCTTAACTTATAAATGTATAGATCAGGAACTTTAGTGTTAACTCAAGAAGTCACTATATTTTAAATCCCATTGTATAATAAACAATATTTTATAATGCGCAATATATAATATTTAAATTATATAAATATTTATGAGCATGTGAAATTCTCGGAAACTTTCAGAAATTACAAACTTTAAATTAAATAAACTATTGTGTAATGCTAATGCAAAATTCAGATAACTTCAATTCAGATAAATTTAACTTCCTGAAAAACTAATCAGATACTTTACAAATTTTTTTTCTACAACTTCTAAAAATTATACAAATTCGGTATTAACAAGATGAAATTTTCTAAATATGGCTAAAGATACAATATTTTTGTTAATGCTCTATATGTATAGCATTGGCGTATCTAGGGTGGGCGCGTAGGAACTGGTTATTACCGATAGCTGAATACATGTAAACTTTTTAAGCTCCTTTGGCCTTATCTAATGAAAACTTTTCTGCTATGAATTGAAGAAAAGAAAAACTTTCAATAGTTCTAGTTTTGGAGACCTACCATAATTATGCCACTGTTTATATAGATATCCAGAAATACCATGTCTTCGGTTTTTACCAGTATTTTAATACAAAAATGTTTTTTCATTTTATAAGAACAATAGGCTAATTTAAAAGAACAAAATTTTCTCCAGTAGAAACCTTGATTTGCAAAAAGTAAAAGACCTCGCAACTCTGTACACCTGTATTTATTATTATTATTATTATTATTATTATTATTATTATTATTATTATTATTATTATTATTATTATTATATTTATTTTATAATTTATGATTTTTTTTTCATTTTAGCTTAGAAAGATCGATTGCAGTTGGACAATTAAATAATCGAAAACCTCAATTTTAGCTAAACTCAAATAATTCACGAACAGCATCTTTTTTCATGATTTTAGATTCTATTAAGGGATTATTGTCTAGAAGAAAAGAACGTATCTTTCGTAGATTAGTTTTTTTTACTACGCATAAACGATATTTTACTGAAAGCTCAATTTTCTCATTATTCTGAATTTAATTGCTTGCTTTATTCATGCCTTAAATATACATATTTTACTTTTCTATAAAATTACTGAAAAATATTTTTAATCAGATTAAATTAGTGTTTAAATAAAATCCCAAACAACAAGTTGTAAATAAAATCCTCTTTGTTTTTATACTACCTCGATTAAATTTTACCTATTTGTATCTTTTTTCAGTTCTTCAAACAGATTTTTTGTAAATCTGAATGGATTTCTGGACGATATTCCAAGGGAAATATTTTAAATTAATTTACAATATTTGTATCATAAAATGCCTTTGATTTTATTTTGCAGTAATATTTCATTATGATGAAAAAAATTATATTACGGATAAAAAATAAGAGACATGATGTATCTTTTCTCCAATGATAAAAAAAAAAAAAATCTATGACTTTGGAATTTTTTTATTGTTGCTTTTTTTTAGTCACATACTTTAATGATGTATTGCATATATACGCATAAAAGTGAATTAGATGTTAGAAAGAAATTGGAAAATATACGTCCAATAATTAACTATGACAGAAAATAATAGGAAAAGAAAATAATGAGTCACATATAGATCACATACAGACTTTCTTTTCAGTGCATTCATAACATTGTAACAAAACTTCAGGGTTTAACATGTTTTGCTTGGAAAGTAAATAAAGTACCATTAAGAGACGATGGACAATAAAAATTAAATTTCTCTATTTTTAATGGATCCATTTGAAAATTGGCAGTAGTGTTAACAGCAAGTTTAAGTAGTTATTACAGTTATTAGTATATATTAAAACTTTCGTGATAAAATAATGAAAAGTTTTTTAATTATTAAATTTTTAAAATAAGAAACAACTGTTGTACTTTAAAATGTCCTATGCGCACTTGTATAAAATTCGTGACTTACACCACTTTACCATGCTTGTAAACGAAGTATTTTTGACTGATTGTCAAAGCAAATAATGGATCGTTTACAAATTATCCGTTATTAAATGTCGAATTAAGACAGTGCCTCTTACTTGGGCATAAAAAAGCAGCGTATTTATTTAAATCAAAACTTGTTTTCAAATTATGTTGATATTCAGCACTGGAGGTCTGCATGGATCGAAATATCTAGGTCCGGTCCCAAAGCAACCCATAGGGATAAAAATTCTGCACGGCATAGAGAAGTGAAATATATAATAACGGCATAATATAACGGCATAGAGAAGTAAAATCATAATCCGGACCAGGCTGGAAAAAAGTTTAAATCATACCCCGGCTCAGCTGTGAATTTCTACATAGTTTTTTTTTTTTTTTTTTTTTTTTTTTTTACTTTGGTGTGGCTAAAATTGTATCGTATGAAGGTGATCTGACCAAAAATGCTTATTATAGCTTTTTGTTTTTTATATTTATACTTTTTATAACGCCTAAGGCTGTGATATCTTTATTTTATCAATTATTCTCTGTTTATATGTAAATATTTCACTTATATTTTAATATCACTAATCCATATCTCGTGTGTTTGAGACTTTGAAGGATGTTATACAAAAAATCTTTTAAGACGGAATCACATAGGACTTAAAAAATACGTTATAGACCAATTCCCTTCCTAGGAGGGATAATTGGAGTTCATTTTTTTCTCAGATATTATTGTATTTATTTTGCATAGTTCAACACATTTTCCTTTTAAGGAATAATTCCGTCAAAATCTATGTAGTTTTCGTACAAATTTTGATTGAACCAAATATTACTTATTTCAGGCACGTATTAGATCAGTAAGAGATAGTGATTTTAATACAGATTGTTTTAGACCGGGTTTGAAAATTTCGTCCATTGCAGACCTAAGAAGGAAGCTGTCCCCTCTGGTATGAAAAATACATTAGGCCCAGATAGACGAATGTTCAGAAAAGTAACGTCTCGGTCCTGACCCGGCCTGGGCCTAGAATACAGATATTTTAACAGCCTCTCCAGGGCGATAAAAGGCTTGAAGTTGTGAGAGGTTAATTTCTAAAAAAGACTTAATCTGCAACTTAGAAAAGCATTCTTTTAAATAACTGACGGGCAGTAAAACAGTACACTTCGTTTTTCTGCATAATGAATTTTTTCCCAACTATTTCTTGTCTTTAAATTATTAAAAGTTAAGAATTGTTCAAAAAAAAGTACAAACTTGAAAAAAGTCATTTTTAATTATTTTACATTAGTTTTGTTTAGGGCAAAATTGAAAAAATATTTACTTTTGAAAACATGATTTTTTAAGTTATATTAATTTTTCAATAAATAATTTTAATAGTTTCAAAATTAATATTGAAAAACAAAATCCCCTGAAACAAAATCAAAATCAGATTTTCATCTTTAGTTAAATAAAAATAAACGGAAATCCGATAAATAAAGTTTCGAATTATAACGATTTTTAATTAGTCCATTTAAACCAGAACTAACCATATGAAATTGTTTAAATTTTAGGATGTGATTTTCTTAGCAAATAACATGGCTAACAATCACAAATAAAGAAAAAAAATCAAAATTCTAAATCAAAAGATAGATTTTTTCACTTTTCTAGACCTGTTAAAGTACCATTGTCTTTTGAATTGCGCGTATTTCAATTTGTGTCTAACCCCTTAAAACATGATGAATAATTCAAACGGCTGTAACTCTGCGAGTTTTAAAGATATGAAGATGCAACTTTTTGTGTCTTATTCAGGACAGGATAAGGAAAGTTTTCCTAATTGAAATTTTTATCTTACGGGGGCCGTATAAAAAGTTCATTTTCGTACTTTTTCAAATAGACCCCCCATGAAGTTGCAACTTATCTTATCAGAAACTTTCGTATCTTTTTACGAATTTTTGCAATTGGAAGTATGGGTCTAGGGGCAATATTTAAGGAGATAGCCCATTGTTTTGATATTTATGACTCACCCTGTATATAAAAGCGTACAAAAAAGGGCATAAACTCTGGATTAAGGCATTTAAGGCTATTTAGAGAATAATTTTGAAATAATGCTGGTAAAATCAGTTCACGCTGAATCATTAGGTATATATAGACTTAGGAAACCATATTTTTGTTTATGAAGTATGCTGAAATATTGTGGATGGACACCATGACAGCTCTTTTTCGAGAGTACTTTGAAGGAGCTTGGTGCAGTCGAGGACAAATAAACTCGTCGTGGATTTGACCGGTTTTCTCAAGCAATACAATTTAAGAAATAGTTTTATTATTTTAAATCTAATCAAACACACTCGCATACGGGAAAAAATAGATTTCAATAAAGTAAATACGATTAAAAATATAAGATTCAACCGCAAATTTCGTTACCTAAAATTTCGGGGAAGTCCGATAGTCAATATTAAAGAAAAAAATAATATGTATTGTACATAACACCTAATATACTTTACTTATATTTCTAAAAAGTATCAATATATTTAATTATTGAGTTTAATTTTCTTTAAATCAATTTAGAGTCATTTTCTTTACGTAATTTCTAAAATTTGTAAGCTAAGAATGTTTAAATTAACTTTTTTGAGAAAACATTTTTAATGTTTTCTCGCATATTGTTACTTTTTCTTTTACTGTCCAGACTAGAGATAATTTATATAGATCACATATTTCCTTCTCGATACCCTTTACGGAAATTTAAAAAAATAAACCGAAGGCAGATCAGCTATAGGAGCAACAGGGGCTATGTACATTATGTAAATAAAGTGAAAATAACAAAAATGGTAGAACGACAGTAAAAATCAATAAAAAGGAACAACGATAATATTAAACCTTTAATGCACCGTTTTTGTTCTATACTTATAAAAAAATTATATCTATTACATTTAAATATAGATATGCTAAATAAGATAATATTATCATGAAAACGTGATTATTGCCAAATTTTAGGGTGCATGCATGACTGAATGACTTGAATGAAATGAATTGGTGCACTTAAATAATATTTTAAAATTATGTTTTGTTATTCTAATACATAAGAATTTGCGACATTGCATTCAGGAAGAGGCTAATTTAAAGTTATTGGTAACATGTGTCTTTTACAAATTTTTAGCATTCTTTACAGCACACAATGTGTCTTCGATATATAACCTGAATTTATTTCTTTTTCCACCCAATTTTTGGTCTTGCGAATTCGCAATTTATCTGCGGTATTATGACCAGTAAAACAATATATGATTTTTTTCGGTTCACCCTAACATATGTCCATTTAAACCCATGAAACACGGATATGAGGTATGTGAACACAAAATGTGTTAGCATTATAAAAAAAAAAGAGCTAGCTGTTTGATTGAATGTTTTCGGATGTCAAAAGATTTGAAATGCGCTGTTAAAACAAAACAATAATATAAAAAATGCATGAAATTTTTAGTTCTGTTTACTCTATATCACGCGCACAATTTCCGTTTGACATGAATTGCTAACCGAAAAAAAATACATATAATTTTCGGATCTATTAATGACAAACAAAATTTTCATTGTACAAATGGTGTTGCGGCTTAAAACTGTAATTCACAGAAAACACATATTTTTAATGCCTTTAATGGGACAGGAATAAATTTTTATCGCCTAGTATACAGCCATATATTTGGCACAGGTTAGATGGATTTACAATGGGTAATTAAAACTGCAATGTGTGCACTTGTTTTCTTTTTTCCAAAAATAGTTATTTTTTTTCATTTCTTTAATATGTACGATGAATTTAGAGAGTTTGGAGAAGAAATTAAAGCCATTAAATTAATGTTGATATTAATTCCTATTACAGTCTGGTTTTATGGCATATCGTTCGCATTATGATTAGCTACATTTACTTGGTTTTCACCGAGATTATTTTTCTTATAGGATTTTCGAAAAGAATAAAAAGTAACAAATGTTAATTGAGATAAAAAAAAATCTCATTTTTTTATTGATAGTTTTTAAGCAAGAAATTTCCATTTTAGTGATACATAATTTTATTATATACCTAAGAATCTACTTGAGACAATCTTTCTATATTGAAAATGAATAAAGATATATTTCGTTATTGAGTTGTCTGATTAATAGTATTTAACTAATTTTCGATTGATTTATTCACGGAAACTACCTGGTTAAATAAGGAAAAGATTACTTTTTGGAAATTATGGTACTTAAACTCAAGGACCATTACTGAAATATATTTTCGGTGAATCAAATGCAGGTCATACGATCTATGCATTATAAAAAAATATATATATCAGGGATAATATTGTTTCGAAAATATGTGAACAATTTATACGTTACATAAGTTATATTAAATAATAAATAAATTTAGCATACAAACAAATTTCATTGGAAAATGTATTTGTGCTATGACAGATGACAGATAAAAAGTTGAACTTTCTTCAAAAATGTTTTTATGCATTGTTAAGAGATATAACCCACAAAATTTAACTCGTAAAAACTTAGATAGCACGAATAGCTTGCTATCAAAATAAACTATGTTTATTTTATTCTTTTTTTTCACTATCATGTACAAAACAATGCAGTTAAACTATTAATAATGACAAATAGTTTACAGATTTAATTAAATGATTGTGTAAACACCTGTCTTAGGACAGTTGGTAGGAATCGTAGTTCTCTAATAAAAATTGAAATAATTGATATAAGGCTTATTATTTATATAATATTATTCCAGAATCGAGCCATTTAATAGAAAAATCATAAAAATTCATTAAGTTCAAATACAATTTCCAAACATTTTACATTTGAAAGTACATTTTCTCTATTCAATGGTGTAAAATTTCAAATTATGCAATTCTGCGAAAAAAATAATTTGTTTTAAAAAAGCCATAGGAGAAGGATTAATGATTCATTTAATTCCTTTTTTCAAAATAAATTAACCATAAACATTTAAAGCAAACGAACTAAAGTCTGTGTTTATCAAATTAAAATTTTTAAAATATAATTTCTTACGTCAGTTTGGTGGTGCGATAAATTGCAAAATATTTTTCTCTCTGATATTTTTCATATTGCAATTTATAAATTAAATTATTTATGTATTATTTTCTTATTGCTCCGCTGCGCTGAAACTCCTTGATTGAAAAATCCCATGTTAGCCATTAGGCAAATGTTGAAACGTGGTCACTGATTATCCAATGTAGTTATTAAAATATCGTTTTCATTATCAGAAAGTGGACGTCAAATGCTGATGATATGCGTTTTTAAAAATTGTCTTCGTAAATTTTAAGTACATAAAAAATCTCTGTAAACTTTTAAATTTGTATAAC
Source organism: Maratus speculifer (assembly GCA_964019185.1). Lineage (NCBI taxonomy): Eukaryota > Metazoa > Arthropoda > Arachnida > Araneae > Salticidae > Maratus > Maratus speculifer. Next base: position 161,490,534 of record OZ025292.1, on the reverse strand, counting down.
ATAAAAATTTATCAACTTCATAATGATACACAACATTTGCGTAAAAATTATAAAAATGCACATCATTGGAATCTTATATACTTTTTGATGGTGAAAACGGTATTTTAATAATTGTATTGGAAAATGAGTCATCGCGCTTCGATGTTTTCCCATAGGTTAACATGGGATTGTGCGATCAGGACGTTTTACTGTAGATTGCCTTTAAAATATTTTTTATTCTTTTTTTCATAATTTTTATTTTAAATAGAAATATTCAAAATACATAATATTGTATACAATTAAAACTAAATACAATCTCTATAATTTTGACTCATTTCATTTAAAATGCTTAACTATAATAATAAAATACTAAATACCATAGCATTTTATTTCAACTTTAACTTAATTTTTCTGATTGACATATCCGAAAATACAAATATTATCGGCGAAAATAGAAAGATTGGTGAGATTTGATCCCTATAACGTAAAAGTAGCAAGATAAAGTTGGACTTTCTATAACATTACTTTTAAATTAAATTAATTTCCATTGGTTAATTTTCGAATGACGTTAAATCATAGTAATACAGGTAATTTCCATTAAGACGCCCCTCTTTAAGATGGACTTCTCGTTATTATGTCCAAAAACATAATCCCCAGACACGATATATAGAAATGCATTTAACAGATATCGTTTATATTGTACTCTTTAAGAGTTCATTCATTAAGATGAGCAAATATTCTTCTGGACAACAGCACTCCAAAATATTTTCTATTACATTTTTAAGATAAAAAAACGTATAAATCTGGGCTTTCATGTCACGGGATAGTTATGATGTAACCTTTCTTGAATGCTTTAATTAAACTGGATTTCAAAGTTTAAAAAAAAGTGTCAAATGTTTTTTTTTAATTGTTCTTGTACATTCTTTTCGTTGTTGTTGTTTCTTTTATATTTATATGTTTTCAGTATAGTAGCATACAATAGTTTGAAAAAACAAATTTTTAGCTATGTTTCAATGCATATGTATAAAATAAGTACTTTTTTACTGGAATGTAAACATCAGATTTATGAACTTCTGTTACAGATTCTCATTAATACGGACAAAAACCTCTTTCCCTTGAATATCCTACTTAATGAATGTTCATTGTACTATAGGAGTTAAAATATTCTGTGAGCAAAAGTTAAATTTTTATCAATAATTTTTCGAAAATGAATGATTTACTGCATATTATTTACACGTGAAAAATAATCATAATTTCTGAAATGTTTGTTCGTTTTTATCAGTAATTTGTTGTAGGTAGCTGGTTATTTTTAATTTAGAACTTAAAACATGATAACTGTGTAGTTTAAAAATTTTTTAGACACAATAATGAAGAATAAATGTAGGCACAGTATTTCCATAAGTTTAACAGCTGCCTGATTTACGTCATTGGAATGTTGGCGGCAATCAATGAGGTGATTCAACCGGGATTGTAAGAGACACACAGTGACTTGGATTTTATATAAATCGATATCACTTATTTAAAATTTAAAAATAACTTATGGATTAGCTTAGAACCTTATAATATTACAGATTGTACTGCAGATAAAGAATTAAATGATGGCTCTGCCAGCAGCTGCGAAAACCTTTTGCTACTCATAGTATTATATTATCCTGAAAATAAGTCTCTCTTAATCAAGAGGTAACTCTTTTTAATCAAAAAGAAAAAAAACTAACTTTTTTTCGCTGATTGTTTGTATATAAAATGATAATCAAATATTACTGTATATGATCTTTTTCCATCTGTATTATTCTTTTTTCTGTTTTATTTTTAATGTTCATGTTTTATTTAATCTATGTAAGAAAAAGTAACGTGTTTAATTAGGATAACAGTGTTTTAATTAACAATTTAAAAGAAGACTTTTTCTACTATCCCATTTAAAAACTATGCACATGCAATTTATTGTGTCACACAACATTGCCTTTATCTCAAAGGAGATGACAAATAAGTTACATGGCAAATTATTTTAATTAACTTATAAAGACTTTTTGTAAATTCAGTGGATATTTTTGCCATACTTTTGTTTTATTTTTTTACTTTTATTGATATTTATTTATTTTTTGCATTAAAATAATCATTTTAATATTTTTTAAATGCATTAAATGAATAAATTTTCTACATTAACTAAAACATAGGTATATTTAAATGTTCAATTTCTTTTCGTGTTGGTAATTTGATTATCTTAGATTTAAGGTAAGCTGGGGAAACTGGATCCATAAAATAGCTGAGCCGTAGGCTAGATAATAAAATTTCGTTGGTGTCTTTTAATTTTTAAATTTTGTAAACGTTGCACCAGTTTCTCCAATTTTTGAAACAACGTGTATCCACTAGGGTGGGTCGAAAAAATCGATTTTTTCAAATCCACTATTAATAGTGCGGAAAAGTTGTCTTTTGTAATTAGAAAAATAACGCAATTTTTTTTTCTTTTTTTTTTTTTTGAATCGGTTAATATTTTTAGGTCGCGCATCGCACTTGAAGTTCGGAAAATTTGAGCAAAAATGACAATTTTTGAAATTAATGATGAAAATTAAAAAAATTTCGAACCTACTTCTAATAGTGCGGAAAAGTTTCCTTTTATATCTAAAAAGATAACGCAAAAATATTTTTGAAATCGGTTAATATCTTCAGGTCGCCCATCCCACTGGAAGCTCGGAAAATTTGATCAAAAATGAAATTTCTGCGAATTAATGAGGGAAAAAAGAAATTCGAACTTGCTTGTAATAGTATGCTAAAGTAACCTTTTACAATTATAAAAATGACTTTTTTCCTTTTTTAAATCTGTTAATACCTTTAAGTCCCTTTAAGTTAGCGAAACTTTATGAAAATTCACATTGTTTCATCTAAAAGATGAAAAATCGCCATCTATTACATCTACTTCTAATAACATAAAAATATTCCATTATATGCATAGAAACGGAAAATTACGTACTTAAATAAACGTATAAAATTGGTAATAAACGTACGTGTAATTAACGTATTTCAAATTGATTAATAATTTTTTATAATACATTGTTTGTAAATTACGAAAAAGTTTAGAAAATTATATTTTTCAACTATTTTATTTATTAAAGTTAAAAATTCATATTGAACAGATTTGGAACACTACTTAATGAGACATTCAGCTAAAAAAAAATGTTTTACTCAAACAATATTAGGCTATTTCTATTGTGGTAATTTTTAGAGAATAGTTATTTTTTCTTTCCTGCTTTACCACAGTTAAAGCCTTGTAGTAAGGTTTATTATCAAATTTCGGCATTAGTGATCGCGAAAGCAAAGTTGATCTAACATAGCCGTCTCTGAGATTAGAGCCACATACTTTTTCAGGGGCCTCACTCATAAGTTTCACATATCATTCCACCGTTTGTGTGTGTGGCACAGAAACATCCTTATTGTTTCCACTTCCAAATTCTGAGATAGATTTCGATTCAATAAAAGAGAAAATTCTCTCTGGGCTGATTCTGTGTAATGCACGTGGTGAAATAACTTTGTAACTCGACGAATCAATTAGTTCAGTATAATCCTGAACACCAAAATGGATCTCAAAAAATCTTTTACAGTCGCCACTTCTGTCACCAGTTTCATTGCTTTCAAAAATTTATCGTAATCCTAACTCTCGCACATGTACCTTCTCATCTGTAATCATTGACATTAACAGGTTTTCTGGATGAGCGATGTAAGCGTTAAGTTCAATAACAGGGTCTATAACTGCTTGCAGACTTTTTGATAGGTAGCACGATGTTGTTATTTTCTTATTTACATGCTTTGGATCATATATAATACAATAATTCTTCTTAATTTCAAACCATACTGGCACATATGTTTTTATGATGAATAAAACTAACTGCTTCATTTTAGTTCTAGGGTTTTCTGTGGATATATATGTGATGATTTAAAAGTTAGGAGCCAGAGACATCAACGCCGGGTTTCCCATTCACCGCAGAGAAGTCATGGCCACCGAGGAAAATAAATAAATAGATGTAGAGAATCCAAATAATTACTCATTGGCTGCTGTAAGTTCATTTATTTAATCCGTAATAATGAGGAAGGGAACAGCTCCTTTTGCAAACATTCCATCATTATTTCAGCGAGCCATACTCATCCAAGAAAAAACCCAAGAGTCCTCTTTCTCATCTCGAGGCTTCCTCTTTTAAAACTAAAAAGAAAATTCTGGAATATTCTGTAACCTCAAACCATCATTCTTTTATGTAAACAGAATTCTTTTCCAGCTACGAGACTATTTTCCACAGACGATAAATTTATTTTTAAAAAAATATTATTTAACCAATTTATAATCGACTCAGGATTTCTTAGGCAGAAGATTTTTATAAATGATTAATTTTAAGAGAAAAAGAAAAGAAATGAATTTATTAATATGCACACATCAAAGGTTGACGGCGGAAAAATAAATAAATAGATAAAATAAAATAATGATATTTTTTGAAAGATATGGTTTTGGAATAAATTTAATAAGACTTTCTTAAAAAGGGTTGTAAAAACATAGAAAAATGAATTATATTTGGAATATTAAGAAATAAAGTTTAATTAAGAATATTTTTAATTTAGAGCCATCTTTTTAAGTTTACGCATACTGGAATAATGTTTTTTAAGGCAAATTAAGAATTTATACCGTCTGCATAAAGATTAACAGATTATATTTAGAAACAAGATTTTAATTTAATAATAGTTAAAATACATTATTATAAGAAAATTAAGATAGTATAAAGGTTAGTTTTGGCGATTAAATTTTAAAATTTGTAATATATATATACAGTCTGAGAAATCTATTGGCGGTCGTTAGCCATCGGGATGAGGAATGGACCCCGGATCTCGGATAGAAAGATCCTCAGGAAGAAGCCGATCGCACAGCATTTGACATTTCTAAAATATACTGTTGATCTTTACTAAGGTCATTTGGGTTTTCAACAGTCACTATTGATTGATTCAAATTTGATGAGAGGTAATTCTTTCGCAAGCAGGTAGTTGCTTGCCCATAGGACAAGAAAATAATGCTAACCTTTTGCTTTTATCATCAATATAGTGAAACAAGTGCCTAAAAGACAATTCGATGAAATGCAAAAGGTAAATACACCACTGCAAGGGCCTTCCTATCTTCATTTCCTTTTTTCAATCCCGTATTGATAGAGATGACGCCACATCCAACTACAAAGACTTCATCTAAGGAGATATTTTTCTGAGACAGATACAGAACGATACTTTCACAAATATTTTTCCGGTTCTATTCATAGGCATTACATGACCAAATTTCAAGTTGGCTCCTGAATTAAAGAAATGTGCCCCTCCCTTTTAGATCTTAGATACCAATCTAAATCAATTTTCTCTTGATATAATGTAACTGTTTGTGGTTATCACAAGACAATCCTGAAAACCACCAGCGTTGACAGCTCATCTGCGTACTGAACAAGAGGAATAGAAAAGGATCAGTTCATCAGTTGTTTTTGTAATCAGCTTATGTGAAATTTGATCATATTTTCCAAATTTCAGGTACGATGCGTATCCTAAAGATATTAACGGATTTAAAAAAGAAAAAAAAGTTATTTTTGTAATTGTAAAAGGTTACTTTAACGTACTATTGCAAGCAAGTTCGATTTTTTATAAATTTACCTCATTAGTTCGCTAAAATGTCATTTTTGATCAAATTTTCCGAACTTCCAGTGAGATGGGCAACCTGAAGATATTAACCGATTTCAAAAATATTTTTGCGTTATCTTTTTAGATATAAAAGGAAACTTTTCCGCACTATTAGAAGTAGGTTCGATTTTTTTTTAAATTTTCATCATTAATTTCAAAAATTGTCATTTTTGGTCAAATTTTTTTTAACTTCAAGTGCGATGCGCGACCTAAAGATATTAAACGATTTAAAAAAAATTGTGTTATCCTTCTAATTACAAAAGGCAACTTTTACGCACTATTAATATTAAATTTGAAAAAAATCGATTTTTTCGACCCACCCTAGTATCCACTCAAATATGGAATCTTATGATCTTATACTTAAATATCTTTTATGGGATAGTTTGCCAATTTTTTTTTTTTTTTTTTTTTTTTTTTTTTTTTTTTAACGCGAGTTTGGCCAAACTTTGTCGGCGTTTTATTAAAACATGCTAAGTACCATTATCAAATAATCTTTCTTTTTTAACAGTAACTTAACCCTGTGGGATCAAGCTGCCCCAAACGGTTATAAATATTTGTTGTTGTTTTTCTTAATAAATAAAGGAATTATGTAATAACTCTTTAAAATTACATAATAAAATTTAGAAAATCATGTTGGTGGGTATAGAACCAAATTTTTTTAATGAGATAGCCAAACCTCAAAATTCTAGAAAAAGTCGATTTTTATTACAGAAACCAATAAAAAATAAATATCAAAAAACTGTTGTTAGTTTTCGTAAAAACTTAAACAAATTTACATCACCTTTTTTATCAACTATTTTTATACAATAAAAAATAGTTCTGATAAAAAGGTTCTGATCATATAAAATTTTAGTCGAAATCTATTATAAGAGAGTCCATTGAAATTTATACGCGTAAAAATCTGGTTTGCGATGATACTGTTTCTTTTATTATTCCTAAGTTATGGTTAGAATTAATGAATAAATTCTTCGTGAGAGCTTGAATGGGATGAACCATGTTGGAAATTCTTTTAGATCATGGTCTATGTTTAAAATATTTTTTTACAACAGAGTGCGTTTTTTGAGTTTTTTGTTATTTATATCTCATTTTCGCGTGTCATTTGTATTGACCGTGAAATATTTTGAAATTTTATTTTATTTATATTATGATTATGGAACTTATTTGACGGTTCCGAAACATGTCAATGTCTTTTATTTTTATTATAACACCTTTCTTAAGTAAAATTAAAATATTTATTAAAATGTTTACATAAAAACTGAATGTTTTAAAATCTGGTGATTTAAAAAAAATCAATTGGATTTAATTAACTTTTTATCACAGTTTTTTGTCGATTCCGGACAAAGATGACTTTTTATATAGTATTTAATCGGTACAAGAATTTACGGATGGCCCTTGATGGTGAGATTTTAAATTTAAGATTTCTGAAAATTTGTAAAAAACTTAATATTATTCCGAAGTTTTTGTCAATAAAAATAAAACAATTAAACAGTTATTTGCAAATTTAGTACATGAGTTTGAATTGAAATGTTTTACTTTATGTATCAGAAAAAGGTATTCGATTATTAATGAATTAAATTTAAAAACCAATAACGCGTATATGGAAGCAGTTAAAATTATGAACTTAAGTGTTTTGACGTATTGAATTATGGTTGTTTGAGAAGAAAATTTGATGTGCTGAATAGAAGGTTAGAAAGATGGCGAGAATCACAAAATCAAATCAAGGTTAAAAATCTTAAGAAGAAAATTAATACTTTTTTAATGAATCAAGTGCCTGTGATATCGAAACCTTCTGCAGTAAAAGAAGTACAAAAGATTGATATTATTAACTTGTCAAACAGACAGTTTAGTAAGAAAGAATTGGGAGTTTTACATAAAGGCCCGAAATTTATGTTTGAACTGAGACATGATGTGAAAAACTTAGTGATGGAAGCAGAATATTTAACAGAAAAAGTTAATAGTGAAAATAGAGAAGAAACTAGAAATATTACTTTTTACAGAAGTTGATAAATACATAAAAAGACCTTTAAAGCTTATCAATAATGATTTAAAAATAGTTAAAAAGCTGAAAAAAGGAAATGATATTTTGTCCGTACATTCGGATAAATCTAACAGGATTGCAGTAATGGATCGTAAGGATTATTGTGATAAAATGTTTAAAGCTATCGGTGAGATGAAATGTACTTTAATCATGAAATGCCCATTGAATAAAATTGTAGTCGTAAATCTATTATAAGAGAGTCCATTGAAATTTATACGCTTAAAAATCTGGTTTGCAATGGTACCGTTTCTTTTATTATTCCTAAGTTATGGTTAGAATTAATGAATAAATTCTTCGTGAGAGCTTGAATGGGATGAACCATGTTGGAAATTCTTTTAGATCATGGTCTATGTTTAAATTAATTTTTTACAATTAGAGCGCGTTTTTTGGGTTTTTTATATCTCATTGTCGCGGGTCATTTGTGTTGATCGTGAATTATTTTGAAATTTTATTTTTATTTATATTTTAGATCATGGTCTATATTTTAATTTATTTTTTTTACAATAGAGCGCGTGTTTTTTGTGTTTTTTTTTTTTTTTTTTTTTGTTATTTATATCTCATTGTCGCGTGTCATTTGTATTGACCGTGAAATATTTTGATTTTTTTTATTTATATTATGATAATGGAACTTATTTCACGGTTCCGAAACATGTCAATGTCTTTTACTTTTATTATAACACCTTTCTTAAGTAAAATTAAAATTTTTATTCAAATTTTTATTAAAAAAATAGTTCTGTTATACATAAAGACATGGTTACTTTCTCCAAAGATTTATCGCACTTATTAAACTTTTATTGAATTAAATCAAAATGTATGAGATTCTTACTTACGTACCCGTTTGTTCATAGATTTTTTTTCATAAAATACCTATGAAACGTTTTACTCATTACATATACTAAAATATAAACGTATTTTTCTTAATTTTTATGTATTCTTTGTAAATAATGACAGCAATTTCGCATTTGATACTTTTCTTAGAAACTTTCACAGCAAAAGTTTCTCCTACAACGCTTATTATTTGATATATAATTTACATAATCTCTCTTGTTTATTTTTTTACATTATTTACATCATTCCAAAGAGGATGATATACCCCAGATTAAAGAAGACTAGACCCTCCTGATCCACTTGTCCCATTTTTATGAAGCAACATGTTCCACGTGGAATGCAAGATTAAATATATATACGTATTAATTTTATACATTAAAATGTAACATTGAACATTACTGTCTGATAGAAGGATCCTAACTGAACTTTACGAAAGTTCAGACTTTAAATGAAATGAACATAATCTTTTTGAAGCTAACTGAGTCAGATTGTAAAATCATGGCCCAGTATAACCTTACATACAATACAGATTTTTTTAAATATTGTATCTTAAAACAGCTAAATTTTACATGAAAGAAAAAAAAAATAAGTATCTGTACACTCCAATACCTTGTTTTACATCAGTATTTCTTTCCAGTGCTAGTACGTACGCAGTGCTCTACGTAAATCAAGAATGTTTTAAGTTAAAGTACATTGAGATCAGCAGAAAATGATACGTAACATCAATTCTCCAAAATCTTATGAATATATTCATTTGTATTCAGGGATTATGTTATATACACTTAACAATTAGCAAAAAATATGAATTTATAGTAGAAAATTTTGGAGTTAATTAATGAGTTGTTAAAATACTATTTATAGTTCTTCTACCTTCCCCGTTCGAGTCTTTGAGCACGTGAAAATCTCCTGCAATGAAGTTTAATGCACCATTTTTTTTCTTTTTTTCTCTTAGAAATTCTTTGTTACAGCAGATTTAGTTTTCTAATGTTTTTTCTAGTCTTAGCTACACTTTATTTGACTGAACCAATATTTTCATGAACCATCATTCCAGCTGCAATACAATGCGATTGAAAGAAGAAGAAAATTATTCAGTTTGACTAATTAAATACGCTCAGTGCAAAATAGAAAAATTTTAAAAGCAGTTACAACCACAAAGAAGTTTATTCGTAAAATTGCGAGAATCTTAGACTTTCCTATTTCGAGAACTAGTATTCACTTTCGCACACATTCAAGGAAATTTCATACATATAACATAATGCGTGTGACACCTGTGCTGAAATCGCAGTATGGAAAGATTCATACATTCTTTGAACTAAACAATACGTAAATTGGATTAATGAATGGTTAAATGTTTTCTTCAATAGCGAATAAAAATCAAATTGGATGTCCCTGATAGCTGAATATACTACTAGGATAATCTGCTACGATAAGCCCTCCAAGTCTTAAGTCGATATCAGTTTAAGTTATTCTGTGGAGCGCAATTCTTTTTCAACAGATTAACAAATATTACCTTTTTTTAATGATCGACAATTGTCTAGGGATTATCAAAATGTCATAAAAAAACAATCTACTTTTAATTGGAAGTATCTTAGAAAGGTAAAACTGGAAAATACTACAGGACATTTAGTCGGTTCACACCTCATACTCAACAACAGCTTGACATATGCAGAATACAGTGCCTCATATAGCCTGGCCACTGCCTATCGTTAGTCTCATGTGAATCAAAATGAAAACCTTTGCAAAGTATTTGCGAAAGACTTTTTCGTGCTTTGAAGTATACAAGATGTATATGCCTATGGTCGACAGTTTCAACTATTTTTCAGGAATTAAAACAAGAAGTAGTGCAGATTTTGTTCTCTTTACAATCATATATTATCCGAACGTTAGTTTGAAACGTGCCTGATATGAATTTTAAGGTAGTTCGAAGGAATAGATCCAAAATTTGATATTAAACGCAAAACACTAAGAAAGTCCATACATTTTTAGAACGGGCTATTCTCTGCTTCCCTGATTTCCTCGTACATCACCCAGGAAAAGTGTTTTGTCAATCAGAATTTGCACGTACCACGTATGGTCATCCATATTGTAATCATGATTTATTATTCTCACCAGTAAATTTTTATTGTAGATTTTGGATTATTTAATTCGAGCATTTTTCTGTCTCGTTTAGTAAAAAAATTCTGTTTTTAAAAACCGGTGTTAAAAAATCAAAAAAATTGTAAAAAAAAAAAGAAAAAAAAGGCATCATTTAGAATTGTTTTTTTTTTTAAATTATTGATCAATTAAGTGGTTGTATTGACATAAAATTCTGTAAAACATATACTGCATTTCTTCGTAGTAATAAAATTATGTTAGGAATCCGTATCCTTATTATTTTTTTTTTTTCATGATTATTGCTTCATTCTTTTGAACTATTTTTCTGAAAAATCACTTTTATTACGCAATGTCAATGAAACAATATTTTAGTTTAAAAAAAAATATTTCTTAATGACATTTTTGGGACTTTGCCATAAAAGAATTTTTTTGGAGACATTTTAGAAAACAAACAAATATAGCGGCATATTAAAAAAATCATTTTAAATAGTTCTCGGCAAGTTACACTATATAGATATTTGTCATACAGATTTATTTTCGTAGTCTTTCAGAAATGCATTTTGGGTTTATATTTTTACATGAAAAAATAGTGCTCAACTGCAGTTACGTAGACCACTCTAAATGCATTTAATTCAAAGTCAGGTAAAATCAAAACTGTCGTTACGCTATACTTTTCTACAAAAAAAAACTTCAATAGTTGTTACAATTTATTATAATAAAAAAAATACACGCCGTAATTTTTAATCCTTCCTTTATAATAATCCAAATACAAAATTTGTATATTCTTAATTTATTTAAAAAGTTTTAAGGAACGAAATTGTTTAATTTTAATTATATATTAATAATTAATTATATCGTATTCTTAGATTATCGGTAAATTTAAGACATATTACGGTGAAACAAACATGAACAATAGCCTTAAAATATTCTCTTACATATTTCAACAATCGGCAAAATTTATTTAACTTTTACATTATTACAATTTTACAAAAGAGAGAACTGTTAACATTTCCCTTATCTCAGGAAAACACTTGAATAAAAGGAAATGTCAGGTTGGCATTCAGATCTGCTGACCCATCTAGTAAAACTATCAAAAATAAATATTATTTAAAACATTTATTTATACTTGAATAACAATAAAATAAACGATAAAGCAAAAATTATGAATTATTTTGAAACGTAAAGGTCAAGTATTTTCAAATGTTATGAAACTTTCCACAATATAAAAGTTAAATATTTATCAAGATTTATGCATTTACATTTTGAAATTTCGGAAACAACTTTCAAACATACTTCCTTTTATTTAGTACTACGTAATTTTCACTAATTTTGTTGTTGTATAAAAGTTCAAAAAGCATTCTTTTGTCATTCTGACCTTTAAAAAAATGTACGTCATAAAGAAATTTTCCAATTCCTTCCAGGATGTATATGGCATTTAGAATTTTATTTCGTTTTGAAAAATAATAAGTTTAAAAATAAAAAAAAATTAAACTATTTTGAAAAAGATTGTTGTTTTGGTCGAGAATAGATACATCCTGAATTTTTATATGAGTCCACATTTTATTTGTTTTCTAATTGATACGGAATATTAATGTTTAATCTATAGAGTATGTAAAATATACCTCGGTTTTTACGTAAGTCACATATTGATCGTTATAAAAAGAATATTTTTCATTTATTTGTTTATTTGTCAACAAAAAGAAATCTACTATTTTCAATTTACATACAACAGAAATGGAATACTGCTATTATCACTATGACAAGAAAGTTTTAAATACAGCAAAAACATTAACAACTGAAAAACACAGTGAGATACAGCTGAGATACAAAAAAAGTGCATTTTTTCTTCTATATTGTAGCATACAAATTTCAAATGTGCGATGTTTAGAAGTGGAAAACTTCGCAATATTGAAAATTGTAAAAATAAATGTCATTTAAAAATTTTTAAAGTATTGCCATTCACAAAAATCCCGGTCGGCTGGGCCTATAGGCGAATATAGATTTCGAAGACTGCTCATTTCAAAAAAAAAAATATGATTAGAGATAAACCCAGTTTAATAACTTCATTTGGCCGTTTATGAAAATTTTTTAATTTCATTTTTCTGCAAAAACTGTTTTTATCAGAATCATCTTAAGAAAAATTCAGCTCAAATGCTCATTTTGACAATATATTTTGAAATAAATTCTGAATTTATTAAAAAATCGACCAAAACAGTACATTATACAGTTCCTCAATAACAAAAAACTGTCAGTTGAATGCATTTGAGAAAAAAATTGAATTTAAAAATGAGTCATAAAATAATCAATTTGTTGTTTGAATACATCCTTAATTCTTTAAACATGATTGCTTCGGAAAATTTTGTGCGAAATACTCACTTTGACAGCATTTTTAAAAATATATTCTATCTTTATCAAAAAACTGGCCAGTGCTTCACACACTGTAAAAAATGTCAGATGTTTCTGAATATGTAAAAATGCTCTGTAATCAAAAACGAAAATATACAGTGACCTCTTCTAACTCACCTAAAGTTTCGAAAAACGTACCTTTATCTTTAAAAATTCCAAATATTATTTGTTTTCGAAATTTAAAGAAGAATTTATAAAAATTAATTTTTATTAGCTGTCCGTCCATTTCGGAAACGTTTCTAAGTAGCTTTTACAGTACAATAATAACTTTTCTCAAATCAAATATCACTTTTTCAGATGCTACCATTTTCAAGTAAACCGTTTCAGCTGCATAACTGATTTTGTGCATGCAGTTGTAGCAAAATAATGTCAATTTTCATAATTATGTTAATACTGTTAATATTGTATGTTTGTCTATTAAACGTGCTCTCTGAATATCAAAATATTTTCGTATGAATTAGAAGCATCCGAAAAAGTAATATTTTGATTTGAGAAAAGTGATTTTTATACTGTAAAAGCTACTTAGAAACGTTTCCGAAATGGACGGGCAGCTAACAAAAATTAATTTTTATAATTTCTTCTTTAAATTTCGAAAACAAATAATTTTCTGGGATTTTTAAAGGTAAAGGAACGTTTCTCGAAACCTTAGGTGAGTTAAAAGAGGTCACTGTATATTTTCGTTTTTGGATACAGTGCATTTTTACATATTCAGAAACATCTGCCATTTTTTACAGTGCAGTATATAATTACCAAATAAGAGGATCTGTAAATTGGATGCGTTTGAGAGCGAAAATGGATTTAAAAACGAGTCATAAAAAACGCAATTTGCTATGCGAAAACTTCCTTAAATATTCAAATCACGAAGACTTCGGGAAATTCTGTTGAAAATACCCTTTTTGGTAGCCTTTTTCGAAATATATTCTGTCTTTATCAAAAAACCGATCAATGCATCACATTATATAGTTCCTAAATAAGAGGATCTGTAAATTGGATGCGTTTGAGAGCAAAAATGGATTTAAAAACGAGTCAGAAAAAAACGCAATTTCTTATTTGAACACTTTTTTAAATTTTCTGTCACGATGATTTCGGAAAATTCTGTTCAAAATACCCTTTTTTGAAAAATATTCCGTCTTTATCAAAAAACTGACCAATGCATCACATTATATAGTTCTTAAATAAGAGGTTCTGTAAAGTGGATGCGTTTGAGAACAAAAATGGATTTAAAAACGAGTCAGAAAAAAAGGCAGTTTCTTATTTGAATACTTCCTTAAATTTTCAGTCCTGATGACATTGGGAAATTCTGTTCAAAATACCCCTTTTTGGTAGCCTTTTTTGAAATATATTCTGTCTTTATCAGAAAATTGACTAATGCGTCACTTTAAACAGTTTCTAAATAAGAGGCTCTACCATTTTGGATGCGTTTAAAATCAAAAATGAATTTAAAAATGTGTCAGAATGTAAGCAGTTTGGATTTGAGGTTTTTTCTCCAACTCCTATTTTTGTTTCATTTCTTTTTGCTATACGAATTGGTCCTATGAAAAACTTGTAAATATAAAAGTTGTAGATATTTTTGAGAAGATGTAAAATAAATTTAATCAGATTTGATATCTTAAAAAGTGACGGAGTTATGGATTTTTCCCCCTTTTTTTACCGCCCTTTTTCTTTTCGTTTTTAATTTTTTTCATCGGTAAAAGTTGGTCTTATCAAAAACTTGTAAATACAAAAGTTTTAGATAATTTTAAGAACATTTACAAAAAAATTAGTTGGACTTGATATCTTGAAAATTTACGAAGTTATGAATTTTTTTCTCTCAAAAACCCTGATTTTTTCGCCCTTTGAGCCCACTTCTAAATTTATCAAAAATCTGCCATGCATAAACTTTTGGCCCATTTTTAAGAAGTAATATAAACTTTAAACCGATTCGATATATACTTTAATTAAAAAGGTATGGCGTTTTTTCGTTTTTCACAAAAACGCCTCCTATTCCGACCCCCTTGGTCCGATTTTGCCCATTAACGAACTTATCCGAGATTTTATCCCCTTTGATTTTATGTACCAGTTTGGTGGAGATTGGTGAAGAATTATAGAAGTTATCGTGTCCATAAAAAAGTGATATATATGTATATATATATATATATATATATATATATATATATATAGATAGATAGATAGATAGATAGATAGATAGATATAAATAAACTGGTGCGATTGCAATAGGTAGTATTTCATACGAAATCTACCTAAAAGGACGCATGCGTTACACACAGATATGTTTGTGCTATATAATATTAATAGGGTGGATATGACTTATAAGAAAATCAAGCAAATAAGAAAGGAAGAAATTTTATCAAATTTTTATTCTTTGTTTTAATAACAAATTCTTTAAGAGGCAAATGGCTGTATAAATGATAATCTCTTCCAAGATGTTTCACCTTTATTTGCAGGCTTTTTTAGCATATAATTTATTTGAAAGACTTAAAATTCAGCCTTTAAAATAAAGAAAATCCTAATGGTTATTGTGATTTCTTAAATTATTTTTTTAAGTATTAAAATGCAAATAGATACATGAATTATTATCATTTATAGATAAAACAGCTCCAAACAACTGACAATAAACCGATAATAATAAGACTTTATATAAATTACACAAAAATATAAAAACACACAATCGCATTTTGGGTTGAAAACTTTAACAATTCGTTATCACTTGAAACAAACGGTAACCCGTAACGGGTCAAGGTCATAGACGAATTGAAAAATGTCTAGCCCAATTTGTCGCATTCTTTATAAGCTTTACTTTTTCTTTCTCGGATCATTTGTAACCGTATACACTTCTGGATACGTGTTTAATTCGGCTGATGATGGGCTGTTAAAATTTACAACTGGAAAGGTTTTTTGCGATTTTTATACTTTTATGAATCTAGGGAGATTATTATTTATTATTAATAAACTTATGACATATTATGATTATAACTAATGTTATAGTTTAATGAGGTAAAATAATATTTATAATAAGTGTTATGATACAACTGTGAGACAATTTCATAATTTGTTTAAAAAGAGATATTCTTAAAAGTAGTTTTCAATAGTTCTACTAAATGATTGATTCATTGATGTAACTTTTAATTGACTTCCATAACCTGCTATTGATGTTAAAGAACTTTATCATTTGGTCAGTGAATATTCAGATTCATCGTTTGCTACCACTTTTTTGAAAGTTATGTTTTGATGTTTATTCAGTGATTAAATAAGGTAAATGTTACTGCTACAAATATTTAATCAAATTCTGGTCCCCATAAGGTGGTGAAATCTCGACCAACATTTAGAGCTTCCTATTTCAACCTCATTCTAACTATCGGAACAATGCTTTAACATGAACTCCAAATATCTGTTCAATATTTCACCATCATACAGTGACAACTATTGAGCATAAACATTTGGTTCAAACTAGGACATGATTTTTAACAGTGTAGGGCTGTGCCATTCGTTCTACTCTACTTCGAAACCAAATTAAAACCTGAGGTGACTTGAAACACAACAGTAAATACATTATATTATCATTATTCAGGTACAAAATAATTATGTAGTATCCAGTTATCCGAGATTTACACTCGAGATAGATATTTAACGCGAATAACAGATAATAAAGTTGGCACAAACTGTTAATGGGGCTCAGGGGTTGAAAACTTTTAAAAAAATCGATTTTTTTTAATGATCTAATTTGATTATTCATTTAATTCTTAACTCAATGCAAAAAACCGCATAAAAATATATGCATTTTTTAACGGAGTTATAAGCATCTATGTATCAACACTTTCATAGCCGCATCCATATAATTTCACCTTTAAGTCGCGTTTTCTCAAAACTTGATTTTTGATGACTAACACCAAGATTAAAAAAACTATTGGATGGAATGGCTTACTTTTTTTTGCATGCATGTAACATCATTATCTAGATTATCAATTAATATATTTTAGATAGTTTAATATTTTGAGTATTTTTAATGAAAAAAAAAGTTGTATTTTTTAGGGGTTTTTTAAATTTTCAACTTTGAGAGATTTTTTAATACTGTTTTTATTAAGTGATAGAGTTATATCCTTAATTAATAATCCAGATTATGATGTTATATGCATGCAAAAAAAAAAAAATAAGCCATTCCATCAAATAGTTCTTTTTAATCTTGGTGATAGTCGTCAAAAATCAAGTTTTGAGAAAACACGACTTAAAGTTGAAATTATATGGATGCGGCTATGTAAGTATTGATACATAAATGCTTATAACTCCGTTAAAAATGCTAATATTTTCATGCGGTTTTTTGCATTGAGTTAAGAATTAATTGAATAATCAAACTTGATCATAAAAAAAATCGATTTTTTAAAAAGTTTTCAATCTCTGAGCCCCCTTAAAGAGATAACAGTTCTCTTAGCATACTTCTAGCGCCATATTAAACAGTTATTCTAACACCTAGTGAACAAATTCCATAGTGGAGTCACGAAAAGTTTTGGAAAAAAGTGTACATTTAAGGAAAGCTCTAATAAGTTTTACTGTGGCCTTCTCTACCGAAGCTGCTCTTAAACGCTTCACTAAAATTATGTGTTACTTTTAAATATTATCACCAGATAAAAGGCATGGTTTTAAGTGATTATCATTCTACTTATATACATATATATATGTATATATATATATATATACCGGGTGTCCCAAAAATGACTGATGGATTTTAAAATTCAATAACTTGCAAACGGTGACAGCTATTTAAAAAAAAAATTGCAGGAGGGTTATGTATAATGTCAGGAGTTTTTTTACCGTAATTTTTTATTTTAGTTCGCATCTCAAACAATAGGTGGCGCTGACGGCGATTGAAGGCCAGGTCGACGCTTTACTCAGCACTGATCACCTGGCCTTCAATCGCCGTCAGCGCCACCTATTGTTTTAGACGCGAACTAAAATAAAAAATTACGGTGAAAAACTCCTGACATTATACATAACCTCCTGCAAAAATTTTTTAAATAACTGTCACCGTTTGCAAATTATTGAACCTTAAAATCCATCAGTCATTTTTGGGACACCCGGTATATATATATATATATATATATATATATATATATATGAAAGTATAGCAGGTTCATAGTATTTGTGACATGGATAACCTCATGATAAAGAAAGAAACACCTCAGAAGATTGAATGCTGAGAATTAAAATCTAAATGTAAGTGTAAAAAGGCACTTGTTTACTTTTTCAGAGCCGTACGATTTATTATTTTAATTCAGATATAAAGCAGTCATGTTCCATCTATTCAACAGTACATAACCAATTGTGTAAACGATATTATAACCCAGAGTCTATATTAAACTCTATTAATTTTCAAACATGATTCTTAATTTAATCAGAAGTATTGTCTCTGTATTTCATATATGTATATATATATATATTTATTTATATCCATCCATTTTTGAATTTTCTTTACGTAATTAAATGCATGCGTAATTTGAATTATTTTTACAAAATCTTTCAAAAACAATGCCACTTAGAGCTTTTTTCTAATTTCGTTTTTTGCAAATTCGCAAATTAACATCGTAAAATCACGATAAAGAACTGTCCAAAGTGTTCATTCGTAGTAGTTAAAATTCATTATGTTAATTATTTTGTAACTAACTGAAGATTTCGTTTTAACATGATAAACCAGCTTTTTAATATTCGTTGAACATTTGGAACACTTTTCACACTTGAAAAAAGACTTCGGTGTGATTTTCCATTCTTTTTAAAATTATGAGCTTTAGATATGTAAACGAAGGCTTATAAGCAATTTTAAATAGCTTGATAAAAATGTTTCGGTTTCAAAATAGCATAAATATAGTCTTTTATCTGTTTGTTCTTTAAAAGCATAATTTTACATAAATACATTTTTTCAATTTCATGTATTTTTTTTTCTTTTTCAATAAAATTACTTTTCTAAAAACAACTGAGCTGCCCGTGTAAAAAATTTAAATATAATTATTTTTATAATTTTAGCGTACAAAATATGATTTATAAATCTTAGAAAAAAATTGCAGTGATGTCGAAAATATTAATTAAAAATTAATAATACTAACTTCTACGCATTAAGGATTTATATTATTATTAAAATGTTTTTTGTGTATGTGGTGTAAGTTTACTTTACTTGAAGTGCGATGAACTTTGCAGTTAAAAAAAACTAGTTATCCTTTAAAAATAAGCATTTTTTAAATGAAAAATGTTAACAGTGTCAATTGTTTAATGAAATCTTTTAATGAATTTCAAAATCAATTTAGCACTTTATTCGGTTAAAAGTATGTTTTCTATCGAATCAGAAATCAACAAGTTTGATTAAGTTGGATACCTATAGTACGGAATTTCATTTCAGAAACCGACTTTCAAATTAGCTCAATTTTCATTTTAAAAAATCTCTGAGACTAAAATTTTCATAGAATCTACTAAATTTATAATTAGGAAAACTTGAAATTCTGGAGTTGATTTCATTTTTTAAAATGAGGCATTTTAAAATGTTTTCATGTTTAAACCATGTTTTAGCTATTTTAAATGTTATCAGCAAAATAAGAATATATAAGCAGTAAAAATTATAACTTCTAAATGTAAATTATAAACTATAAAAGTGGCAACAGCTGCTTTTAAGAAATGAAAATATAAGTTTATATCGCTTATTTTAACTCCTAAAAAAACAAAATATCCCCAACACTATTGTAACATTTAATTTTATCCTTGCAAAAAAGAAATGCGTATATATGGGCATTGCACTTCCATGTTGCCTTATTTAACTAAATAATTTCGTACGTTCTTCTTTATGTTAAAAATGGATATATTGGGTGAGTGCAAAAATTCATGAGGTGTTTAAGAGTAAAAGTCACGCAGTGATTAGGCAAACAAAGTTCTTTATTCAATCAATGATATATGTTCCATCGTTTTCTATAATCTGTTTTCAACGTTCTGGCAGCATACTGATGCTCCGATCATAAAATTTGCGCGGTTTAGATTGGAAGAACGAAGACAAGACTTTTTTTAAGGCATCCAAAGAGTCAAGTTTTTTTTCTCCATTTAAATGATTTTGTCATGATCAGAATAAGTAATAATCAGATGATGCAATATCTGAGGAATACGGTGGATGAGTTAGGATATCCCATTTCAGTCTGTTCAGTTTGCGCAGCATCTGTCTCGAAACGTGTGGTCCGGCGTCGTCATGATGAAAGACTACACTTATGCGATTTGACAAAATCAGACGTTTCTGTTTGATTTCCAGATTCAGATTAGTTAATTGGCGACAGCACTGGCCTGAATCAATCGTTTGGCCAGCGGGGAGAAACTCAAAACAAATTATCATGTCACATTGTTGAACATTGTTGTAAAGGACGCATTTCTCACCGCCTATCACTAATCGATCAAAAAAAGGCTCGTTTTTGAGCCGCCCAAGTAAAAAAAGGCAGCAAAAATTCGCTCGATTTTGTTCCTCTCGATCAGCAAATGGGGCACAGATATATATCAAACTTCAAATCGAATCTCATATTTTTTAAACGCCGAAAAGTGGTTGATCGGTGAACGTTAAGTGTTGTAGCAAATTCTTCTGTTGAAATTTGTGGAGTATTTTGAACTAAAGTACGCACAATATTCTCATCAATGTGTGAAGGTCGATCGGATTGTGGTTCGCCTTCAAGGTTAAACTCTTCGCTAGGAAATTTCACAAAGCGTTTTTCCACAGTTCGTTTAGCTGGTGCTGCAACATTTATTCAATTCCGAAACTCGTAAAGCATAACATGCCGTAAATGTACCTTACCAACACTCATTTTGAAAGTAAATTTTCTTAAAGCAGTTTGTATCTACACAAATTATTTTGTTTGAAAATAAAGCTGTACACGTCACCTTTCCAAAGATCTGCCTTACGTGGATGGCAGTGTTAATGACTACCCTTTACGGCGCTTCTAACGACATCGATTGCACCTCCGGAAGAATTTTTGCACTCGCCCAATATATAACAGTAATTTTTCTAACCAGTACTCATCTAGATAGACACTTATTTGCGTAAATAATAATATTATATACGCATGTCATTGTAAAATATTGTACTATAACTTAAAAATTACAAAAAATGCAGCCGTTCGATGATATTACACATTCTCACAACACCGTAATTTAAATTATCATTTACGAATATAATAATTATTAATATTTATATTTTTATATTCACCAATTTTTGTAAGAACAAGACATATAGAACAATTACCTAATGCTTTCCTTAAATTTATTTTCGATTCGTAAAGCATACCTTTAATGGTAACTCTATTATATTTTAATATTTTCATTATTTTTTAAATTACATTTTCAATATTTAATAATTATTTTTACTATTTTTTAAAATTATCACTCGATAATTTGCGGAGGCAAATATATTTACCTATAAAATCTTCACTTAATGAAACTTGAGGCTTAACGAAAAAGACAATTTATTTACGTTTAAAAAAGTTAAATATTTGATTACGCTTAAGAAATTTAAATATTGATTTATTAAATATTGGGGTTTAAACGCCTTTATTGTTAAAATATATTTTGAAACTTCAGTTTTCTTTTATCTTAAATAAACTCACTAAGCACAAAAACACTAAAAACTTATTATTTTTTATAACGTGTTAAAAAACTTCGCCATACACACTAAACAAAGAACAGCGCGTATTAATAGCAGCATCTGATGTCATTTCATTACTTAACAATGAGAGACTGCCTTCGAAAACTGGATGACAAAACCATGATAATATTTTTAGACCATTCCTCAGCTCATATCAAGGCAGTTTAGAATTTTTATCGAGCTTAAAATCTTTTCAGAGCAAACTTGTTGTATATATAATAATTTAGTTCGGCAATTTGAAGTGAGGAGCACGTGTTTTCTCACAATATATGATGTTTTATGGCAATCCGTATTATAAAGTGTAATGTTGATCAGTTTAAAAAAATGAAATAAAATACCATAACTATGTGAAAGGAAACATTCGATTTTCATATATTTCGTTGACGGAGAGATAAAAATGTTTATATGATCTCAGAAAATATACACTAACGGAGCGCTTCCAAATTTTTTCTTTCACGTACACTGTAAAAAATTTTTGTAAAATTCCAATAGATGTACCGTAAATTTCACGGTACTTCTACCATTTTCACTCTTTACGGTATGAATACCGTATTTCTAAGGTATATTAAGTGTAAAAAAGAGTTTTTTGTACTGTTTCGATTAAAAACGGTATTTACACAGTAAAATTATTATTTTTCCGTAAAAACTCGGTATTTATACCGTAAAATAATTATTTTTCAATAAGGAAAACGACATTGTAAAAATTTTCGTAGCATTTCAATAGATGTACCTAAATTTTAAGGTACGTCTACTGTTATCATTCTTTACTGTATGAGTACCGTATTTCTAAGATATATTAGGCATTAAAAAAACCATTTTCTGTGCTATTTCGATTATAAACAGTATTTATACCATAAAATGACCAATTTCTGTGCTATTTCAATTATAAACGGTATTTATACCATAAAATGATTGTTTTTCAGTAAAAAGGCGATATTTATACTGAAAAAAATTATATTTCAGTAAGGGAAAATATGGTATCCTCGCCTCGCTGTACGGCATTTTCTCAAGCGATGTTCTTGTTGTTGCTAGGTAAATGCGCGCAGGTCTGAGGAGATGGGGGGGGGGAGTGCAGCCGTTAACTTGTTTTGGAGTCCAAAAATCTCAAAGGGTCACAACTCCTGCAATACACACTGTTTATTATAATTTTTATGGATACCATAATGTAACAATAAAAAAAAAGAGAAAGGACTGTATTTACTTTTGTTAAATAGTATTAAAGAAGAATAGATAATTATTAGAATATATAATTATTATCTTTAACTACAAGAAAATAAATAATGTAATTTATGAAAGATGACTAAAGTAGTCTACAAAGTAGACGAGGCTTTATTAAAGATTCACATGCATTTTATGTGTCTTGCGTGTGCAAGGGGGGGGGGGCTGATTCTGGGCCCGTCACGGTTCTCGACGGCCTGAATAGATGTTGTCTTTCTAGTGGGAACTTTTAATCTATCATACTGAATGATGTCAAATTCATCCTTAATTTTTATTGGAGAATTATGCAATTCATAGAAGTGAAATTCTAAGATTTTAAACTAGTTTAATTAATCACTTATTCATAGTCATGCAATTGGAATTGTAATATTATGTACGATTGAATATATATACCAGTGATATTCTTATATGTTAAAAGAGTTTGCTCAACTTCGTGTATGCTCTTTGTGTTTCATTCAGTTGGATCCTCATACCGGACGTGCAGGACAAAGAAGTATGTAACATTTTAACTATTTTTAAGTGAAAGTAACTATTAAGCATGTATTTTTATTACATTTTTAACTTGCATTAGTTCTTAATAAACTTCTTCTTTACTGTTATATATTTGTCTTATTAATTTATTTTGGGTTTAAAAATTATGACATTAATAATTAATATTTTTTTAGGTATGACAAATAACAAATTTTTCAGCTAAAAATTATTTGAAATTAAAAGTTCTTTAAAAAAGAATCTATTAATACAATGTGAAAAATTTCCGTGGTGGAATTTCAAAGTGGAGTCTATTCATGAAGTAAAATAAAGAGAAGCACCGACATATGGTAATGCTTATTTTTTGAAAACTCCAAGCTGGGCAACACGAAGCGTTTTACCTTTTTCTTTTTCCTTATTCAGCGACACACTAGTAACACGCATGTTCACGTTCTCTACAATTCTAATGTATCGAACGTCGCCTCGCTCAAATAATGAAGATCGGCGGCTAGTAAGTTGTCTGTTAAAAAAAAATGATATGGTATAACGTATCGTGTGTGCTCAGATGGTGAAATTTTGGGGCCTATAAAGACCCATCCCCCGCGAATCCCCACGTTCAAAATTTAGACAAAATTATCATAAAACTAGAAAAAAATACATCCTTATCAGAAAAAAATAATAAAATACCAAACAGTCAGTTGGCTTAGATTTACGCTTAAACCACCGGTAAAACTGCAAACACCGGTCCTCTTTCCTCTACAAATCTCATAAATAACTAAAATTCAAAAATCTTTTTCGCTTACGTTGTTAGAATTTTATCGAACTCAGACCCCAATCTCGATGAGCTCAGAAATTAACAATTAACAATTAATTAACAATTCTGTTGATCTAATCCTTAAAAAGGTGGTGAAGTTCAAAAACTCTAAAAATCGCAAATCAAAATTTTAGAACCTATCTCACTCAACGCTCTTTCGCCATACGGCTCAGTATTGAATTCAGACACTTTACTCCGGGAGGGACTTCTGTGGCTCCGGGGGGTGGGGAAATGAAACATTTTTCCCCAGTGAAAACACAAGAACTCTATTTTCCCGGGGGGGGGGACATTTCATTGCACTGGGGGAGGTTCCCTCTGGGGCACCCCATTAATTCAACACTGATATGGCAAGACTGTTATTTTTGTTAAAAGAAAGGTCTCTCATTCGGTAACTCAATCTCCCCTCCAAATTTTGGAAAATTAAACACTAAAAACCATTTAGACAGTTTAAGTTAATTCACAGTCTCATCCATATGTCTTCAAACCTAGGACAATCCCCCCCTCCCCCGATCTCTCTTCAGTCCGGCTTGGATAAATTATTCAGACTAGATGTTGAATGATATTTTCAGGTTATTTCAGTGGTCATCAGTGGAATTTTGATGCAAACACTACCACTGATGTTTTTAAAAGAAATAGTCGATGCCTCCTACCCGATTCAGTATGATCCATCGAACGGATCGTCCTTGCTCAGGTAAAGATGTCTGTAAAATAATGATTCCCTATTCCCTGATTTTGCACTCACTTTACCATATTTCAAGTAAATTATAGAAACGCGGTTAATGTTAAACGCGGTATAACGTTATTTACTTTTTGGTAATTTTGGACCCTTTCCCTCCCTTTAAATATCATACGTTACTTCCATCAAACTCTCTGGCCCGGTAATGATATTGTTATCAAAGTGTAATTTTTTTTTTAGAATTTAGTTCTTTTGTTTTGATTAACATACAAAACGGGTTAAATTTATTTTTCGCAAACTTTATTGATTCAATTGAAGATAATTTAATAAAATATCGCTTTATTCAAATAAAAATAGTTAACAAAATAAAAAAAAAGATAATGTACTATTTTGAACAAAATACCACGTTACAGAGAAAAAGAGATAATTATAATTGGGTCAAAAATGATATCGATATCAAAAGGCAAATCTCCCCCCCTTCCCCTAGAGATATCTTACGATATCATGTGTCAGACCCTCTCTCCCCCCCTAAAAGAATAATGTTATATATGCACAACACCTAATAAAAAAAGTTAATATATCATTCTTGTTTCTAGTAAAACCATCGTAAATATTGACTGAGCAAAACATTTTCTTTGAAAATGTCTGATTATAGGCAAGATAATAGAGAGCGTGAAAGTTTGCTTTCGGCCGAAGTAATGGTGTCAGATTTTCGAGGCAAAAGCCTTCTTTACGGGTAGCAGCATAAGTTTCGTATTTACCAACCAACCAACAAATCTAATGGCGTCAGTTTGTTGATTTCGGGCAATGGGGAACTTGAGATCCAGTTATTCATATTTAAGTAAGTTAATCGGCTGTATTTCTTGTTTTCCTTTAACTTACATAATTAGATAACTAATTTGAACTATACATGTTTTAAATTGTTTTTTCTTAAAAGTATGTTATTCATTTCTTTGGCTAAGTTATATAAAAATTGGAAAATAAATTACTTTGTTTTTGAAATGTGCGTGTTGGATTAAATTGGGTTAAAAATAGCAAACTGACATCTATAAAATTTTGAATATTTTCTGTTCAATAATTCAACTATTTCCTTTTAAATTTAATCATTTTTACTAGAATATTTGGGTAATATTAGTAATTTACATTTATCTTATTCAAAAGAAGGAATTCGACTTATTTCATTCCTCCTTTTGCTAGACTGTCCCACGCCCCTCCGCTATTGTTTTTATGTTAAACTACTTACATAAACAACAGTGCTGCTTTTAAGTTTAGTTAAAATTATGGATAATGTATAATATTAGGTTTTCTAAAGATGGGAACTATTACAGCTACAGGTAAACAAGTCATTAATATACAGCAAATATTAAAATTATAGTAAGCAAATTTATTTTTTAATAAACAATTTTTTTATACAAATCTAAGTTTATGCTGAAAAGCAACTTTTTTCAACTGAAGATTTGGTTGTCATTGCTCCATCTCAGTGGCTTAGCTAGGATAGGTGATACCCAGAGCGGATGTAAATTGTGTTACCGCCAGCCACCATGGTGCCACCCCCCCCCCCCCCACACACACACACACTGATCCGTTATATTTTTTCATTCACAATTGTACGCTATTATAACAAATGGCCATATCATTTCCCATTTACCTTTTGCCCTGCATTGAGAAAAAAAAACAGAGGGGCGAATTTTTACTTAACCCATAATCCGCTTATCAATGTGGTGTCTGTATGTCGAAGAATATTCTTTCTTTTAAAGTTTGCTTTTGTTATCCACTTGTTGGATAGATTAGATTTTTGTTTTCTGGTGCAAATATCTTATTTAAACACACCAGTCTGCATAAAATTTCAACTTCTTTTAGAAAAGAAAATTAACTCTATTTCGTCGTACGCTAGAAATTTAATTTTATTTCAGAATTCTTTTTCCCAATGGTGTAAGATTATACATATTTATTTTCAAATAAATATTGGGTGACACCCGGGTTGGACCGCCCCCCCTGCCCCCCACTAACTACGCCACTGCCTCCATCTAGTATTGTGATTGATGTTTAGAATAATACGTAATGAGGAAAAATTTCTGTCCCATTCTATCCCATTCTCCATTACTAATATTGTAATAAATATTAGTACTATTTATTACTAATATTAGAACTAGTACTAACTAATATATCCCGTACTTGAATAACATTAATTAATTAAAGTTTGAAAACATAGTATATTAACACACGAAAAAAAATCATAAAAACCTGATTTAAACAAAAAAAAATCTGATTTAAACAAAGATATACATATATATTTTTTAAACTATGATTGTTTTGCTCCTTAGTTGCTATTTAAAAGCATGCATATTCATGCATATTCCATTCATAATACTAATTTTGAAAATAGTGAGAAAATGGTGTTTATATTAAGACTTTTTTGGTTTTAAATGTTTATAAAAAAAGACTTGTGCATTGATTGCTCTTAACCCGGGAGAACACGCCCTTACCCAGTGTTTGAATGGTTTTAACTTTGTCACCAATAAAATCAAAATATAACAACTACTTTATTTAGACGGAAACAATTCATACAAATTTTGTGATAAAATAAGTTGAAGATTACTTTAAAAAAATTAGTGGTTACAATTGTAAAAACCATACGCACACAGGGTCTTTTAGGCCCTGCTCGCATCCTTCCGAGTTAAAATTAGAGTCATCGTCCTGTTTAATTTTATAGAACACAGTAAAAAGAGGGGGGGGGGGGGAGGAAATTAAGTCAATGTAAATCAATAAACCAGTTGATATGGCCCTTTTAAAATTCAGCTGGCATATTTGCAAGTCTGATTAAAAAAATTCACTGGCAACTCATATCTATGTGTTATTACAGTATTTATGTTTTCACTAGTGAGAAACTGGGTTATTTATTAAATTTTAAGTCAATTAAATGTCATTAAAACTAGTGTTTGATTAAATAGTCGATTCGGTATTTTGTGATTCCGCATGTTATACGATTATAAGTGTCATTAAACTAATTAAAAAATAATTAAAAATGTGTAGCCTATAATTCAAATACTTCGCTGAATAAATGCGAATTACGGCGTTTCTTCACCCCCCCCCCTCCTTTCTAGAAAAAGAAAAGCACCCAGTTAAAGTCAAATTTCTGGAGTGATACTTTTTAGCTCACAGGCTATCATAGCCTGAGAGCTTATGTGCCCGTCCGTTCTGTATGTTCGTTCGTGCGTAACGCGATAACTCGTGATAAAAATATCCGATCCACTTGAAATTTTGTATGTAGGTATATCCTGACAAGGTGCTTCCCTGATTAGTTTTTGGAGTTCATTCGATATGTATAAGAGGGGGAACGGGGGGCTCATGCCCCTCCCCTTAGTTGATATAAATATGATTTTCATGCAGAATTAAGTGTTCGTTCAAAATTTAGATTAGGATCATTCTGATGAGGCGATTCCGTGACTGTTATTAGGTGTTCATTGAATAAGTATAAATAGGGGGAACAGGGGTTCTAATGCCCCCCCCCTAATTTATATAAATGAGTTTTTCAACCAGAATTTTCAGATTTCGTTCAAATCTCTGAATAGTTTTGGAAGTTTAATGGTTAAGTATAAAAGAGGGGGATAACTCCTTTTAAATTATATAAATGCTAAATGGGTTTTTATTAAGAATTATCTCGTTTGCTCTGAATTTTGGATATAGATTTTTTATATGATAAAGCATGTCTTTGATAGTATAGGAGGTTCAATGATTAAGTATAAAAAAAGAGGAAAGGGGAGAGCTGTTTCCCCTTCTTAATTTTTTTTCGAACGGAATTAACCCTTGAAAATATAAGGCTTTAATGTACAATTAGTATTTGTAGCCTGTGAGCTCAATGCCATCAGTTTAACTGGGCAATATTCTTTATTTTAATTTGTCTTTTTTGCACACAGAGTTTATTGAATCGGATTTAAGTCTTTGTGTTAAAAATTTACTTTCTGGTGTTTAGATGGTAAAAATAATGATGAAATGTCTGATTTTGTGAAAGAGCCTATTATTCAATGAATTTTTTTTTAAATAGGCCCTAAATTTTGCTTTGATTGTGCCTGATTACGTAAGTTTACATTCAAAATTTACAGTTTTACATATTTAGATTTTGACCATTGGTGTAAAAATCTAGGCACCAGCGGGGGGCAATCACTCACCACGGAGTAAAATTTAATAGCATTCTAGCAAGAAATTTATACAAATTATTAGATGATACAAGTCGAAAAAAAATTAGTAGTGAGAGCATAGGAGCAACTGGCGCAAAGACTTTTGCACCCCTGTCTTAAAACAAAGAGGTGTACCTATCAATCCATATTTTATCACATGTTCTCAATATTAGAAGTTTTACGGGAAGTGTCAGTTATAATTATCATCTATTTGAGATCTTCGAAATCAGCCTGCGTAATTTTTGTGATAAAATATTAATAACAGTAAAAATCATTGATTTACAGTATAACTATTTAGTTTCTTACACGTCAAAACCTTGTGTGATTTCTTTGTTTTTCAAATTGATTACTTAGAGAATTACAAGAATATAGTTATTATATTTTCGGGTTTTTTTTAAACATTTACTTTTTGATATTGAGTAATTTTAATATGACGGAAAAGCTAGGGGTCTTCCTCTGGTATTTTATTTATTTATTTATTTTCGTAGTCATTATCGTCCAAACTCTTCAAAAATTTTTGGAATTAAAACATGTTTTCACAATTTTTGACAAGCAATCCTCAAAAAATATTGATATATATTAATAAAATGGCTGGTATAAAGACTTTTTTTCATTTGGTATATTTAAATCGTTAAGAAATAATATATGTTTATTTTCAATAACAGAAAATTTGGAATGGAGAAGGATTATGGCTACCCGATTTCATTTTTGAAGTATAATGGAGGAGTAGACTTGGAACTAACCCTTGGAACTTGGATACCCAGTACCAAAAAAAATTCTCGATTGTCTGCGGCAGATACTACAGAGGCAGAAAATAATCCATTGGTAAAATGTTTTGCAATTGCAGCGTTAATTAAACATTTACTTTTAACGATTTTACGCGTTTTATTCAGTTCTGTTAATAACTAACTCACATTTTTGCATTCAGTAATAAAGTGTTAAATATAACTTAAAACAAAAGAAATGTTTGATGAAAAAATAATCTACAAAGAAGAAAAGAAAATCTGTAACACCCGTCTCCATTCTTTACCTTTCTGCTATAAGGCTTGCAATATGAATAGTGATTGCAAAAAATAGTGGATATGACTGAGTATCAGCATTTTTTTATTGCACAGTCTTGATCATAGTTTCTTATTTTAATTTTTGAAAAACAAATAAAATCAAACACAAAGTCGATATTTGATTTTTTTTTAAATCAAAGGCTTGATACATTTCTTGTAATATTTCAAACCCATAATGGTAATAATAATATAATGACTATTAGTTATTACTAATAGCATAATTTTATTTGTAGGTACATTTAACTCACACATAATCTAGCTAAAATAGCGTCTCAGTATTATCATTGTTAAACGCATGCTTTTTACTTATTTCTAGTTAGAATTTTTTTAAAACTTTTTAACCCTTCTTCCATTCTCCAAATAAACAGAGTTTTTAAATTGACTTCTTTTTCATACCCTGTTTATTATAATTACAGATTCACTGTCGCGAGATGCCACACGCGGCTAATTTTACGCTGCGACCTGTAACTTTCGGTGCTTAAGGGGGTGCGGGAAACAAAAATATTCAAATTTTATCAAACAGTTTTATTACATTAAAAATTCTGCTTAAAATTACGTTTAAAACCTTGTTTCTATTTTAACTGTAACAAGAAATATTATTTTTTTCTTTTTGGTTTCTTTTTAAAATCTAGTTTTCAAAGCAATCGTTCTCATAAAAATGACTTTCTGTGAAAATGCTTTTTTTCTTCATGAGTTTTTTCACCATTTCTTGTATTTAAATTACTTTAACCCAATAGCGGTTAAAAAAAATCTTGTTTAAATTTCGAACAAATCTTTTTCAATTGTTTTATATTAATTTTGCTTCAGCAAATTTAAAAAAAATACATTTAATTTTAAAAATATGATTTTAAAAAATTACATTTTTTTTAATTTTTTACTTTAAATATTTTTTAATTTTATTCAAATTAATGCTTTTAAAATTCCTAAATCAGAATTAAAGCTTATATATTTCTGTTTATATAAATGAAAAGAAATTCTACAAATAATATTTAGAGTTATAACGATTTTAAATTACCCCACTTTTTAATAACTATTAAATTAAAAAAAAAATTATGAGAAATTATGTCACGTGCTTTTGTTTCAAAATGATATGGTAAACAATCAGAAAAAATTTCAAAATTTTAACTGAATAAATAACAATTAATTGATAATGTGTGCATTGTTAAGAGAATGTATTAAATTAAGGATTTCATTTCTGACAATTCCATTTTTGTTTAAACACATAGTCTACACTAGGCTCGGTAAGAAATTTTCAATCTAAATATTAATTCTATGATATTGTTATTTACAGACCTCTTGACCCCCCCCCCTTTTAATATTTTTAAATGATTTTTTTTCACACAGGGTGCAGTACGTAAATTTTATTGTGCATTTCTACTTTTTTAATGGCTTGTTGCAGTTTTAGGTAGCTTTCATTAGAAAAAGTAAAAAGCTATCTATATTGCAACCGTCCGGAGAAAAGCACTTCCGGAAAATTTTGGTATATTTTCATCGATCATGACCCCCAGACCCCAAAACCACCCTCCGTTCAA
Source organism: Maratus speculifer (assembly GCA_964019185.1). Taxonomy (NCBI): domain Eukaryota; kingdom Metazoa; phylum Arthropoda; class Arachnida; order Araneae; family Salticidae; genus Maratus; species Maratus speculifer. Next base: position 161,458,904 of record OZ025292.1, on the reverse strand, counting down.
ATGTTGACATATATATATATATATATATATACATATATATACAGGGTGTATCTAAATTATTGGGCAAAACTTTAAGAGGTGATAGTACACATCAAGACAAACAATATTGAATAGGAAACTAAGGGACCCAAACGTCTTCCGAAGGAGATAGGTGCCATTAAAGTTTAGAAACTAAAATTTCAAATAAGCATAAAAAACGGAAAAATTTGTCGATTGATTTGCGGTTTTCACTAAAACTACTCTTTGTGTCAGTATTTTCTTTAGAATAAGTTGTAAAGATAAATTTCAAAAAATGCCAATAGAGGGCACTTTAGACTTTGGAGTAACAAACAATTATTTTTTGCCGTTACTTTTTGCATCTCATTAAATGTTTTCGGAAGCTTAGACTTAAACTTAAATTTTGAGCTCAAAATCTGAATAGTTGTGAGTGCTTAAGTAGCGCAAACTGAACTGTGTTTAGAGGTTCAAATTTCAAATGATTATAAAAAACGGAAAAATATGTCGATTCGTTTGTGGTTTTTGCTAAAACTACTCTTTAAATCAGTCTTTTCTTAAAAAAAAAATTATAAAGATAAATTTCAAATAATGCCGATAGAGGGTGCTTTAGACTTTTGAGCAACGAACAAGTATTTTTTGCGGTTATTTTTTGCATCTCATTAAATTTTTTTAAAAGCTTAGACATAAACTCGAATTTTGAGCACAAAATCTGAATCACTGGGAGTGGTTGAGTAGCGCAAACTGAACTGAGTTGAAGTGGGGGGCAAGTTCAAATTTCAAATGATTATAAAAAAAAGAAAAAATTGGTTGATTCGTTAGCGGTTTTCCTTTAGAGAAAACCACAAGCAATTTTCTTCAGTATTTCCGTGAGTATTTTCTTAAAAATAAATGTAAAAAAATTTCGTTAGAGGGCGCTTTGAACTTAAGAGTAACCAACAGCTATGTTTGACCGTTATTTTTTGTATCTAATTAAATACTTGCAAAAGCTTAGACTTAAATTTTGAGCTCGAATTCTGAATCATTGGGAGGGGTTAAGAAGCGCAAATTGAACTGTGTTCAGGAGTTGAAATTTACCCCCCCCCCCCACCTCAAACACAGTTCATTTTTGCGCTACCTAATTACTCCCAACGATTCAGAATTTGAGCTCAAAATTTAAGTCTAAGATTTTGCATTTAATTAGATACAAAAATTAACGGTTCAAAATAGCTGTTGGTTACTCTTAAGTTTAAAGCGCCTTCTAACAAAATTTTTTGAAAGTTATTTTAAAAATTTATTTTCAAATAAACATTTACATATTACATACACATTGACATAAAAAATAGTTTTAGCGAAAATCGCAAACGGATCGACCAATTTTTCCTTTTTTTATAATCATTTGAAATTTGAACCTGCCCCTCCCCTTGAACTCAGTTCAGTTTGCGCTACTTAACCACTCCCAGTGATTCACATTTTGTGCTCAAAATTCTAGTTTATGTCTAAGCTTCTAAAAACAATTAATGAGATGCAAAAAATAACCGTAAAAAATAGTTGTTCGTTACTCCAAAGTCTAAAGCGCCCTCTATCGGCATTTTTTTAAATTTATCTTTCTAATTTATTTTCGAGGAAATACTGATTTAAAGAGTAGTTTTAGCGAAAACCGCAAACGTATCGACCGTTTTTTACAATCAAAATATACAACGGAATAATTTTTCCGTTTTTTATAATCATTTGATATTCGACCTCTAAACACAGTTCAGTTTGCGCTACTTAACCACTCCCAACTATTCATATTTTGAGCTCAAAATTTAAGTTTAAGTCTAAGCTTCCGAAAACATTTAATGAGATGCGAAAAATAACGGCAAAAAATAATTGTTCGTTACTCCAAAGTCTAAAGTGCCCCCTATCGGCCTTTTTTGAAATTTATCTTTACAATTTATTTTGATGAAAATACTGACAAAAAGAATAGTTTTAGTGAAAACCGCAAATAAATCGACAAATTTTTCCGTTTCTTATATTTATTTGAAATTTTGGACCCTAAACTTTAATGGCGCCTATCTCCTTCGGCAGACATTTGGGACCCTTAGTTTCCCGTTCATTATTGTTTGTCTTGATGTGTACTATCACCCCTTAAAGTTTTGCCCAATAGTTTCGATACACCCTGTATATATATATATATACATATGATTTTTGTCACGCTGTAACTATCGTATTTATGAACCGATTTGAATGAAACTTGGTATGTACATAGTGCATAGAAATGGCTCGACCGAGTTAGTTGGGCAGCATCAGATGCCATCTTGTTTCAAAATGGTGTCCATTTAAGTTTATCAAAAACCTTTTAAATGTATAATGATGTACAAAGAAAAATTTAGAAATTGAGGAAAGATTCTTTCTAAGGTGTTTGATATTAATAATGAATTACGGAATACTTTTTTGCTTTGTCTTTACCTTAAAAAGCGCGTGAGATATAGCAGTTTGGATTTTTAATGTGGATGACATTTTTTTTAATCAAGTTGCCAGCGACAGCCCTTGTATATATTAATCGATTTCGATGTGAGTGTGCGCTTGTACATAAATTAAGATTTCGACCAAGCTCATTGGATTGTTTTATCCATTATATTGTTTTAAAATGGCATATACTTCATGATATCGTGGAATTTGGAGACCCTATAAATCGCTTAAAATAAAACCAGCTTCAATAAAAGATAACTAATTTATAAAAATCCCCATTAATATTCAGTATTGCCAAAAACGAGTATTCAATCTTATATAATCGGACTCCACTAATTTGAGCTTCGCATGTTTGAATAACATAACTTAATTTAAAATAAATAATTAAATAAATAAGGTATATGAAAGCTACCTTTTCCTCCCGGCACTGCCGGAAGGACTTTTATATGTGCAGATGCTTCTACTTTGAAAGCAGTTCTGAAAATAAAACTATTTTCGCCTTAAGAAATGGTTACAAAAGTTGAAAAAGTACAAACACACAACAATATATATCAATTTAAAATTTCACATCCAAAAAAAAAAAAAAAAAAAAAGTAAAAATAAAAATACTAAAATACAAGTTAGAAAATTCTAAGAAATTTTTTCGTGAATTTAACATTAAATATTGGCATTTAGCCACGGGACTGGTGTAGGTTCTTAAGAGTCATGGGGTCATGGGAAGAAACGAACACACTAATGTAAATTCTATGGGAGCGTTATTTTATAATATTTAACATGGATATAAATATTGTTTAGTAATTTCTGTGTAGGATAACTGAGGGCGATGTACCTGCGGAAGTTTTTAATTTTTAGATCTTAGTTTTAGACTTTTTTTTAGTTTTCCTTCATTTACAGAACTGGTTTGGAAATTGAAACTACCCAAATATATATAAAAAATCTATAACTAAAATAGGAAAATGAAAAGTAGCCCAGTAGATCATCTATTGTGTGTATATATGTATGTGTGTATATATATATATATATATTAAAATCAAAGCGAGAAAATTGAAAATAACGCTCCCATAGGATTAATATTAGCATTCTTGTTCCTGCTTGTGAATATTGAAATAACCTCTTAAGGTGATTTTGCGAAACCATTTCTACAAATTACTTTTGTATTTTTTTCGATAATATATTTTAATGCTTATACCCATGTTGAATGAATCTTTTTCTTTAACCCTGCTGTTCTGTTCGGGTCTATTTGACCCGAAAATTTTATTGTTCACTTATAAAAAAAATTATCACAGAGATATTTCCATGAAACTTTTTGACTTTGTTCATTAGTAATATAACTATATATTCCTAGAAGTATTTATGTTTATTTATATTTCCAAGAGATATTTTTTAACTTAGTCCTAATGTACTGTTCGGGTCATATTGACCCGAGTTAAAAAATAATTTTATCATGTACTTTCAATTTTGTTTGGAATCATTCAATATAAATAATTACTGCAACGTATCTATTTCGAAATCTGTTTCGTTGGCACAGGTGTTAGATCACGTGACAGGAGAGCAAAGTCAAATGTTGATATCATTGGCGGAAAGGAAAAAAATGCACCTGTTAGTAGCGTTTCTTTTTTCTTGCTGTATTTCAATTTCTAATAATCTGAAGAGCAGTTGTATCTCTGAGTATTAGTCAAAAATGGCGAATCGTAGAAATTTGAGCGACGCTGATATTGCTAAATTAATGGAAGCCTCTGACAGCGAAGAGGAAAATGCGTCTGAGTATGAAAATCATACAAGTGAGGAAATTGAAAGTTCTGACAACGATTTTGATATTGATATTCAAAAGACGCACAATATACAGAGTATTCAGTCTAAGAATCGTGAAATAGTATGGAAATTGAATCCCCTTCTTCATTCTGGTCGATTACCGTCTGCTAATATTATAAAAACTACTCCAGGTGTCACAAGATACGCAACGACAAGGATAACTGACATAAAAAGCACATTTGCGACAGTATTCAATTCTACAACCGAGAACGAAATCATAAAAATGGCTAATATAGAAGGAAGAAAAGTATATGAAAAAGAGTGGAAAGATATTAGTACTGAAACATTTCAAGCATACATCGGAATATTATTATTAGCTGGTGTGTACAAATCATATGGAGAATCAACAAAAAGTTTGTGGAATCAAGAAACAGGCAGAAATATATTTCGTGCTACAATGTCCCTCAAAAACTTTCTTATGATATCGAGAGTTATTCGTTTTGACAATAAATCTACCAGGCAAGAAAGAAGGTCTGTAGATAAATTAGCTACTGTTCGAGATATTTGGGAAAAGTTTATAGAAATTCAACCTAAATTGTATAATCCAAGTGAAAATGTTAATGTGGTTGAACAATTAGTATTATTTCGTGGACGATGCCCTTTCAAACAATATATACCTAGTAAACCCTCCAAGTATGGGATAAAAATATGGACTTTATGTGATAGCAAAACTTCGTATATACTGAATGCGCAAATTTATACTGGAAAAAATCAAGGATCAAAGCCAGAGAAAAGTCAGGGTATGCGGGTAGTGAGTGACCTTACTTATGGGTATTCGGGGCACAATGTCACATGTGATAACTTTTCCACATCCTATAACTTGGGAAAACGTCTTCTAAAACGGAAAATGACTATGCTTGGCACCATTAGAAAAAATAAGCCCGAACTTCCTGAGAAAATGCTAAACAAAGAAGTGCACAGCTCATCATTTTATTTTACAGAAGATACAACAGTTTTAAACTACATCCTAAAAAGAACTAAATGTTATTCTTATGAGCACTTTCCATCATGAAAATGAAGTTAGCGACAGACCTGACAAAAAACCACAAATGATATTAGATTATAATGCAACTAAAAGGGCGGTGGATAGTCTCGATCAACGTTTGAGTACATACACTCGTAAGAGAAAAACAAATCGTTGGCTTATGATTGTATTCTATAATATGCTTGATACATCTGCTTACAATGAATTTATTCTGTGGATGTCAATAAACAGCAAATGGAATGAAAATAAAATCCTTTCAAAAGGCTCTTTTTAAAAGAATTGGGGAAATCTCTAATTTTTCCACACATTGAAGTAAGACAGCATCTTCCCAGAAGCGAAGATTCAGTCAAAATTGTGAAGAGAATGCTTAGTAAAAGTGCAAACGTACCCTCGGAATCATATGAGAACACTTCATTGTGTACTAAACGTGCAAGATGCAAGTTCTGCCCATCAACCAACGGCAACAAAACTAATATATTATGTTACAATTGCAAAAAACACACTTGCAAATTTCACGTAAGCTATTTTTGTTAAAATTTTAAATAAAAGTAAGTATTCAAATATTTTTAAGCTATTTTACTGGTGTTTTGTATTATTTGATATATATATTTAAGCTTATTTTACTATTTTTTTTTATTATTTCTAAAATAGTTATTTTCATTTACTGCTAGAAAATGTAATATTTTAAATCGGGTCACATTGACCCGAACACTACATACGTATAGTAAATGCGAACAGAACAGCAGGGTTAAGGTACTTGATGTTGGTCAAGCCTGTGTGTGGTAAAAACTACAAATAATCAATTGGCGGATAATCAAAATGCAGCAAGTGGGCTAAACTATTGGAATTTTTATATAAATGTAAATGACACAATGTGTAGAAGAAAATAAATTGTATACATAAATATTATAACAATGCATCATGATACAGTGTATTAATGTAATTTAATCGTTGTAATAAATATCTTTTTATATTTTAATTGCTTGTTTTAAATATGTCTGAATCATAATGATATTCATTTATTTTGTAAATGTTCTAAAATATTTATATTTGTAATTTTAATATGATTCTCAAACCCTCTCCTTAACAATGCAAAGTTTTTATACAATTTTAAACTTATTTTTAAGCATGAATGTATAAATTTAGTCTTCACTATTTAAATTTTTGGAAGGAAAATACATTTTTCATTAACTTTTTTCGCGTTATAGGCAATTTTGCCCACGACAACTAGTTTTTACTTTTCTTGATCTGTAGGGAGAATTAAAGTTTGTTATTAAGATTATAAGCTATAAATTACATATCAATGTAGAATAATATAATAGCACATTTCCATAAAAAAATTAAAAAGTGGTGATTTTCTAGACAGTGACATTCTTAAACTTTTAAATGAATGTAAGAAATTTTAGATTTGTATGTTGAGAAAATAAAAATTAAAATCCCAATTTCCAAGTAAATAACAAGAATATTAATGTATATGTATAATTTTGACCACTTTTATTAATTTTACTTTATTTTTTGAAAGTGTATGTGATTTGTATTCTCTTCACGCCCTTCTGATCCTTTAGTTTTTGTAATTATGTCTGTGAAACAACAAAAGAAGTGTGAAATAATTTTTCGGCAGTCAGTACTCTTGAATTATTTGTTAATATTTAATAAAATTTAATAAATTGTTACTATTTAATAAAAATAATATAAGATCAATTAATTATTCAGTTTTAATAATTTATAGAAATGTAAGAAAGTAATTTAATATTAGCATTTTATTTTATCAGAGATCATCTCACATTATCATAGCGGTCACAAATGTAAACACTTATATGTGATTTTTATTTTTAATTCTCTAAGTGCATACTACTTTTACAGCATCTTTATACCTCTATTTTAAAATAATAATTTTCGCTGTATATTTAAATCTGAAATGTGACAGCAGTAACTATTTTAAAATAGTGGTATAAAAAATGAATGTAGAAAAGGTGTAGTAATTGGCAGCTATGTAAGTATAATTCAAATTCATTGTTTTTAGTTACATTTTACCATAATTTTTTTTGAACAATTGTACGTAATGACAAAAAAAAAGAAAAAAAATATTTCTTAAGAAATACAGAAAATTTAATATTTATGAAAAATAATATATATATATATATGTATTGTTTTTTACCAGCATGCATATCATTGCACAACTTGATGATCTACAAATGGTTTTATTAAAATTTTTATCGAAATATTTAAATGTATCCTCACATATCTAATATTTCTCGCCAAAATAAGTTTTTATAATAAGAGTGAGACTTGTGCTTACCATGTATATTCGTCGATTCTGATTACAGAATAACACATAAGAATATCCCATGTTTGACAGGATAATATAAAACAAAAAAGGACTGTAAATAGAAACTTGTTTGTTTTAAAATATGCAATGGGTATGACAAGAGTTTAAAATGACTATGTTTTAGAAATGATGCTTGGTAAGTGTTATCCATTATAAGCAATATAAATTTCTAGACAATATCTGAAATATATCATCCCCTAACATATTATGTCTTGTGGAAGCGGCTACCTCTGCTTGAGACAATCTTGAGACAAGACCTACATTCATTCTCACCCCAAAAGAGTAGAAGTAGCAATTCTCCCACAAGACGATGCGTTCGTGATGATAGATTCCAGACATCGTCTTGAAATCTATATTGCTCGCAATGGAAGACACTTGCCAGAAGTCATTCCTGAAAAATAGTCATTTTAAACTCTCATCATATCTATTCTATATTTTTAACAAATAAATTTCTCATTAGAGTCGTTTTTGTTTTTTTTAACCTGTCAAATGTGGGAGGGTTTTTTTTGGATCATCCTGTATTTTAACGGTATATATACCGTATATTTCATTTACGGTACACATACTGATTACAAATGTTTTTACGGTACATATACCGCACATTTAATTTACGGTATATATGTTGTATAAATATTTTTTACGGTACATATGTCGTACATTTAATTTACGGTATCTGTGCTGTAAAAATATTTTTTACGGTACATATACATTACATTTAATTTACGGTATGTATGCTGTAACGATATTTTTTTAAGGTACATGTACTTTAAATACTTTACGGTACATATACCGTCCAGTTAAATTACGGTACATATACTTTAAATATTTTACGGTACATATACCACAAAATATTTAAATTTATGTTCAGTTAAATTACGGTACATGTACTTTAAGTATTTTACGGTATATATACCGTCCAGTAAAATTACGGTAAAAGAAAGTGTCACAAAGTTGACGGTATAACCACCGTGATTCGAGACCAAAATTTTTTACAGTGTACCCCATATTTAGACTTTTCATTCCTAAATTTCCCCATTTCTAATAAACACACCATCTCCCTCCCCCTCCCCATACACATAGACCAAAAAACAATGCTTTTTAGGGTTTCATTCATCTGACGAAACTATATTCTTCTCTGTCCTCTATATGTCCGTCCGTCATAGAGTCCGTGCACAAAAGCTGTATAAATCAGATACTTCAAATTTTGTGTATTTACCGCTGAGATCTAGGGTTAAGAATACTTCTTCTCATATGATTTCCCAATTAATTTCCGATTTGGTATAATGTTACTTTATTGAATTCCTCATAAATCTCTCATGAAACTTAAGTTACATTTATTTTCCATCGCTTACTTCCTTTATTAAAAAAACTTTATTTTAACCACACATGACTTTAGATTAATTGCGGCATGCTATTTTCCATGCATACACTGTAAAAAAATTCTGCAAAGGTACTAAACTTTTTCTAGGAAACTGGGATTCTTAGAACTTTTACTGTAACGGTAACAGGAAAAATTCAAGTTTCAGAGTCGGTTACATGAAATTTTTATGTTCCACACATGTTGTAACATGAAAAGTTATTGGAATCCCAGTTTCCTAGATCAAGTTTAGTAACTTTGTAGAATTTTTTTTTACAGCGTAGCAATATCATGCATAGTATAATAATGTACAGTTACGCAATTAGTTTCGTTGCCAGGTAAATCTTTTCTCAACCTTACCAATGTATAAATTCTTCTCATAGACTTTGTCTGCAAATCTTTTAGTATTTTTTTATTTCTTTATGTCGTGATTTTCCCGCTATCCTAATTTTAAATATCTAGCAGGTTTCGCTCCTTTTTTCGAGTCTGTGGTTTCGGCAGTCTAGATTTTTATCTTTAGCATATTGGGGTTAAAATTAGAATGCCTATTTTTTGCTCTTAACATTAACATACAATTAACGGATATTAACTTGTTGATATCCGTTATATATCCAAAAGTAGTTATATCCGTATAACTACTTTTTGATATCTCACCTCAAACTAACTCTCGACAATAAATTGCCGGCTCTGACATTTTTGTGATTACTTGTTCACCAATTGCTCAACTCTCTAAGAACTGTAACTACTCACTCAACTCTCTGATGTTCAGCATGTAAACACAAAAATGAGCAGCGGATAACAATCCCTCTAACAACCGGCAATTTGTTGCCAAGGGCTCTCGCAGTGTATAAGCCTGCTCAAGAATAAAAACAGGAGTTACTGCAATATTCTGTCTGCTTGTAGTGAATATTTTGATTGATTTCCCTTTTCAGAATAGAGTGATTATTATCTATCGATAAAAAACCATCGATGATCTTACGTAATCTCCCAAACTCCGAAAATTCTCCACACCTAGTCATACGACAAATAATAAAATTTCGAAAAAGGCTATATTTTTATTATTGAATTATTTTTTTAGTGTCATCCATTCACCTTAATGATTGAATTTCAAAAGAGAACCTTACTTTGAATGTTTTTTGCATACTGTAAAAAAAATCTGCAAACGTACTAAACTTTTTCTAGGAAACTGGGATTGCAAGAACTTTTTCTGTCACGGTAATAGCAAAAATTCAATTTTCAGAATCAGTTACAGGGATTTTTCCTGTTATCGTTACATGAAAAGTTCTTGGAATCCCAGTTTCCTAGAAAATGTTTAGTACCTTTACAGATTTTTTTTTTTTTTTTTTTTTTTTTTTACAGTGCATAGATATCGTAGCTTGGAAAAGAATATCGCAGGTAAACACAACGCTCTTAGTTCGAGCCCGGTCATGAAGAGGGAAACTTTCAAATTAAGATTGCTTTGATTATTGCCAATTAGTTTGCCAATTTAATTTTTTATATTATTAGGTTGTCGTTCATACGGCTGTCATAATATTTTTTGGAATAGAACTTTCTTTCTTTTTTAAAAACAGTTGTCATATATTAATAATTCAATTTTTTTTTCGTTTTTAGAAATTTTAAATTTTATTTATATTTTTGCTATTTTTTTATTTCGAATTTTCAAAAAAAAAAATAAATTAAATTGAATGAATTTGATTAATTTGATTTGAACATTTTTAATAAAAAACATAATAGCCTCTTTTTATAATTATTTTAAAATTAAATTTGTTTTTACTAACATCTATGTAAATATTAATTATAAATTTTGGATCTATTAAGTAAAGTATACATTGATTACAATGAAATATTAAACATAAATAACCCTCCGTCGCGTCGGTTTTCGATAACACTTGCCCACTTCTTTTCATTAGTAATATTTTATCACAATCATTTAATAAATCGATAAAAATTACGCAGTCATTTGTGATATTTTGTCATTTAATTAACCATTTTTTATGACTTTATTAACCCTTTTTGAGTTTTTCGCCATCATCGATGTAATTTTCATGTACCCTAAGCAAACGCACTGCGATCCCCAGGTTGGGAAACGCTGTATTACAGTATTTATATGTATAAGCATATTCTTCAAAGAAGAAATTAGCTCATAAAGTTGTTAAATCTAATTTTTTTTTACTAAAATTATCCGTTTATTATCATTAAGTGTATTTTATATATAAGGCTAATTTGTGATATTTTTAAGTACACACAGTAAGGTGTTTAAAGGTACTCGATTAAAAAGTAATCTACCACGGTTGACTTTATTTATAATACTACCGTAGCACTATATTGAAAATACATATTTTATGTGATACTCATTCACAGATTCTATAAAAAGACATAGCGAAAATTATAGGTACGGAAAAGTGCAAAATTATCTTGTGAAACGGTCCTAAGAAGGTAGCTTGAGAAAATCCTATAAATTATTTCCAAAAAAGTAAGCGTCAACATTTAAAAATTAAAATTGAGGTTTGACAATTTTTTATTATATAAAACTTAGATTTCCTATAGATTATTTTAGATTTTAGGTCTTAATTTTGTATATTCGACAATAGAAAGCTGCACTGTAAAAAAAATTCTGTAAAGGTACTAAACTTTTTCTAGGAAATTGGGATTCTAAGAACTTTTCTTGTAACGGTAACAGCAAAAATTCAAGTTTCAGAATCGGTTTCATGGATTTTTCTTGTTACCGTTACATGAAAAGTTCTTGGAGTCCCAGTTTCCTAGAAAATGTTTAGTACCTTTACAGAATTTTTTTTACAGTGTGAGAATAACTATGAGGTTGTCTTGGAGTAATAAACGTTTGTCATCGATATTTTAATAGTTTTTGATGATTTACCAGTGAAAAAAGAACCCAATTCGAACTCCATAACACTTCAATGCCTGAAAAACAAAGGAAAATGATACTGAGGTCAGAAGAGACATAAAGAGAGCTTAATAGTGGGGCTTTCAATTAAGTATGGCGAAAAGAATTAAAAGATATCTTACATATATTATAAATGTGAAAGTGTGTCCGAAAATTGGAATGAAATTGGCTTCAAAACGGATGGATTAATGTTTTTGAATCTTTGCATATAGATAAGTTAAAGCCCGGAAATGAGCATAGGCTAATTTTTAATTGATTTAGTCAAATGTTTTAATTAATAATTCAAAATTTCATTATTTTTCATACACAATCAATAGGCATTTTGTCAGGTTCTGAGACCAGCTCTGCTGAAGATTGGAATTTCCGCTATTTCTCTATCTTAATATTTTGTATTGTCCTGGCTGTGTACTAGAATTTTCAAGGTGACATTTTTTTTGTAGAAGGGAGAATTGACAGGTAATCCTGCACAGGCGGTGTTGTGAGAAAGAGGAGATTGCTGAGAGGCGTGTTTATTTGTCAGTGACGTATGTGGATGATGAGCAGACAAGCAACATGCCACTAATCAAGAGAGGAATGTAGAATATGTCCAATGAATAAGCTCCAAAGGGGGTTGACATTGGGGAAACACAGTGATTTGCGAAGAGCAAGTCTTATCTCAGATTAGGTCAGTTCGTATCTGGGCTCGTACCTAGAGATTAGTGTAGGACCGAGGTCCTTGTGCTTAGTGTTCTGGGCCGGAGATCGTAGGCCGAGTATCCATACGTTGGGAGATTCGAAGTTGATCTCCGATAAAGTGAATCTAACGTGCATTGAGGGTGAGGGAGAAGGTGTAATTTGAATAATACGCAGCCAACCTTTACTGTATTTAATTTAATGTTGAACCGGATCACCTATATCCGAGTTGTAATTGTATATAATTGTAAATAGCGTATTTAGTGTGTTCATATATTCTAAATAAACTGTTAATTCAGTTAATTGACAGCGTCAGTGTTCATTACACAATCCTCACAGTGGGTGACCGATATCACCTAGTAATATCGGTGGTGGCAGCTAACTACCACGGACTTTCTTCAAAGTTGTGCGGGCTGAGAGGAACGTCCGACAATTTTTTAGATAAAATTTAACCATTTTCCTTTCCTGTTGCCAATAAGCTAGAAATTCGGAATGATAATTTTTCAACAGCAATAAATTTTTAATTGAGCAGTTTCCGACCAAAAAAATGAAAATTAAAAAAATTAAAAGAAAATAAATAGGATGTCATATTTGAAATAGCAATAAAGGGAGTATCTTTTGTTAGAAATTAAACATGTACATTTGTTTAATTAACAAGAATATTTCTGTTAAAAATGGCGACATAATTAGAAATAAAAAAAGAAAGAAAAAGAATAATATCTTCAATGAAATATTTCACTTAGAAGAATGTGACGTCATAGTTGAAATAAAAAAGGTGCTTTATAGTAGTCGGTAAAAATACAAGAGGCATAAATATCAATAGCTAATCGAGCTAGATAAATAACGACGTCATATTTAAAATGAATGAGAAGTATTTTTTACTTATATTAATTAATAAGTTATAAGTTACATACAAATGAAAATTTTTATTAAAAACTTATAATTATCAATGGAAGAAATCTTTTGTGGGGAAAAGACAGAAAATAAAACTTCTGATATATTTTGATTCTATTTTTTAACACTTTCCAACAAAGTTGAAAAGTTATTATGCTTTCGGCTTGTCTGTCCATCTGGCCGCTTTCTAACTTCCGTAAATTTCATGGCAATCCAAGTAGCCATGAATATTTTGGACTTTATTAACATTTACCTTAGTACAAATATAACGTTGTATTACACGATTTATATGTATAATCATATTCTTCAAAGAAGAAATTAGATCATAAAAATTGTTAAATATAAATAATTTCTTTTTATAAAACTATCCGTTTATTATCACTATGTGTGTTTTATATATAATGTTAAATTGTGATATTTTTAAATACACACAGTAAAGTGTTTAAAGGCACTCAATTAAAAACAAATCTACCACGGTTGACTTTATTTATAATACTTCCGGAGCAGTATATTGAAATATTTATTCTATGTGATACTCTTTTACAGATTCTATAAAAATATATAGCGAAAATTATAGTTACGGAAAAGTGCAAAATTATCTCTTGAAACGGTCCTAATAAGGTAGCTTGAGAAAATTCTATAAATTATTTTAAAAAAGCAAGCATCAACATTTAAAAATGAAAATTAAGGTCTGACAATTTTTTTTTTATAAAATTTAGATTTCCTGTAGATGTTCTTAGATTTTAGATTTAAGACAAAAGCATTCAAGACAAATCTTCTAGACAAAAGCATTCAAGAATGTTTCTATCTATTAGTATAAACCTGTAAAAGTAAAATTTAAACCAGCAAAAATAATCGACCAGGATCATCAGAAGATTTTTACTATAAATCCCGATAAAAATTAATTACACGATTCTTTACACGAATTCTTTTGTTTGTTTGATTAATTAATTCTTCTGTAAATTTTATGGGAACGAAGTCACGGCTAACAGCTGCTATATTATAAATGTTAAAGTGCTTCCGAATGTTGGAATGAAGTGGAAAAGTGATGGATTAATGTCTTTGAATCTTTGCATATAGATATATTATAGGCTGCAAATGAACATAGGTCATGTTTTATTTATTTTATTCGAAATATTTTAATTAATAATTCAAAATGTCATTCTTTTTCATACTGAATCAATTGGCATTTTTTACAAAAAAATAATGAATTTATTTTTCCGTTGCCAAGAAAATTAAAATCGGAATAATAATTTCTCTGCCGAAATAAACTTTCAATTGAGCTAATTCCATGCGAGAAATGAAAAGAAAAAAATAAATAAATAAATAAATATGACGTCATATGTGAAACAAAAATAAAGAGAGTATTTTTTGTTATATATTTAACAAGAATATTTGTTCTGTTAATAACAATTTTTCTGTCAAAAATGACGACATGATAATAAATGAAAAAAAAATGGAAAATAATTTTATTTATAGCAAAATTTTTCACTTGGAAAATTATAATGTCATCATTGAAATAAAACAGCTATTTTATAGTAGTCGTTAAAAATACAAGGGACATGGATATCAGTAATTATTGGAGCTCGATAAATAATGACGACATATTTAAAATGAATGAGAAATATTTTGTACTTATGCTAATTAATAAATTATAAGTTAAATGCTAATAAAATTTCATTCAAAATTCATAATTATTAGTGGAAGAATTTTTGTTTGGGAAAAGGAGAAAATAAAACTGATTAATATACATTTTTTTCAAGAGGATACAAGAGGTTACTAAAAATTTCTTAGTAAATTTGTATTCCACAGAATTTTTTAGTAACCATTACAAACTTTTTTTTTTTGCAAGTGAAACAAGCATTTCTTTTGTAAACTGAACAAAAGAATTTTTTGTATAACTAACTTAAAAATTTTTAGTATGAGCCACCAAGCAAATTTTAGTAATAGCTCCAAAATTATTTTTAATAACCATTACGTGCGCCCGAAGGGCAGTAGCTTCCTTCGAGCTGTATCCAGACTTTTGAAGCGGAAGATTTTCGGCAAAAAACGCAATAGATGGCAGCACGAAATTTTGCCGACAGGATTTTACTTAACTGCTCCGACAGGATTTTCACAATCCCTTTATCAACGAGTACTTACACTACATACATTCGGGGCGTATTTTGCGGCGGCCAGTATCGAACCCGGGACCTTTTAGCTTGGAGTCCGTTACTAACCACTATGCTATCAAGGCCACACCAAATGAGTTTTAGCAATAGCTATTAAAAATATAAAACTATTAACTCTTTTCGTTGCTAACTTTTTTCTAGTAATTCTTACAGATTTTCTTGTAACCGACTAAGATTACTAAAAATTTTTTAGTAATTAAAAGGATCACTAAAATTTTTTTAGTAGATCGACCCTTTTTTTACAGTGTAGGTCAGCGCTGTCCAGCGCAATATTAATTACATATTAACTATAAATTATTTCGATGCTGGATTATTTTAATTACGCCAGGCAGGTACTAATATGCAAGTCATTTCACAATTCAGTCTTCAAACTTTTGATTTTTGTAGATTTGCATGCAGATAAATTTCCTTTTCATGTATTAGAGTTAATCATTTTAAAATTTTTAAAGGGAAATTCATTCTATTCCTTTATTCAAATAATACCATCAAGATACTTATTTAACTCATTAAATAAATAGATCAATTTCTAATATGCACGTCTAAGACGATTAATAAAAAAATATTAAAAACATTTCGAAATTTTCTAGTTTTTACATAACAATTTACCTACAACAACAAACCATTCCTAAATCAAAAAGTCTTTTGTAAGAAAGAAAAGAATCCATTGTTCAAGTCTCAGTTGCCGAATGTTTAACGCATTTCCTTTCTAAACTTATAGATCCCTGATCGAAGCCGACTTCTTACAACTAAGAAGTAAGATTCTTTAAAATATTTACAAAATTGAATATAGATTGTATAACAAAAATTAAATCAACTTTTTTTTTTAAACAGCCACCGGCTATTTCATGATTAGACATCGGCGAGTTTTCGGAAAAAAAATCTGTCAGCACCAGCCCGACTATATTCCAACTCATAGGGTCAATTTTTGCTCGGGGAAAAAAGCAATCGTAATTGTTTTGTAACCGGCAACCTGATATCGTATTGTTAGTGGCAGAAACAGCGAGTGGCATTTGGCTGATCTCCTCGCGATAGCTGTGTATGTTGAGTAAAATTGTGTATTAATAATAAAAATAAAAATAATAAAAGAAGGAGTGATTTTTTTTTCTTTTTCGTTCTTGAGGTTAAGTGGTTCTATAATTAAAAAATATGGGTATTTCGCATTTTATATCAAAAACATAAAGCAATATCTTCAGACTCGAGATACAGAAGCTGTACTACCTGGGTCTAACAAATAGCTAGGCATAGAAAAAGACCCGGATGATAATGTAAAGTCTATGGGGACGTTCTTTTCAAATATCTCGCTCAAATTATAATAATTTTACATGTTTTTTTTTTTTTTTTTTTTTTTTTTTTTTTTTTTTTTTGCATAAGATAGTCGAGGACGATCTACAACTTTTTCGATTTTGCTTATATATTGTTTATATTAAGATAGTTTCAATGTTAGAACCGGTTTAAACCGGTTTTGAGAGTTAAAGTAATTAAAAAAATTTGAAACCGAAACTGAAAAAGTAAAAACTAGGCCGGTTGTGGATCGTCTTCAGCTATCCTATGCAAAAAAAATAAAAAAATAAAAAAATAAAAAATCCTGTACAAATATTAAAATTTGAGCGAAATATTTGAATAGAACGCCTCCATAGACTTTACATTGTCATCCGGGTCTTTTTCTGTGCCTAGTGTTGAGCCTTAACCCCTTGGGGACGAGCGACACGTATACGTGCCGCAAATAGGCTTAAGAATACGTGTTTATCGCCACCACTAAAATTATACCGTAAATTTTGGCTTATTTAATCAGTGCATTTTCTCGATTTAATAAGACACAAATTTCTGTGTTTTTAATCCGGTGTCAAAACATTAAACATTTCGTAAAAGGCTCCCGTCGCGAAGGGGTTAAAGCTGGTGGGTAGACTATATGGTTTCAAACACAATCGAATCCTTAGGACTATTCTTTCGGAGTTTTCATTGGCTTTCTTCAAACTTTGAATTTTCTTTGAGTAAATGCGAGTTAGTTTCTATTTGGAAGATCCCATGCTGGGCATGATCTCTCTCAAGTCTATATCCCTCATGTAGGTAATTGACGATCACAAACAACACACTGCGTTACGTGGTAACTTTTCAATGCTGCTCTATTCTCTCGCTGTCCACCATTGTTCTTTTAGTTCTTTTAAAGAGACCCGGTACCTTCTAACCTTTTTTTAAGCATTTTAAGATGCATTTTTATCATAATAATAATGAACTCGGCGAAAGAAAATGATTCTATTAAGAAATTCTTTAAATTCCCTGGTAAAATTTTAAAAATTTAATTTTTGAAAATTTTGAAGTAAATTTTAAAATATATCTTCTTGTACAATTTTGAACTATTTTTTTAACATTTGTACAAGTGTGGTGTATAATTTTAAGTATCGGATATGTCTAAAGTTAATCAGTTTGGGATTAAAAAATTAAAATATGCAAATACCTGTAAAATTTAAAAAAACTGAATTTATTTTACATTTTTATGCGAAAAAAATAATTTAGTGTAATTTTAATACTTAGTTTTATAAATTAGGTCAAAATGAACAATAAAAGCAAGTTACGACTTCATTGTAAAATATTCATATAATGTTTGTTACTTTGACTCTGACTATTTGTTGTAAAAACACAAACTGTGAAAAATAATTTTTAAGTAAAATTGTTTGGCATTTAAAGGATCAGTGGTATAAAAAAATGCTTTAAACTAAATCTGTAATAATCTGATTTTTACGAATCTTCATCAGAACGTACTGGTGATAATAAAGTATAATTCAAGCAAAAAATTAGAAAATCAATATTTTCATGTTTTTTGCCGAATGAAGAGCACAGTCTTTTGAAACGTCAAAATATTCTGATAAAATTCAAAACAATATTTGTATTAAATATTTTGAAAATAATACGAGATTTTAATTTAAACCGAGAATATTAAATTTTGAGATTAAATTGAAGATATTGTACAATCCACTATCATCATCATCATCAATACTCTGCATCAGCGCATAGAATTTCCGGTGACTAATTAAAAACAATTAGGAAGGAAATTAAATTATCCCGTGCATTTAATTCATAGACACTCAAACATATTGATTAACCTTTTTGTCTGCTCTAGAATAGTTATTACCTTTTTCTATCTTTACAAAAAGAAAGTATTCGATCTGTGAAAGTTTTTGAAATCATGTTTTCGACGGATTTACACGTTTTAGGAGCAGAAAACCAAAAAGGCTGTTTTATTTATTTATTTATTTATTTTACAAAATGTTTGTTTGTAAGTGTAACTCTGTATGCCTTTATGTGATACAAACTTGGTAGGCGCTCTATCTCAAGAACTAATGCACGGAATTTAATAAAAATTTATATTCAGTTGGTTCTTGATATAAATTGGTGCTGATTTGTTTTTGGTGTAAATCTCTTCACAAGTAGCACTGACATGCAGCATTTTTCACGGTTTCCGCAATAGCTTAATCTCTAGAACTAATTTACGGATTTTTATCAAATTTCATATTCGGTTAGCTCGTGACATAAATTTACTTTATATTTCCTTGCAAATCTTTTATCGGGTTGTGTTGAATTGCAACATTTTTTACGATTTTCCCAGTAGCTCTATCTTAAGATTTAAATCACGGATTTTCATCAAACTAGTTCCTGAGTTAGACCTTGATGTGACTGATTGTTTACATTTTTGTTTTAAATAGGCTTACATTTGGTGCTGACATGCTCAATTTTGCATAGTTTCTGCAACAGTATCTCAAGAACTAATGCCCAAATTTTATTTATATTAAGTATTCCGTTAGATATTAACACAAGTTTCTCCTAATTAGGTTTTCGTGCTAATCAACAAAATTTAGCGGTGTTATGGTGCATTTCGCAGAATTTACATGCATTTAGAAACAATCATATTTCAAGAACTAACTCATGAAATTTCATATCTTTATAATCTCCAAGATGAACATATATTGACATTTCTTTTTAGTACTACGGTACCGAATTTTGAAGTATTAACATGCATGAGAAAGCAGAAATTTTGGAAATGCCGTATCTGACTGCATTAAAATATTCTAAATTTTAAAACTAAAAATTTTCGATTTATTTTTTGGGATCTGAAAACTTAATTATATGGAAAATATTATTTTGTCTATGTTTGTATAAACAGTCCCTCTCTAACTCAATTATGCAAGTACAAGTTTTTAATTCTTATACTTTTTATTTTTTGTATCAAATGTTATTAAAACATCTCCGACATTATGATGAAGTTACGAATATTCTTTCTATGAATTCTTTATGTCATGCTTTGTTAAGTTTTGACGAGTATGAATAATTATTTTCCAATAATTAAAAAAAAAATAAAAAATAGACATCATCAAATCCTAATATTACTGCATTTTGATATTTTATGCTAAACATTTTTAATGAAATGCTGTTTGTTATCCTGTGTCAAATTCTTTATAAACAAAGCAATATATTTAATCGTAAACGTAAAAATTAATTGTAATCTTAAATTTTCATTGTTGCACATACCGCTATTAGCATGAAAAGTTTCTGTATTATCTGTAGCAATGCATGACACTTCCGCCATCTAATTGAAAGTGAGCGGAAATTGAGGGAAGAAATTAAAGTAGCTTATGCTCTCAATTTATTACATTTGAGATTTACTGATTTTCTTGCATAATAGATATTACATTGAACTTTGAGGGAAACTTAGTTCCATGTCTTCTATGTACCGAATAAAAATTTGAGTTTATATGGAATAAATGAGAAATTTTATAACTTTGCAGAATTTTATTATATTGATTTCATTATTTTTTATATATTTTATTGCATACTTTTAATATTCAAGAATATTTATCCTGAAATTAACCCCTTGAGGGGCGGTGGTTTCATAGATATACCACTTAATTTTAATTCCCAAACGCCACATTCGCACCGGAATTTTTTTAAAGAAAATTACGGTTTATTGGATGCGTAAAGTATAGCGTTTTCTTATTTAAAAATAAAGTTGTTTTCAAATTCCGGTGTCAGTCATTTATTTAAATACTTAAGAAATGAATTTGCCCTGCCCCGCAAAGGGTTAAAATGTAAATATATTATATTTTAAATAAATATATTACATTTTTAAAAAAATTTTTGGACCTGAAAATTATTATTAATATTATTATTACTTAAATTTTCGTGCAAACAGCTCATACCTAATTTCTTGCTAGATATTACATTAAACTTTGAAGAAAATTAAATTCCATGTTACCTACAGTGGCGGTCATATGTTTCCGGCCAGCAAAAATTTTTCAGTTATTTTGTAAATATACCCATATGAAGAGGAATCTCAAAGCGATACTTATACATTTTATTGGCGTATTAGTTAGGAACTTACTTAAAGAAGAACGTGTAAGTAGCAATAAATTTAATTGACAAAATTAAGTATAAAAGAAAATGCATGTTCTGAAAAGTTCCCGACCACTTTCACAAGTTCGTAAAAAAGTGGTATTGTAATAGAAAATTACAGTGATCAACAACATTTACAAGTACTATTTTATCGTATTACTATTTTATTAGCTTTAATAATAACTACTGCGGCGCCGCAATGTGACATTCATACAATCAACGGTTAAAGATCGTCTATGGTACATTTTTCCCACATTTCTTGCAATTTTGGCGAAGTTTCGACTGAGTTGGAAAATGTATAGTTCCGCAGACTTTTGCCTATTTCTTTCCAAAGATTTTCTATTGGATTCATGTTGGGCGTTTGCGCTGATTATTTAAAAAACGAAATTGTTTTTTGTGCGACAGCTATTGCTTATCGAGGCTTGCATACGTTATTTATGTCGTTATCATGTTACGAAAAATAGTTGCGACCAAATCTTTTTCTCTAATAAGGCAAAAAATGGTCTTGCAAGATATCCTTATACATTGTATCATTCATCTGGCTGTGGATTTCAAATAACGGACCGATACTTTTTTAATAAAATACTCCCCACGGCATAACGTGTCCTCCACCATGCTTCATTGTAGAAATAACATAGGTCAAATCATAACCTTTTGTTGTTAGGTCATCGTATGTAGTGTCTGCCATCACCAACAAAAAAAATATCAAATTCGATTAATGGAAAAATAGAATTTTGTCCAGTTTTCACTTGACTAGACTTTGTGTTCCTAGGAAAATAAAAGTAGGGTACGTCGGTATTTTTTTTTACCTCTGAAAATTGATTAACACCGACTCTTTCATAAAGTTCTGTATCACGTCAGCATCATAACACGGTAGACTAACTTATTTCAGCAATATTTTCATTCCGTAAATCGCAGTATATTGCAACGGAATTTTCATGCGGATTATCAATGGTTTTTCTCCTGGTAATTCTATCCACAAGAATAGTAATTTTCCGGGCTCTCCCGGACCTCTGAAAGTCCTAAAGCCATGGTCATCTTTATATAATTTTTAAATATCGTTTACAGTCGATTTTACCGATCGATAACTTAGCCGCAATATCTCGAGAAGATTGGCCTTTTAAAGAGAAACTAATCGCTGGTTTATGAATAAAAATTTTTGAGCTTTTCAAATTTGACTTAAAACTGTGCTATACACGTTGATTCATTCATAAACATAACCAAAAGACACTTTACGGATAGTAAAAATCTAAAGAATGATAAGTGGCCGGAAACTTTTGAGAACATGCGTTTTCGTTTATACTTAATTTTGTCAATTAAATTTATTGATATTTATATATTCTTCTATAAGTAAAATCCTAATTAATATGTCAATAAAATGTATAAGTATCGCTTTGAGATTCCTCTTCATATGGGTATATTTGCAAATTAACTGAAAAATTTTTGCAAGACGTAAACATATGGCCGCCACTGTATATACCGACTGCTGTAGACGTTATGTAAAGTGAATGTGGATTCTAAACTGTATTTTTAATAAAGGATCTTCATAAAATTTATATTCCATAAATAAATATTTAGATGTCTTCTTTTGATTTAGAGTATTAAAGATTTCCTGCATACTTTTTATTTTTCTGGAATATTTGGAATAAAGTGTAATTCGTAAAAAAAAAAAAAAAAAAAAAAAAAAAAAAAATATTTCAAATTTTCAAGAAAAATAAATTTATTTACTTTTCATCTAATAATTTAATTTGCTAAAAAATGTTATTTTTTTCTGCATCACCTGGTCTCAAACGCAGTTATAGAAGGATAGATTTGTGACTATGATTATTATTATTAGCTTTTAACAAATATTATTTAATCAATTAGGCTGCTTTTTATTAATTTACATTTTAAAAAATACATTAAAATTTTCTTCAATATCCTGTATCATGTGCCTTTAAAATAAAGCCGTGAATTTACTCATAACCGTATTACTAAACTGTAGGGTAGGCTTAAATTTACGCTGTTGCATAAACCACTATCAGCAATAAAAGTTTCTGCGATGTTTTGAGCAATGCATGATACTTCCGCCATCTAATTGAAGCCGACCCAGTGGCGTGGATGGTAGCGGAGCTGCTCCCACACCGCTGGTCCCTGGTTCGAGTCCAGTTAGCGGCATGGGTGTCTGTGTTGTCCCTGTGAAAAATGTATGTACTGAATAATCTGTAATAAAGTGTTCTATATGGTTTCTTGTGATCATTGGAGGTTATGCCGGCGAATAGTTGTAGCACCTACCTCAAAGCAATACAAATACAAATCTAATTGAAAGCGAGCTGAAATTGAGGGAGAAAATTAAAGTAGATTACCGTGTTTCTCTGCTGAAGAAATACATTTATTTTCGCGCCCCTGTATCTTTCAAATCATATCTCCATTGATGAAGGAAACGTCATTTCTGAACCATATCACGTCCGGGTAACCATCATGGAGCACGTTCGGGTACATTTTAATAATGAAAGCATTTAAAGCACACAACATTCAATGCAACATTTCACAAGACGAAGAAATAGAATACTCAGAAAGAATAATAATTATGAATACATAATACCGTTTGTTGCCATGCGGTTGTTGTTGCCATGCGGCTTGTGTAAATTCTTTATTTTCAGAAATTACGTTTCCTTCATCAATGAAACGATGATTTGAAAGATACACGCGCAAGAGAATAAATGTATTTCTTCATTAGAGAAATTCTACAAGTTAATGCTCTCCTTTTATTACATTTCATATTTATTGATTATTTTGCATAGTTGATGTTACATTAAACTTTGAGGGAAATTGAGTTCCATGATTTGAGTTCCATGATTGAGTTCCATGATCCTATGTACCGGGTGTTTTCGCTTCCACTTTGTAAACGGCGCCATCAAAACATGCAGGTAATAACTTATATATATATCTATCTGTTTTTGTCAGAGTTTTAAAAGACACCATTGGAGTAGGATGTGAAATCCGACAAATAAATTTATTAATTTGAGAGAATGTGTTTTGTTATGGTGTCAACTTGACCGAGTAACGTTGAGTTTATATGAAATAAATGTAAAACTTTATAACTTTGCAGACTTTTATTGTGTTACATATTTGATGAATACTTTTTAATTTTCAAGAATATTTAGACTAAAATTAAATTGGAAAAATATTTTAAACTAAAACTAATGATTTTCTATTTGCATTTTTTGGATATGAAAATGTAATTATCTGGAATATGTTATTTTGTCTTTATCCATACGAACAGCCGGTACCCAATTTGATACTAGATTTTACATTAAACTTTGAGCAAAATTGAATTCCAATTCCAATTAACGATATATTGACTGATCCTGAATTTATAACGAAAGAATGTAAAACTTTTGAAAAACTTTTAATAAAGGATTTTTATAAAATTTATATTAATACTATAAAGAATTTAAATGTCTTGTTTTGGTTTACAATAGTAAAGATTGTTTGCATATTTTTTTATTTTCATGAAAACCTTGAAAGTAAAATGATCTTCAATATCCTGTTAACGATTTTTTGAAAATAAAGCATTGCATTTAGACATAAACGTGAATACTAAACTGTACGCATAAATTAGCATTGTTGCAGAACGGCTATTGGCATTAGTAGTTTTTGTGTTATCTGTAACAATGCATAATATTTCCGGCATCTAGTTGAAAGGAGGAAATTGAAGGAGTAAATTAAAGTTACTAATGCTCTCAATTTATTACATTTGAGATTTCTACCTTTTTTACTTTCTTCTATCTTTACAAGAAGAAAGTATTGGATTCATGAAAATTTTCGACTTCCGGTTTTCTACGAATTCATACGTTTTAGAAGGTCCTGAACACGTTTTGACTATTTTTTAAAAATGTCTGTCTGTGAGTCTGTCCGTCTGTCTGTGAGTCTGTGTGTCTGTCTGTGAGTTTGTCTGTCTGTCTGTGAGTCTGTCTGTCTGTATGTGACAAAAAATTTGTGGGCGCTCTATCTCAAGAACTAATGCTCGAAATTTAATAAAATTTTATATTCAGTTAGAACTTGATATGAATTAGTGCCTATTGGTTTTTGGTGAAAATTGGCCTGCAGGTGGCGCTGCTATATTACGTTTTTAATGATTTTCAAGATTGCTATATCTCAAGGACTAATACACAGAATTTCGCCAAACTTCAGATTCTGTGACCCCTTGATATACATAGACGCTGATTAAGTTTTGGTGTAAATTGGACAGCAGGTGGCGTTGCTATGCCACGTTTTTCATGATTTTCATGATAGCTATATCTCAAGAACTAATGCACAGAATTTCACCGAACTTTACATTCCGCGATACCTCGAGATACATAGCCGCTGATAAGGTTTTGGTGTGAACTGACCTATAGGTGGCGCTGCTATGCTACATTTTGCCCGATTTTTGCGATAGCTATATCTCAAGAACTAATGCAGAGAACTTCATCAAATTTTAGTTTCTTTTACACTAGAATATATAACATAATTAGACGCTGATTACATTTTGGTATTAACCTTGCAACAGGTGGTGCAGCTATACTGCATTTTGCACGATTTTTCCGATAGCTCTATCTCAACAACCAACGCACAGAATTTCATCAAACTTAAGATTTTGTTACAAAATGACATATAACATAATTACGCGATGATTACGTTTTGTTATAAATCCTTCAACTGATGGTGCTGCTGTGCTATATTTTACACTTTTTTTAAACTAGTTATATCTCAAGAACTAATGCACAGAATTTCATCAAACTTCAGATTCTTTTACACCATAACATAATTAGACGCTTTTTTTACGTTTTGGCATAAATTGTCCAAGATATGGTGTTGCTGTGCTACGTTTTGCAAATTTTTTGTTATTACTATATCTCAAGAACTAATGGACGAAATTCCATCAAATTTAAGATTCTGTTAGGTCTTGATATCAGAATATTATTCTCAGAATATTAATTAAATTTTGCGTTTTAGGCTTTTCGGATACCAGAATCTCATTAGGCTAGGTCAAATGTTCGAGGAAATTCGATAGTGGGCAACTCTGGGTCTAAGGTCACCACTTTTATTATTATTATTATTATTATTATTATTATTATTATTATTATTATTATTATTATTATTATTAAAATGTACTTATGAGATAGAAGAAAGTTTCGGGATTGACACATCCAACTAGTTTTGTATAGTAGATGTTTCATTAAACTCTGAGGGGAATTTAGTTCCATGTTTTCTATGAGTAATGAGTTTATATGGAATAAATGTGAAATTTGCATACTTTTATTCTATTGCTTTTATTATGTTAGATATTTTATTGCACGTATTTTAATGTTAAAAATATTTAGATTAAAATTAAGTTGGAAAAACATTTCAAATTTCAAAGTTAAATTTTTTTATGTATATATGTTACAGGCGAAACCCGATTTTAGGCCAAAATAGATTGGCCTAGGCCAAACTAGTTTAACCTAACGACCATTGGATAAACTAGTTTTTCCTAAGACAAACCAGTTTATCCTAACGCCCATCGGATAAACTAGTTTTTCCTATGCCAAACCGGTCTATCCTAAAGCCCATAGGACAAACTAGATTTTCCTAGGCCAAAATAGTTAAGCCTAACTCTTATAGGATAGACTAGTTTAGCCTGCTGTTTATTGGTCTGAACTAGTTTATCCTAGGCTAATTCAATTTGGCGTGATTTTATTGGATTCAATGACCGTCTCAGCGCAAACATTCTAGTTTGTCCTAGGCTGAACTAGTTTATCCTCGGCCAATGTAATTTCACGTGTTTTTAGCTCAAAGGCGTCAAAGCCTGAAAAATAATGGGCTCACAGGTTCAGTATGTATGTATGCATGTACGTACGCATATATGTACGTATGTACGTAGCGCGATAATTCTTGATAGAAATATCCGATTTCTTTAAAATTTTGGATGTAGGTTCATTCTGACAAGGTACTTTTCTGATTAGTTTTGGCAATTCATTGGATAAGAAAAAGGGGGGACGACCGGGAGGCTAATCCCCCTACCATTAATTTAGCGAAATGGATTTTTCATGCAGAATTATCAGTTTTCATTTAAAATTTTAGGTATAGAATCATTCTGACAAGGCTCCTCCGTGACTAGTTGTGGATTTTTATTATTTAAATATAAAAGAAAGGGCAATGTAGGCAACCCCCATAATTTAGATAAATGGTTTTTTGACGCAGAATTTACGGAATTGTTTCAAATTTTGAATAGAGATTCTTTCTCATAAGGTGATTCTCTGAATAGCTTTGGGGTTAAGTATGAAGAGTAAATTGAAAGAATGCCCTCTTACCTATGAAAAACTAGTTTATCCTATTGGTATTTAGATAAACAAGTTTGGTGTAGGAAAAACTAGTTTATCCAATTGACTTTGGGATAAAATAGTTTTGCCCAGGTTAATCTAATTTGGCTGAAAATTGTTTTTGGCCGGTAAAAAAAATATATTTTTCACTAGAATAAGTATAAATGTGTTGTGTCAAGAGTCATAGCTTATAACATCAATACAGAAATTTAACATGTCCACAATAGAGACATGATGCATTAGATATGGTGTTTGCTTATTTTTTTTTTCTGCAGGCACTTGCCATGTTACGACTTCATTCCTTGGGGAAAGAAATGATCCCTATGGGGATTTTGTCGTGACGTCATCCCCGTCCCGAGGGAAAAATAGTTTAGAATGTTTTGAATCCCGCTTGGATGGAAGTTGTTTTGATCCGGCGAAAAAGCCGAGAAAACTATTATTTAATATATGTTTTGTGAAGTACAGTGTATGTTTATATGTTTTGTGAAGAATAAACTGTGTGTTTAAAAACTGGATGATTTTATGAGACGAACACAAATATTATTATTCGAAAGACTCGATGACAAACGATTACAAGAATTCTTCATGGTGACGCCAGAGTTGATAGAACACGCTTTTTGGAATACTTAATTTATTATTCTTTTTATTGGATTTAAGATTATTGATTACACGCGACGACTCTGATGTCAGTGCGACCTGATCGAGGTAAGTCCCTTTAATTATTTAATTTGAATTCTGTAAATAATTTTGAAAATGGATATAGAACGAACTAAACTAAAAAGAACCGCGGTAAGAGAATTGTTTACTAAATTAACTACGAAAATAGATAATACATTAGAAAATCCAGTTAATGAAACTTATTTAGTCGAAGCTAAAATTGAAGACTTACACGATTTAAAAAATCAGTTAGATGAAAAACTTAAAGAATTGAAAGAGTTAGACAGTTCGATTGAATCTGAAATTGAAATTAAAGAACTGAAAAAAGAAATCACAGGTAGTGATAAATATCGGGAAATGGGTACAACCTTTAAAACAAAACTAGATAGATGTCTAAAATCTTTAGAAAAGAAACCGCAAACAGAAAGTAACAGACATGATGAAAGGCTACCTGTTTCGCATGAAAACCAAACACTTAATTTACCCCGATTAAACATACCGGTATTTAATGGAGATTGTAGTGAATGGTTAGATTTCTGGAATTCATTTGAAGTAGCGATACATAATAATAAGTCCTTAAGTAACATAGAGAAATTCGCGTATATGAAAACTTATTTAAAAGGAACTGCTTTATCCGCAGTTTCAGGATTTGCTTTAACTAACGAGAATTATGATTCGTCGATTCAGTTAATTAAAAACAGGTTTGGTCGATTAGACCTAATAACTAGCTCACATATGAATAAATTGTTATTAATTGAACCAGTTAAGTTAATTTGTAACATTAAGGCTCTCAGGAAAATGTATGATGCAATTGAAATTCAAGTTAGATCTCTACAATCGCTAGGCGTAGCTGCCGGAACATACAGTAATTTACTTTGCCCCGTAATATTACAAAAAATTCCCGATGAAATAACACTTCAATATAATCGACAACGAAATTCAGAAGATCAGTTTGATATAAGTGATTTAATGGAATTTTTAAGGAAAGAAATTCATTGTCGTGAAACATCACTTTTACTATCAAATCAACAGAGTAGCGGTTCGGAAAATTTGAAACAAAAACAAGCGAGTAATAATTCTTACAATCCTACTAATTTTAACAGATCCAGATATGGTAATAATCCACAAAAGAAACCAATGTCTACAACCTCCGCCTTTCTGGCGACTGCCGGGAATAAATGTATTTTTTGTTCCGATAATTCTCATTCGAATGAAAAATGTTATTTAAATGTTTCAGAAAGAAAAAAAAGCTTTAATGACACAGGGCCGTTGTTTTAATTGCTTCCAACGTCGGCACGTAATGAAGAAATGTTGGAAGAAAAATAATGTGTGTCGCAATTGTAAATTACCTCATAACATTTTCATTTGTGATCAAATTGTAACCCCCCCTCCCTCAAACGATAAACGTGATGATTTGGCAATAGAAAATAGTTTATTTTGTAAAGAGAAAAAAGTAAACAACAAAATTTCAAATACAGTGTTTTTGCAAACGTTTTCCGCGTTGGTAGAAAGTAGGTCAAATGATGGAACATTAATTAGATGTTTGATAGACGGAGGGGCGACGAGGACTTTCATAAAAAAGGAAATTGCTGATTTCTTGAATTTAAAAGTCATTAACAGAGAATCACTTGTAATTTATCCGTTTGGAAATAAACAGTCCGAAAAGCAGATGTATGATATCGTAGAATAGGTTCTAAAAAGCAGAATTAATCCCGATCAAAGAAAGAAAATAAATGCAGTTGTCATAGATTCTATTACGTGTGGAGAGGTTGAAGTACCTTCGAATTGGGTAAGACATCTTGCCCTTGAGAAGGAAATTGAATTGGCTGATCTTGGCACTACAACAGAAATACATTGTTTAATTGGCGCAGATCAAATATGGGAAATTTTAAGTGAAAGAAATTTAAGACTTAGTAATAGATTGGTAGCGACAGATAGAATTTTCGGGTATGTTATACAAGGTAAGAGAAAAGAATCAAATGCCAAGGAAGTTCACGTTAATCATTTAATAACTCATGCGGGTAGTGAACCGGATTATGAAACAATTAAAGACTTGTGGGAATTGGAATCGATAGGAATTAATGTAAAAAACGATGTTTCACGAACAACTGAATATATTTTAGAACAATTTAGTCAGAATACAACGTATAATGATAAAAGATATGAAACGCGATTGCTCTGGAAAAATGATTTTTCGGAATTAAATAGTAATTATGAAATTGCTAGGAAACGTTTATTTAGTTTGAATAATACATTTAAGCGAGATGAAAATTTATATTTGCGGTACAAAGATATTATCGAAAATCAGTTAAAAGATAATATTATCGAGGAAATAGATTATTATCCGAATGAAAACAGACAATCATATTTCATGCCCCATCACGGAGTAGTTAGCGAGTCGAAAGAAACTACTAAACTCAGGGTGTGTTACGATGCCTCTTCTAAAGCAAAGGGAGAAATTTCCCTAAATGATTGTTTAGAGAGCGGCCCAAATTTGAATCCCGATTTGCTTAAGATTATATTGAAATTTAGACATAACCCAATTGCATTTTGCGCGGATATTGAACGAGCGTTCTTGGAAATAGGTATCGCTGAGCAAGATAGAAAATTTTTGCAATTTTTGTGGGGAAGGGATCAGGGGACAAATTTAGGTTTGGGTCGCAATGATATCAGAGTCCTGCAGTTCACTCGAGCTCCCTTCGGAGTAAAATGCAGCCCATTTATATTAGCTGCAACTATCAGATTACATCTTTCTAAATTTAAAAATAAGTTCAAAGATGTTACTGAATTACTGAATGAGTTATATGTGGACGATTTTATTAGTGGCTGCGAAACAATTAAAGATGCTTTCTCTATTTCTAAAGACGCTATTTACATTATGAATCAAGCTTCTATGAATTTAAGAAAATGGGTAACTAATTCTCCCATTTTACGAAATATGTGGTTAAAAGAAAATATTGACTGCAAACAAGCACCTGAAGTACTAGGAATCCCAATTAAAGTGTTAGGAATCGTTTGGGATAATGTGAACGATAACATAACTGTTGCCACGGAGCATTTTAAAGCCATAAGTGCCAACCCTTCAACTAAAAGAACTGTTCTAAAGGCCTGCGGTATGTTATTTGATCCTTTGGGCATTCTTGCCCCTTTTACACATCGTATAAAGTTGCTTATGCAACAACTTTGGGAAATTGGAATTCCCTGGGATGAACCTCTGAAACACGAATTTCACCTTATATTCCAGGAGTGGCTTGATGAAGTCATGAAAACCCAAGCCATGACTATTCCTCGACAATATTTCGATGACTCTAAATTTGAAAACTTGGAACTGCACTGATTTTCTGATGCGAGCCCAAAGGTTTATGGTGCAGTTGCATATTTTAGAATAAAATATTTTACCAAAATTTCGACAAAATTTGTGATAGCTAAATCACGTGTTGCTCCCCTAAAACCAATAACTTTACCCAGGCTTGAATTATTAGGTGCTTTACTGTCGGCCAGACTAGCATCTTATCTGAGGAATATTTTTCCAATTATTAAGGAGAACGATATATATTTGTGGTGTGACTCCCAAATTTGTCTGCATTGGATACGAGGTGCTTCTGAAAACTTAAAACAGTTTGTGAGAAATAGAGTAGTTGAAATCAAAGAAAAAACTAACCCTTCCAATTGGCGTTATTGCAGTGGGAAGGAAAATCCGGCTGACAAACTAACTCGCGGTATGCACTCCTTCACTCTCGTAAAGGACGAAGTCTGGCTTTCAGGTCCAGCTTGGTTGCAAATGGACGAATTGCCCTCTGATGAAATACGAGTTAAATCTGATGATGAAATAATGGAACTTAAAAGAGAAATGAAGGATGTTAAAGTTCTCCTTCAAATTTCGCAGGAACCTAGAGATCCCTTGTTGGATATTAACAAGTATAGTAGCCTTAATAAAATGCTGAGGGTCACTGCTTATATTATTCGTTTTATTAGAAACTGTAAGTATAAATCTGAGAAAAGGACAGCTCCCATATCTGCAGAAGAATTGGCCGATGCTCTAAATTATTGGATTCACTTCATTCAAAAAACTGAATTTGAAAGGGAATATTTGCAACTGTTGAACAATTCACCAATCCGCAACGATTCAAGACTTTATAGTCTAAATCCCAGTATGACTCCTGATAAGCTTATAGTTCTTGATGGACGTCTCCAACATTCTAATTTCCAATTTTCAGAACGACATCCTATAATAATTCCAGGGAACTCAAAATTCACTGAGCTACTAATAATGAGG
This sequence comes from Maratus speculifer, assembly GCA_964019185.1. Taxonomy (NCBI): domain Eukaryota; kingdom Metazoa; phylum Arthropoda; class Arachnida; order Araneae; family Salticidae; genus Maratus; species Maratus speculifer. Next base: position 161,426,711 of record OZ025292.1, on the reverse strand, counting down.
GAGCATCAGAACTTGTGCCACGCTGGTGTATCAGATACACTTACCCAACTTCGTGAAAATTTCTGGATTCTGAAGGGCAGACAGACAGTTAAATCGTGCCTCAATAAGTGCTTCATCTGTAGACGCTACAAGGTAAAACCAGGTAATCAAACTGTAGCTCCATTGCCTGCGGACAGACTTTATGCTGAAAGTGCTTTTGAGATCGTTGGTAGGGACTTCGCTGGACCATTATATACTAAAGATATGAATAAACTGTACATTGCCTTATTTACTTGTGCTGTGACTCGTGCCATCCATCTAGAAATTGTGTCCAACTTAAGTACTGAATACTTTTTATTAGCTTTTCGACGATTTATATCAAGAAGAGGACTTTGTAATACTGTTTACTCTGATAATGCCAAATCTTTTAAAAATGCTGATCGTGAAATTCAGAAATTGTACTCGAATTTAACTTCTGAACTTGTACAAAATTATTTTAGTAAAAAAGGCATAACCTGGAAATTTATAGTGGAACGTGCAGCATGGTGGGGTGGATATTGGGAGAGAATGGTTCGAATCACCAAGGGTGCTTTAAGAAAGGTATTGGGACGGGCACTAGTTACTCGGGAAGAACTCGAAACAGTTCTTATTGAAATAGAGGCAATAATAAATTCGCGACCCCTAACTTATGTTTATAATGAACCGGATGAACCATTCCCTCTCACTCCGTCCAATTTCCTTACAGGAAAGAGGTTGACTACATTACCCCCCATGGCTGTCAAAGATGATAAAATTATGAAAAATAATAAAAAATTACTCCTTAAAAGATATTTGTATCGCGAAACTTTGTTAAATAAATTTTGGAATAGGTGGAAGGGAGAATATCTCCTCCAACTTAAAAGTGTACATTTTTCTAAACCTGTAAATGCTGTAAAATGTTTTAATGTAGATGACATAGTTTTAATAGGTGAGGACAAGTTGCCAAGACAAATGTGGAAAATCGGAAAAGTCTTAGAAGTTCATCAGGGCCGCGATGGAAAAGTAAGAAGCTTAACTCTGAAGACTGCCACAGGAATTCTCAAACGCGCGGTCCAGATGGTTTACCCTATGGAACTCGACTAACCTATAAAACTTGGTTTGGTTCGGTTTTGTTTATATATTTTTGTCTTTATTTTATTTTACCATTATGTTAGCATTAGTATTAATTTAGTATTGTTGTTGCTTAATTATATATAATTGAACTGTAATGTAGTGTGAGTTATAGTAATTGTATTGTATTCATAAGTATTACTAAATGATTAGTGATATTTTATACATATTTCATAATGATTAAACTACCAAATTTGATGAATGTTTTCATCGGGGCGGGAGGATGTTACGACTTCATTCCTTGGGGAAAGAAATGATCCCTATGGGGATTTTGTCGTGACGTCATCCCCGTCCCGAGGGAAAAATAGTTTAGAATGTTTTGAATCCCGCTTGGATGGAAGTTGTTTTGATCCGGCGAAAAAGCCGAGAAAACTATTATTTAATATATGTTTTGTGAAGTACAGTGTATGTTTATATGTTTTGTGAAGAATAAACTGTGTGTTTAAAAACTGGATGATTTTATGAGACGAACACAAATATTATTATTCGAAAGCCTCGATGACAAACGATTACAAGAATTCTTCATGCTGAGATCAGACTTGCATTTATTATTATTATTATTATCATTAATATTTTTCGAATATTCGGGCCAGATTGGAGCTGAACATAATTTGGAATCGAATAGTGTTTTACATTTTTGAAATATTAAGGGGACAGTGCACCTTTAAAATGGTCAAAAAATCGATTTTTCAATTTTTATTTCTTTATAAAGATAATTTTATTCTGAATAATTTTATACCAATATTTTAATTGTGCGATTCTTATTTACCTAGATATTGCTGAAAATGTCAACATCACTCCATAATTCCAAGCATCACGCCCCCGTTTCCGATATAGTCTTTTGCACATATCTCCAAAATCATTTGAAGTACAGCTCCGAAATTTTCACCTTACCTAAATGTTCATACAAAGATGACAAGGAACTAAAGTTATGCAGCTGTGTATAGTTTGAAAGAAATTATAGGGCTGAATGTGTGCAAAAATGAACGGCTTTTTCTCAAAATGAAGTTTTGCATGCTTGTGCATATCATATCTCCAAAACCATGAGAAGTATAGCTTCAAAATTTTTATCCTATCTAAATATATATATAAACATGAAAATAAATTAGAATGATGCAGCTGTGGTTAGTTGGAAAAAAATTATAAGATTGAACATGTGCAAAAAATAATGATTTCTGTTTTTTTATATAATTCAAAAGTAATTACTATTTTTCTAACTAACCATTTATATAAAATTAAGTTTAAATTATACTCTAGAATATTATGTTTATTTTAAGAAAAAAATTATGCAAATCGTATGAAATCTGCATGAGATATCATGCATGCAGTAAGCGATTGTTCAACGCTTATTCGACGCCATTTTTTTGTTTTTAATCATTTTAAAACCTTCTCTTTGGTATTTTTTGCACATTATATATCCAAATTAAATATTTTTAATGCAGTTCAATATCATATAAAGATATTTTGAAAGTTCTGTGCATCTAGGGACATTATTATTTACAAAAAAAAAAAAAAAATGCAAACCATATAATCGAATTTCGTATTTTTTGCGAGTCGCAAACATGTACGCAAATTCTTACATTTTACTCCATTTTACAAACTATTTTTTTATTTATCAATTTAAACAAGAATCAAATTTTATTTTTAATACTGAATATGTTATATTATCAATAGTTTTATTTCTTTTTTTATGAGTTTTATATTTGTAAAATACATTTTAATCTTTAAACGGCTTTTACTCAAAATGATGTTTTTTACAATTGCGCGCGTGATATGCCCAAAACCGTTCAAAGTATAGCTTCAAAATTTTTACCCTGCCTACATGTACATATAATGAAGAAAATGAACTAGAATTATTCAGTTGTGTTCAATATGAAAAAAATTACAAGGTTGAATGTATGCAAAAATTCCTTATTTTTTTATTTTCTATAATTAAAATCTAATTTCTCTGTATCTAATTAGCCATTCAGAAACATTCTAGTTCAAATTGTGGTCCAAGGTGTTATGTTTAATTTAAGTTCAAATTTATGCAAATCGCATGAAATCTGCATGAGATATCTTGCGCGCAGTGAAATATTATACGTCGTATTTTTTTTAAAAATATCATTTCGAAATCGACCCCATAAAAAAATTGCTGTATTATATCTAAACTTAAAATTTAAAAAAAAAGCTCAATACCATAAAAAGATATTTTGAAATTTTTGTGTTTCCAGAGACATTACTCTTTTTCTTTAAAAAATGTACAGCACATGATACAATTTTACGTTTTCTGCGGCTTTTAAAGGTGTATTGTCCCCTTAATAATCTGTCGACATATAAGCTATTCCTGTCACGGCGTCAAATTTTTCTTTTTCGTGAAGTCGTACCAGAAATTCGATTCAAAACGTAGCTTTAATAGTATTTTCTCCAAAAAGCATCGCTTTTATGAAAAATTGGTTAACGCCATTCGATTTATATTTTCTGATTGAGAATCCCTGTTATTCTTATGCATTTCCTAAAAAGTATTATTTTATAAATGTGCTAGGATGTAGCTCTTTTAGATTTGAGAAAAGCCTTTCTTTCTTTCTGACCGATGACCAGGCTCCTATCTGCCGAGTACCTCAGCTTAACGAGTTAGATACCTGGTATCGGGGAGAGTGACCGCCTAATCACCACGTAGTGGCAATAAATCTGATAATTTCGCTTCTCTCGTCATCATATGTGCAGTACTTTCTTCTAATTTGGACATACTTTGTTTTGTCGGTTGCTTAGCTTTACATCCTGTTGTTTGTACTGCAAACGGCTACTCAAGTTGTTCTCGTAATTTAGAATCTTGATCAGATGACGAGACCTTCACGTAGCACGGCACCTCTAGAGGGAATGACAGAGAAATATTTTCACAAAACTACATTTGCTAAACAGATTCAAATGAAATGCTGTTTACAACTCTCCTTTCTTTATTTTATTCTAAACTACATTAATTATTTAATAAATCTCTATTTCAATATTGAAAGGTCTAAGAATCTAAATCATCAAAAATGGATTGTGTATTTTCCATTCCGCGAACACGTCGTTATTTAAAAATACATTGTAAATTTATCCATTAAATATGTATGCAGTATTTTTTTAAAGGAATCTTAATTGTATGTGAAGTAAAATGTAATTATTTTGCAGAAATTGAGTAGCGACACATCGAGCCGTACTGAGAACCTTTCTATTAAGAATTATCGCGTTACATACATAAGTACGTACTTACGTACATACATGCTTACATACATACATACAGTACCTGCGAGTCCATTATTTCCCAGACTTTGACGCCTGTGAGCTAAAAACAATTGAAATTACATTGGCCTAGGATAAACTAGATCTGCCTAGGACAAACTAGAATGTTGGCGCTGAGGCGGTCATGGAATTCAATAAAATCACGCCAAATTGAATTGGCCTAGGATAAACTAAATCGGTCTAGGATAAACTAGTTCAAACAAAAAAAAACAGTAGGCTAAACTAGTCTATCCAATAAGAGTTAGGCCAAACTAGTTTCGCCTAGGAAATACTAGTTTGTCCTATGGTCCTTAGGATAGACCGGTTTGTCCTAGGAAAAACTAGTTTATCCGATGGTCGTTAGGATAGATCGGTTTGTCCTAGGAAAAACTAGTTTATCCGATAAGTGTTTGGATAGACTAGTTTGGCCTAGGCCAATCTAGTACGGCCTAGGCCAAACTAGATTGAGCTAGACCAAACTGGACTATCCTAACGCCCATCGCATAAACAAGTTTTTCCTAGGCCGAACCGGTCTATCCCAACGCCCATCGGATAAACTAGTTTTTCCTAGACCAAACTGGTTTATCCTAACGCCTATCGGATGAACTACTTTTTCCTAGGCCAAACAAGTCTATCCTAAGGTTCGTAGGACAAACTAGATTTTCCTAGGCCAAACTAGTTTGGCCTAACTTTTATAGGATAAACTAGTTTAGACTGCTGTTTATTGGTCTAAACTAGTTTATCCTAGGACAATTCAATGTGGCGTGATTTTATTGAATTCAATGATTTTATTGAATTCAATGACCGCCTCAACGCCAACATTCTTGTTTGTCCTAGGTTGATCTAGTTTGTCCTAGGCCAATGTAGTTTCACGTGTTTTTAGTTCACGGGTGTCAGAGCCAGAGAAATAATAGGCTCAAAGGTTCTGTATGTATGTATGTACGCATTTATATACGTATGTACGTACGTATGTGCTTAACGCGATAACTCATGATAGAAATAATGTAATTTGACATGTATTTATCTTATCAGGCTACCAAAGCCTGTGAATTAATGTGCCCGTAGGTTCTGTGTCTGGTAAGTACGAAACGCAAAATTTCATGATAGAAATACTCGATTTGCATCAAACTTTTAATATAGGTTTATTCTTTTTTGAAGCTTTTCTCATTAATTTTGGGAGGTCATAAAAGGGGGGGGAGAGAACGAGAGGCTGATTCGAACCTTCCCTTAATTCAGATAAATGGGTTTCCATGCATTATTAGCATAGTTTATTCATATTTTAGATATATGAGTATCTTTTGATACACCTCCATGATTAGTTGTGGGTGTTTATTGTTTAAGTATAAAGGGAGGGGGAATAGGGGTAACGCCCCATAATTTATGTAAATGCTTTTTTCACGCAAAATTTACCGATTTGCTTCAAATTTTAGAAATAAATTCCTTCTGGTAAAGCGCTTTCCTAATTAGTTTTAGAGTTAATTGAATAAGAACAACGGGAAGAACGGGGCGATCCCGCCTAATTTTGGCAAATGGGTTTTTCATGCAGAATTAACCGATTTGCTGCAAATCTTGCATTTATTAATTCTGATGAAGCCCTTCACTGATTGATTTTGATGGTTCTTAGGTTAAATGTAAGGGGGGAACTTACATTTTATTTCTTTGCTTAAATTAGATAAATTGGTTATAATACAAAATTAGCCAATTTGCTTAAAATTTTGGAAATGAATTCATGTGATCAGGCGCTTCTTTAAATAATTTGTGTTTTTTCTTTTGGTTAAGTATAATGAGGTAGTGGACGTTTTATGGTCTTCCTTAAATTAAATAAATGGGCTTTTTGCAGATTTATCCGATTTCACATACATTTTGAATATACTTTTTTTTTCTTTATAAGACGAATCCCTGAATTGTTTTGAGGGTTTTATGATTAAGTATAAAGGGAGGAATGGGGGATTACCCTCCTTAAATCAGATGAATGGTTTTTTGATCAGAATTATCTGATTTGCTTCAAACTTTGGATAATTGTTTAATTTTATAAAGCGTATCGGTGATTAGTTTTGGGGGCTCCATGGTTAAGTATAATAGGAGGAAATGGGAAAAAATAATCCAACTTACTTTATTGTTCGAGGGTGTTATTCTTTAAAAAATATAGCTGTAATACACAATTAGTGTAAACAGCCTGTGAATGCAAAGCCATCAGTTTAATTGGGCAATGATCTTTTTAATATTAATCCAGACTACTTCTCCATAGCTAAGCTTGTGCAAAATGGTTTTGTCATCACCTTTATATAATGTAATTTTTTTTAAAGGTGTAGAATACTGTCAGAGGTTTGCACGGGCCAGAATTCTGAGAAGTCTTCCGAAGGAAAATTATTTTTCCGTGACCTGGTGTAAAGATTAAACGTTCAGCCCGAACCCTGCCTGTACAAAAATCAGTGAAAAGAGGCTCAGTCCGGCTCAATCTGGCCCTACTCAATTTCTGCAAAAAATTCAGATTTTACTTAACATACAATTAGGATTTCTTTAAAAAATACTGCATACATATTTTTTGATAAATTTACAATGTATTTTTAAATTACGATGTGTTCGCAGAATGGAAAATACACAATGATTATTGATTATTTAGATTCTTAAACCTTTCAATATTCAAATAGGGATTCGTTAAATAATTAATGTAGTTTAGAACAAAAATAAAAAAAGGAGAGTTATAAATATCATAACTATTGAAGCTATTCAGTAAAAAGTAGATTTGTGAATATGTTTCTCTGCCATTCCTTAAGGCGTTTCTCAAATCCAAAATAGCTACATCCTAACACATTTAAGAACTAATTCATTTTCGGAAATGCATAAGATTAACAGGCATTCTCACTCAGAAAATATGTCATTGAATGGCTTTAATCATTTTTCCATAAAAGCGATGTACCTTTGAGAAAATTCTATTAAAGTTACGTTTTGAATCGAATTTCCGGTTACGACTTAACGGAAAAGAAAAACTTGACGCCGTGACAAGAATAGCTTATGTGTCGACAGGTAATTAATTTCTCAAAAAAGGAAAGCGCTGTTCGATTCCAAATTATGTTCAGCTCCGATCTGACTCGAATATATAATAATAATAATAATAATAATAATAATAATAATAATAATAATAATAATAATAATAAATAATTATAATAATAATAATGATTTACCGGCCAAACCCGATTTCGAGCCAAATTAGATTAGCCTAGGCCAACTATTTTATCCTAAAGCCAATTGGATAAACTAGTTTTTCCTACACGATATTTTTTTATCTAAATTTCCATAGGATAAACTAGTTTTTCCTAGGTAAGAGGGTAATCCTTCATTTTTCCCTTCATTCCCCTCCCTTAAAAACTATTCAGGTAATTGCCATATGAGAAAGAAACTATATCCAAAATTTGAAGCAAATTCGTCAATTTTGCGTCAAAAACCATTTATCTAAATTATGTTGTGTTACCTTCATTGCCCTTTCTTTTAGACTTAAACAATAAAAATCCACAACTAATCACGAAGGCGCCTACTCACAATGATCCTATATCTAAAATTTTAAATGAAAGCTGATAATTCTGCATGATAAATCCATTTCTCTAAATTAACGGCGGAGGATTCGCCTCCCGTTCGCCCACCTTTATTCGCCCATCCAATGAATCCCCAAAAATTAATCAGAAAAGTACCTTATCAGAATGAATCTACATTCAAAATTTGAAGCAAATCGGATATCTATATCAAGAGTTATCGCATTACACACATACGTACACACATACGTACATACATGCGTACATGCATATACAGAACCTGTTAGCCCATTATTTCTCTGGCTTTCATACCCGTGAGCTAAAAACACGTAAAACTACAATGGCCTTGGATAAACTAGATCAGCCTAGGACAAACGAGAATGTTGACGTTGAGGCGGTCATTGAATTTAATAAAATCACGCCAAATTGAATTGGCCTAGGATAAACTAGATCGGACTAGGATAAACTAGTTCAGACCAATAAACAGCAGTCTAAACTAGTTTGTCCTATAAGAGTTAGGCCAAACTAGTTTGGCCTAGGAAAATCTAGTTTGTCCTATGGGCCTTAGGATAGACTAATTTGCCTTAGGAAAAACTAGTTTATCCGATGGGCGTTAGGATAAACCGATTTGGCCTAGGAAAAACTAGTTTGTCCGATGGGCGTTAGGATAGACCGGTTTAGCATAGAAAACTAGATTATCCGATGAGCGTTAGGATAGACCGGTTTGGCCTAGGCCAATCTAGTTTGGCGTAAAATCGATTTTTGGCATGTAACATATATATATTTTTAGATGTGAAAATTTAATTCTCTGAAAAATGTATTTTTGTCCTTAACTGTGCACAAAGTCGGTCCTAAATGTCATAATATATATTATAATAAACTTTGAGAAAAATTGAATTCCATGTTACCAATATACCAACTGATTTTGAATTTATACAGAGTGAATGTGAAATTTTATAACTGAATTTTTAAAAAAGTCTCTTCTTAAAATTTTTATTTAATACAATAAACTATTTAGATGTTTTGTTTTGGTTTACAGTATTAAAGATTTTTAAGATACTTTTTATTTTTCATAAATATTTAGATTTAAGTATTATTTAAAAAAAAAATATTTCCAATTTCAAGGAAAAAAATTTATTTACTTTTTATCAGATAGTTTAATTCTCTGAAAAATATTATTTTCTAAGTATCAGCTCGTCTTTAATCCCATAACAGAACAATAGTTTTTATTTTATTTTTCTTTCTTTATTTATTTACTATTTCTTAAAAATATTATTTAAACACTTCCACATTATGATGGAGTTATGAATCCTTTTTTTCTCGGAATTTCTGAAATTGCGCACCGTTAAGTTTTACGGGTACGATACAGTTGTTTTAATACTAATCAGAACTTTCCTAAAAACATGAAATTGTAAATCTGCCACTTTTTGTTAATTTACATTTAAAAAATGCAATAAATGTTTTTCACTATCCTGAATTAAACGCCTTAAAAATAAAGCAGTGCATTCACTCATAACCATGGATACAAAACTGTGAGCGTAAATTCGCATTGTTGCAAAGACCGCTATCAGTATTAAAAGTTTCTGTGTTATCTGTAGCAATACATAATATTTCCGACATCTAATTAAAAGGGAGCGGAAATTCAGGGAGAAAATTAAAATAGCTAATGCTTTCCATTTATTACATTTCAGAATTACTTTTATTTATTTATTTATTTTATTTATTTAATTATTTTCATAGATATATTACATTAAATTTAGATGGAAATTTAGTTCAATGATATCTATACTCCGGCTAAAATTGAGTTTGTAAAGAATAAATTTGAAACTTTATAATCTGGATTTTAAGGGATATTGTACAATTTTTATTTGTTATATTGTAATTTATTTACACGTTTCATTTTATATACATTATTACAGATTTTTAGCATATTTTTGTAATTTTCAAGAATAATTTGGTTAAAATGAAAGAGGAAAAATATTTAAATAGTTTATTACAAATTATGTAAAGACATACATATTTTTAATTTAGTGAAATTCAGTGATATTATTTAAAAATATAATTCTTTGAACACAAAACAGTATGTATCATTCAAACATAGGCGATAACATAATAAATAATCTATACTTAACTTAAAATTTTTGGAAATTTATCTTGTTTTTTTAACCATTTGAAAAATGGTTGTTGTTTTCGGGAGAATGGACCCGATGATGTTATCACTTTTGAATGATGTTACCACTTTTGAATGATGTGGTCACTTTTGAATTTAAATTAATTTCTTTACTTTTAGAAGAGTTTTTATTTGAATTTAAATTAAATTCTTTACTTTTAGAAGAATTTTTATTTGAATAGTAAATTAAAATGGTTAAAATCATTGTAATAAAGGAGAAAACTAACAAATTTAAAAATGGGTAGACGGAAATTAACAGATACGGAAAAAGCCGAAGCCAAAGAAATGAATGAACGTGAATATCGCATTCAATGATATTAAACACAGTCAACATGTATAAGTTGCTTATTAGTTTGGCGATTCGTATCATTTGGCGAAATTGGTCGACGGGATAACTGAGTAATACTGTATTTGGTTTGGCGCAAAAACGTCTTTCAATGCAGAAAATGATAAAATCAAAAGATTATTGAGCCGCTGAAAACCAATTACGTGTTGAAAGGCGATCACGAAAAAGGAAGCAATTTAATGCCGAACCGATTAATTGTAAAACATCATGTCGCCAGGGCGACCAATCCACTAGCCATGGCGTTTTACTATCGGTCGGTTCTAACCAGGAAAATTTGAGTGCCAATAGTGATTCTAACAAGCCGGAAAATGTTATAGCTATTACTCTTGATTTTCCACCACCTAAAAAGAAAACTAAAAAGCAATCGGCTTGGGAAAAACTGGGAAAAAACTTTTTTGATTCGATGTCTGATGGGCCCATTCACAGATGCATCTGCTGCGATCGATTTTGGTTTAAAACCTCCATCACCAAAATTCTGCTCTGTAAAATCAAACAATATATGCCAAAGTCTTACAAGTATAACAGTATATGCCAAAGCTGTATTTTAATAATGATTACTTTTGCACCAACAATGTTAAATAGTTTGAAATGTTTCTTTCGTCGCCAACTTTTATGCTTGGCGACAATAGAGTGATATAACTTAAACGAACCGTACCTTCAAATTGCAGCATGTATAAAGTCATTTATAGCAGTGGCACGGATAATACACAATAAAACAACTGGTATTTAGCTTAAAATGATAGATGAATGTATCGAGTGAAACATTTTTCAAATGGTTGGGGTAATTTCTTAAATTACAATTATTTTTTTTTTTTTTTTTTTTTTTTTTTTTTTTGTAAGTATCTTATTATTCTTATTATAAAGGAAAAAATTGCCCGTGCTTAATCCTGACGCCATTTTGCAAATGAAAACATCTGATGACGAAATTCAGGTTTTACAGTTTTCAATAGTGCATTATTTTAAATTTTTAAGTCAAACAAATTTTCATCTTTTTTACATTGTCATAAAGAAAATAAACACAAGGATGCCAAAAGTAGTCTTAGAATTTTAAAATTTGAATTAGTTTTTTCAGATATTATTTTTTTAGGAAATTTCAATGACATTTTTGTGTTGACGATAACTAACTTGATCCATTTTTGTCGATAAAACTAATAATAATAAGGTATATTAATGAAAGGCAATAGATAATTAATAATATTAGATTTTTTTGTTTGACTTCATTTTAAAATTGATGTCAACATTTAATGTATAGTGGAAATATTCGTATTATTAAATTAATTGTAGCTATAAAATTATCTAAATTTTAGGATTTCCCCAGAAATACAAATTTATTTTCTCTGATCAAAGCTTCAAGAATAGTTTTATTTTAGAAAGCAAATAATGGTCTGTCGACTGGAACATTGAAATGAATTTAAATGATGTAAAATGAAAGAAATCCACCGTCGCTCTTCTACTTAATTTAAGATAGAAAAACAAATTTTCAACTATTTCTTTAAAATATTGATTAAAGCTGTTTAAGTGGTTTAATAACAATTTTAATTTTTCTTAAGAAAGGTGTTATAGTAAAAATAAAATACATTGACATGTTTCGGAACCGTCAAATAAGTTCTATAGTCATAATATAAATAAAACAAAATTTCAAAAATTTCTCGGACAATACAAATGACACGCGACAATGAGATATAAATAACAAAAAACACGCGCTCTATTGCGAAAAATTAAATTAAAATATAGACCATTATCTAAAACTTAACTAAAAATAAAAATTTCAAACTATTTCACGATCAATACAAATGACACGCGACAAAGAGATATAAAAAAAACACCAAAAAATATAACACCTTTCTTAGGAAAAATTAAAATTGTTATTAAAATCTTTATATAAAAGGTGAATATTTTAAAATCTGATGATTTAAAAAATCAATTGGATTTAATTAGCTGTTTAAATGTTGATTAAAAATTAAATGCGTTACCGGCAAGATGAATACTTTGCTAATCATTTATTTTAATTCAAAAATTGAAAATTAATTTTGCAAAAATTCCGCAAAACCATTTCATTTTCGAATATGTTCACCAAAATGACCTATCAACTAGAAAACTGAAGGTCAAATCTTGAAAAGACACTATTAAAAATTTGCTATAGTTTGAACCAAAATTTTGGTGCTCAATATCTATTAGCATAAGATGGTTAAATCGTGTACCAACATTTGGAGCTTCCTATTTCAATCTCGCTCCAACTATTGGTACTATGCTTCAATAGGAGCTTCAAATTTTCTTTCAAGGTTTCATCATCTTATAGTGGAAGCTATTGAGCACCAAGATTTGGTTCAAGCTAGAACAAGATTTTTAACAGTGTAGAAAAAGCTTTCGTCAGATAAATTTATATAATATGCGCATTATTATTGGAAAATCATTTGACTTAAAATGTAAATACGAGGAAAAATCCGAAAATAAGTTTTTCCTGGAGACTGTGGACAGAAGTGTGTATGAAAGACAAAACATATAACGAAACATTAAATATAAGACATAACTTTACGTTTCTACATAAGTGCCAAGTGAGTTGAGACATTTTCCATACCCCTTTATAATCTTCTAAAAGACCTCCAGGAAAACATGAGGGCTTTGCATACATAAGAAGCCTTGAACCGCTTGTTTGATTTCGGCATTGCTTCCAAAGCTGTAGCGCGTTCGCCACAATACTCGGTAACACGGCAGTCACTATGTTTATCCAATGTTCGAAATTATATCACTACAAGAAAAACAAAGATATTTTTTCACACAACTTAGGAAACACTACAGAAATAAAATGATAATGTCTTTCATTCACAGTTTATCGTTTGCAATTAGAAAACTTCTTTCATTTTGGTATTTCTGTTGCTAGGAGACAATAAATTAAATAAATTTAAATAGCAATTTATGAAACACTACGCGCGCCAAAAGTGAACCATCAAAAGGAGCTTTACCTCGACGCTGGCATTTTTTCGCAACTAGCGAGAGCAGCGCGGCGGCACTCCTTGGGAATAAAAGGGTTAAGAAATGATATTTGTAGTCTTCCAGAATATTGAAAATTGTAGTTTTCCAGAAAACGCAAAATTAAGATTTTGATATAGAATAAAATATTATGCACAAAGTCTATTATTTTAAAATTCTCCATATTTGCAGATGTTTATATATTTTTGCAGCATTATATATTACATAATTTTATTTTTTGTACTAAAATGCATTGGGGACGCTCACTATTACTCGTGTGACTATTCGAGCAATTTTGTTTCATTCTTATAATTATTTTATTACAAAATAAAATTAATATAAAAATTGATATAGTCAAATACCCTCGTGCTCCACTGACATAATTTATATCTAGTTAATAACAAAAAGGGTTTTTTCCGTCTCTATAGTAAATCAAAACTATTTTACCCTTGTCATAAGAGTGTCAGAAGAGTAACAATTTTTTTTATTTAAAATGTAGATCAGTAAAATGTTATTTTGCTACAAATAATATACAGGGTGTATCTAAACTATTGGACAAAACTTTAAGCGCTGGTAGTACACATCAAGACAAGCAATATTAAATGGGAAACCAAGGGTCCCAAGCGTTTTCCAAAGGAGATAGCCGCCATTAAAGTTCAGGGACCAAAATTTCAACTAAACATAAAAAACGGAAAAATTGGTCGATTGATTTGCGGTTTTCACTAAAACTATTCATTATGTTGGTATTTTCTTGAAAATAAATTATAAAGATAAATTTCGAAAAATGTCGATAGAGGACGCTTTAGACTTTGGAGTAACGAACAATTGTTTTTTGCCGTTATTTTTTGCATTTCATTAAATGGTTTCGCAAGCTCAGACTTAAACCTAAATTTTGAGCTCAAAATCTGAATAGTTGGGAGTGGTTAAATAGCACAAACTGAACTGCGTTCAGAGGGTTCAAATTTCAAATGATTATAAAAAACATAAAAATTGGTTGATTAATTTCCGGTTTTCGCTATAACTATTTTTTATGTCGGTATTTTATTGAAAATAATTATAAAGCTAAATTTCAAAAAATGGCGATAGAGAGCGCTTTACACTTTGGAGAAACGAAAACCTATTTTTTAGCGCTATTATTTGCATCTCGTTAAATTTTTTTAGAAGCTTCATAAACATAAGAAAACCTGAATCGTTGGGAGTGTTTAAGTAGCACATAATGAACTGTGTTCAATGGGAGTGGGGAGGTTCAAATTTGAAGTGATCATAAAAAACGGAAAGAAGGTTGATTCGTTTGCGATTTTCGCCAAAACTATTCTTTATACTAGTATCTACTTGAAAATAAATTTTAAAGATATATTTCAAAAAATTCCGTTAGAGGGCCCCTTAAACTTTAAAGTAACCAACAACTATTTTTAACTGGTATTTTTTGTACCTAATAAATGCTTGTAAAAGCTTATACTTAAATTTTGAGCTCAAAATCTGAATCATTGTGAGTAATTATGTAGCGCAAAATTGAACAGTGTGCGAGGGGTGGAGAGGATAACATTTCAACTCTTGAACACAGTTCAGTTTGCGCTTCTTATCCCCTCCCAACTATTCAGAATTTGAGCTCAAAATTTTAGTCTGAGCTTTTGCAAGCATTTAATTACATAGAAAAAATAACGGTTAAAAATAGTTGTTGGTTATTCTAAAGTTAAGGGTACCTTCAAACGAAATTTTTAAAAATGTATCTTAAAATTGTTTTCAAGGAAATACTGACACAAAGAATAGTGTTAGCGAAAACCGGAAACAATTCGACCAATTTTTTCCGTGTTTTATAATCATTTGAAATTTGAACATCCCCACCCCCATTGAACATAGTTCAGTTTGCGCTACTTAACCACTCCCAACGATTCAGATTTTCTGCGCAAAATTTAAACTTATATCTAAGCTTCAAAAAAAAAAAAAAAAAAAATAACGAGATGCAAATAATAACGGTACAAAATAGATTTTCGTCACTCCAAAGTCTAAATCACCCGATATCGCCATTTATTGAATTAGCTTTATAATTTATTTTCAATAAAATACCGTCATAAAGAATAGTTTTAGTTAAAATCGCAAATCAATCAACTAATTTTTCCGTTTTTTTTTATAATCATTTGAAATTTGACTCTCTGAACGCAGTTCTGTTTGTGCTGCTTAACCTCTCCCAACTATTTAGATTTTGAGCTCAAAATGTAAGTTTAAGTCTAAGCTTGCGAAACCATTTAATGAGATGCAAAAAATAGCGTCAAAAACAGTTGTTCGGTACTCCAAAGTATAAAGCTCCCTGTATAGACATTTTTTTAAATTTATTTTTATAATTTATTTCAAGAAAATACCAACATAAAGAATAGTTTTAGTGAAAACCGCAAATCAATCGACCAATGTTTCCGTTTTTTATGTTTATTTGAAATTTTGGATCCTAAACTTTAATGGCGGCTATCTCCTTTGGAAAACGCTTGGAACCCCTAGTTTCCTATTTAATATCATTTGTCTTGATGTGTGATATCGCCCCTTAAAATTTTGCCCAATAGTTTAGATACACCCTGTATATGTTACATAAGATGTATATAATGGTATATGACTGGTTAAATAAATCTTGATCTAAATTATATTTTCTCAGTAAATAATTGGATTTATTTATGAAAAATTGCTCTAATAGTCTCAAGAGTTATGAATAGCCGTTACAATATAATGTTTTACCTTATTAAACTCCAAAACATCTTAACACTATTCAAAATGTGAAGCGTTTTCATGATCTATACTTAATGGTTTATTTTTCTATCTGATTTATTCTGTGGCTTATTTACTTAGTGTTTTCAAAAACATACTTTAATAATTTCACTTAATTAATGAACATAAGAAAATCCTTCATCCATGTCATATATGTTATAAATCCAAAGTGACGCAACTGCATTTTAAGATTAAACTCGTATGGCTGGCTATAACAATAAAAAATAGTTTTCCTTAAGTATTTAATATCCGCTGAAAAAAATCGTGATTTATTTGAGTGATTTTATCGAGCACAATATAATCACAAGTCTGAAAAGATTGGATGATTTTTATTAAGAAAGCTCAACTTCATTTTTGTTTTCAGTGTATGTGTTGTGTAAAGAAAAAAATGTTAGTATATTTAACTTGATTATACAATAAAAGATTATTTCGCGTTCTCAAATACCGTTATTTAATCTGTAAGACAAATGAAAGATCTAGAAATATAATAAAACTCTTAAAATAATGTGTATGTTGATATATAGTTTATATTATGTTTTTTAAATATTAAAATGTGCTTAAAAGAATAATATTATTTCATAATTATGTAAAAAATTATAGATGTAAAATTATGCATAGTCAAATTGCATCTTATAATATGTAAATTATATATTTGTAGAATGTATGTACATGTTACCAGCCTAATCCAACTTATAACTCGCTAAAACTAGTGTAAACTAGTTTTTCCTATACCAAGTTAATTTATCCTAACCCCTATAGGATAACGTAATTTTTCATTGGCCAATCTATTTTACCCTAATGCTAATAGAACACAGCAGATCAACATGCTATTCATTGGTTCGAATCAGATTAATTTAGGCCAATTCAATTTGGAGTGATCTTATTTATCCAAAGACAGCACCGGTGCCAAATTTCTAGATTATCCTAGGCCAATCTTAGGCATTTTGACGTGTTTTCATTGATTCCAACTATCACTCCACAGCGAACTAATTGCGAATAGTATTGCCTTAATCCCTGTATAATATATTCTTATCTTTGGGGGAGTGGGGTACTGATCCCCTATCTACCTCATTTCACCGCCACTGGTTGTTACAAAATGTGTTCTCTATGACAAATTGCGTGCTGGAGGACCAAAGAATCGGATGAGGTTAAAAATATTTTAGTCATTTAAAAGTGTATTTATTCAAAAAATGAAAATTTAAACCAATGCACAGTGGGGGCAAAAAGCCTTCAAAACTGGCAAAAAATCGAAAAAAATGAAATTTTATTTTGAACTACCGATATACGTCACTTTAATAGAGCAGATGTTAATATGAAGCCTAGTATTAAAATTTGCGCAAAGTTATTTTGATCGTCACTAGAGAAAGAAGTTAAACTGCATATTGTACTTTGATAATAAGTGAAAAAAAAATTAATTTTTTTTTCAACATTCGTTTGTTAATTTTGCTATAATAATTAAAAAAAAATTTTTTTTGACTATGGAACCTTTAACTACAAGTATGTAAAAATAATTCATTAACTTTCAATTTGTTTAAATACGATTTTTATAGATATACAGACGCTTAGAATATATAGTGCTGAAATTTATAAAAAAAATTAACACTGTCTACAAACATTGTAGGTTTTAGTTTTGAGTTAAGGCAAGTAAAGTGTTAACTATAATTTTTTCTACTAAGTATGAGTTTTAAAAGGACAAATATGCCAGAAAATCTTGCTACATTTTAATTGTATGGTCATATTTATAGCTAATCATCCTTAAATTTTTGTTAGTGTACGGGTGTGCCAAACATGATGATAAATATTTTCTTTGTTAAATACGAATTTTAATGCATTGTTTATTTCAAAATAATGTATGTAAATGAAACTGACTATCATGGAACATTTTAACAAAAAGCTTTTGAAAAGTGATGTGATTTTATGGTATAAGAGCTCCATAATCGGAGAAACTACTAACAAGTAGTTTAAATGAAAAGAAGATTAAATGTTTTAAAGTTTAATATAAATTCCGATGAGCAAAAGCCTGGCGAAACAAGGGAAATGCTTTAGAATTAACAAAGAGTGGCTTGCAAATCGCTTTCATTTCCTCGATTTGGAAAACAAACAGAAGCGTCAATGAAAAGCAAAACGTGCCCATCTTCATATTCCGTCTGAATTTGTTCTGGACGATCAAAAAGATCAAGAGTAAAACGGTTATACAGTTCTAGTTCTACATATTCGTTAGTGTACGTGACACGTATGAGTTTAAGATCTGAAAAACAGGGAAAAAAAAGTGTGTGTTAGCACTAAAACAACAGAAACAGTTTTTCTTCTGATGTCTTCTAGTAATGCGTACATTTTGCCTGAGAAATATTGATTCATTCCTTCAAAGCGATTCTCTAATATTCATTATAAGGTTTGCTTGAGAATAATTAAAATTACTAATTATGTTTACATTTTTAAATGCGATATTATAGATGATTTATAAATATCTAATTATATAAAACTATCTTAAATTCTTGTTTTTAACTCATTTTTCTACAAAAAATATTGAAAAAGGTTTGTAAATTAATTGATAAATTAGTATTTAGTTTATGTAAAAGTTTAAAATTTTACTACTTTTCTTCTACAAAAGAACCCCTTATGTGTTTTTTTTTGTTCAAAGTAAATTTTATTTGTTGCCAACTTTGGAGGCTTTTTGCCCCACTGTTGCTTTCAAGTATACCATGCTAATCAGCAGAGTTAAAATCAACAAAAAGAGCGAAATAGACTGACATTTTTTATATAAAATGGGCTGACTCAATAGTCAACGTGAGAAAGGGGGGGGGGGAGCAGTTATATTGTTGTCAGATAGTTCCAAATTTTCTATAGAAATAGGTCTGTTCAAGTTATTTTCAATAAAAGTTACCAAATTCTTGGGATGATATACGATAACTCATTATTACAAGTGTAACTAGCTCAACATAAGTTTTCAATTGATTCAATAATTTTTAATTTTAGGCAATTTCATAATTTTTTAAATATTTCAGCTATTTTTAAACGAATTATAACCTCTTATTCTTGATATAGAATAGAAATAGCAGTTCAGCATCGATAGGGCTTGATATCTGTAATATGATCTGCTAAACGCTTCTTATATTTTCTTGTTATGAGATTAGGGATATCATAAAATTTAGTAAAGAAAGAATTTAGAGGATTGTTTAGAAACGCACGGCACAAAATCGAAAACCGAAAAAATAAATGTACTTCTGATATTTGTGTTGGTGCATTTTTCATAATATTTTCAAATTAATGTGATATTTATGTAAAACACACAAAAACACACACATACACACACACACTCATATATATATATACATAGAATGGCAGTTTTCTACCAATTGCTAAAATCCATGAGTTCAAAGTTATGACCTGCATGTGTCAAGAAAAATCCGATCCTAACCCGAAATTTTGACATCAAGAAAACCTAAACCTGATTCGAATGTAGAAAAAAATCCACCAACTCACAATTCAAGCCAACCCAAATATATATAAATGGATGAACACGAGATAAACGAAAAGCATTCCATAATAATATAAAATAGTGGAAACTTAGAAACAATAATATCTCTAATGAAAATTAAAGTTTTTTGTATAAATTTGAATACATGTACACTCAGTGATATTCAAATATATCGATCTTATTCACATAAAAACTAACCAGGATGTTTGTTTATAGATTGGTTTCATCGGAATGTGACCCATAATTTTTAACCCTTTAAGCGACCTTACCGGGGTTTTCCGTCGCGTAACTTTTAGAAACAATGGCTGATTTAACACAAAATCAATATTAAAATTATTTTTTTTAAGTGAATGAGATAAATAGATATGTATGTTTGCCAAATAAAAATTTTCATACCAATATCTTTTATAAATACTATTTTATGAATTGTTAAACATAAATGGAATATTTTGCATGCCGCTATCTAATCTGAAACTGATCCCAATCCAAAATCGGCAATGAAAGAAAAGTAGAGAGTCAGGTATAGCTCGGGTACAATCTGGCTATCCAATTCAACACAGGAATAAAGATTAAAATGGGAAAAATATGTATATATTGTCAAGATCGGCGATATGACCCTCCCTGTCTCAAATATTATCTCTGGTGTTAAATTACACAGTACTTCTTTAAGATTTTCAAAATAGTGTCGCAACATGTAGGGTTATTTCATACAGAAACAGTTCGAAATTTCTAATATATATCGTCATCCATAAGCTTCCAAATGAGAAAGTTGCCACAAACGACTTTAAAAAAGAATATGATTCACAATAAAAGTTGCCACAAACACAAAATTAGAAAACAGTTTCTTCACATTAATCTTATTTTATTCATATACTACTTTTATTACCATCTTTATATCTATTACGAATGTAATTTCAAATTTTACTGCTTTGTTTCTGTAAAATTTTGCCATTTAACAACAGAAAATTTTCTAAAAGTTTTTAAATTACTTTATAAGCCTAATCATACACTTTCAACTAGAAATTTATACCTAGGTTACTGCTCTTAATTTTTTCAATATTTAAGACAAAAAATGGAGATTGGGCATTATAGAAACAATATTATTTAAATTTTATGATAATCTGCATTTCAAACTTAGAGGTCTTGTATTAAGTAATGCTTTTTAATATAATGTATGTAACTCTCGAAGTCTTAAGTGTCTTTAATAAAAGTTTTTACAATGTTTTCAAATATCATTGCTTTATGTTACTAAATATATTCAGGGAATTAAAATCAAACAGAACAATTTAAAATTCATCTGGAATCTATAATGACTGTGCTATTTGCTGTAATGTGTTCATAAAGCTTAAATTGAAATAAATGTATCTCAATGAAAACATTTTATGAATATTTAATGATAAAAGAAGGTATATTTCTGCGCTTTCTAAATCTTTTGTTTTAAAATGAATCAAATAGACGCAAATGTTTGTCTTGAGTAAAGTTTATTTATTTACTCTCAAAAGCAGTTTTATGCAAATATCGTTGAAAATTATTTTAAATTAGCATACATATTTAATGAAAAATGTCTTATTAGCTTTGCCATTTTACTCGTTATGTAAAATTTTATTTATATTTGGCTCTCAAATCCAAATTGGTTACTTTAAAACTCATTTTATAATGTGATTGATCTTTAAACTGATAAAATTTGCAAATACAAAAATAAATACATTCAACATTTTTTCATATTTTTTCATAAAGCGGAATTTCTTACAGAAATTACGCTCAATTTTGGTGTTATGAACTCAATTTTTAAATACGATTACACGGGAGAAAAAAAAGGTTTGCCAGTAGCCAAAAAAGTGTTTAATGCGAAGTATACTTAATTATTGAAAAATAAAAAGCAAAAATGTTCAACCAAAAATCTTTTTAATAATCACGCCTACAGCTTTCAATATTTTATTTTTTAAAATGAACCAAAATGCAAAACGTTCTTCGTATAGTGAGCGAAATATTTCTCTCTCTCCTAGAATTGTCATATTTATTGACTTTTATTGTACATTTGTGGAAAAAAGTAAACATCCTATGTTAACTCATAAACTAATTATCATAGAAAAAAGTTACTGCTGGGGGATAGAGCAGAATTAAACGCAGTGTTTAAGGTCTGTGGTGTGACGCGAAGAATATGGCACATTTATGAAACAGTTCAAATTAGAAATAACATATCCGTTTATTTTCATTCATCTCGAATGCTAAACATAAATAAAACTTATATAAACTCCAGCATTTGCTGGGTACTTCGTTGTTTAACATGCATCCATGGCAAAACTTCTTAACTGCAGAGAGCAAAAACTAAACCCATCGGTTATATCGTCTGTCCATCAGAGCACACACATATAGGGATGTTTCACATTCTAGATATACATACTCAGTACATAAACTGAAAATAAAATTATGCATAGAGTTACAGGTAAAAAAGAGAGTGCCCTTACGACCGAAATGCAAAAAGGAAAACTGGATCGGAACGATCACTGCTGAACAAATTTAGAGGGACAAGATTTTGTCCAGATTTCCAACATGCGGCCCCATCGGTCGTAAAAAGTTCCTCTTTTTTCTTACAATTCAAATCAAAAATATTACAAATAGCTCTCTGTAATTTTACATACAGCAGAGGTGTAGCTAGAAAATCAGCTTTGTTATTTTTAGAACTTGCATGTTTTAACTCAAAAACATTTTCATTTATTAACTGCCGAATAAATTGACATCTTATATCAATATGTTTAGTTTTAAAGTTCTCTTGACTGTTTCTAGAAAAATAAATAGAAGATTCATTATTACAATACTGGACTGGTTTTATTCTGTCACATAAATTAAGTTCATTTAAAACTCTTGAATACCAAAAATGTGACAAAATGTGTGACATTTGTCACAAAATGTGTGATGTTTGTTGCTGGCACAGATGGTTTTTAATTTATGACAATGCTCGGGAAAATATAGAACATATGTGGCCACAGAATACTAACAAACAATAGGTATCAGTTGGATAGAATGGCCACCTTATTCACTGGATTTGAATTCTTTCAGCATCTCATTCATTCCTTAGAGATTCGAATTTCACCGCTCCAAATTGATCCCTGGCGATCCAAGAACTGAAAGGTGCACTTTTAGAATAATGAAATGCGATTACACAAGACTCGATCAACAATTTGGTAAAGTCTGTGAAATTAAGATGTGAGATTTACATGTTTGACTGAGGTAATCATTCACCATATTAAAGGAAAACTTTTTCTACAGAAGTGGGAGTATTTTTTTATCACTTTCAGTTTTGCAAACATATTATTTTTATTTTGAAAATAATCAATACCCATGTATTGTAATTTATTTTAACTAATGCTTTTGTTCAAATTTCTATTTATAATTTCTCATTAATTATCAGTTAATGAATCATTCATTATTCTTAAATTTTGCAGACAAATCTAGAAACTTCATACACTTTTTTTTTTTTTTTTTTTTTTTTTTTTTTTTTTTTTTTTTTTTACAAATAATTACTTTTTAAAATTTTAGAGAATGAGAACTCTTTTTTTCAAGTAAGTTAAATATTCTGTATTCTGTTAAGGTTTAATAAATTTTTAAAAGTACCATTTCTTAATACATACATAAACATTACTCTATATTCTTTTATAAAAATTAATAACTTTACATTTTTAATGCGTATTTTTTTATCGAATACCTAACCATTAGCATAACCATTATAAGTTTTATAAAGAACAAGAGAATATTTTTTCTTTTAATTAAAGATAATGCATTTTAAAAAGATTGTTCTTATAGATTTGTACTAGAGTTTTTATAATTAAATTCACAAAACATTTAAAGTTCTTATAAGGATATTATTTTAAAGATTTTCTGAGTGGAAATAAAATACAATGTTAAGATTATTAAGCTTAAACAAAGAAATTTCAGTATTTTTTTATAAGATGAAATATTTTAACTTAATTCCCTGGTAAATTACATGTAACATAAAATGTAAATTCTTACATTCCAATCAGTTTGATAACATATACAGCTTTAAAATTCAATTACAGATATTTCCTAAACTTGAGTAATTTAATGTAATTATTGAATAATATTTAATTTTATTATAACTATACGTATTTAAAATACTACTAAAAAAACTTTTTAAAGTATAGTATAATATTTATAAATAATGTAAGATTCATACAGCCGTATTTGTCTCTTATTTCCCCTAACTTTATCGTCATCAAGATTATAAATAGTAAATTGGACGTATTTTTGTTTAATTAGAGCATATTTTTAAATAAAAATAATTCCAAAAATGTATGCAAGTATCTAAAGAACCCACATTTGTTTGTTAATTGTAGAAATA
Organism: Maratus speculifer; assembly: GCA_964019185.1. Taxonomy (NCBI): domain Eukaryota; kingdom Metazoa; phylum Arthropoda; class Arachnida; order Araneae; family Salticidae; genus Maratus; species Maratus speculifer. The sequence goes on along the minus strand of OZ025292.1, from coordinate 161,402,732 downwards.
ATTATGAAAGCACGAAAACATATAACAATATTACAATTTTGTTGGTTTTTAAAAACTTTTTGAAGCCCATAATTCCATTTCAAGTAATTTTCTTTCCAAAACCAAAATAATTTAAAATTCAAATGCAATTCCGAAATTGCAATGTTTTTGCAAAAGTGCATTTTACAAAGTTTTAAATTATAATAAAAGTTAACACATCCTCGCTAAAATACATACAGAAAGAATACATTTTTTCCATTTAAAAATATATGTATGTATTAAAAATATATTGGTACATTTATATTATTGCATCTAGAAAGTTATTTTTTGAGGGTGTGCATTTCTACTAAAAAAATAATTTATTGTATTTAGTGTTTTACTTAATGAAACCCATGATGTAATTGATGTATATATTTAAAGATACATTGGACTATGCTCCAAGAGAGACAAATTAAGTATGCAGCTTTTTTGTTGGATTTATATAAATATGTATCTATATATTCGTATCAGTTTTATTTAAATTTTTGTGGAATTACGTTTGAATTATTTCTTATTACTTTTTAATTGATGCATGTATGATGGCATGATCATTAATTTGTAGTAAGCTTCTATTTTTAATCTATGTAAATCATATCTTATCTTATTTCTGGCTTCCGTTTCTGAATTCTTTTGTACGGTAATCGAGAATTTGCCCTTTAAACCTTGTTATTACGTATGCAAGAAAGAAATGATACATGGTATACATGAATTTCAAGGTAATTTTAGCCTAAAGATTCTACTTTGCTTTCACAAATATTTCCAATATTTTTTTTTTCAATATTTATTATATTTTCAATTTCTTGCCCATTAATATTGATAATTCGTGTTAAAGTATATTACAAAAGTTAACACATCTTTTATATTTTGTATGAAAACTCATTTATAAATTGTATAATTACATTTATGTATATACTGAATATCTTGTCAACATAATGAAAGCAGTAGATAGATACACACTGTAAAACATTTGTGTAACGTTACTCCATAAAATTGGTGGCAGACTTGCTGCCTCCAATTTTGTGGAGTACTTTAACCGATATAACTGGTGTAACATTGCGAAGTTACACCTCTAATACCTTAAATTACACCCTTATATAAGTGAAAAATTACTCTGTAAAATGGAAGTAGTAGATGCCACCAATTTTATGGTGTAACGTAACACAAATATTCTACAGTGCAGTAAATTCACAGAATTCATAGAATAATTAGAATATAGAAAGCACAAGTGTTCTTTTTTTAATTCACATCGTTAATTTGATGGCTAAAGGTAATTATATCAAAGACAAAGATAATATGATTCCAATGAATGTATCACATGTTCGAAGCACATCTTCTCCTATAAAATAAAGAGGGAAGTTTGTGAGTGTGTCAGCGCTATTCTGAAGAGATCGCTGCACATAGAGTTACAAAATTTGACGGGAAGGCATGGATATGAAGTATGGATATATATCATATATGGATATGAAGTTTTGCACCAATAAGCCTGATTTTTTATTTTTTTGTTAGATTTTTTTAAATTTCTTTTTTTTAGTAGATTTTTAGCGTTCACTGTAAAACATTTGTGGAAACGTTACTCCGTAAAATAGGTGGCAGCATTGCTGCCTCCAATTTTATGGAGTATTTTAACTGTTAAAACCGGTGTAACATTGTAATGTTACACCAGTAATATATGTTTAAATTAAACAATTGCATATGTGAAAAAATTACTCCATGAAACTGGAGGCAGCATTTCCCACCATTTTTATACCAATTTTATGGAGTAACGTTACACAAATGTTTTACAGTATTCTTTTTATATTTCGAGGTGATTTTTCCACATTAATGAATAAAATACGGTTTCACTCTTTCAACCCAATTTAGTAAATTTAGTTATCTTTTCAATAAAGCATATTCGGAATTCGTGCAGCAATTTTTGAAATTTTAATAAATTTTTTAATGCGACTTTTAGTATTATTTCGCATTTTGCGGCTTTTTTTGACACTGATAAAAGGAAAATTGTTTCAAACTTTCAAACTTTTGGCTACTACGATTTTTGAACTTCATGTTTTTTTAATGTGATTCTGAATGCGATTTTCGAAGTAATGTTTAAAGATTTTTCGAGTTTTTGTGCTTTTAGAATCGATTTTCTTTTCATTTTTTGTCAATATTAAAGGTTTTTTAAGCATCATACTTATCACGGGCCCGAGCAACGCTGGGCAGGCCAGCTAGTTTATTCATAAAAAATAGCAATGAGAGCCAATAGCTATATAGTGAGAAATTTTGTAAAGATCTCAGAATGGAGCGTGGATAGCTGTATCGTACTAAATATCCTAATATGAATTTGCACATTAGAGTATGAGTAGAACACCGAGTCACAGTTTTTGAAGCTCTGGAAAAAATGCAAATCTGCTCTCTGCATTGCATAATACAAATAGGAATATACAAATAGGAAAGTAACATTCAGGGAAAAAACACTCAGTGAAAGGCGCACAGTTACACAGTCAAAAGAGTAAGAGAGGGAGAGCCTTTTAAGAAAGGAGTTGTATTTCTGCAAATGAAAAGATTTCGGTGTAAAATTTTTGAACCTGGCATTTTCTTGTTCTTTCATAAAAAATATTTAAATTAATTATGTAAAGTTTGGTGCTAGAAAGATAATGGAATCAAGTGTAAAGTAATTTTTCACAGTGCCCATTAATATTGTTAATGGTCATGCATATAAATGTGATGAACATAGCCCTGTCACAAACATCTCTTGTTACATAATTTGCACTCACGTCTTGAGTCAGTCATGATTGATAATTATAAACAATGAAATTTACTGCAACAAATAACACTGAGAAAAAAATACAGTTCTGGAATCTCGAATCTAAATTGTGGCTCTAGAAAAAATAGTTCCACGTCATCCTTATAAATTATAGTTGCCATTATATGAGAGTTCTAAAATATACTACAGGAATTCAAGAGATCTATCATTTATTCTCGTTGTAATACTTATTTAAAAATCTCAGCAAATAGATGCGAACACAAGAGGTTTAATTTAGTAACTATAAATCTAGTTTTTGAAACTGTTTCCTAAATCAAGCTATAATTTCTCGTTACTGAGACGAGTCGATATCGTTTCGTCACCTTGAAAACAAGAGACTAGAAATGTTAGATCATTTCGGCTATTCAGCTTAGTAGTTTAACCTATTTGCATATTTCGGTCATCTATAATTCTAGTTTAGGTATTCAGAAAGTGACTAACTATTCATTCTAGGTGAAGGCGGTATATTTTTTTTCTCAGTGAAAGAATGTCTCATTTCAAACTACTTAACTCAAATCAATAAGAGATATTAAAATTTCCGAAGGAAGAATTTAGTAATATAGAGAGATTCGGTCGAGTTTCGTATCGCCTGAATTTTCAGCAGCATTTCACCAAGCACAAAGTTTCAGAGAAACTCAGATTTTAGGCTGAAAGCAATAAAATTTGTTTTCAAACTAGATTTCAAAACATTCATTCTTATAATCGTATAATTTTAAAGACAACATGTAGAAAACGTTTTGAAGATGTTTTACACGTATTTGTTTTATAGTGTTCAAAATATTGCTTACAATGCGTTATTAGTTTCATTTCAATATGTTGTGCAGCACAATACTACTAAAAAAATCAAAAACAATATTTCAACACAATTAACAACACAATTTTTAGAACACATTTCTAGATTACAAGACATTTGCAATATATTATTAACATAGTCACAACGCAACAAATATTTTTATCTGAAGTTTTCTAATTCAAAACACATAAATGTGTTGGAATATAAAAAATGGGCAACGTTAAAAGACCCCAAATATATTAAATTAGTAGCATACCGGTTTCGGTAGCATATAGCGCACCGTCGTTAGTGCTCACAGATCACTGACGCTATATGCTACCTAATTCAATCTGCTCCTATTGCACCATGCATTCCATTGTATTGCACCATGCTTTATCTTACATGATTGTGTTGTTAATTTAATAGCAAAAAAATTTCAAAATGATTTTTTTTAGAATTTGCCAAGCATACACTGCAAATTCGCATTCACTGAAATTTATAAAACTATAAAATACTTGCTACATGGTGTCTTTAAAATTACACAATCTTAAAGAAGAAATGAAAAGACAGTTTCTTTGATAGAAAAAAAGGCAGCAGATTACTGAGTGAGTCAACTTATATTACCAATAAATATCAAAAACAGCAAAAGTATTCAATTTCTAACAACACTTTTTACGCAATCTTTTTCCTGGCGCAAGACATTAACAAGACAATCAAAAACAATTTCAGTTAGAAGTGTTAATTATTTTGTTAAATTAATTTTGTTAAATTAGTATTATAAAATTGTTTCAGTGAGTTTCGGTGTATGCTAACTTCATTTATTTTCAATGAGGGAATAAAACTCTCAGTAAAATATGTAAGTATTATTCACTTTTCAAATATACACAAAAACGAAAACGATTAATTTCTTTGAACTGTCTGAAGTGCCGAAACCTGGAATATTTCTGATTTACTACACTTTTTAGACAAATTTGCTAACAAACGGATTATGAATTTAAAAACTCCTGACCGCCGAACAAAAGGCAAAATTATAATGTTATTTTCTTTTCAATTTTAATCAAATTGTTAAAAAATGATATTTTTTCCAACCTGATACAAAATATTTATTATCTATAAGCATATAAAGCTTAAAGAGTATTAATCAAAACTTAACTTTTCAAAACTGGCTTATATTTGAAGAATTATGTTAATTTAAATTTTGCTTACATTGGAGTGAAACCTGCAGTTTAGTAAACGGATATATGAGTTCGCGGCAATCAGGAGGTTAATCGCGTTAATGATTGAGGAACACTCTTTACAGAGCAAATCAATGCAGATGAATTTTGAGAAGAAATTTAGATTTTGTTGCATTCACACATCACTAGTCATCAGCAATTTTGTATCTGATTTCTGATAAACAATCTATTTTACGCTTTTTTGCATGTAGAATATGAAACTGCTATCAGAAAGTTTCTAAGACGTAACGGCTTTACAGAGTTTTAGATATATGCTTCATATACATTGCAAAACGCGTAGTGAAATGTAAATTATAATTTACGATTTTTGGTAAAATATTATGGAAACGAAGGATTATATTGGCTAAAACATTAATTTATTCATTATTAGTTTAATCATGCATGCATTCTGCTGTAAAAGAAATTATTAATTAACTTATAGGAAAGAAAATAGGGAGGGATGGGACAATTTTTACAGAAATAATTTTTATTAATTATGTTTCACTAGTCCAAAATAAAAACTTCCAGAATAATATCTTGGAAAATTTTAACATACCTAAAAATGTTTAATTTTATTATAATTATAATTATTTTATGTTAAAAAACAAATTAAATTAACAACAAAAATGTCTTATTCTTTCCTTATGTGAGGCAGGGACATTTTAGATTAGGGCGGAATGGACAATTATCCCTCTCTACTCTCCCCTGAACAGAAAGATTCCATAATGAATGAAGGAATTTGAAAGTAACAGAAGATTATTTTTGAATTTGAAACGTTTAGAAATGTCTAAAAGCATTTTTTAGAGTCATGATTAAAATAATAGCTCATAATGTCTCGATATCTTTTCTTTATATTATTTGAAAAACGCTAACAAAACATTTAAAAGAACAATTAAATAATACTATCATGATAAATTCCATGGAAGCATATAAAGGAGAGCTTCATTTTTGAGATAAAAAATATTCCATACTAAAAGAAAAAAAAATAGTTTTTAATTCAGTTATTATTAAGTAACGGCGGCGGTGTGAGTGACAGTCAAATCTCCGGAAGCAGTCATGTGACTCATTAAATTCTAATCATTATCTAAGTATACAGAACTGTCATCAAGAAAAAAATAATTCTATTTTAAAAAAATAGGGTATTTTAAAGTTATCTGGACGCGAGTGTCATATGTGCATACATATATATGTATACATACATGGGCGAAACCAATTTTCTTTGTGCTTTTCAAAAGAAACATTTTGTCTTTTTTTAGGATCTAGATTTTACAAAATAACAATAAAATTGTTTAAATATGTGTTTAAGCTGTACAAAATTAGCATCCACCCAAAAAAAACAATTTTACTCTTAAAATATAACTTTTTAAATTTATATCTAGCATAAAAATGTAACCTCTGTTACCAGACAATTTTTGCTTAATTTATGAAAGAAATAATTTATCAAAAAATATCATTTTTATATTTTACTTTAGCAAAAATGTCCTTTAGTTAAAAACAATACTAACAAAAAGATGAATAATAAATAATAAAATTTAATCATCATTACATGCGTAATTTTATCTCGTTCAGAAAAAAAAACTAAGTTAAAGTTCATAATTATCACTTTTTTTAGTTTTAAAGAAAATATTTTTTTAAATTGAATTTAAAGTACATAAAATATTCTTTGTTTTAAGTACATTTGGTTTATTATCGGTTTACAATTATAAAAAAAAAAATTGAAAAATTCATGTAACAGAGGTTACAAAGTTTATAAGATGTAAACAAACCGAATAAATAATACTTACTAATGCAAAAATAAATATAAACGAATGATAAAAATGATATGTAAATTTAGTACTATGAATAAATATATATATATTATTACCATAAAAAATCTATATACAGTTGTGAAATGTATCCTCTGTTTATATAACATCTGTTACCAAAATATGGTAACGAGAGGTTCAATTTAAGGAAAAACAATTTTTTTCTTAAATAATAATATTCCAAAAAATAGTTATATTGCTTAAAAAACTGTTGTTACTTAGAGTTTTGTGATTTAAAGAGATATTTTATTTTTAAAACATTATTTGAATCTAAAATTGGAGTAACAGAAGTTACAAAGAGAAAACACACTCACCTTAGAATTTGATGATACTGCTCTATACTCTAAACATGTGGCAGACAAAGTAAAAATGGCACTTGTATTCTCTACTAGAAAGTTCTTTGAGCAATACAGATTAGTAGCGATCTCAGATAGACAAAATTTTTATTATTTATTCTTCTAAATGTAAATAAAGTAACAGAGGTTACATTTTCATGGACAAACGTTAAATTTAACTTATAAAGTTAAAAAATACATATCTTAATTCATTATTACAAATTTATAAAACTACTATATATGTTAATTAAATAAAAATAGATAAATATTGTTTTGTTCATAATATTTAGAATTTTAATCTATTTGAAGTTGTCTCTGCAATCATTTGGACACACATATAAATTTCACAGATAAGAATGGATAAATGGCATAAATAATGAATTAATTACATTAAAATTGGCTAGATCAAATATTAGACTAATTAAATTTAGTTTTTTCTGAAAGGTGGCATAAAAAAATTTCGAAGTTCTTTGTATATTTATTGAGAAAAAATATTAAAGTTTTAGACATGAAAAGCACCTGAATTTTTGGTTTCATCCACATACGTATATGTATATATACATATACATATGTATACAGGGTGAGTCAAAAATATTGAAACAAAAGGCTATCTCCTTAAATATCGGCCCTAGACCCATACTTCCTATTGCAAAAATTCATAAAAAAGGTGAAATTTCTGATAAGTTGCAACTCCATGGGGGGGGGGGGGGTCTATTTGAAAAAATACGAAAATTAAATTTTTATACGGACCCCGTAGGGCGAAAGTCCCATTTAGGAAATTATTCCTCATCCATTCCTGAATGCAACAAAAAAATTTCATCTAAATATCTAAAAACCTGACAGAAATATTAAAATATGAAATTCTCCAAAATTCGTGACTTACACCACTTTACCACGCCTGTAAACAAAGAATTTTTTGCTCATTTTCAAAGCAAGTGAGGGATCGTCGTGTTTAAATGTCGATTTGAGACAGTGTCTCTCATCAGGGCATAACAAAGCAGCGTACTGAATTAAATCTAAACTTGTTTTCAAGGTAGTCTGCACTTTAGGCCTGCATGGATCGAAATATCTAGGTCCGGTCCTAAACCGACCCATAGGGGAAGAAGTTCGGCCCAGCCTGAAGAAATGTTAAAATCATAACCCGGACCGCTCTGGAAAATAGTTTAAATCATAGCCCGGTTCAGCCACAAATTGATGTATAATTTTTTACTTCAGTGTGGGAAAAAATTGTTTCGTATGGAAGAATTCTGACCAAAAAATCATTTTATAGCTTTTGGTTTTTTATATTTATACTTTTTTATTATTAAAGGCTGTAATATATATATATATATATATATATATATTATCAATCAATCTCTATTTAGTTGTGAATGTTTCACTTATACTTTAATATCGTTAATCCATATCCTATGCGTTGGAGACTTTGAAAAATGTTATACTATAAGACCGTTTAAGACGGAAACACATAGGAAAGAAAAAAAAAGTTATAGACAGATGCCCCCCCCCCCCCAACCACTAGGAGGTTAATTGGAGCTTAATTTTTTCCTCAGGTATCATTGTATTTATTTTGCATGGATCAACATATTTTCCGTTTGAGACAGAATTTCGTCATAGGCAGATTTTTTTCACTTGTTTTATTGTATTTAATTTTATAGCCTTTAAATGTACTATTCTTTAAAAAAATGAATATAAAGGGGTTTTTTTTGTATTTATTTTTTTATTTTTTCTATTTTTTAAACTTTTTTTATTTTTATTTATTTATTTTGTAAAATAAAGTTTTTAAAATCTATGTGTTTTTCGTAAATTTTTCGATTGAGCCGAAGTTTATTTATTTTATGTACTTATTAAGCCAGTTAGACACAGTGATTTTAGTACGGGTTTTGTCGAGACCGGGATTGAAAACTTCGTCCAGTGTACACCTAGCAAAAAGGAAGCAGTCCCCTCCTTTATGAAAAGTTTGTTACGTTCGTCCTGGCGAGACTTCAGAAAAAAGTGGCGTTTCGGTCCTGGCCCGGCCTGGGCCCAGAATACAGATTTTTTAACAGCCTCTTCAGGACGATAATAAGTCTGAAGTTGTCAGAGCTAAATAAAAAAAAAGACTTAATCTGCATCTTAGAAAAAGCATTCTTTTAAATAACTGACGGACATTAAAACAATACATTTCATTTTCCTGTATAATGAATTTCCCCCCACTATTTCTTGTCTTTAAATTATTAAATGTTAAGAATTTTTAACGAAAAAACGAACTTGAAACGCGTCAATTTTTATTTTTTTACATTAGTTTTGTTTCGGCAAATTTGAAAAAAATATTTACTTTTGAAAATATGATTTTTTTTAAGTTATATAATTTTTTCAATAAATATTTTTAATATTTTTTTTAATTAATATTAAAAAACAAAAACCCTGGAATAAAACTAAAATCAGATTTTCATCTTTAATTAAATGGAAAAAAATTAAATCCGATAAAGAATGTTACGAGTTATTGCGATTTTTAAGTATCCCATTTAAACCAGTACTAACCACATGAAACTTTTATAAATTGTAGGAGGAATTTTAGGATGTGATTTTCGTACCAAATTATAAGGCTAACCATCACATAAAAAGAAAAAAAAATAAATTTTAACTCCAAAAACATATTTTTTACGCGTTTCTTTATACTGTTAGAGTAACGTTGTTTTCGAATTGCACGCATTTCGATTTGTGTCTAATCCCTTAAAACCTGATAAGTTTTATAAACGGCTATAACTTTGCGAGATTCGAAGATATGAAGATACAACTTTATGTGTCTTATTAGGACTCTATTCCAAACGGCAAATTTTCCCCCAAATGTATCTATTTTTCTTCATGTAGTTGTACAGTATCTAATAAATGTGACATGATTAAGAGAACTTGGTTATTTCATTTAATGCAGCAATCCGAAGTATAAGTTATTAGTTAAAGTATATAAAGTTATAAGTTGAAGTATATGTGTAAATTAAACCCCAAAAAGAAGTTAAACTTTTTTAACTAGCGTAACTTAAATCCGTATTTTGCTCTGCTTTACTAATTCAGTAATTATATAAAACAATTTATGTATCATATATCTGATTAAAAATAACATAAATACTGATAAAATATGTATTTTTACTCTCCACATTTTCAAGACTAAATAAAAAATAGTAAAAACATCCGAAAAGTATCACAAATGTTCGAATACAGAAGTCATTACCATTCATAACCTTATTTATTAAAAAGACAAATCTTTTTGAAATAATTACAATATATGGAGACTATATTATTATTTGCTTTCAGAGGACTAAATATTTATTTCACTGAGCTTAATATTCATTAAAACAGAATAAACTACGATTTAAATTATATTTGCAATCACCGTGAGAGAAAAAAAATCAAAACATTACCCTTGTGAGTTACATTTCACTCTTTCCTGTACATTTATAAGATATAATGAGAATGTGGGTTGATAAGTGTTTTCATTAGCCAGAAATATGCAAATGACTCATTATTTGCCGATACTTAAATAAAACTTATAAATCAATTATTCCACATTCATATGAATATTCATTTTCTTGAGTAAAACTATTCCAACCGGGATTTCTCATTACATAAATCTGTAAATGGAATTTTTATAGAAATAATAATTACTGTATGAAACTAAAATTTATTTTAAAAATTCATGAATAACTCTGCAAACTATTTATATGCTTCTAAAACTACTAAAATATTTCTCACACAGTTGGGTGTCCCGAAAATAGCGCCCAAATTCTGCGCAGCCAAATTCCTTTTTGGGAGTACATAAAAATTACCTGATGTATAAATTGTAACTGCACGATCCACAATTTACGAGGAAAATACGAAAAACAAAGTATGACTTCACAGCTTTACAAAGAAACATACCTTATTTTAAACATCAACAGCAGTATTGAATTAAAAATTCAGTTGTAAGGCCAGTTCATATAGTTCGTTCAAGTGTCGTAAAAGATCGTTGACTTACATTAGCCATACATCAAATACATGTCCCAATATTCACGAACAAAATACATGATAACCATGGGCAGAATATCTTGCAGTGACTGCAAGATATAATAATAATTTCAATAGTGGCGAGTTAACGTCATTCTAGGACTTTTCACGCAACGTTTTCAAAGTTGTATGAAAAATACAAATGGAAAGATTTGCAAATACTGCTATTGATGTCTCAAATACCATATTTCTTTCTTGCGCCTGCTTTGACGCTATACTTTATTATTATTTTTTTACTCGTAAACCACTTATCGTACAGGTAGAGAGAGCTCTCTGGGCATTTCTTATGTGCATGTGCACCCAATGACGAATATGGTTGTGCAGAGCTTGGGTGCCATTTTTGGGGCACCTTTTACACAAATGTATGTAAACTGTTCTTGTTGAAAGTACAAAAGGGTATTCTTTTCTTCACTTATTAGTAAAATATAAGTATTGTTTCGTTATTACAGTAAGTAGCCCATCATTATACCCTACTTACCACTAGAAACGGAAAGAGCGCAATAATCCAAATGAATGATATAACGAAGGGAATTTAACTATGATATATTGTCATTAATAAATAGATGTTGTTTACTTGTGTCTAAAATAATTTTATTAATGGATATTTAAATTCTAATTTATTAAATATGCAAAACAAGTACACATTTGTCACATATTCTTAAGGTGCAACAACGCATTCTAAAACAGGTGCATGCCTATTATGCGAATAATTTATAAATAATTTTTATTCCAATATCAGTTGAAATAACTTCTAATGTATCCATCATATGGACACAGAAAGATGGCACAATACAATGCTTGTAGTGCTGGATACATTTAACATAGTTAACTCAATATCCTTATTAAAATAAATTAATTTTTTTTAATGGTGCTTTTGAATATATTATTTACTACCCACTGTTTGATCGTGGTGGGTGTTTTGGTTGATCACTGAACTATCGAGGTATGCCACAGAAACATCTTTTATTTCACCTGTTTAATCTATACCATAAAATCAACATCAAATAATAATTTATAAAAAAATCATTAATTTTCTTTTGGATGAATATGCAACAGTATAACTAAATCAGCTTTGAATTTCTTTATGGGATTTAACTCGACGAACTTGTGTGAACATGCGTTTTCTACTTTTCTGATTTTGAAAAATAAGTTCAGAAACAAACTGCATGCAGACAGTGACTTAAGATTAAAATTAACCAGTTTTTAATATGTTGTAAATTCCTTCATCGGTTTTCACCAGCAAGAAATATCATCGATTTAGAAGTTATGCTATCATAATAAGTAAATGTAATTTTTATTATTTTTGTAATTTATGTATTTTTACAAATATTATAGCACTTATACATACTTGCATTTAATATTTTTATTTTGAATGCTGGTGTATTTTTTGTACGAAACATTGCTTTTTTCTTTAGACAGAATAGCCGATAAATTATACACGTCATTCAAAAATTTCCGTACTAATTTACAGCATTATATTTGGTGGTCCACGAAAAAGTGCTTTACTTAAAAGCTAATAACTCACAATAAACGTTGGGAATCACTGCTTTAGTATGATGCACCATGCATGATGTATGATGTAAATCTGTATTTTAAATTACATACTTAAACGGACATTTTAATTCTTAAAATTGCATCACACAGCTTCTAATAAAGCTATGTTTAAAATTAAAACACCCTTTTCATTTTAAATCAAGAATGGCCTATTGTGGTAATGTTCCTCGTCTCTTTTATGGTTTTTGTTTACGGAATTTATTGCCAAGAATTCTTGCAAATAAATTCAAATCTATTATTATGCAGCACATAGATCTATATATTTAAAACACCTGGCTACTGGCCCGATTTTGATAATTATTTTTTTTAAATGAAAGCTGTTTATGTGTAGATGTGCCCATTTTGGCTAATTTTTAATTTATTTCAATTTTTATATTTTATTTTAAATTTTAAATGCTTTTTCATGACATTTCTTCAAAACAGTGGCAACAGGTTAAGCTGTTCTCAAAATTTATTTTGTTTCATTATTTTCCACCAATCAGCAGCTTGATTTCATCGTTGAATGTATAATCGCATTTCAAACAAACAAAAAAGAATAAATAAAGGTTTTCGTTAAATTTAATCATAACTAGCAAAAGCCATGCTTTGTTTGGATTCGCGAAGCATTATTTTATAAAACAGATATTTGAAAGTAACAATATTTTTTTTATTATTTTTGCATCTTTATTAAACAAAAACGTTATTTTATGTTTTGGCGCATTTTAATTTTTTATTTATGATGTAAAACTGGCATAATAAGATATTTTCGAAGCAAACTTTTACAATTTTTTTTTAAATTTTCAACTAAAAGCTCTTTTAAAGATGTTTTTACAATTTCAAGTAGCCACTGGTGTTTTTTAATTGTTTGAAATATGCATGTTTCCAATCTTTGTAATCAACATCCGATAATCTTTGATAGCTATTTTAGAATAATATATTTGAAGAAAGCTTGAAGAAAGTTACTTCTTCAAAATCCTATTTTCTGGAAAAAACATTTGAAATCTGCTTTCGTTGATACTATGAATTTTTAACTGTAAAACATTTTATTTTAATTTCTTCGTTTTTATACATGTTAGCGTATGAGAATTGCTGTAATTCTCTCCGCGTGGGAGAACTTTTTACTTTCTGCGAATGGCAACTCAATTAATGGAATTACGTTTTAACGAAGCGCTCTCTCATTCTCGCAGTGACGTTTTCACGAATAATTATTGTTGTGTTTGCGAACTTATTAAAGTCTTATTTTTCTATAAAATCCTTCTGATTAATGAGTCGATATTATTTAGCCACAATACGACCTTCGCAAAAATATTTATAAAGAGCTTGAACCAACAACTTCACGCAGATCTTTTAATTTTTCATTTACATAACAAATTTAAGAATTAATTTTATTTGTTTACAATTATTTTGTTGCCAGTTTACAAAAAAAAAAAAAAAAAAAAAATCCATAATACAATTCTTTTAAAATGTTTAAGTGTCATCTGTGCAAACGATTTTGCGGGATAATGAAAACATGTTTTATTTAATAAATTAATCATGATTCTATCTATAATTATTTACTCCATGATTTAAACTTTTTTTTTCTGAAAATATACGCGTTTCATTTTTTATTTATTTGCTAAAATGCGTCCGTATTGGAAATGCATGTAAAATAAATTAATTAAAATAATAATTTTTTTAACGTTTTACTGTAAAAAAAAATTATATTCTGCAAATCTACAGATCATAATTTATTTTTGTGTTTAATTTGAAGTTAAAATATTGAATAGTTTTTTTGTAAAGCGTACGACAAATTGTAATTTGAGTGTACTAGTAGAGGATTCGCTTCGCTCATCCTAATAAAATGATTGCACATAGTTATCCCCTGCAATACACAGATTATTTACAGTGTAATTTGATTAAGTATTATGTAAGTAAAATAACAGAAGATAAACTTTAATAAAATATAATATCTAAAGTGAAATTTTGTCGATGGAGAAAATGTCGTCATACAGAAACCAGATAAATTTATTCCATGAATATAATATACATTGTTATAGCTGTGTCAGTGATGATGTCATATTCACTGACTTTAATTCCTGCATCTAAATAAAGTGAACTTCTATTAATTTAAAGGTCCGTGGTGTGCACAAATGAAAATATTTCTATAAACTTCGCCATTTCTATTTAATTATATTGAATATTTTATGAAACTAAAGAATTCTTAAATAACTGCATAAATCACGCTTTTATTTAAGAAAAGATGAGTATTTCTGAAGGTGTAAATGATATCATATTAGAGAAAAAAAAGAATAAAACCTGTGATATGGCGGTATTACTATATTTCTATCTTACATAATATCAAAACTAGTCGTTGGGGGCCACCGTAATACTTACCCATCATGGATATGTATATGAAAATAAAACATGTGAAACTATTTATACAGTGCATTGCAATTCATAAACAAAATTTAAATATTGTTAATATACATAGTAATGCTGTATTAAAGAAATGCTGATGTACCAATTTCGATGAATTATATAAAACGCCAAACTACTCAAGTAGTGCCGAACTGCGTAAAAGAAACATCCTTATAACTCCAAAAATAATAATTCTATTAACTAACAATTAACTGCGTCGGATTAAGCGTCTCATTTCCAATTAAAATATACTTCTGAATTGAAATTTGAATGAAATACAGGGTCATGAAAAATCGAAGAATGTGGAAAACAAGATTACAGATATCTCGGCAACTAATAATCCGATCGACTTTGTTCTATATGCAAAATGTGTGTTATTTTATTGCCTTTTACGTCCATTTCTTTGAACAAAAAAATTCGAAAATTTTTATATACCTTTCATCAGAACGAATTTTTCGAGAGTCCGGAAAAAATAGTTCCGGATAGTCGAGGTTGCTGATATTAAATAGGGTTCGTCCCATTCTTACATACTAACTACATACAAAATTTCAAGTCTCTATCTCAATTTGTTCGGGAGATAGAACGTTTACAGACAGACAGACAGACAGACAGACGGACGGCAAAAATTTTTTTCTAAAAATATGTTTTTCGGAATCTCCACTATCTAAAACGTGTAAATCCGTCAAAAAAAATTTTCGATTTTCAAAACGATTGCAAGACTTACCCTATATTACGTATGATGGGTAAGTAAAATAATTAAAATCATTTCATTGTATTAAGTTACTGTTTAAATTGAAAAAAAATCTGCATTTAAGCAACAAATACAAGAATTTTATTCTTTTTAATAACAGATATATCTTTTTTTTTCCGTTGCCATAGCTATAAAGTTAATTTTTACAAGTTCATGGAGGATACAAACCGATAAATAAATTAAATTTATTGCAAGTGCTGTAAATGTGTACTGGGTTGGTTAGGCAGTTTAGTAAGCCCCTGTTTCTATTATTATTAAAATGTTTCATTGATATTATAATTATTATACAGTTGTCAAGTGATCTTTAAACGGAGAAAAAATAAACTATGCAGATATTTTTGAATTCGTCTTCCGGGGTATAATATTAACTTCCTAAATAGTTTGGCATTTAAATAATATTTAAGGTTTAGAAACCGCATTAAAAAAAGATTTGTAGCTGAAGTCCAGCATAATAATTTATGAGTTGTTTTAATGTTGTTTGTTATGTGTTATGAGTTGCGCATTTGTTTATTTCGCTCAGTATTTTATTGTCTTCTAGCTGACCCGCCCGGCGTTGCCCGGATCCGTATTAACAATATTAAATGAACTTGAAATTTGTATGATTTTATCATTAACTCATTACATGCAGAAATGCATTGTCTGAAATACATAGCCACTGACTGTGTGAAAAATCGGCTTTAAAAACAACAACTAATATTAAGCTCTAAAAATACTCAAAATGAGCAATGGAAAACGCGGGAGGGAATATGTATCCAACGATTGCATGATTTTCGTGTTAAAAAGTTGATATTTACCCGTAAAAATCACTGTTAAGTCATGTAACTAATTATTATTTTCACATACAAATCCCAAGTGAAACATTTTGAATTTCAAACTAATTATATCACACATAAATCCGACTATACCATGAATGAAATCGATACACGATGGTAGCTAAAAGATTGGTATATAGTAGTATAATTTGAGAGCTATTTAACAAAAGTAAGTGTTATTTTTAATCAAATCTTGCGTAATGTTCACTCTGTGTATAAATTCCTAACCTTAAACTTTTGTACCGTAACCAGAACCTGTCTGTAACCTAACAGGGACTTAACAGTACCCTACCGTAAATTAAATATAACAGAAATGTAACATAGCCTTCACTTTATTGTAATATATCCTTATTCTAACCATAACATAAATGCAATTTAACTTTAACCTAATTTTGACGTAAATAATATAATAGCAAAGAACCATTTAAAAAAATTACTATTTCTTCGTAAAATATGCTTCAGCTGTAATCCATTTCTTTCAATTCGTTTTATTAATACAGAATTCCTTCCTCGTGCTTTTGTTTGAGACATTAAAATTTCAGCGATAAATGGTTCAATATAGCAAACCTTTTTTCGGTTTACTTCGCCTCCACCTATCTTTCCCTCCATGGTGTACAGCAGCTGCGATAAAAAAAAATATCCTCATTTAAACTGGCAGTTTGCCAGTCTATGAATTTTAAAGGTTTGCCCCAGCTTTTTTACTTATTTCTGCGAAAATTTTATGCAACCAATCAACCATAAGAAAATGAAAGGGAAAAAAAGCGAAAAAAGACGATTTTTTTTATGAGAGTGAGCTTTGGAATTTAATTAATTACTCAGTTAATAAATAGAATTTTGAAATTCTGAGGTTCAGGTGCATCAGGCGACACATTGAGCTACTCTCAAAAAAAGTTTGAGCTTCGTACGTGCTGTAGATTTTGCTAGCCATCGCAGACACACAGACACACACACAGACAGACAGAGCGTTTTGTTCTTTTATTAATATAGATATAAGATTGATATATATCATACCTAATATATATTCTTTTCCGTCGAGTTTCGACAGGTGCAGCTAGTATGTTGTTAAAACATTGTGATCATGTGTATTGATTATTCAGTTCACCATTTTTTTTTGGGGGGGGGGGGTGGAATGTACTTAAAGTTTTAATTTTTTTAACAAAAATGAGTAATCTATACTAATAAAAGAACAAAACGCTCTGTCTGTCTGTGTGTGTGTCTGTGTGTCTGCGATCGCTAGCAAAATCTACAGCACGTACGAAGCTCAAAATTTTTATGAGAGTAGCCCAATGTCTCTCCTGATGCACCTGAAGCTCAGAATTTCAAAATTCTATTTATTAACTGAGTAATTAATTAAATTCCAAAGCTCACTCTCATAAAAAATCGCCTTTTTTCGCTTTTTTTCCCTTTCATTTTCTTATGGTTGATTGGTCGCATAAAATTTTCGCAGAAATAATTAAAAAAGACCTTTAAAATTCATAGACTGGCAAACTGTCAGTTTAAATGAGGATTTTTTTTTTAATCACAGCAGCTGTACACCATGGAGAAAAAGATAGGTGGAGGCGAAGTAAACCGAAAAAAAAGGTTTGCAATATTAAACCATTTATCGCTGAAATATTAATGTCTCAAACAAAAGCACGAGGAAGGAATTTTGTATTAATAAAACGAATTGAAAGAAATGAATTACAGCTGAAGCATATTTTACGAAGAAATAGTAATTTTTTTAAATGGTTTTTTTCTATTATATTATTTTGGTTAAAGTTAAATTGCATTTATGTTATGGTTAGAATAAGGATATGTTACAAAAAAGTGAAGGCTAGGTTACATTTCTGTTATACTTAATTTACGGTAGGGTACTGTTAAGTCGCTGTTAGGTTACAGACAGGTTCTGGTTACGGTACAAAAGTTTAAGGTTAGGAATTTATACACAGAGTGAACATTACGCAAGATTTGATTAACAATAACACTTACTTTTGTTAAATAGCTCTGAAATTATAATACTATATACCAATCTTTTAGCTACCATCGTGTATCGATTTCATTCATGGTATAGTCGGAATTAAGAATAATTAATTTGAAATTCAAAATATTTCACTTGGGATTTGTATGTGAAAATAATAATTAGTTACGTGACTTCACAGTGATTTTTACGGGTAAATATCAACATTTTAACACGAAAATCATGAAATCGTTGGATACATATTCCCTCCCGCGTTTTTCATTGCTCATTTTGAGTATTTTTAGAGCTTAATATTAGTTATTGTTTTTAAAACCGATTTTTCACACAGTCAGTGGCTAGGTATTTCAGACAATGCATTTCTGCATGTAACGAGTTAATGATAAAATCATGCAAATTTCAAGTTCGTTTAATATTGTTAATACAGACCCGGGCAACGCCGGGCGGGTCAGCTAGTATATAATAAAATGTAAATATTTTCGTTGTTTTTGCAAAATTTATATTTAAGTTACTGATAATTAAAAATCTATCATAAATCTATATGTCTTTTTAGTGTTTAAAATATATATATTTGCAGTGCTCAATAACTGAAGGCATTTGAACATGCGGTCTATAATTTGTAATATCATCATCTTGCCGTTTTTCGAACTACTGAAAATAGAACAAACTATTCTATAAGTAAAAAACATTAATTCATTAATGCCCAAATTATTTTCTCCATTAAAAATGAAATCTTGAGTTTCCCACCACTTTCAATAGACGAGTAACTTTTATCTTATTTTATTGAGGAATGTCTCTCTTGAAAAACAATACTTATTTATCTTTTAATTTTCTGGTGTGAAATGTGTTTTATTGCCTTTTTTTATCGTCCCTAAAAAGGGACGTTAGGCACTAATGGGTTAAAAAAATAAAAGAAAAGAATTTCGAGTTTTAATAAAATTGAAACTATTGAAAAACATGTCTTAATATCTGATATTTTCTTTATGCAATAAAGATGATATATACTTTTTTTTTACTTTCAGCTGAAAAATTTAAAAATAAATTTATTTAAAAATAAAACTCGAAAAAATAAAATATATTTAGAAATGTTATTTTAGAATTTTTAAAATGTATATTACATGACATAAAACATCATCATAAAAATTCCTTGCTCCTAATAAAAAAGAAGATTTGCTACGATGGAAATGTGTAGATGTATGAGAAAGTGACATGTGGAACATTTTTACGTTTTCAAAACCTTTAGAAGACTTCGAACATGTAAAATTTCATTCCTAAATTTCAGACATAAAATAAAAAAGTCGTACCTACAAATTTAATATAGCTATAATTTTTTAAAATTCTGTTTTCGATTTTTTTTACTCTATGAAATGAAAACATAACATATGATTTATTGTGCTGCTATTACACATTATTACAGATTTAATTGGTGATAAAAGTTAATTTAAATTCTGCAATTGAAATTAGAATAAAATTATAATGAAATTGTATCTGATATTTCAATATCAATACTTTTAGATATTAGACAATATTTTTAGACAGATATTTCAATGGTTAATTTGAATAGTTATGGAGCAATTCTAATTATAATAATAGTCATAAAGCATGACAGTGCTGTAGAACGAACACTACCTCCTTTATTGGAAATTTTAATCATCTGAATTGCCAGTTGAGATTTTTTGGTACCAATACTTTAATGTAAAAAAATGCCATCTGATCTTTTCTTTGCAGCTATTTGAGATAGTTCTGGATATAATTTTAAGTTTCGTCGAGATTTTTAAATTTGAGATACAACTATTAAAAGGAATAGAAAAGTGAAATGGTCCAAACGGTGACACACGAAATGTTTTAATTTAAAATACATTTAATAAAATGCAAAATTAACTTTCAAATGTATTTATACTCAATGAAATATTCAATGAAATCACAAAACAATATAAAATGCATGGATGAAAGTCACTGTAGGCATCAATTAAATAATTAAATGTCATATAGGTATAGCATATTATTATAATATGAATAAAATAAAATTTATCGTTTTATTTTAAGGTAATGATAAACTTTATTTTAGTAAATGTAAAAGTCTAATGCTGACAAATTTAACTAAACAATTTTTGTAAACCGATGAACTTTCTCGCCACATTACTCCCGTTATTAATTTCTATACATTAAAGACACTGTAATGAAAAGCAAAATGGGGTACACAAATTATTCACATGTTAAAATGATACAATATTCTTTAAAAGTTGCATATCCATTAACACACACACACACACACACAGATATATATATATATATATATATATACCGGGTATCCCAAAAATGACTGATGGATTTTAAAATTCAATAACTTGCAAACGGTGACAGCTATTTAAAAACATTTTGCAAGAGGGTTATGTATAATGTCAGGAGTTTTTTTACCGTAATTTTTTATTTTACTTCGCATCTCAAACAATAGGTGGTGCTGACAGCGATTGAAGGCCAGGTCGACGCTTTACTCAGCACTGATCACCTCGCCTTCAATCGCCGTCAGTGCCACCAATTGTTTGAGATGCGAACTAAAATAAAAAATTACGGTAAAAACACTCCTGACATTATACATAACCCTCCTGCAAAATTTTTTTAAATAGCTGTCACCGTTTGCTAATTATTGAATTTTAAAATCCATCAGTCATTTTTGGAACACCCGGTATATATAAGTTATATTTCTTGAATAAAATTGAATACGAAATTACATTTTCACCCATATGTTTGTACCGGAAATATGCAAATTCGGTGATTGTCAATTTGGTGCAAAATGGAAGCATGTTAGAATTACTGGTATGTAGCATTGTTTAAAGTGAATGGTGTCTGAGAATGATTGGTATTCATTAATTATGGATCTTAAGTATAATTTAGGTGGAGGTAAAAAGCGGCCAATAATTAATAAAATCTAGGGAGGCCAAATATAAATGGATGTCGACCAAACTTTTAATATCTTTCAAAGTGTCATATCAAGAACTTGAAGCAGAATTTGAAGCACTGCATCATTTGATCGACAGCTTGGTCAAGGACAACAGAGCAGAAATGAGCAAAAAGACTTTCTATCGGAAGATATGTTCTCATTGTTGGATCACAGAATCCACGAAATAACTACATTCATTTTGTTTTAGACCTTCAGGCGACCACAGGTACTCGAATTAGTTAATTTACTGCTGAACAAAGGCTTACCCAATGTGGACAATATTCGTGAAAATCAATAAATCTTATCCTATGTACTGTCAGCTTAAAAGGTATCATTTAACTGGCGCCGTCCTCGTGTTCAATGGAGTTAAACAAACAAGAACCAAGTATTGTTTACTGACGAGTCGAGACATAGTCTGAACACTGATTCTACATGTTTTTTTTAAATCTAGATAGTTAAAGAATCATCCAACTTACCTTTTCTTATTCGTTAAATATCCGGTTTCTTCGACCATGATTTAATACTTTCATGAGGTATCATGACAAATGGCTCCAACCAGCTACATATCTTATAAGGAGGTTGTGTAACCAGTCAGGGATATGTGGAGAAAGTATTCGAATTATAAGTTATAATCTTTTAAATAGCCGTTAGCCAAGAGTTTTTGCAAATTGATGACAATTCACGGCCACACAAAGCACATGTGGTATCAAAATATTTGCCAACCGAAGATGTTGATCCAAATGATTAACCTTCCGTCTACCAGACGGGTCCATTGGACCCGACAGCAATATTTCTGGTGTCAATGGTAAAATGAGAAATTGTCGATTGACACCGGAATTTATAAAGGACTTGTCTAGATATTACGAATTCCTTAATTTAAGCTTTCATTGTAAAAGCAAAATTATATTAAAATATCACTGGTGCCGTTTGCAAGTTTGGAATTAAAATTAGGTGTTGCCGTAGATAAATGGGTGTTTTGTCTGGTAGACGGAAGGTTAAACAGCTAACTCACAAGACTGGAATTGTATTCAGTGTGTTAAGAGTCTTAAGGGTGCTGTCTTTTAATGCACCAAATTACTTCTTGGGAGCTAAAAGAGCCGAAAAGTGCACTTTTAAAAGAGTGGAGAGCAATTTCACAGGAATTGTCAACCATATGCAAAAACTCTCGGCTAATAGTTTTTCTAAACAGTATAACTTACTGTTCCAAAACTTTTTTCACACATTTCTGACTGTTTACACAACCTCTTTATAAGATATGCAGTTCGGCGAAGCCATTTGTCATGCTTCTTTCTCATACTATTAAATCGCGATTGCGGATAGGGATATTTCACGGTTAAGGGAATACGAGTTGCATAATCGTTTTTTTTTCTCCAGGTAAAAACACAGCTGTGAGTAGAATGAGTGCTTACACTGTGTCTGCACTCATCAGTAAACAATACTGTGTGTTTAGCTATATTAAACATGACGACGGAACCAGTTTAACCGACACCTTTGGAAGCTGAAGTGAATAGGGTACAAGCTATTGTTTTTACACATACGTTTCGCAGCTGTTAAGCCTTCGTGCATTAGTAGAACGGCTAATTCAAGTATCTGAGAAGACCTGAAGGTCTGAAATCAAATCTAGTTGCTTCGCGGTTTCTTCGAGAGGACGCTTAGAGAGTACCTTCAGACAGATACTTTTGGGCGCAGTTCTGATCTTTGTCAGTCTTGATCAAATTCTCATCAACGTATTCAGTACTTAATATTTGGCTCAAAGTCTTATTTTTCAAAAGACTATATTTCACGGAAAAGGGACGACAAGTTCTATAATCCTTTTTCTCTCCAGATAAAAACACATCTATGAGTAGAATCAGTACTTTGAATATATCTGGAAATGCACTGGGTAAAATATATTAAATCAAGCTGTGAGTTATGCAAATTTGTCTGAGACGATCATATATCATATAATTTAGAAAATATTTTCAAAAGAGATGACTTACTTTTTCCATTTTAGACTTCCATAAATTAGTTTTTAATTTCAATATTTTTGGAATAATCAAATGTGAAGCATTGTAGCTTATGTTAACTAACGCATTTGTAAAAATTTCCATTAATTTTTTTTTAATTAAATATCAACTGCGTTTTATTTCTGCCATGATTCATTTAATTTGAAGACTAGTTTAATTAAATTGTTTGATCTTTATATTCTTTAAATCTATAATGTTCTCTTGAAATATGTTATCTGCAGAATGTGCAAACTCATCGCGGTACATATGGCGGATAATTATTGTTTGTGTGGTTGATGCAGCACATTGCATTCGACATTGACCAATAAGCCAGTCAACTATTAACGGTTTAAATACTGGCGAGTGCTTATAAAACTAGTAACCTAGTGCCATATTTATGTTTTTGAAGCATTGGATCGTAAATTAACAAGACCCTTAAAAGTTCGTAAAAACATATTAAAGAAAAAAACTGGAAATGACAACAAATCTTATTTGTTATCAGAACATTAATTATTTTCTTAAGAGATCAATATGTATGCCTAAATTTCTTGGTCTCAAACTTTGCATGAAATATGGGTGAAATGACGGTTTATTAGAAAACCGATAATTAGGTTCAATATTATAATTATACTTCAATATCATAATTATTATTATTATTATACTTCTGCTTTTGTAATCGCTCATTTCATTTGTTTTATTACTATTTATTACTTTAGTTTTCAGTACAGATACCATTGTATATTTCAGATTGTAAAACAAATTGTGCCAAAACTAATTCATTAAATCAGATTTTGAAAGCAATGTTTATTTAAAAGTAGGATTTACATTCTTCTCAACAAAGTAAATATTCAAATAATGGAACAGTAAAACTTTCATTCTGTCGAAATAAAAGCGCCGTTTAATATTACTTTTCATAATAATATTACAAACAGAAACGCACTTTGTGCTTTAAAGTTTGGAAGAATTTGTAATAACTCTAAAATTTATTATAAAAAATGTATTTTACTGATATAATATTTTGGTAAGAAGTCAGATCTATATAATATATCCAATGATTATTAGCATGAATGCTTCATGATTCTAAATGTAAGTATATATAAATGAGTAATGCACTTCTATAAACAATAGTAAAAAGAATTTTGAAAAACTCAATTAAATATAAACGATAACCGGATATAAACATAACGTAAGTTACGAAATAAAAAATATATTTTACATATCTTTGGCCTAATTAAGCAAAGTATCTTAAAAAGTAATATTTAAAACTAGGATTTCTCTCAGAGGGATTAATCTGACCGATATTGCTGAGAACACATATTTAATAATAATTTGCAAAAAGTATAAAAAAAAGAAAGAACGAAAAAATAACACATTAAAAATGTAATTTTAGAAATTACAACGACTATTTGGAAAATCATATTTCCATAGGCTATAACTTTAGGCTTATAAATGATTTCTATATTTAAAAAATCAATTATAACATTTTTAAAATTATCAAAACGTAGTTTACGTAATAAAAGAGTTATATTAATATGCCTGGACATTTAGATACACGTTAATATTCCTGAGCCAATCATAAACAAATATTAAATGAAATTTCAGTTTAACATTTTTCGGTATTGTAAATTTTTAAGTTTCTAATCATTACACACCGTCGTATAAAGAAAAAAAATTACCTTTAAATGCAACTTGTTTGAAACCTGTACCACAATTTGTTATTGAGTTATTAATTTTTTGTTAGTTTTTAATATATTTTTTGGTCATCGTGGCAAAAACATTCAGATATACTTCAGATTTCCCATTTCTCTACCAAATATTTTCCAAGTAGAATGTCTATATTCCAAAAAGTTAATAAAAAATGATATGTTATTTTGGAACTTTTAGGTTATCCCGTCGACCAAAAAATTATCGCCAAATTATAAGATTAAATGTCAATAATGGATTATCGTGAATGTCACATTCAATGACATTAAATGCGATTCACGTGGTTAAAATGTCATTAAGTGAATTTTTATTTTGACTTTTTATTAATATTTTTATTAATATTCTTATAATTATTTGTTTTTTTCTTTCTTTAAAATAAAAATTATGTCAACATGTATAATTTGGCAATTAGTTTAGCGATTTGTATAATTTGGCGAAATTGGTCGACGGGATAACCTAGAAGTACCGTTATTTTTAATTGATTATATAGTGTCACAAATTTAAATGTCAAAAATGAGAAAAGTAAATGGTAGAAATGCAAAATATTTTGTAAAAATTCCTATACACGGTTAAAAAATGGGAAAGCAAACTATGCAAATCAGCCATGCATGGGTATAAAATTGATAGTAACTTATGCATTAAAAGTAATGCAAATGTTAAACTACTAAAATATCTTGAATCGGAATTTGAACTCTTTGAAATGACGTAAAAAATATAAACAGCACAAAAAATTGCATAAATCATGATGGTTGAGTAGAATCAGAGAATTTGTTTACATGGTGTGTAGATAGTTAATACAGAATAGTTGATAATATAATATCTACATCTGTTTTCTATGGATACGATGAGGTTCTCGATGGGAATTTAGGGAATTCTCTATTTAAAAAATGACATATAAAAATCCCGAAGACGCCAACAAAGAAGTGCATTACGTCGTTCGAGTGTATCCCAGATATACTCAATCGGATTTAAATGGATTGTGCTGCTTGCCACTACATATACACTGTTTTCCTTTCTTTTCAAATTTATTCTCATAAAGTTAAGCAGTATTTCACTGTAGCATACATTAAATAAAAGGAATATGCATTGCTTATAGTATAAGGTACGAACGCGATCTGAATATC
Organism: Maratus speculifer; assembly: GCA_964019185.1. NCBI lineage: Eukaryota > Metazoa > Arthropoda > Arachnida > Araneae > Salticidae > Maratus > Maratus speculifer. The sequence goes on along the minus strand of OZ025292.1, from coordinate 161,376,585 downwards.
TCGTCTCCATAAGCTTTGAGCTGTAAAAATCTCACCACAAATGACTTATAAATCTGCGCATACTTTTACGCTAAACATGCTCGCTCAAATACGCCAACATAAACTCGAGTTTTACCCCAAAAAGTAATTATTTAAAAAGCTTGCTAGTGATAATTGAGAAAATTATAAAATCCCCAGATTAGTAAAGTTGAAAAATTAACGTCCCTTCCCCCGTACCTTTTTGTTATTTAATTCTTTTGTGGTGACCTGCAAATGAATAATAAATATTCTTTGCGCGGCATGCTCAACGAAATATATATTCTAGTGCTCCTCATAAATGCATATCAATTTCATTAGGTTTCGATGGGCGCGTAACATCATTAAAATGTTCTTGGAATTATTTCATCCCATCGGCCATAATGTAACAGAATATTTTTAACTGTCTCTGTATTCGAACTATTTATCCAATTTTACTAAAATTTAAAATAACTCAACAAAATTCAGAAACAAATATATATTTAAATTTTAAAACGATTCGGTTCGATAGTTTTCGGGCTGATCTATGTGGTCAGACATACAGAGGGTTCAGACGACGACTATAGCTATGCATTTATATAATTACGAATGCACCTAAAAAACAGTTAAATTTCAAAGCACATGCCGAAATTGAAAACACATGGCCAGCAATTATTGCTCAAAGACAGTATTGTAACTGATTTCTTTTGAGTGTCCCTGTAAACGGATTAAAAATTATATGAATGTCTTGTTCAAACTTAATCGTAATAAAATTCATCGATTTATATAAGATTCAATACTTTACAATAGTGTAGTTTCATAAAAATACTCTGTTATCGATTTTTCTTATAGACCATAATGTAATGGAAAACTTTTGGGTGTCCCTGTAAATAAACTATTAATCTCACATACTCCATATATAATACCAAACATGCCTAGGAGATCCTAAATAAGGTTTATCAATTGCATAAAAAATCCGAGTATATTTACGGATGTTAGAGTGTGGAAAAACGGACAGACAAACCGAATGCATAAACACTTTTCAACTTTGTTGGAAAATAAAAAAAAGGAACCGATCCATTTAATACAAAAAAATAAAATAAAATGAATAATAATAATAATAAAAAAAAATCACCAAAAATGCCAGAACAGGATTTGGAACTCTTCCGCATATTTGGCATAGAACTATCGTTATTTTGCATGACATGGTAACCCGGCAATTGTTTTTTTTCTATATTAAATTAATCTGTATTTAATCGTGTTTTTATTTATTGTCACTTCCTTTTTAATATAATATAAAATAATTAAAAAATGATTTTCGCCAAATTTGTGCCAAACTAAATGCGGTACTACTTAGTTATCCCGTCGACCAATTTCGCCAAATGATACAAATCGCCAAACTAATAGCCAACTTATACATGCTGACTAAATTTTTAGTTTAAACAACAGAAGAACAATTAAATTAGTAAAACATTCATAAAAAGTGTAAATAAAAATCCCTTTATGATGTTTTAAACACGTGTATCTAGTTTAATTTCATTGCATGGGACATTCAAGGTCATCTATTGTTGGAATTTAATCTTATAATTTGGCGATATTTTTTTTTCGACGGCATAACCAAGTAGTACCCCAAATACATATATGATACAGTAGACAAAAAAGGTATTGGAACAGTGTGAATTTTGTAGATTTTTAAGTAATAAAACTATTTAATTGCTATAAAAGATATATATTAATCAAAGTTTTTACAAAAATATCGCATTTTTGTAACAAACACAGATTAAAAATTAACAAAACTTAAAAAAAAGTAAAAATAATAAAATTTGCATTGCAAAATAAGTATTAGAACATCAGATTGCAATGTTGAAACATAGAAAAAATAAGTTAGTTGAAGACTGAAATATGAAGTTAATACTTGTTATGCAGTCCTTTTGCTGCAATTATTGCTTCTAATTGTCTCGGCATAGATTCTACTAAATCATTGATGAATTTTGAGGACATGGTGTTCCATGCGTTTTGCAATGCTTGTTTCAAGCTCGATTTGCTTGTTATTGAGATTTTTTTTATTTTCTGATCAAGTAGATGCCACAGATGCTCAATAGGAGTGAGTCTGGTGATTGTGGTGGAGTTTCTAATCTTCGGGGAACATTATAAAGCCATTCTTTGGTTTTATTGGCAGTGTGTTTGGGATCTTGATCTTGTTGAAAGAGAAATGTCTTCTCCAACCCTAATTTTCTTGCTCTGTCCTTCAAATCATGCCGTAACATATCAATGTATGATAAAGCTGTAATTTCCCCATCAATAAACTGGATATTTCCAACTTCACTTTAAGCCATGCACCCCCAGATCTTGACATTCCCCCTTTCATGCTTTACCATCTTCAGTAAATTTTGAGATTCTAAAGCAGCACCTTCTTTTCTCCAAACAGTGAGTACGTGTTTTGTTTTGAAAATTTTGAACTTGCTTTCGTCAGAGAAAATTACACTTTTCCTGAAATCTAATGTTTTGCTTTTATATTTTTTGGCAAATTTTAGACTTTTTTTCTGTTGTTTTCTGGAATAAACGGTTTCTTTCTTGGCCTTCTTTCTTTTATACCAGCCCTATGCAAAACATTTCTCACAGTATGTGAAGATACAATCTTTCCTGATATTGATTCAATATTCGCGGCCAACATCCTTGCACTTCCAGTTGGATTTTTTTTAGCATCTTTAATCACTTGTCGCCTTTCTCTCACAGTCAGCTTGCTTGGCCCCTCTGATCTTTCTTTGTTATCCACAATACCAGTCTCTTTTTTTTCTTTTTAAGAATATTATGAATTGCACACGATGACACATTTAACATACTTGGAATTTCCCGCAACGTTTTTCCTCTATGATGCAGAAAATCAATTTGCTCTCTTTTTGCAAGTGGAATCTCTTTTGTTTTGGGTGCCACGACGAAAAACTTGCACGTAAATTATTTTGAATTGATTATCAACAAATGAACTAAGTATCCTTTGCATGACCTTGACACTTGGAAATAACTTTGAAAATTTAACAAGGTTGAATTACAATTTGCATGTTGGTTTTTAATTTGTTCTAATACTTTTTTTGCGGTGCGAATTTCGTCTTTTTTAATTTATAAAAATAACATATTCTGTTTAAATATTTTTTGATTGCTTAATGAATACTGTGTAAAAAATATTATTATATATAAATTAATTTCACAATTTATTTCATTTTATTACCTAGAAAACTACAATTTTCACATTGTTCTAATACTTTTTTTGTCAACTGTATTTCAGTGCCATTTTCATGGTACTTTTCCTTTAATATCTTCACTTCCGCATTTGTATAAATCTTGGTCCAATTTGGGCTTCAGAAAGTCAGATTTCATATCTGATGAACGTTTATACTTATTTTTACTCATAAGTATGGCGTAGATGTCATATACGTATCAAGATGGCGCGATTTTTTCTGTCACCAAATTGGTGAAAACTTTGATTTTGAATATTGCTGTAAGTGTTAATATTTTCAATTTATTGTTTTATGTATATTTTTTATTATGTTTATTATTTATAACTTTTATTTATTGCTTCAACTATTGTTTCTTTTTTTTTTCGTACTACTTGATTATACTGACGACCAAAAAAGTATCGCCAAACTATAAGATTAAATGCCAGTTATGGATGATCGGGAATGTCTAATTCAATCGCATTAAACACGATACATTGCTTAAACCTTTCAGGGGCAAGGCATTTCAGCTTCAAAAATGATGAAATAATTAATTCCCACCGATATTTACGAACAAATTCAATTGAAAATAACCGTTTCGTCTTTTTCAAATAAATACCGTTAAATAATTAAATACCAACTAAACCGTTTGGCACGTATAATATGAGATCAAAATTGTACTAAAAATTACTGATACCAGTTGGCAATTTAAGTATTAAAATTAACCGTTTGCAGACTGCAAATGGCGCCTCTTAAGAGGTTAAAACGCTTTTAATCCAAATTAACTCGTATTTTATTTAAACACGAAATAATTGTTTCCAATTTGAATGCGCAAAATATAAAAGATGCTAATGCCGATTATAAAACGCAATTTTAGAAAGTATCGCATCTAAGAATTATGGCCTCTTTATTTTCAATTAACGGGAAAAAAAAAGATTTCTTTTTTCAGTTTGTTTTTTAAGTTTTAATATGTTTTCTTTGCATATTTTCTTTGCTCCATGTGCTTCAATTTGGAAATCTAATTAAAACATCCAGCTCGTGAAAATGACGCACATTAAATTTTCGTGACGTATGAAGCCAAATTGTGTGTTTTTATCAGTTTTTTAAATATAATTTTAAAACTATTTTGAAGTTATTTTTCGTAGTAAGTGCATTCAGTAGGTTACCTTCATAGGTGGGTCATTCCAAAAATTAAGGTCCCTTCTGAGAATTTTTTTTTCGAAAATTTTTTCATTTAAAATGAAATAAATATATCTTTGAGAGGGTTATATACATATTCAAGAGTAGAAATTGAATATCAGCAGCACACTTTTTTAAAAAATATTTATCGCTATACTTAGAAACACAGGCACATTGGATGAAAGATGTCCCCTATATTACCATATTTTAAATAATTTCCTCATTTTTTCTTATTAAAATAGAGAATAGCTTTTACAATAGTAACTCTTTCATACAAATGTTCTTTTTCAGTGTCATATAGTTTTTTGTTTATGTATGTATTTTTTCATGATATAGGCATATTATGTCCCCCGTGTTACTCTTTTTTGTATTCTCCCTGTATAAAACTTTATTTAACTTGGTAAAAATTACTCTAATATAATAAAATTATAGTAAAACTTATTTATATATATTAGCCAGTGCATATTATAAAAGTGATTCATAAGAAAGTTTTTTTTCCTTTTGTTCTGATAAAAGAAATGTCAGTAACACAGGGGACAATAAAGTAACAAAGGGGACATCCTAATTGAACATAAAAAAATTAACAATTTTTAAAGTGTACTTATGTTTTAATTAAAAATGTATTTCTGATATAGACCAACAAATGCATTAACCCGGTGGAAGGCGCGCGGGGTACCTGAGTCACCCCAGTCTCATAAAAACTTCTATTCTGGAATTCGTATTAGTCCGTCATTATTCATCCCTTCAGTAGCTAACTTTTAAAATGTTTTCTTTCAATAGCACCTGCCATCAGCAGGTGTTTTTCTTTTGTTAGGGAGAAGCAATCATTTCCTGGAAAGCCACCTGCCACTGGGGTAACCTAGCAACCCCGCGCGACCGCATTTTACAGCAATTCCCTCTCATTAGTTTTCTGCTCGCATAGATAGTGGACGCTTGATTTTTTGTTCTTTTCGAAAATGGCAGCTAAACGGAAATTGACGGAATATGAGAAAGAAATGGAGAGATTGAGAGGGCTGCTGGATACTGTTGAAACTTCAGATGAAGAAATAGACTCTGCTAGTGAAGATGAAATTGATTATGAAATTTATAGTAGTCACGACAGTGACAGTGAATTTGAAGCTGCCAATATAAGCGGTGAATCCGATCAAGAAAATGACATTTACGTAGGAAAAGATAAAACAGTCTGGAAAAAGATAAACCGAATGCAAAAGTGAGAACTAGCTCGTGCAACATCATTATTCATCTACCTGGACTAAAATCAGTTGCATCAGGTATTACGGAACCTGTTGAAAGTTGGATCTTTTTTGATTCCAACGTTATAAAAAATATCGTGGATTGCACTAATATTTTTATTGATAAAATATCTGCAAATTTCCAACGAAGTCGTGATGCTAGAAATACGGATGAAGTGGAGATGAGAGCGCTATTTGGTCTCTTATATTTATGCGGGCTACACAAATCATCCCATACTAATGCAAAGGATTTGTGGAGCGGCGATGGAACTGGAATTGAATTGCTTCGAAAAACAATGTCTTACAAGCGGTTCACATTTCTTCTCAGATGCTTGAGATTTGATAATATAAAAGACCGTGAAGATCGACGTCAATTAGATAAACTGGCAGCAGTGAGAGATTTTTTCAGTGCATTCAATAAAAAGTGTCAAGAGATATATTCAGTTAGTGAATATGTCACTACACTGTAAAAAAAATCTACGTAAAATTACGGACAAAAGCCGGCAGCAGAGATTCCGGACAGTATCCGTAAAAAAAATATTTTGACCGTAAATCAAAAAATCACCCGTAATTTTACATTTTAGCAAATGCATAACTAGCCCGTAAAAAAGTAGTATTGTCCGTAAAAATACAATGCCAAGTTGCCCGTGAAAAAAAGGGCATTACCCGCAAAACTATAATGCCAGGATGCCCGTCAAAAAAGGGGCATTGGCCGTAAAACTATAATGGCAAGATGCCCGTAAAAAAAGGTGCATTGACCGTAAAAATACAATACCAAGATATCTCTGAGAAAAAGGACATTGCCCGTAAAATAATACAAATTCTGGGCATGAAAAAAAGGGGCGATTGCCCATAAAATAACAAAACACATACATTAGGATACCTCATTAAAGAAAAGGGATTGTCTATAAAATTACGAAAAGGATTATTCAGTGAAATTAATATAAATTTCCATACAGTTATCCAGCATTACCCTATTCTCTTTTCACAAATCATAAAATTATGTGGTTTTTAAAATAAAATCTTTAATGGGGATCGCCATATATACCAATTGAAAATCCATAATAGATTTAAAAGAGGAATATAGATAATTCACAACACTAATAAACAACAAAAATTAATTTTCACAGGAGTACTTATGTTTTCGCAATATTTGAATAAAACATTCATAACTTATGCATACTATAAAACTTGTATATTCAAAACCTAATTTTTCAATGTTTTCAGGCACTCTTAGCAGGCAGTTTGTAGTTTTTTTTTTTTTTAATAAAAGTTTAATTTTATTAAAGGAGAGCATTCTCACTCATTTCCTATAGTAAATTGTATTTTTATTCAATTACAAGGTTCTCACTTTTGGTGTTGTTGCATTAATAACTTATGTTAAAATAAAATTTTTAGCTTTCCAAAATTTACCATCACACACTTTAATAGTGAGAGTGGTGGAGCATTTAAAAACTGGTAGGACAACAAACCCTCGTGTGTTTAGATAAAAGTCTGATATGTAAAATGAAAATAGAAAATTAGTTACTTTAATATTAAATTACAGGGGTTGAAGCAGGCAAAATTTGGGGTCCACAAAAATCTATTTAATAAAATAGGATTCTTCACAAAATAATTTTAATAAAACAGATCCTTTCACAAAATTCTTTTATGCTATTTTCATAAATACTGTTTTAAAATCTAATTTGTACACAAAAACATGTCATAATTTTCAAAAACTTAGCAAAGGAATTTTTAAAAATATATATATTTAGTTTTTAAATTCCTTGTTCAAATAACAGTCAACTTCCATTACAAAATGTTATTTTCACAAAAATAACTTTTCTTTTTCACAAAATGAGCCCTAAAAATAAAAACCTGCATCGACTCCTGAATTGATCAGAAAAATTATGATCAGTAATATCAGTTTATTAGCTGTACTGCTATTGCTCCCTCTCCTCCCTTCCAAGCCCCTTAATAATAGAGAGCAGCTTTTTTATGACACACAAATGCTAATTTATTATTTCGATTTTTTTGTATCACATATTTACTAAATACTACATGAAACAAAAGTAGTCCATTTTTGATTTAACAATGATTCATAATCCCACACACATCGGTGCAAGAAATCCATCTAAGTCGAGACTGAAATTTCTTCTGAGCATTAGAAATAACTAAATGCAAAAGGGTTAGAAGATTTCTAAGTCTTGTATTATACCTAAAAATTGGTCTCTTACAATAAAAGAAAGTGATTAAATGTTCTTGATTGTAGAACCACTATTATTTAAGTATATAAGGTAGAATTTTGAGTCAGTCAAAAATATCTTCAACATTGAAATCAGTCGTGAGATTGAAGGTCTTGCACCCATGTCCCACGGTTCTTGATCTTGTGTATACAGATAATACATGCTATATTGTTTACGAGATTTTAGTGAAAATTGATTAAACTTGGGAATGTTTGAAGATGAAATTATTACAATGGTTCTGTTTTACAAATTATCATTCAATAAATAAAAAGAAAACATGAATTTAAACAAATTTATTTAATATACTTCAACACAGTATTCTTAGAAGTAACAAATTTAAATAACAAATTAAGAAACAACAAATAAAAAATTAATTTTTTCAGACAGATTTGTAGTAACACAATTTATTGCCAAGGTTCTGCACTTTCACATTGATTTTGTATGTTGTAGATAGTTTTTTTTTTATTGTGTGCCTTTTTCCAGATTAATAGCCAAGCATGTCCTATTTAAAAAAAAAAAAAAAAAAAAGGTAAGAATAAATATTACATAAAAGTATACAGAATAAACAGAAATTGAGTATATTAGTAACAATCTCAATTATTCCAGATGAACAGCAAATACAGCAGTTATGTTTAATAGATAATTGTTATGAGCATCCTATTAAAACAAGTAACAAAAAAGTAAGGAATTAGAATTCATTCCAGTTTAACCCAAAATTAATTTCAATTATTGTAAAATAATTCATTTTTTGTAATGTTACAGTTAGTAATTTATTTTACTGAACCTTTTGTACATGAATAAAACTTGCACTTGACCTTTTATTTCTATGAAAATATTTTTAAATGAGTAAATTAAATTTGAAGCAATTTTAAAATGACAAAATTCTTTAAGCTCTGATATAAAACTTTGGGCCCCAAAATAAAAAGGCCTGAACATCTCTGATAGACATTAATGTTCTTTATATCAAAATAAAATGCCTTTATAGCACCTTGAACCGTTTATATATAACACTTATAGCCATTTGAACCAATTATAGTTGGTTTTAATCGCTTTTGAATTGTTTTATGTCTGTTTTGCAGCCAATGTGTATATTGCATTTCTTAGATCTCTTCTTCATTGATAACTGTAATTGAGAGTGCATGTTTTTTCATATGTTTTTATGTTCTTCTATCTTTACAAGAAAATATTGAATTCAAAGAAAATGTGGTATTCTGACTTTCGGTGGATTTGGACATATTGGAAGGCAAGGAATGAGATTTAAAAGTTTTTAGAAAATGTCTATCAGTCAACTCTGTAAGTTTTTAATTAAAAAAAAAAAAAAAAAAAAAAAAAAAAAAAAAAAATGTGGCTGCTTTGTTTCAAGAACTAATGCATGGCATTTCACAAAACTTTACATTCAGTTAGAGCATTGATATAAACTGAAGCTGGTTAGTTTTGGGGGTATATCTCTTAACAGGTGGCGCTGATATGATGCATTATTCACAATTTCCATAACATCTCTAACTCAAGAACTAATGCACAGGTTATTATAAAACTTCAAATTCTGTTAGTTCCTGATTTAAAAAGTGCTTCAATTCATTTATAGGGAACAATTTTTTACTACCATTTGAAAAATATATAGACATCAACTTCTTTTGTATCATGCAATAAATCAACAGTTATATTGAGAATTTTGGAGAATAATAAAATATTTTTTTCTTTCAAATAGAGCATTTTCCAATGTTCCCTTACTAATTTTCTGCTTAATGCCATAAATAAATATTTTTGTTTATCGAAAAACTTTTTTTTTCGCAAGTGATGGAAATATTTTACATATACACACATATTGCCATAATTAACACTACAACAGTACAAAGAATAGATTTATATAATACATTCCATCTTGCAGACTTTTTAATAATATTGTTGCAGACACTTGAAGATAGTTCTGTCCCTGCACTCTCAACTAAATTTGTATGTTTTACAAGATCTCTTAACTAGATTCACACTCTTTTCAAGATTGACTAAATTGGCACTTTTTCTGAGATATCTTGAATAAATTGGTGCTCTTTCCGAGATATCTCGACTAAATTTGCTCTTTTTCTCAAGATATCGACTAAATTCGCATTTTTTTCCCCAGGATCAGGACTAAATTCACACTTTTTTTCTCCAGGATCTGGACTCAATTTGCACGTTTTCCTGAAATCTCGACGAAATTTGCACTTTTTCTCGAGATCTCAACTAATTTTGCATGTTTTCTGGAGATCTCAACTAATTCGCATGTTTTCCCAAGATCACGACTAAAGTTGCATTTTTTATTGAGATCTCGACTAAATAATGCATTTTTTCTTCATCTCAACTAAATAATGCATTTTCTCGAGACCGCGGCTAAATTTGCACTCCCTCCCAGGATCTTAACTAAATTTGCACCCCGCCTCAAGAAATCTTGACTAAATTCTCACTTTTTCCGAAGATGTCAACTAAAGTCACACTTTTTCTGATTATTTAATGATATTCATATCACCCCCTCCCTCTCCGCAGAATCATAATTCCCATTTTTCTATCATGATTCTATGTTGAAATCTGCATTTTGTAAGTATGATGAAATTAGCATTTTTTACCAAGATTCTTTGATGAAACTTCATTTTTTTAATGCGATTGTTCTATTTAAGAGATTTGCAATTTCTTTCTGTGATATTTTGGCAGAATGTGCATTTTTACCATGACCCTTTGACAAAATTTATTTCTTCTGCAACTAACTGACTTTTTTATACGTACTCATTAGTTAAAATTCACGATAGTTTATCGTGACTGACTGCCAAAATTCTCAATAGTTTTGCACAACTGATTGGCTCACTTTGCAGAAAAAAATATGTAGAAGAATTTACAGGGGGAAATACAGTACAGAATTTTAATATGTAGGTCTTTCCTTTTCTGTATGTAAATCACACAATTCTGCACACGATTTCAAACCCTACCCCTCAAAGACAACCCATCTCCCAAGAAACTTTTAAAATGGCACCATAAGCAGCCAATTTATTTATTTTATGTGCTTGGTGGCTCTTTTAAACCCTTTTAATGGACACAATGGTTTTTTTTAACCTTTCCATGGCAGCCTGTGGAAATTCAATTGATCTTTGAAAATTATAGCAAATATTTTTGTATACAAAGAACAAGCATACCCTCCCCCCATTTTTTAATAGCCCTTTTTGAAAAAATGTACTTTTGCTTTAAATTAGTGGTTCCTCTTCGAAAAATTCCACCTGGTGCCCCCCCCTTTTTTTTTCTTTCTAGAATTTAGAGTATTTCAGGTATGACAAAAAATCATCTTTGCTAGTAAAATGGTATTATCGTAGTGAGCATTAAAAATCATTCAAAATACAATTTAACTGCAATAGTTAGCAGATCTGTAGTGGTATTTGAAATTGATTTTAATTTTTGAGAAATTAAAAACAATACATGTCTTTCTAAAAAATATTATACGGTAGAGTATCTAATTTGCCGGCATGTAATTCACAGTCAATTTTTTAAAGTTAACAAAAACGTATTTAGATTAATAATATTGTACACTGTGTCACCCTCTTAGTGGTGAGTATTGATTTTTTTTTTTTTTTTTTTTTTTTTTTTTTTTTTTTTTTTTGGGGGGGGGGGGGGGGGGGAGGCTGGAAATAAAACTTTACACGAACAAATTGACGCTGTGATGATTTGACGCTGCGATGAATTGGCACTACAATGATTTCAATGCAACACCTAATATTTCGAATTATAACTAACTGAATGAAAATGCCTTAAAATTAATAATTATTTGTAACAATATTAAAATTTTATATCATCATTAGAAACATTTTTCTGAATAATTTTTTATTTTAACATATTAGGAAGTAGGTAAAAATTTGTTTGCAACATTACAGATCTACATACGAGAAAAAAAACATTGAATATATGAACATTATGAATTGAATATAAATGAAAAAAAAGCATGTTTTCATTATTGTCACATTCACAAAAATATACACTTTTTGAAAATGCATTAAAAGATAGAAAACTTCACTAAATCAACCAGCTAAGTTGGTTTTATATATGGCAATTTATTTTGTTGCCTAATTAAGTGTTATATGACCAAATTAGTCAAAATTTAGTTCTACGGTAGTAATACTGCTATTAGTACTTTTTTTTTGGCCATTATATATACGGCAGCCCACTGACCACTTTAGGGACTGAATTAAACGAGGAAAAAAAAATCAGCCTAATGTGTGTATTGTCTTTGAATACATGAAGGAGAGACTGGAGCATATATGTGAATAATTCACATAAACATAGCTTTTTTTATTACTGGTTAATTTCTGAAAACAAAAAATACTGAATACAGTAAATAGAACCCCTTTTTTAAACAAGGTAATTTTTTATAAAATCATCTTTATAGTTAGCTCTTCTTTTTTTTTAATAACTTTATAAATTCAATGAATTGCTCACAAGTGCCCCAACAGCAGGGTAGTTGCGAACACAAGAAAAAATATTTGATATGCTTTACATTCTGTTTTTTATTTGTTTTCATTAGGGATGCACCGAATATTCGGTATTCGGCCTATTCAGCCATGTTACCGAATATTCAGTTAGGCCGAATACTAAATTATTCGGCTGAGCCGAATATTCGGTATGGCCGAATATCAAAGTATTAGGTCGAATCCAATACTTAATAAAACCTTTAAAAACTTTTCACTATTTCTACTTTTAACTGTCAATTTTTTAATTTATTTTTAAAATAATTCGAAACAAAATCATTTTTAAATAAAATAAAATGTTTTTACATTATTTATTTGCTGTTTGTAAAGTACAACTTAAGAAAATTAACCATGAGAAGGATTAAAATGGTGATTTATTAGGATTCTCCTTAGGTATAAATTACGTACTCATACAAGTTTCTAAATTTTGTTTAGTAAATAATCTGTTTCTTGCTTTTCTTCAAATAAAAGTCCTTTAAAAGAAAAAAAAAAACTTTTGAGATTAGTAATAGCTATCAAGGCAGACAAATTTTGTTCATGAAACCATAATCATAATCAACTTATTGAGTCATAAGTACATTGTATTTCATCTCACTCTAGGTCCAAACTTGTGTGTTCATTTATTACATTAACAATAAATAACATATTTTCAACTCACATGCTTTGATTTCTGTAAAATATGATATGATGGGAAGGGTGGAAAATACCACCATTCATAAGAAAAGAACTATGAGCCAAACATACCTTTATTCAGAATTAAGTTGAAAGTATTTGTACTTTATATTGAAAAAAATCTGCCTTGAATTATTTTAAAAGGACAATTATCAGAGTGTAAAATTTTTCTTCGGCCATTTTTTCATTATTTGATTTTAAAATGTTTGTTTTGATTCGTAGAAAATTTTATAAATTAAAGTTTCATAACTGCGCTTCTTAAATAACTCAAGCCAGATTTTTTTCAATACTAAATGCTCTTATAAAAAGCTCTTGTTTATCAAAATGTAAGTTTCTTTTATTAAATATTATGTAAAACTGTTTTAAAAAGTAACATTTTAATATTTTGAAATTAAAAAATTATTTGGAAAGCCGAATATTCGGTATTCGGTTCACCGTCGGCCGAACATTCGGCATTCGGCCAAAATCACTATTCGGTGCATCCCTAGTTTTCATGATCATTAGTTACACTAAGTGTTAAATTTACTATAAACAAAAAAAGTGCCCTTTTCAGAACAGTAGCACCCTGCCCTTTTTTAAACCTGGGGGAAACTCTGTATATGACATATTTAAAAATATAAAAACTAAACCTTATTTTTACTTAAGGGCTATCCATAAAAGATGTTCAATTTTTTTACCTTGTCTGCCCCCATTTGTCACACTTGTCATACCCCCCCTCTACCAATTGTCATATGCCATGCTATATTACTTAAACATACTTTCAGTTCAAATACAAAGCACTATGTTATAGATCTTATTTCAAGTTTTATTTTAAAATTTTAACTATGTGTTTTAATGCCATTTGTAAGCACAAATGATTCATGTACTTATTTTATACGAAACAAGATTAAGGCTTACATCAAGAAGCATAATTAATGAACAATAGTAATACACAAGGGTGGAAAAATTTTCAAAAATCTTACCAGCCAAGTATTTGTTTCATCCGCCAGCAGGATGCAAAACACACGCAATTGAAAATAGTTATGACAAAATTGCATGCAATTGCAGACAAACTTACGGTTACTACAACACATTTTCATAATTCTTTTTTTCTATAATATTAAGAAATATATACAACAGAGCAGGGGTGCAAAAATCTAGGCGCCAGAGGGTAGTCTCTCACCACTAAAATTTTAAAGTTTTTTTCGCTCAAAATTTAATAGCATTCTAGCGGGAATTTGACACGAAATATTAGACTAAGAAAAACGAAATAAATTTTGTGGTGAGAAACTGCCTGCTGGCGCCTAGATTTTTGCAACCCTGCAACAGATGTAAACTTAGTATAAGATAGAACTTAGTACCATTTAGTAATTTAAAACTTAGTTTAGTTATTTACACTGTAATAATTTGGAAAGTTAAAATATCTAGATTGAGAAAGAGTCTCTGATAATGTCTCTATTATCTACAGTTTTACAAAAACAAAAAACGAACTCGCCTTGCCAGAAAATGCTTTGCCACTGGCGAGCAAAATTATTCATTTCCCCACCCTTGGTAATACAATATTCATATGTAAGAGCAAGAGTTATAAAATAAACAGTAGCAAAATAAATAATTTATAAATGAAAATTATTTTGAAATAAATTTTACTGATATTCAAATCGTTATTTCATATATAATTATCTTTTATCATTCAATGAGATAACAAAAAAAGAAGATTAAAAAATTTTATTTAGCTTTTAATACAAACAAACTTGTCAATAAAAGATGTAAAAATGAAAAATTTAGGAGTCAAGAAAAATCCAACAAAAATTTTTTAATTAAGTAAACTAGTTAATATAGCTTTTCCCCACACTTATTTCACAATGCTAACTCTTTTTGAACAATAATATTCACTTTATATAATTTACAATTAAATAAATGTTACAATTTGAAAATAGCATTAACATCCTGAGAAAAAAAAAAAAAAAAGTCAGTACTACAGTTAATATGTAAAAGTATATACAAAATTTAGTCGTGTATAATGCTCCCCCCCCCCTCCAAGAAAAAATAAATAAAAAAGGGATGCATTTTAAAACAAAAACATGTAAACAACAACTATTTTCTAAATGGTAAAAAAAAAAAGAGCCAAATAAAATCCACAAAAAATTTATAATTTAGTAAGCCAGTTAACATAGCATTCCCCTCCCTTCTCCATTTCACAATGATACCCTTTTTCTGAACAATAATAATCATGTCTTTTAATTTACAAAAACATCCCACGTAATTTGCACAAAAAAAATATTCCCCCCCCCCCTCCCCAAAAAAGGAGAAAAACTTTCCTGGAATAAAAGAAAGCATTAAAAAATTGTACAAGAACTCATTATTATTACATTAATTTTACTAAAATAGTATATAATAAATAAACCTGTTTTTGCATTCTTGCTTCCCTCTTTTACAAAATATTTTTTCAACACATTGAAGACATGGCTTTGGCATCTTTATCAGATGATGTCATTAGGATTTGTGACTGAAAAATACAAAATTTATAATGACAACCAAGAAAAACTTTAAATCTGTCATGAAAAGCCTCCATGCATCACTATTCCCAAATAGTGTTACCCCCCCCCCAATAAAATAAAGCTAACTACATAAAACAATCAGGAATATATCCAGTAATTTTTTTTTTGTTTGTTTGTTTGTTTATTCATAAGGCAAAATATTTCTGGAAACAACTGTAGGTCCACTGTGCCCCATGTTAAATTTCAATACATGATCATAAAATTGTTATTTAAAGTTTTCTTTTAAGCATATTAAATTTAATATTAACCCTTTGCGGTGCAGTGGTTTCATAGATATACCACTTAATTTTAATTCCCAAATGCCATATTGGCAACGGAAAAAATTATGGTTTATTGATTGTGTGAAATATAGCGTTTTTTTATTTACAAATAAAGTTGTTTTCAAATTCCGGTGTCAGTCATTTATTTCAACACTTAAGAAATTAATTTGTCCTGCCCTGCAAAAGGTTAAATCAAAACAAGTAGTATCTTACCTTTACAAGAAAAAAATTCTTATTTATCTATAACCTTTAATTAAAAATAAAAGAAAAGTATGATGATAAATTTTACTTTTAGGCAGACTTGTATAAAACGAAAAACTTTCTGCACACGTAATATTGAATCAAAAACTATCTGCAAATTAATGTTGGGGGTAATTCGATGCAGTTTATGAACATAATTCACGTTTTTTACATGATTCATAGATGTAATTTGCGTTTTTGAGCGATTCATGGGTGTAATTCGCATTTTTTTACGCGATTCCTGAGCATAATTCATGTTTTTCATGCGATTCATGAACATAACTTGCATTTGTTATGCTATTTAAGGGTGTAATTCACTATTTTTATGAGATTCATGGACGTAATTTGCATTTTTTGAGTGACGAAATTTACGTTTTTTGACCGATTTATGGATGTAATTCGTGTTTTTTATGCAATTTATGAACGTAATTCGTGTTTTTTTTTTTACATAATTCATGGACCTAATTCGCATTTTTTGCATAATTCATGGATGTCGAATTCGTGTTTTTTTGGAGCGATTCATGGGTATGATTTGGGTTTTTTGAGTGATTCATGGATGTAATTCGTGTTTTTTATGTGATTCATGCAAGAAATTTGCATCTTTTACTCAGCTTTCGGGCGACATTCAGGTTTTTCGCGCGGTATTTTGCCAAAATGTTGGTTCCTTTTACATGATACTTGGCTGAAATGCATGTTTTTTACGTGATTCTTTGTCAAAATGCATATTTTTATGCAATTCTTTATTGAAATTCGTGATTTTTTCAAGGTGTTTTGATGACATTCGCGTTAGCAATAAATAATTCTTTCTTAAAATTTTCTACAAACTCCATAAAATTTTCTGTGCAGTCTCTATTATACAACTCTGCTTTTAGAAGCTCAAAACAAACAATCAGGATAAAATGGATCACTATGAGTTAACAATGTATTTCGAAGGCTATAAGTAATCAATTCAGAGCTCAAATCAATTAAATTTCTAAAATCAAAATCTACTGTTTGGCAGCTAATTTCAGCAGGCTGAGATACAATACAAAAACTATATGCTCTAATATAGGGGTGCACAACCTTTTGAAGAGAAGGGCCACTTTCAAATATATCTGGGTGGTCGAGGGCCACATCAATAAAAAGGAGAGAATTCGAGTTAGAGGAGGTGATCTGTAGCCTACAATCTGATAAAAAAAATATGCGGTTTCAGAGGAGAGTGTATGTGTGTGATTGGGGGGACAGTGTTCTCGCTGTCGCTCGCCAATGTGCCAAGTTGCGATTAAATTCTTCATTTGGCGAGTAAACAAGCAATTAGACTCGCCAAATTGCTAGTGCTCAATTTTTGCTTTTTCTGTTTTTCGTTTTCGTTTTTCATACATATGCATATGGGTCATTCCATGCCAAATCAACCAGTGACTCAACCTGACCCTTTCCAATTTCAATGAAACTGCTAGGGATCATTCTCTATAATGATATAAATTAGAGCATATTTTTATTTTTTGTTTATCACTTTAAATTTTTATACACTTAATTATTTAAATTTTGAAAAATCATCATTTTTTGACTTGCATGAATATTTTCAATTTTGAATTTCTCAAGTTCTATCAAACATAGAAAATTTTATGACCACTCATTTCAAAGAAGAGTTTATAAGGTTTAATTTGATATGCAAGTCGACTATGTATAGCTAAAATTGTCGACTATGTATAGCTAATTTTAAATTTTTTAAAATTTTAAATTTTAAAATTTTTTAGATAGTCATTTTTAAAAATTTTGAAAAAGTTGTATGTTTGTTGTAATATTATAAGCTTTAAATTCTGAAATTTTTAGAGTGGGATCTCAATGGGATCAGGAGTTATTAAATAAAAGCAAAAATTACCATTAAAATAGCAATTTAATTCTGTCTATTTTGCTATTTATTTATGATTTGTATGGTAATTTTTAGCTTTTATTTAATAACTCCTGATCCCATTGAGATCCCACTCTAAAAATTTCAGAATTTAAAGCTTATAATATTACAACAAACATACAATTTTTTCAAAATTTTTAACAATGACTATCTAAAAAATTTTCAAATTTTAAATTTTAAAAAATTTTAAATTTTATTTATTTTAACTATACATAGGCGACTTGCATATCAAATTAAACCTTATAAATTCCTCTTTGAAATGAGTGGTCATAAAATTTTTCTATGTTTGATAGAACTTGAGAAATTCAAAATTCAAAATATTTATGCAAGTCAAAAAATGCTGATTTTTCAAAATTTTAATAATTGTATAAAAATTTAAAGCGATAAACACAAAATAAAAATATGCTCTTATTTATATCATCATAGAGAATGATCCCTAGCAGTTTCATTGAAATCGGTAATGGTCAGGTTGAATATTGAATTTTTTTGGTTGATTTGACATGGAATGACCCATATATATATTTAATGTATACATATTTTTTATATTTGTAGCGGATAGTTGAAATTAGATTAATAACAACCGCTATCACAGTTGTAGAAACTTAGGTTTTTTTAGAACATATTGAAAAAAAAGAGGTTACATTAAAGGATTAAAGATATTTTTTGTGCTACATGGCGAATCTATTTTGCTAATACATTTTTCATTTGGCGAATGTTTTTTTATTTTTAATTCACCAAATTACTAACGTTGATCAAATGTCAGAGAGAACACTGGGGGGGGGGGGGTATCCACTTAAGTTCACTTACCCAGTCAAAATACCCAATTCAGTTGTTAAGAATACATCAGCATTTTTACATTTTTATATATAACAGATATAGCAAGGATTATTTTCTAGATTTAAAGATATTCCTTGACATAATTCAGGAGATTATGTTTTGTTTTATTAAAAGTGCTAAAAAAAGAGCATAAATGGCTGGTGCCAAAAAATGTGAATTTTATGAACGAAGAAGAGAGAAGACGATTACAAGATTTTTTTTTATCTACGTTATTTTAAATTTTTCCGCGACTGATCGATAAAATTTGCGATTTTTACCTTGCCGATCAACAAAATTCGAGATTTTTACAAAGCGATCGATAAAATTCGTGATTTTTACAAAGTTGGTCAATGAAATTTGCTATTTTCCTTCGTATGATCGGCGAAATTCATGATTTTTCTGCGCATGATCGACGAGATTTGTAATTGTTCCGCACTTGATTGACAAAATTTCCAATTTCAATGCGCCTGATCGAAGAAATTCACGTTTTTCTGAAGACGATCTACGAAATTCTCGTTTTTACGAAGCCGATCAATAAAATTCGCGATTTTTACAAAGTCGATTGATAAAATTCGCTATTTTCTTTCGCACAATCGACAAAATTCACAATATTTCAGCGCTTGATAGACGAAATTCACAATTTTTACAAAGCCAATCAACGAAATTCACGATTTTCCACGCCTGATCTACGAAATTTGCATACAAAAAGGCAATAGTCAAAATTCACGATGTTCATGAAGCCGATCGACAAAATTCACAATTTTTACAAAGTCAATAGACGCAGTTCGCGATTTTTTAAAAGTTGATAGACGAAATTCGCGATTTTTGCAAAGCTGATAGACGAAATTCACAATTTTCTTTTGCATGATCGACGAAAGTGCCGATTCATCCGAACTTGATTGACGATATACGCGATTTTGATGCGACTGAATAACAAAATTTGCAATTTTTCTGCATCTAATCGACGAAATTCGCGATTTTCTGATTCAGATCGGCAAAATTCGCGATTTTTTCGAAGCTAATCGACAAAATTTGGGGTTTTTACGAAGGCGATCAATCAAATTTGCGATTTTTACAAAGCGTATTGGCAAAATTTGTGATCTTTGCAAAGCCAATCGACAAAAATCGCGAAATTACTCCGCATGATCAATGAAATTCTCGATTTTATTCGAGTCTGATCGACGTAGTAGCAATTTTTCCGCGTGTGACCAACAAAATTTGCAATATTCCCATCTTCGACCAAAGAAATTTGCTATTTTTCGAAATGCAATCAATAAAACTCGCAATTGTTCGATCTTTGAACGACGAATGTGTGCTTTTTTTGCTGTAAATTGACAAAATACACATTTTTCTTCGACTGAGTGTCAATTTTCGTGATTTTTGTATTAACATTGACAAAATCTGCATTTTTTATGCGGCCAGATAAAACTCGCGATTTTTTTCTCTTGATAAACTGACAAAAACACGATTTTTCCACCTGATCAACGAAATTTGCAATATTTCCAAGCGTCATCACTTAATTCGAGATTTTCGATTTTCCCGTGTCTTATCAGCGAAACTTGTTTTTTTTTTTTTTTTTGTCTCTGATCGACAAAGTTTAAACCGACCAATAAACCGAGAAAATATGCTATCTTTCCATCCGATGATAATTTGCAAGGAACCACAACATTTATGATTTTTTTTCTTGCTTGATCAACAAAATGTATATGAGTTTTCGCATCCATCAGACAAATTCCGTGATTTTTCCATGCCTGGTTGAAAAAACTCGCAATTTTTTCGTGCCCAATCGGGAAAATTTGCTCCTTTTTTTCTCGAGTCTCATGAGCAAAATTCGCGATTTTTTCCCCTATCTGATGAGCAAAACTGACGATTTTTCTGATCTTCATCGATAAAATTTAACTATTTTCGCATTTGATCAATGGAATTCGTGATTTTTCCGTGCCGATAAACGAAATTTGTGGTTCTTAAATGACGAAATTTTATATTTTCCCGCAGTAAATTGACAAAATTTAGGAATTTTTTTGTGTGACATATGTACAAAAATTGCAATTGTTTCCAGTTGTAAATTGATGAAATTCGCCACATATTAAGCGATCGCAGGCCACAGGTTGTGCATCCCTACTCTAATACAAATAACTACATCATATTTAAAAATACAAAAAGAAGATAATATTTAAACCTAATTCTTACTTAATTCATGTATTTAGGCATGTAATTTTTAAAAGCCTTAAAAAGCAAAAATTGTCCAAAATATGAAAGAAAAAACTGCAACAAATACAGTACACTCCCTCAAATCCGCAACTCTCTAAAATCCGCACATATTTTATGGATGTAAACAATGAAACTTTCAGTTTCGATATTGGGACAAAATTTGATTTTTCTTTAGTTTTGTATCAATTCCATATATTTTTGCATTAGTAATTTTCTTAATAATACTCTATTCATGTTTCTTTCATGAAGGAAGAATAAATTCCTTTTGGAAAAAATTCAAGATATTTCAAATATTATCGGTAATCACAATCTTTTTACCAAATATATTTATGCATTAAATCAAAATTTTTTGGTTATTAAGCCTGGCTAAACTTGAAAAAAATATCCTTATTTTATGATTTTGATGTGAATTAGTAATGTACTTTTATAAAGCAAGTTTTGCTGAATAATTTTGAAAAAGTACATTTAATCTGTTTAATGTATATTTAATCATACACTATTGATTATTAACTTGACTTTTGCTATTAGTACATTAATCATTTAAAAAATTATCTGAATTTTTATTATTTTAGTTTATTACTTATTTTAATATTTAATTATATTTGTAAGCTTTCATTGTAGTTCCGATTGCACCATTAATTGCACTCAAATTACTGTTTAAAAAATTAAAACAAAAAAAATTACCAGAAATCTGCAAAATTCTAAAATCTGCACAACCTCTGGTCCCAAGCTGTGCGGATTTGAGAAAGCCTACTGTATTACAATTACGATTTATACTATGTAAAAAAATCTCACATTTGACAAAAGCTTGCAACTGAGCTGCACAGATCAGTGTTTTACAATAAAATCTGTAAAATATATATATATATATTATTCTAGAATATAGTCAACTCTGTGAAATCCTCACACTGAGAGACTGAGTGGTTTGCATATTATACATTGTGGAAGATTATAGATCATGCCTTTGTTTACATTTTACTCTTAAAAGTCTGACTATAAATTAGGAACTTACATAAAAATTATAAAACACAACACTAGTATGTTATATATAATAACTAAGACTAAAGAAAATTTAAATTACATATAATACACATTTTATTGATTATTCATTATTTTAAACATTGACACAACAGAATTGTAATTTAAGTTTTGGTTTATTGTAGATAATTTTATTACTCTCGTGTCTTGCTCCAAGATAAAATTTTGTTACTCAAAGAAATTTAGATATTTATCTTTAAATATTCATTCACTGAAAAATTGATAACTGACAAAAAAATATATAAAATAATAATAACCTTAAGTGTTTAATTATTAATGACTATTTTCATTGTTTACCTTCCAACATGTAGTGCAGATAATAGAGTATTGCAGATTCTACATCGGCATATTTCAGAGTTGACTGTATAACATTTTAACATTGCTCTGTATCCACAGTATATTGCTTCATTGTTATATTCATGTACATTTAAACATAAAATTTGAATTTAATGTTTATATGGGATAGTCAATAATAATTTATATATTAAATATTTAATCCTCTTATCTACCAAAAATGGAAAGAAAAAAAAAGCTGTGTTTTTAAGTTGTTGAATATTGATATAATTCAACAAAATTCTCACATAATTCTTTAAACACAGACACCAGAGACTAATTTAAATATTCTTTTATATTGTTAATTTATTAAAGTTAACAAAAAGAAACAAACTGCTGCTAGGATATAAAAATGTTTTGTACAAATAAAGTTGAAGGGGTGTGTGTGGGGGGATGCAATGGCAAAGGATAACATAA
Source organism: Maratus speculifer (assembly GCA_964019185.1). Lineage (NCBI taxonomy): Eukaryota > Metazoa > Arthropoda > Arachnida > Araneae > Salticidae > Maratus > Maratus speculifer. The sequence goes on along the minus strand of OZ025292.1, from coordinate 161,353,847 downwards.
TTTAACTATTTATTAAAATATTAAAAAATCAACCAAGCTTTGCTTTTTGTTGAATTTATTAAAACATTTAATTTATAAATACTTCTGGCCTAGTAATATAATAAGCTAGACAAGCATTTGAGACTCATGATCAAGATTAAGAATTTTGCTGATTTTCAGTTAGTGGCAATGTATTTGTTTTATAGCTTTAAAAAGGTAAAATTTAATCTGTCAACAAATGTACATAAAACAAACTTATTAATTATGATTTGAGTTGCATAGATGTTTATGATTCAATTTAATTTGGTAGAGAACTATTAAGTAATTAGTACTTGTTGTACTTGCATATTAATGCCACTACAGCTACAGATTTGCCGGTTTTTAAGTAGCGCCAATCTACATCTAAAAATTTTTCGACAAATCATAAAATAAAACACTATTTAAAATCAAAACCCTTTCAAAATTCAAAACACTTCATTTAAATTCAAAGTAGTCAATCGGATTTCGGTGAAAAATGAGTCGACATAGAGGAACTAACTAAAATATATGATAAATTTATGAACATCATCCATAAAAAAAGGCAATACAGAAGAAATAATTAAATAACAATAATATATTAATAATGAACTTACGGAATTTTTTGTAAAACCTTTTTATAAAACGAACTAGCGTCCTTCACATCAAATAGAAATAACCGCTATACATGAAGATACCGATTGCCGCCATAGCATTTTTGCATTTTAAGACGAACAGAGTTTACGCATGCGCACAATTCGAATACGTATATCGATGATTAATGAAATGTGGTTCTCTGCCACGGCTTATTGTAAAAGCGAAGATTGAAAGCACTAGCCGCCTATGACGACCACTTTGGTCTCCATTAAAAGTATTCTACGCATTCCATCATGTTATTTTTACTCTTAATTTAATTTACTTCTTCAATCATTATCCAAATCGGAAGATTCCGACCAGAGAAATTAAGAACTGTTTGCAATAATGGTAGCATTTCATACTTCATTATTTCAAAGTTTAATAATGAAAAAGCATGCTTTTTTTCATTAATTTCGTTTCTGAGTTCATAAATATGACAATAAAAAAGTGAATTCAAACTGTAAATAACGCCGCAATTTTACCTAGTATGATGTCTTAAGACATACAAAACTATCACGTCATTATCTACAATGATGTCCAGGGACCCAGAGAGGGGTTTGGTGACGCAAGATACGTTATACAATTTTCTTTTTTTTTGGGGGGGGGATTTGAGAAAATGTATAATGGGGGGGGATTTTTAAATTCTTAGTACTTCCTTTTTTCTTACTGTTAAAAAAGTCTTAATTTTTTTAATATCACTTTTAAATTTTTTCAACATTGGATTTTCAGAAATGTTCCTGTGTTTTCTTTCTTTAAATTCTAGATAAAGGCAATAAGAACTCATTACGCTATGCTCAACTCGCTATCTTTTGAGTGAGCAGTAGATTATTAGTAGAATATATTTTACAATTGATATTTTGTTTAGGGGGGGGTGTCAATATTAAAGTATGAAGATTTTTTTTGGGGGGGGGGGAGAGATTTGCGTCATTGGGTTTGGGAGGCGATGGTCGGGGAGTGTCAATGTTAAAGTATGAAGATTTTTTTTTGGGGGGGGAGGGATTTGCGTCATTGAGTTTGGGGGAAAGGGTTTGGTTTGGTTTATTTTTGTCGGCCGATTATCTACACTAGGGATATAGGCCCAGGGGGGAGGTGCCCTTTATGGGGGTCTTTCTAAGGGAACCTAACCCGTATTTACGCAAAGTTCGAAGAAAACCACGAAAACTCCGAACGATTAGGCCGACAGCCGCGATTGGGTTCGAACCCAGCACCTGCCGTCTACCAGTTAAGAGGTACGAACCTCTCCGCCACTGGTGGGGCTTGGGGGAAAGGGATGGTCACCACTGATGATGTCATAAGAATATAGCGTTATCTCAGAAACTAATGCACGGATTTTCAGCTAACTTCAGATGCAGTTAGGAGTTCACGTAAAGTTGGGAATGATTAGATTTTTGGTGTAAGTCACAAAACCGGTGGCGCTGTTATACTGCACTTTTCAGGAGAGTATTTACATATATAAGATAGAAGAAAATTTTTGGAGTGCCACAACCGACTAATTTTTCTATAAATTTACCAAAACAATAGCATATTAAAACCAGACGATAATTTTATGCGATAATTTAAACCAGACAATAATTTAATTAAATAATAATAATATTTTCAACAAACAAAATAAAACGTTCTGTTATGACGTCATCGAAAGACTTATTCGAAGGTATTTGTCCGTAAAAAAAATGGCTAGGCAGCAGATTTTCACACCCTGCATAAAAAAACGGGCTTTGCCCGTAAAAACATATTAGTACTCCGAATTTATGTTTCCGCAACGTAAATTTACGGAAGTGTACCGTTAAGCTTCAAAAACGGACAACTACCGTAAAATATTACGGTAAATGTCCGTTAATTTACATTTATTTTTTACAGTGTATAGACGAGAAGTTAGAAAAGTTTCGAGGTCGTTGTGGATTTCGGCAGTACATGCCGAAAAAACCGGCAAGATATGGAATTAAAATATTCGCCTTAGTCGATGCGAGGACATTTTATACATATAATATGGAAATTTATGCCGGACAACAACCAGAAGGTCCGTTCAAAGTCGACAATTCACCATCTGCAATTGTAAAACGACTCTGCACCCCGTTATTTGGATCCGCAAGGAACGTGACAATGGACAACTGGTACACAAGCTATCCATTAGCAAAAGAGCTTCTATCAAAGAAACTAACTATCGTGGGAACTTTGAAGAAAAATAAAGCTATGATTCCTGTTGAATTTTTAGAAGCAAAAACAAGGGAAGTTTTTTCATCTATATTTGGATTCCAAAAGGACGTAACATTAGTGTATTATGTTCCGAAGAAATCGAAATGTGTAGTTTTGTTGTCTACTATGCATCATGATAACACGATAGATGAAAACTCTGAGAAAAAGAAGCCGGAAATAATACAATTTTACAATGAAACAAAGGGAGGAGTGGATACTGTTAATGAAATGTCTACACTTTATTCTACTGCGAGGAAAACAAATAGGTGGCCGATGGTTGTTTTCTATTGTGTGTTGAATGTGGCAGCTATAAATGCGCGAGTTGCACTTATGTCCACCAAAAATGCTCCTCTGCAGTACAAAAGTAGGCGAATGTTCTTGAAAACATTGGCATTGTCTCTAGTTAACCAACAAATTATGAAAAGGTCAACTATGTCAATGTTGCCCAAGGAATTACGAGAAAAAATTAAATCTGATTTGCCCTCAACAGAAAGTAATGATGATCCTGATAATAACTTGCCAAAGAGAATAAAGCTTGGTAAAGGACGATGTGCAGTTTGTCCTCGAGCTAAGGACAAAAAAACCACAATTAGTTGTATTAAATGTGAACAATTTACTTGCAAGGATCACTCTAATTACGTCTGTGACAAATGTATGTAAAGTCCAATAAAGGTATGTAATTGTTTTTGAAAATGAGTAAGTTTTTTTTTTTTTTTTTTTTTTTTTTTTTTTTAAGAATTATTAGTGCAGATATTTATTTAAATATATTCTGAAATTGAAACTTATATCTTAAAAATATATTTTATACATTTTTTATATATGTTTGAATAAATTTACATGCGTAAATTGCAAAGTTTTTCGGTGGGGTTATACAGGAACCCCACGCGACCAAATGTGTGCTAATGAGTGCGCGCCTTCCACCGGGTTAAAAAACAGGATATTCTGTTGCATTTCACATTTAAACTTCGTTTTTTTGTCTCTTAACAACATAGTTACGAATATCCAGGTAACACGGGGAACTAGTAACACAGGAGACAAAATGAAATAAATTGTCACCCATGTATTACTATTTTCATAGAAACAATGTAAAGTTAGATGGAATATTTTCTTTTAAGTAAGACTTACAATTTAAATGCCAATAAACTAGAAAATTAATAATTAATCAAAATAAATCAATAGTAACACAGGGGACACACAAAAAACATACCCACCTTCAAAAATCACCTTTACTTAGATAATATTCTTCAGAATTTAACAAATGAGGAAAATGACTACCTAGGATGAATGCTAACTCTAAAAGTACATGAATGACTACTTTTAACAACATTTAGGTTGCAAATTCTTATTTTAATATTAAGAAAAAGTGGCGGTAACACAGGGGACAAAAATTAAGGGACACATGAATTTTTCTGATAAAATGAAAAAAAAATTACAAAAATTATTTAAAGTATATAGGGATAATATAAAGACTACAAAGACATATAAAAATCCTGAAAGATAACTTAAACAATACATTTAGTTAAAAAATAGGGTTTAAAAATAAAAAAATTTTCTTGGGGCATGGCTTTTTACAGGACGCAATTATTAAGAAAGTTTTTTGAATAACAATAAATGGAATTTATCTCAAATTTAAAAATTGCATTAAAGAAAAATATCTTTAAAATATCTTTTCCAATATTTAAGTTTAATTTTGAAACAAAATTTTAGAAAATATAACAATACAAAATGTCGGGACACCAAAGGGTGCTTTATTTTTGGAATGACCCAGGTACCTTCTGGTACAACCAGAATCAAAATCCGTCAAGTATTTTTGAGATTTCCTTGACGGAAGAATATTTTTTACTGTTAATATCGTTACGTACTATGTGTATAAGACTTCGCTTCGCTCAGACAATTACTATTTACTCCATGTGTTCTGGTTCGGCTGTCTGAAAATATCGAGCCGGTAAAAAAAGATGCACACCAAATTTCTGTGACGTATGCAAATAAATTGTGCTTTTTTATCAGTTTTTTAAATATAACTTTTAAACTACACTGGTGGACAAAATTAAGAGATGGAAGGCATTTTCCTAAATATCTCGAGAAATACTGGATAAAAATAAATGAAAATTGGTATGAATATAACTTATAGTACGACAATAATATGTGCAAAGCAAAAATTAAAGTGCCATTCATTGGCAAGAGTTATTGTAAACAGTCCAATGTGGACTGAAATTCATGATGAAAGATGGCAATGAAAGTGAGGCTTGTATGGTGTGTGGTCGCCTCTAGTATGATGTGTGGTCGCCTCTGACAGATAGACAGCATGCACAACGAGTATGCATGCTGTTAATAAGAGAGTTAAGGATTGCTTGTGGAAGACTCTTCCACCAGAGCAGTTTTTAACTACGGAATGGTTCTGGGTGGGGGTTGGCGTTTCGCAATAGACCTTCCAAGAGCACCCCAAGCATGTTCAATAAGATTAAGGTCAGGAGATTTGGCTGGCCAATTCATTCGATGGATATCCTCGCTTTCCAGATACTCCTCAGCCAGGCGAGCCCTATGTGGGCGGGCATTGACGTCCATAAAAGCGAATTCAGGGCCAACAGCACCCCTGAAAAGACGCACGTGGGACTGTAGGATCTCCTGCCTGTACCTCTGCGCATTCATGAAACCAGTGTCAAACACATGGAGCGGCGTGCGGGTATCTTGCATGATCCCTGCCCAAACCAGCAGTCCTCCTCCAGCATAATGGTCCCTTTCCATGATGTTACTGGGATGGTATCGGGTTGCATGTTCCCTCCATATGAATATTCGCCGAGAATCAGGTTGAAGACTGAATCTGGACTCATATGTGAGCAGAATATTAGCCCATTGGAGCTGTGTCCAGTGTTGGTGCTGTCAGCAGCATTGTGCACGCTCTCTTTTGTGGAAGGGAGTGAATGGGATGCAAATGGCGGGCTTCCTGGCATACAACCCTCTTTCGCCGAGCCTCCTGGCAACAGTCTTCCTTGAAACTAATGTTTCTTAGGCAACAGCAAAGTCCCTAGACATTTGTGTCGCTGTAGACGTCCGTTGAGGAGTATCTGGAAAGCGAGGATATTCATCGAATGGATTGGCCAGGGAAACCTCCTGACCTTAACCCCATTGAACATGCTTGGGATGCTCTTGGAAGGGCTATTGCGAAACGCCAACCCCCACCCAGAACCATTCCGGAGTTAAAAACTACTCTGGTGGAAGAGTGGGAGAGTCTTCCACAAGCAATCCTTAACTCTCTTATTAACATCATGCATACTCGTTGTGCATCCTGTCTATCTGTCAGAGGTGACCACACACCGTACTAGAGACGATCACACACCATACAAACCTCCCTTTCATTGCCATCTTTCATCATGAATTTCAGTCCACATTGGACTGTTGGCAATAACTCTTGCCAAAGAATGGTACTTTAATTTTTGCTTTGCACATATTATTGTCATACTATAAGTTATATCCATACCAATTTTCATTTATTTTTATCCAGTATTTCTCGAGATATTTGGGAAAATACCTTCCATCTCTTAATTTTGTCCACCAGTGTATTTAGAACTAATTTTTCGTAGATGGTGCATTCACCAGATTACTTTCATAGGTACCTACTAGGCAAACAGAATCAAAATCCGACAAGTACTTTTTAAGATTTGCTTGACGAAAGAATTTTTTTGACTTTTAATATCGTTACTTACTCTGAGTATAAGACTTCGCTTCGCTCAGACAATTAGAACGATTTATCCATGCTAATATTACTTCTACTGATGGAACTGACACCCAGTAAAACATTTCGATTTACAGATTTTTATTTAGAATTTTTTGATTGAAATAGTTACAAACAGTTTTTAATACATTAAAAACCTGTTTCAATTTTATCACATAAAATGATTATGAGCAAAGTAAACGTAAATCAAAACTTTTAAAAGGTAAAATTATTGACACCGGGGTAATTAGCGCTATTAGCTAGCAAAGCGAATACCTATGACTATTATGATTATGTAACCATCAATACTAATATCTTCCATTAATTAATAGGGTAGATCGAAAAGTATAGGAAAAAAACTTTTTTTAGAAATCACTATCGGCGCGGCGTGCAAAAGTTGCCTTTTATGCATACTAGTTTACAGGATTTTTTTTATTAATATCCATTCATATCTTCCGGTGCCCCAAGCGCGCCAAAAATAATTAAAAATTAAGTTTTTTATGATTTTTTTTATATTTTTTTGTTTATTTATTTTTTTCTTAATTACTTTTGGCGCGGGGTGCAAGAGCTATCTTTTATCTATCTTAGCTTACATATTTTTTAAAAATAAAATTCATTCATATCTTCGGGTGCCCCAAAAATAGTTTAAAATTGAAATTTTCTTGAAAAAAAATTTTGTTTTGTTTTATTTTATTTTATTTTACTTTTTGAAATTCATTTGGCACTGGGTTGGAAAGTTGTTATTACAATACTACATAACTCTGCAGCTCCCATATATTTTTTAAATCAAAATCTATTCACATCTGCACCAATTATAATTAAAAACTGAAATTTTTACAAAAATGTATTAAGAATTATAATTTACGAAAAATGCTTACAAATTTTGAAAACAGTTTAATTAATAACGTATAAGGTTATAAATAACATTAATTTTACAATAATAAGCCACATATAAATTTAAAAATCAAAGCATTAAATCATAAAAATTACAAAAATCGAACTTACGTAGAGAAACGTTATACATCCTTCAATTTGGAAATTTACATATTTTTAAAATTTGTAATCTTTTTTCGGTATCATAGTGTTTTATAGTATAAAACAATGTCTCTTTTCTTGTCCAGATACAGTTTCTGATGCCTCAGACACTAGTCGAACGCATCTTTCAACCGCTTGGGTATGGCATGGATATTTTGACCATTCATTCGTTTTTACAACTTTTATCATATTCTCAATTTCTTCGCAAGGCACATTCATCAAAAGAGGTTGTTCAAAACGTCCAACTGAATGTCAGTCAATAAGTTCAAAATAATCCTTCGCTTTGAAGTTTATTTGGGGTACTTTTGGTGAATTTCTCTTATTTCTAGCAAAATTAGCTTTCGTATTGCTAAAGATCTGATATGCTCTCTGTTATCTGTGAGCAATAGCAAATTTTCAGGGAGAAAAAAAAATATTTCGTTGAATAATAGCATCTACGATCTTTCTTAAATTGGGTTCCAAATATCTAGAATATATGATAAGTTTCCAAATATGACGCGCTCCTTCAGTTATGGATGGCTTTGTTTTGATATGAAACCATACAGGTGCATATACCTTCATAATATATGTTGTAAGAGTAATGAGACTATCAGAAGGATTTTCTGTAGCCACTTACAACCTTAAAACTCTACACGCAGGTTTTAGCCATCTTGAGTGATAAACTGGACCAGGTTTCATTAATGCCAGATCAGAACCACATTCACCACGTGATGTTGCTATGCAAATATTGCTGCTCATTGCTGAGTACTCTCCTATCTATGTTGTCTTTCAAATAATAAAGTATAAAAAGTTTACTTTATACATGTAATAAAATACGATAAACGATTTCTCATCCTCCCGATCTACGTTTTACGTTAGATAAATTATTCTTAAACTGTTAATTTTACTTGTTTTTTTTAGCTCAGAATTTGCATGAAACTCGATTTTCAGCAAATAATTAAAAGTTTTGGGGCATTGGAAGAAATTTATCAAAGTGGAAAATTATTTGGATGCATGCTAATATACTATAAAATGCATCTTTTTTATCCCGCTGATAAAATAATTGAAAAGAAATTAAAAAAACAAAAATTATAAATTTTTATAAAAATTTAATTTTTTGTACCATTTTCGGGGCGCTTGGGGGCACCGGAAGATATAAATGGATTTTAATTTAAAAAAAATCGAACTAATATATATATAAGACAACTTTCGCAACCCGCGCCAAAAATAATTTTAAAAATATTAAGAAGCAAAAAAATTATAAAATTTATAAAAAATTTAATGTTTAACTATTTTTGAGGCGTTTGGGACACCGGAAGATATGAATGGATTTCAATAAAAAAAACATATGTGAATTAATATGCATAAAAGGCAACTTTTGCATCCCGCGCCGATTCGATTATCCGAATTTCGATTTTTCGATCCACCCTATTAATTAAATATCTTTTTATTGTTGCATATATATTAATTTTGTTTTATCTGTTGAATTTCAAATTTTATTAAGACATAGACTCTCATTATTGATTGTAACATTTTTTTTTATCCTATACAAATGTCACACAAACTATTTCAATCTATTTTACTACATTTCGAATACATGATGAAATATTTCTAACAAAAGATGTAAAAGAAACAAAGAAACAACGCCAAAACAAAAATAACAATTCATTTTTCTATTACAATCATTCTATAATAAATGGAAACAATTTATTTTGTTTTTCTATAAATTGGGTAAAATGAATTACCAATTTGTAAAAAGAGAACGCAGAATTGAAGAAAAACGATTATTCAATACTTTTTGGAAGAACATACTGTTTCTAGAATGATACATTATAATCTACTTAAAAATTTGTTTATTCATAAGAAATTCCTTAACTTAATCTTCAACATTTCGGGAATGTTTTTTTATTTCTGGACTTTTTTCAAATATATAATTTTATGTGGGAGTATATTTTGGGATAATATGTGTGTTATTTGTGGTTCATTGTCTGAATTTTTACTATGCATTTATACAGGGTTGTTATAATTAAAGTTCACCTATTCAGAAGGCTCTAGAGCCGGTTCTATGGCTCCAAACGAAACGAAATTTCACTAGTACATAGTTGAAGAGATGCGCTCTTGGAAAATCGAAAAAAAATAGTCAAAATTTTTGTCACTAGGTGGCGCTGCGCCAATATTTAAGGTGATGTATGCAGATTCATTCTATCAATATCAGTCAATCCAGACGAAACACAGAAATTTAAAAGTTTCAACAAGCTTCGACGAACTGCGAATTGTTATAATTAAGTTCACCTAATCAGACAGAAATAGGGCCTGACCTATGACTCCAAACAATACAGAAAAATGAATATCATTTCATGTGATGTAGTCTGCATCAACAAAAATAAAACATGTCGCTCGGCAATGAGGAAATAACGAAGAATAACATTACGCATGCTCAGTGAATCCTCCGCCATTTTTAATAATGCATTCCATTCTAAGAATTATGCTTTCTCCAATATTGCGTAAATTGTCCTGTTAGATTGAGCGAATGTGAAGTCTAACACTGTCTTTCAGATCAGAAATTGTCTGACATCTGTTTTTAGATACATAATCTTTCAAAAATCCCCAGAAAATAAAGGAATCTGCAAATGTCGGCTTAAATATTGGCCCAGCGCCACTTACTGACAAAAATTTTGACAATTTTTTTTTTTCAATTTTCGCAGAGCGCATCTCTTCAACTACGTACTAGTGAAATTCTGATTCGTTTAGAGCCATAGAACCGGCTCTAGAGCCTTCTGAATAGGCGAACTTTAATTATAACTACCCTGTATATAAACAGCGAATGTCACAAATATGCGAATAACTTATTCCAAAAATAGCAAAAAATTAGAAAATTCTTTGAATGGTTATTTTTTTTCTAATTTTATTGTATTATTTTATATTTTAAACTAGAAAATGGATTTCTAAATGCAACTTTGAACTAACAACTAATTTTAACACTAATTCAGATTCAAATATGAGAAAAGAAAATTTATTTTAATAAATTATGTACGTAGGATAGAATGAATAAATTATAATCTTAGGTTTTTGAAATATTTTTTCACAGTGTTTGTTACAAATATGTAAAATATTTATTCACAAAACTGCGAAAATTTAGGGAATTCTTAAAACGGTTATTGTTTTTTCTATTTTATTACATTTTTTATATACTTTAAATCCACAATAATAAATTTCTAGCTGCAACTTTTAATCTACAAGTAAATATGTTACAAATTCAGATTAAAATAAAAAAAATAAATATTTTAATAAACTCCGAATTACGTGGGTGAATTAAATATAAGCCTGATTTTTTAAAATTTATTAGTACAAGGTACAAAACAGAAAGTTATATATTATTTTTCTACATAATTTTATGATTTTGAAATACATTTTCCCGAACGGATTGAAATTAATTTGATGCCGTCATCAGAGAAAGGTACGGGGTGTACCTCCATCAGATTGCGCACAAAGGCTTCAACAGCAATGGCATCACCGAATCCATCACATCGTAATGATTCATTCAAAGGTCAAATCACATGTTAATCACAGAGAAAAAACTCACAAGGAAAATCTCCATATAGGCATACTCAGAAAATTCTGGAAAAATTACAGAATGTTTTCCTCATGTGGATATATGTTTATAAAAAAATTCGGCGGAATCCCGATAGATCGTTTGTAAAAAAAATAATGGACAGTTCGTTTATTTGGTAATTTATTACCGATTGGCAATTAAATAAAATGTCTTTTTTTTGTCAAATACATTTGAATGTAAAAATGTTTCATTTTGAAATATTTTTAAAAATATTTATTTAAATAACTTTAATTCCGTCGGTTTTAGTTTGTTATAACTATAGTTTTGTTACGTGTATATTTATAATGAAATTTAACGATGAAATTTTATGAATTAAAACGGAAACTGAATTAATTAAATTTGTTTAATTCTCAAAATTAATTCCAGTTGACCACTGTCGATTCAATTTTGTTGCTATGGAAACAAAAACTTCTTCGTTATTGAACTGTATTACTGCAGCATTTTTATCTAGCTTTTATTTTGGAATACGCTTAAATATATGAAATTATAGTTTTCAGTAGAAAAAATCTTTCATATATAAAATCACTTTTGAAGAATTAAAATTAAATAACTGCGGTAACAATCAATACATTGATGCATTACTATTTAATATAAAGTAAACTTTCTCATTATTTAAGTTTATATTCAGTAATAACATTTACAAGCATTCTAAAAATCTTTTGACAAAAAATTTTCAGTTACATATGAAAATCGTTTGCTTTTGGCGAGGCAAAATGCTGCTCGCCAAATCGCGGGACATTTTCGTCTTTTCACGGCAAATATTCGAAAGTATTTCATTTTTTTACAACCTCTCTGCTGTAATTCCGCTGCTAAATTTGAATGATTCTTTATTAAATACATCAGTAGTTTAATTTCTATTTTTTTTTTATTCTGGGTATGCCCAGTATGGAGACCTTCCTTGTGAGGAATATAGAAGTGTTGTTCAAAGGTTCTCAAATCCACCAGTCCAACTTTCCTTTTTATCATGGTTGCTGTTTGGGAATGGGCATTGCCATGTAGCAAAAACACTTCTCCTTTCGGGAATGCATCCCTTTTTCGACGGTATGTATTTTTTGTTTTGTCTAACAGCTGGCAATAATATGCAGCACATTCGAGAAGGCCTGAATGTAGTTGTCGGGCTTGGGGCGCGTTTTTAACCCTCATACCATGCATGTTCACGGTGACGTCACAATGACGTCACTGTGAGTCACTTTGTCACATCACATCTGTGACCAAAATACCACCACTCAGTGACGTCACATTTTGACTGAGATATGACTTTCTTAAAAATTTTTAGAAAATGACAAATATTTTTCAAAACATGTTATTTACTTTAAAAAACATGTTTCTGGCAATTTAAATACCGTCGCTTTTGTCACAGTTTCGTCACAATGTTATAGTCAAAGTAGTCACAAACGACACATTTTACACAAATTTGTCACACCGTGACTTCACAAAGTGGTCACAATGTGACGTCACAAAAGAGCTCTAAAACGACTCCATAACGACTTCACATTTTAGTCACTGTGACTTCACATCGACGTCACGTGACGTCACACCGACAATCGGTGGTCACAAAGTTACAATTTGATTTCACACCAACGTCCCAGTGACGCCACCATGCCTTATGGGAAATTATGTTCGCCCTTTCACAAAATGTCTTTGCCAGTCATATGCTTAGGTTTTCTTCAGACATGTCTTCTTGGAAGCCTACGTAAAATTTTAACTGGTCTTAAGCCATCATTTGTGAGAAATTTAACGATAATGCGATGCTTAAATTTGTGGTGAAACTCGTTCAATCATCGAGATTCCGAGATTTGAGAATCCGAGAGAGTAGCAGGTAACGGTGCATAGATATTTATTTGACATCTTTACCTGTCATGCGCAGGGATTGGAGTGCCGTCGAATTGACTTTCAGCACTTCAAGCTGAAATTCCGGTTTATATTTGATTCATCCATGTATGTAAGCTATATTCTACATTTTTTTGTTCCCGTAGAATGGAATATACGTAAGTAATACCCGATATATTATTTTCTTAATATTTTAATTCTTTTTGGAATTATGTATTAATTTTATAGGTTGTTCTGGTATAATAGCTCTAGGAGGGGCAATAACGCCAATACTATGCTTAATTAAGAAGGAATTTAGAAAAATTACACAACAGATTCTGAGCTAAAATGCTATAAGACATCGCAATGAGAAACAACGCCGAAAAGTTAGTTTGTTACATTTGTAGACCTTATTGGTGGAATAAGCACATAACAATCTCTAAGTTTAGTTTGTTACCAACGCCCAATGCTGCAGTAATTTATGTTAATTAAATAACATTAAACACAAAATAACATTTCCGCAAATATTTTTATATCGGGAACATGCAAACTCGCTGATTGACTATTTGATGTGCAATGGACGCAGGTTAGAATTACTGGTCTGTAGTATTGTATAAAGTAAATGTGGTGTTTGTCAGTGATCGGCATTCATTAGTTATGGTTCAAAAACGTCATTTAAGTGAAGGTAAAAAGAGGAAAATAATTAGTAACGTCGAGGGGGGTAATACACAAACCTTTGTCGACCAAAATTTTAATATCCCTCAATGTGTCATATTAAGATTTTGAGCCAAATATTAAGTACTGAATACGTTGATGACAATTTGATCAAGACTGAAAAAGAGCAGAACTGCTCCCAAAAATATTTTTCTGGAGGTACTCTTTAATTGTCGTCTCGAAGAAACCGCGAAGCAACAAGAAGTGATTTGGTTTCATATCTTTAGATCGCCACAGATACTTGAATTAGCCGTTCTACTAATTCACGAAGGCTTAACAGCTATGAAACGTATCTGTATAAACAATAGTTTGTATCCAATTCACTTCCGTTTCCAAAGGTGTCGGTTAAACTGGTGCTGTCGTCATGCTCAACATAGCTAAACACACAGGAACCTAGTATTGTTTACTGATGAGTGCAGACATAGTCTAAGCACTCATTCTACTCACAGATGTGTTTTTACCTGGAGAGGAAAGGATTATACAACTCATCTTCCCTTGACCGTGAAATATCCCGATCCGCAATCGCTATTTAATTGTATGAGAAAGAGGCATGACAAACGGCTAATCCGAACTACGTATTAGTAACTAATAATCCGAACTGCGTAACTGCAAAGAGGTTTAATAAACAGTCAGAGATATGTGAAAAACGTATTGGAACCAGAAGTTATACTGTTAGGAAAAGCTGTTAGCCGAGAATTTTTGCAAAAGGATGACAATTTGTGACCACACTAAGCATATGTGGTACCAGGATACTTGCAAATGGAGGGCATTGCTCGCAATGATTGTCCGCCTTACTCATATAAATTGAACCTGGATCAGCATGTTGGAATGTCTTAGAATTTTGATTTCTAGCGCCTCCAAATTACTTCCAGGGTCCTCTAAGAGCTAAAGCGAGCAATTTAGAAGAGAGCCGTGCAATTGCACAGGACTTGATTACAGTTTCGTAACTTTCATAGCTTCGGCCTTATACCATATTAAGTAAAACATTTTTCACAAGAGGTGAGTTAATGTTTCCCATCATTTCCAGAGCTCTATAAAGTTGGTTTTAATTTCAATTTTTTAGACTAATCAATGCCAACTACAATCAACATTGTAAAAACACCATAAATTTCTATTAATTATTTTCCATTAAATATCAGATGCTTTTTATTTATGTCTTCACCCAATTATTTTCATAACCAGTGTAAATAGAATATTTGATCTTTATATTCCTGGGAAGTCTAATTGATAGTTCTGTTGGGGTATAAAACCGTAGAATGCGCAAATTCATCGTGGTACATTTGGCGGATAATCATTGTTTATGTGTGTTCATAGACATAAACATTGATTTTTGCACACTGCAATCTACATTCGTCAACAGACCAGTAAATCTTTTACAGTCTCAATACTGTCGAGTTCTTATAAATCTATTATCCTAACTGTAAATCCTAAAAAACTGCCAGTGTTTAAATTTTTGAAAGATAATAAACACGAATTGGGTCGTAAATTAAACCCTTGAAAGTTCGTGAAGCTAGATTAACCTGGAAACGAAAACAAGCTTTCTTTGTTTTCAAAATATTCATTATTTTTCCAAGAGATTAATATATAATCCTTTATTTGTCTGTCTCGAACATTAGAAGAAATATAAAGCAAAAACAAATTGCATCATAGACAGTTTATTAGAAAAGGAATAATTAGGTTCAATGTTATAATTATATTTTAATATTCTAATTATTATTATAATCATGCTTCTGTTTATGTAATCATTCATTTAATTTGTTTTAGTATTATTACTTTAATTTTTACTGCAGATACAATTTTAGATTTTAGATTTAAAAAAAATGTACAAAAATAAATTGGAAGCAATGTTTATTTAAAAATAAGTTTTTCCTTCTTCTCAAGAATGTATAGATTCAACCGATGTAATAGTAAAATTTTTATTTTTAACCCTCTCACCGCCGAGCAAAAGGGCAAAATTTTAATGTTTTTTTCTCCTGAATTCATTTCAAATGTTAATAAAAGGGGGATTTTTTTTATCATGGTAGCATTTTTTTAACGTTTATGGTTATAAGCCTTAGAAATATCAATCATAAATTTCTTTCTTAAAACTGGATTATATTTGTGGAATTATATTAATTTAAATAAAGCTTCAATTGCAGTGAAACTTGCAGCCTGGTGAACAGATATATCAGGTCGCGGCAATGGGAAGGTTAAAAAGTAAAAACGATATTTAATGTTATTCTTCTTCCTAATATTACAAACAGAAACATACTTTGTGTTTAAAGTATGGATATATTTAAAATTAACATAAACGTCATTGTAAAAAATATGCTTTAATGATATAATTATTTTGGAAAAATTCATCTCTTCGTAATATATCTAATTTTTAGCAAGAATGTTTGATGAATCGATAGATAATTAAAGATAAATGAGTAATAAATGTCTATAAACAACAGTAAAAAATAATTTTGGAAAACGCGACTAAATATGAACAAAAATCTAATAACAACATAACGTAAGTTACGAATTAAAAAATATGTTTTACTTTTCTTTGTCCAAAAAATATAAAGTATTTTAAAAATCAATAGTTAAAATTTGAAAGCTTTATCTATGTTAACACTACTTCAGCTGTGTTTTCAAAAATAATTTTGAAAAACGCGACTAAATATGAACGAAAATCTAATAACAACATAACGTAAGTAACGAATTAAAAAATATATTTTACACTTCTTTGTCTAAAATATATAAAGTGCTTTAAAATTCGAAAGCTTTATCTACGTTAACACTACTTCAGCTGATGTTAAATGACATCTTTTAAAAGATTACGATACACATATTTTCATTTGTAATGTTTACATTGAAACAATAATTAAAAATTTTTAATAAATTGAACGCCATTTTCTTTTTTATTCCATTAAAAGATTTTGTGCAAAATAAACATAAATTAAAACTTTGAAAATGTGACATTAATTGACACTGGTAGAATTAGTGTTCATAGTTAAGAAAGCGAAGACATATGACTTTGTAATCATACATACTAATATCTTCAATTAATTACATTTTTTTATTGTTGCATGTAGATTTAAACAGTTTTATTTGTAGAATTTCAAATATTGTACAAATATAAACTTTTATTATGAAACTCAACATTTGTTTTTTTAATCCCTCACAAATCTTACACAAAATATTATTGTGTTATTTATTTTATTATATTTCGCAAACATAATGAAATATTTTCACAAAAGATGTAAACATACACACACAAAAAAAGAGAAACAAAGCCAAAAAAAAATATTAAAAAAATTTTCCTATTACAGTGATTCTATAATAAATGGAAATAATTTATTTTGTTTTTCGATAAAATGGGTAAAATGAATTGCCATTTTTTAAATAAGAGAACGCAAGAAATGAAGAAAAAATATTATTCAATACTTTTTGAAAATACATACTTCTTCTAAAATGATACATTGTAATCTACTTAAAAATTTGTTTATTTATAAGAATTTTGCTTAGTTAATCCTCAATCTTTTGGGGGATAATTTTTATTTCAGAAATTTTTTCAAATATATTATATTATCTAATGTTGTATATTTGCTAAAATGTGTGTTATTTGTGGTTTATTGTCTGAATTGTTATTATGCGAATATATATAAGTAGTGGATGCCACAAATGTACGAATTACTTATTCTTAAAACAACGAAAATTTAGGAAATTCCTTGAATGGTTATTCTTTTCTAATTATATTATATTATTTTATATATTAATCTAGAAAATGAATTTCTAACTGTAATATTAAACCAACAACTAATTCTATTATTAATTCAGATTCAAATAGAAGAAAAGAAAATTTATTTTAATGAATTATGTACGTAGGATAGAATAAATGAATTATAATCTTCGTTTATTGAAATATTTTTTCACTTATGTATTAATCATAGTGTATCCTGGGCTAATAATCTCAAATATTTTTATTTTGCATAGTTATTCAGGAATCCTGAAAAAATGCTTTACTGTTTCTGCGTTGAAAGTCTTTGAATCACATGATTAATAATTTATTATAATTATGTACCAGAAGACTTCGCCCTTTACGCTGGTCATTTTCTCTAAAGGATTTTTGAATCAAGCGAAGAACATATAATAAAGATTTAAAAAAAAATAAACTTAATATCTAACTAAACACTTATAATTGCTTATTTATTCGTATAATCTTACATTATCCTGTTCAAAGTCGATGTTGGCAACATAAAGGGCAAAATAGCACTAAAATGAGTGAAGTACTTATGTTTAACTATTTTTTAGTAGGTGTATAATCTTGAATTTCCCGCTTCTAACAAAACCTGCTGCTGAGATGTAGCAAAATATCTCAGAGATAATGCTGGTGTATAATTTGAAATAATGAACCTTTCCAATGATATGTCATATGAGGAGTGTAGGCCAATTTTAGAAAATTCACCCCCCTCCCAGAGTTTCAACTATCACGTCTCTCCATTATAAAACCTTCCCTTCTTTTTAAATTTTTCAAATATTATAACTAATATTTATCAGAGGGTCTCATAGAAAAAATCCGATCTGTAACATTGAAATGCGACAATTTTTGACCCCAACTCTAACCCCGTCGGGTTTAGAAATTTTAAAATCGCTTAAACACATCTTTAATTATTTTTAATAGATTTTTTCTGTCATTTCCGATTGTACTTAAAACGACTGCTGATATGTGCCAAATGCTCTAAATTGTTCGACTCCCCTCCTTTTAATCTTACTCAGGGGGGGGGGAGGATTTCAAAAATCTATGAAATATGTGATTAATTATATTTTTAGTAGATTTATATTCTGGAATATTACGCTACTACATTAAACGGCTAGTGAGATATAGGAAGGTGTTACAGAATTTTCGACCCCCTGTTGGTCCCATTAGATGGGGAATTTTCAAAACTCTCATCATAGTCGACGCTTACCTTATATGAAGTATATTTCCCCAAATTTTCATATTCCTACATTTAGTGGTTTGCACTATGCGTTGATTATCAGTCAGTCAGGACAAACTATTTTATATTTACAGATTACGCAAACATTATTGCAGGAATAAGCTCATAACAGTCTACGCCCGCTCTAAAATTTGTAAAGTCTATGATGTGATGACTAACTTTTATTAGGCAATAGTTTATTCATTACGTACATTTTGTAGTACATTTTCTGTACTTAAAAAAATGTTATTTGAGATTTTGGATGTGTTCGACAGGTAACTGGTAGCTTAAAATTCACTGTACAGAATGTATATTGGGGTAATAACACCATCCACTAATGCTACTGACCGGTTGATTCTTTACAGCAGAAAGACTAAATTTTTATTTTATTTTATTTTATTTTATTGTACAAGAGTCAGTTATTGTCATTCTTCTAATTTAAAAAGAATAATGAGAAATTTGTATGACATAAATGCTGCTAATTTTTTTCATGTCAGAATAAAAAAATATCAAATGATTATTTCTGTATCCTGACTTTCAAATTAATGTCATAAGTAAAATCATTTTGCTAATTTCTAGGGTGTAGACTCTGTATCTTTAGAATTGGACAATTTACATACCTTTATTCCATGTTATTTTACAGTATTATTTGAATTACTTTTTTGTGCATAGATGAGTAATACCACCATATAACATTTGTTAAGAAGTCTGCCACTTCATTTTATGAATGCAAATCTTCCAAAGTACTTTTTTACTAATACAAGCCAATAAATTTTTGTACTGAAATACTTTTTTCATTTGAAAGTCAAACAGTATAATAAGGCATGAAAGATACGACACAGCTTTATCTGTAAATACAAGTACACTGTTAAAATTTTCGCTCTAGTTTGAACCAAATTTTGGTGCTCAGTATCAGCCACTATAATATGGTGAAATCTCGTACCGAAATTTGGAGCTTCCTACTTCAACCTCACTCCAATTTATCGAACTGTACTACAACAGGAGCTCCAAATATTAATTCAATGCTTCAACACCTTACAGTGGCAGCTATTGAGCACCAAATTTTGGTTCAAACTAAGACAAGATTTTTAACAAGGTACCAAATACGTTGAGACATTTGTCATACCGCTATATAAGCTGCAAAAAGCCACCCTGGAAAACAGTAAGGTTTGCATACAGACATTCCGCTAAACTCTTCTTCCAAATGCAAAGCCCTTAGTTTTTCAAGGACGGTATCTCGAAGCTTATCAAGCGGTATGACAAACGTCTCAGTGTACTTGGCAATTATGCGGAAAAATAAAGATATATCTAATGTTTAATGTCTCTTTCTACTTTTGACATTCATATACAACTCAGACCACAGTCTAATGGGGAAACTTATTTTCATACTCCCCCTCGGACAAAACCCTCTATTTGTTTGAAACAAAAATTAAAACTAGTCCGTAAAAATTAAATGAACCTTTAAGTGGCGTTAGTACAACAGCTGATAACCGTAATACTGATAAACAACATCGTAATTTATCAGTATTATAATGTGACATGGAAAATTAAATACAGTGCAGCCTCGATTATCCAAATTAACTGGGAACTCTAATATTTCGGATATCAGAAATCTCGGTGAATAGAATGTGTGTGCTCACGAATTTAACTTCTCTTAGAATAAAAAGCAATAGAACATTTTTTAAATGATAAAGATAAACATTAATAAAATTATGCCTAACAATACAAAAATTTTAAAAACATAATGAATTACTAGTAGCAAATTGTAAAAAGAAAACAGAAACTTATGTCCTAATTAAATATTAAAAGAATATTGAAACAGAGAAATTATTAGTTAAATATTAAAAGATGGATTTTCAAAAAAAGAGAACATGTTATTGCGATATTTTAAAGTCGGTAATCAAGTTTTAGGGAGGGGGGGGGGAGTTGTCTAGTAATACTTGGTGCAATACAACTGGTGCTCAATAGGACTACACACCTACTTGAAAGATAACTATTGACCTCACAAGGTGCAAAGTTTTCTGGAAGTTGAGTGTCTTGGCGCACAGAAGAACCAGTAGCAGAGAGAGTTAAATAGTATGATCTTTTTCGAAGTTCTCTCTTTCTCTCTCACATACACACACACACACAAAAAGTCGTTATCATCTTAGTTAACAGAAACCTTTATTAAACGAAGCTCGGTTAATCGAGGTTCTACGGTAAATAACAACAAATTTCTTTTGGAACTTTAGCTGCTGTTTAAAAGTAGAGCAAAAATGAATCATTTTCTTGTAATTTAGATTTTTTTAAAAATCATGTAAGAACGTATTCAGTATAATCTAAACAAGTTAATTTAATCATTTTTATTACTTTACACATTTTCCCTTTTCACATTGTAGAATAAAATTAGAAATTTAGAAATAATTAATTTGGCGAATAATGATTAGTGAATTGCTTAGATGTCGATATGAAGTCAACATTACGCAAGGGCTTGTTTTACATTTATAATATAGATTTAAGTCTAAAGAGATGTTATCCATACTTCAGTAGATGTTAAGGAAGACATGAATAATAAATTTATAAAAGTGATTTTCCCAAAGTAGATACTTATTTAAAAATTATACTATATTTTGAATACAAATGTAAGTTATATTTCAGATTTCTCATTTAAGTTTAAATTATTAAAAATAATGCATACAAGAACTTAATGCACTTATAATTTTCAGTGCATTATCACTTGAATAAGCCTTCGAATAAAAATTAATCTTTATTATGTCTAATACTTTCAGAAAAATTACTCGTTTTCTAACTAAAAATAGTAATAATTGGTGTTTAAAACTAAATACATAATATTAAAATATACCGTGTAGGAAGTATTTAAAAATCTCTTGTGTTCCTAGAAAGTTTAAACTACAATATCGAAATTCAATTTCAGAAGAAACTTTTCTGAAGTTAATTTAATTTTCGTAAATAGTTATGCAAAGTGAAATACTTTCAAGAAACTGTAGCATGCATATATTACAAATGTTCAAATTTGCAACATTAACAATTTCTTAAACTATTTGAGACATTTTTGATTTATTTCGACAAACGTTGTTTCGAATAAATTTCATATTACTTTAAAACAAATTTCCCTCTTATATTATCTCATAATTTAATCTAATATTAAACTATTATCTAATCATTCATTCGACTGCTACACACGGATTTTTTTTCCTATATTGTGTGTTAGTCCCACTTAAAGTAAGTGACCGTTTTGGAAAAAATATAAACAATGATATCTTGTGATATATTACTAGACAAATATATACTAGTTTATATTTTTGACTGAACGTAATTCAAGGAATTAAGTAATTGCACATTTATGTGATCAATTTCTGAGAAGCTATCTAGAAGATTTTAGTTTTTATAGAACATTAATTAAAACACGGAAGAAAAAATTGTAAACACTTGTGAAAAAGTAGTTTCAATTTAGAGATCGTTCATATTTTCTCATTAGATTTTCTTGAAAAGAATATGCAACATGCCAATCCAGATTTACCGTATTTACTCGTGTATAAGGCGCACACTTTTTTTTTAATTAGGGCAAAACTCCTAGGTGCGCCTTATACACGGAATAATTTTTTATTGTTGGATGCAGTCGAACTATATTCAAAGAAGATATAAAACTCTACTTAATGTCTAATTAGATAAAAATATTACTTAAGTGAAGTATTACTGCATATTCATTTTACTCCTTGCAATTTTTTATACAACACAGCTAGTGACATTATCTAAAAGCTAATTAGCAATTCTCTTTACCGTCACTCATCCCTATTTCCCGTCATTCTTTTACACCCCGAAGTCTAAAATGCATTTTCGCGGTGTTTTCTGGTCTGGTGTAATGTTTGTTTCGACTTTTTTTTACTGAAATTCATTTGGTCCTTCTTTATTAGCGTATCCAACTTATGTCGCTCGTTATACACGAAATTTTAAGAAATCGCCATTCTATTTGTAAAGTAGGGGTGTGCCTCATACACGCGTGCGCGCTATACACGAGTAAATACGGTAATTTAACAGAAGTTCTTAATTTTAAAATAATATATTTTATTTATAATATTAAAGACAACACCATTTGCAATTTCAAAGTCTGTTGTACAGATGTGATAAACGTACGCACGTGTCTGTAATTCAGTAAAGTTTGTTTCATGATTATTAGATATTGTTACAGCATACACAGATAAAAAATTTGTTCTAGTTTGAACCAAATTTTGGCGCTCAGTTGTTGCCACCATAAGAAGGGGAAATCTCGTACCAACATTTGGAGCTTCCTGTTTCAACCTCGCTCTAACTATTGGAACTATGCTAAAACAGGAGCTCCAAATATTGGTTTAACATTTCACCATCTTCCAGTGACAGATATGGAGCACCAAAATTTGGTTCAAACTAGGGCAATATATTTATCGGTGTATTTTGTTCAAGAATAACTTAAATGAGTGTTCTTCATGCTTTCTTTTTTGCACAAAACACTTGTTAAGGAAAATAAAATAATTTTCATGATCAAATCAAAATCCCCTTATTTATCTATTTTTCAATAAATCTTTATTGTCTCTAATAATTTCACAAAAAAATATTTTTTAATAAATAATGGATGTTTAAAATTAAATACACAATTTTAAAACATACTGCGTAGAAAGTGTTTAAAAATTTCTTGTGTTTCATGAAAGTTTAAACTACAATATTGTAATTCAATTTCAGAAGAAACTTTTCTGAAGTTCATTTAATTCCCGTGAATATTTCTGTAATGCGAAATACTTTCAAGAAAGTCTTGCATGCATATATTGCACATGTTCATGTTTGTCTCATACACAATTTCTTAAAGTATTTGAGAAATTTTTGGTTCATTTCGACAAAAGTTGCTTAGAATAAATGTCATGTTCTTCAAAACAAATTTTCCTCTTTATTATCGCATAATTTAAACTATTATTAAATTATTATCTAATAACGCATTAGACTATAATACAAAGAATTTGTTTCCTATTTTGTGTGTTATTCTTGTTTAAAGTTAGTTACCATTTGAAAAAAAAAATGAAGAGTAATATATAGTAGCATATTTCTAGACAAATATATACCAGTATATATTTTTGACTAAACAAGATTTAAGAAATTAAATAATTGCATAATATTACTACTTATTTATGGAAAGATTTTTGATTTTATTGAACCTTAACAAAAACACAGAAGAAAAACTACAAACAACTGTGAATAAGACAATATTCATCGCAAAATGAGCTCTCAATTTGTCCACACTGTGTAGTTTGATTTTCTTGAAAAGAATTTACAATGTGCCAATCCAGAACTAGTATAACAGAGAATCTTATTTTTAAATAATATATTTATTTATTATAGTTAAAACAAAATCATTTGTAATATAAAAACTTTTTTTCCTGTCACTTCACTATCTTTTAAATATCATTAAGTCAATAAAAATTTATAATACACATGTGTCTATGGTGTCAAAACGCCCCCTTCTTCTGATTAGCCATGTTTGTTGTTTTATGAATAGTCAACCAGGTGCATTTTTAAATATTCATCTGTAATAAAACGATGGACATTTCATCAAGAACATTAGTTCTTAAAAATGTTCTTGACTAATTCTTTTAATTTCCATAATGCGAGAAATCGAGTACTTATACACAACAAGAATGCAGCACGCTAAAATAAACGATTTCAATCATAATAAAGAAATGTTTATCATTTTTGACAACTGCGATTGTGCGGGTTCACATGACACGACAAATCGTAATCTGAATAAATTTTTAGATTACCCAAACACCAAGAGAAAATGTCTTGGCATACAATAGATTCCCAAGCCGGGCTCCAAACCGTACAGGTAAAAAGTAAAGTTAGAGAATAAGCAATAGGAAAATTTGAAATGAGTGTTGTCAAGAAAAAACTGTTATCACTTGCGGCGAAAAGCACGCAACATACAGTAACCCTAAAATAAAGTTGAATAATCGGTGAAAATTAAGTTCTTTATACAAGACAAATGATATGATAGAAAATAAATATAGCAGTTGTTTAAAAAAGAAAAAAATATTTAATTCGTTTGATACTTAATCAACTGAAAAGTAAGAAAAAAAAAAATCTAGAAATGAAATGATATTTTAAAACTAAATTATTATTATTATTCTTTATTATTTTACATGCAATTTGGAGACAAACACCCAATAAAATACTTATTAAAAATGTTTTTATTTTAAAATCCTTTAAATTTTAAAAGAGGGGGGGACTAACATTTGAAATATTATATTATTAGAAACATATATAATAGAATATGTGTTACATCATATTGTCACTCATTAGTTTTTTTTTCTTTTATTCTTTAAAAATATGCCATGATTCGTCAGATATGTCATGTCTATACTGACGTCATATCGGTCCCTTTTGGAAATCTCTATTCTTTTATTTATAAAAACAAAAATGTTTGATGATTTTACATTTATACATAACTTCTTAATTGTACATCTTTCTTGCGTTAAAAGCTAAAGAATAAATGCCTGCATCAAAGCTGAATCTTTCACAAAGTAATTGTTATTTTTACCTGAGTTTGCAAAATGCCTAAATATGTGCAAAAGACAGTGTGACCAAGGAAGTTAAATTTTTTCATAAGTATTTATATAAATCTCTTTCAATAACTTTTTTGGGGATTTGTAGATTATTTACTTGTTTAAAGCTCTTAAATTTCTGATTGCGTTAATTTAGGTTATTGTCATTAAATTGATGTTTTAAAGGTGTTTGTAGTTTTAGATCTATATTTTTGAAACTAAATTACTAAGCTCTTAAAGGATCAATTCAAGAAAAGATATTTTTCTGTCATTTACGAAGTCATTTTGTTTGGGAAAAAACAATGAATAAGTGTTTCTATTATATTTTATCTTCGAAACTGAAAAGGTTAAAACAAATGAATTGAATTTGATTAAAAATTAATTTTTTTTATATTTTTTCTTACTACTCCAGATTTAATGTCTTTTTGCATCGTATCATTTAAAATTGCAAAGAAAAAGTTTCAAAGTTCAAAACTTTATACAGACTTTCAAAGAAGAAAGTCAAGGTTATTTGTCACATCTAAAAGACGCTAAACGCTAGAATAAGGTTGGTACCATGTCTAATGAGATGTTATTGAGTGGAATAAGTTATTTAAAAGAAATATTGTGTTTTGAAGATAAACAGTTAGATAAAGTTTCACATCCTGGAATGTTACCAAGAATTCGTTTTAGAATTCGATTTGTCATAGTGTGTTAGTAAAAGAAAAATTGTTCTTCAAAATAAATCTTTTCATTTATCACGTCCATTCATCACGCTCTAAATATCATTAGGATGATTTTTACACTTCGAATGAAGGCTTTTAAATGATAATTCTTCATATTTTCCAGAAAAATGGCCTGTCATGATTTTTTACATTTATTTAGCTGGTAAAATGAATTGTGTGCTTTTTTAAACAGATAATTTTGAAGCTCAAATTAAACTTAGTATGATCATCGGTTACTTAAAGGGACGGTGGAGGTTATTTTTTGTTATTATTTTTTTGTAATTTTCATTATAGCATTATGAAATTTTGTACACATATACATTTCACGAGAAGCATATAGAACACCGCCAAAAAAATTTCCAATCTTATTAAAATTTTAATTTTTTTCAATTAAATTTTTAAATGAAATTTTAAAATGCTTCTCTTTTTTATTTTTTGAGATATTTTCTTGCTTCTGCATTTTTATCATTGAAAACTATATTATAAAAAAAATATGTAAGATTTTCTTAATCACTTGAATAATTAATATTTTACAAATTTCTTTCTAAATTCCATATCGATTCTCATGAAAATTTCACCTTATAATAAGTAAAAAATCAAATTTGACTATCTTTATGAAGACGAATTTTAAAAACCTTACAGAATTTCTTTCTAAACAATATCAGGATATTTCATTATCAATTTCATAAATATTGATGAAAAATTATGTCGCAAGGAGCATTTCAAAAATCTAAAAACGCTGGAAAATTAGTTTTGAGGAAAACAGATTTAAAGTGTATAAATGCACTTACTTTTATTATTTACTTCATAAAGCATACATAAATGTTATTTTAACGAGAAAAATCTATTTTGGTATTATTATACCATAGAAATAGACCTTTTTTGCGACGATTTTCCTACAGAGGGAAAGTCCACTTTCCCTTTAAGACATTGTCGAAGATATTTTTCTATAATGCATTTCTATTTGCATGTTCATTTCTTTATAACTTTTCTATTTAATAAAATAGACTAAGGTGGAAGAATTCTGATTTCCACTACCACACTGTAAATAATAATAATAATAATAATAATAATAAAATTGTGACCTTAGTAATCTAAATTTACCGAAATCTGTTTGTTTACTAAAATTTTAGATATACACTGTACATGAAAATGATGTCAATCTACAAAACTTGTTAGCAAAACTATAGATATCTGTAACTTTACAAAAGAATCTAATATGATTTTGGTAATTTTACTAAAATTTTATCTCTAATCTTCGTTACCGTGTCTTTTTTTCTTTCTAACCGATTACCAAGCCCCTACCTGCCGAGTTATCTCAGCTTAATGGGTTAGATACCTGGTGTTGGGGCGGACGACCGCTTAATCGCCGCATAGCAGCAATAAACCTGATTTATTTGCTTTGCATGCCATCAGTACTTCAGTACTTGCTTTTCATATAAGGATACTTTGTTTCGCCTGTTATTTAATGGTACATCCTGTTGTTTGAACTGCAAATGGCTACTCAAGTTGGTCTCGTAGCTTAGAACCTTGATCATATGACGAGACCTTCACCTGGCAAGACAACTCCAGTGATATAATTCACAGGAAATTGGAGAACTTTGCACCTACGACGGATTTTACATGCACCAAGCGCCATTAGCATACATGATGGAATTTTAGCCGGCAAAGTGGCAAACCCCTAAGACAAGCACCCGGGTCGGCTATGTGTAGATTAAGTGCTTTCTTGGTAATCTTTTTAGCTTATTGCGCATTAACTATGTGATTCATTGCCACACAACTCGTACTCATCATACTAAACGAAATGGGACTGGATGTTTTTGAGCCTAAACGTTGTTACTGAACTTAGCTGAAAGTGGCGGCAATTTTGAGGGAATTGATAAGATCAGAGAATGACCGAAAAGCTAAGTCGTACCGCAGAGGGGAAGAATTTTACGCCTAAAAGCTAAGCGGGAGACAAGAACCCGCCTTTCTACCGTACCCACCGAGAAAAACTGGCTCCGTGGGCTGCCCATGAAAGCGGGTCCGGTATCTCGTACGGAAAGGGTCCTATTGCACCTAATAAAGAGGCGGGCTGTGAAAAATAAATAAATAATTAAAAATAATAATAATTTATAATGAAATACAAAAAAAAAATCCTTCTCATTTTTTACTACCGGCTTCAGTCGACTGCAAAAAAAGAAGGAGGATGGAAGCCTGAAAGGGAACAGCATTAAATATATGGTTATACCATTTATATAATTACTTGGAGATAAAACTACTATTGCTAACTGTTATGCTAATTACTTATGGATATAAGGGTGGCTATCTAATATTACTAGTTGTATTGCAGACATTTTAATTACCATCAGGTCCTAATTTACTATAATTATAACTAGATGCTTAGTAGCGTTACTCGTATGAAAGTGACTATGTAGGTTAAATGATTAACACTTCAGATTACCCCAGTAGCAGAACAGTATTGGGCCAATGTTGGCTACACATTGGAGTACTTTTGGCCCATTGGCGCAATTCCGGCATGAAATATTGCTTCAATATTGGGGCGTTTACATTTTGTCCTTATTTAGCCAATATTTGCAGATAATATTATGCCAATATTTGAGTTTCATTGGAAATATTGCTAATAAAAAGCCAATATTGGTTAAATATTGGAGTTTCATTGGAAATATTTCCCATGTAACGCCGACATTTGTACAATATTGGAAAATCATTGGAAATAGTTTCAATGTAACGCCAACATTTGTACAATATTGGGAATTCATTAAAAAATATTTTAATGAAATGCCAATATATAATCAATATTGGCGTTTTATTAGCAATATTTCCAATAAATGAAATATTGGCGCAACGTTGTACGAATATTGGTTTGCTACTAGGGTAGTTAATTAATAAATAATTGCATGATAACATGAATAGCTAGGCCATTAACCTAGGAATTTAAACTGACTGTAATTTACGTCTCTATTTACAGTTATACCTATGGACATTCTATTAGGAATGTTTGAAGTTTATTTCTGGAGGCTAGGGACTATGAAAAGGGCATCATTCTATTATAGACCTCAGGCGAGTAAGATTTTAATGAATATCCCGATGATTGATAATCTAAGTGTAATAATTGCTTTATAAAAATAGTCACTTCCAGTAGTTGACATAGTTGGTAGTTGATATAATCAGTTGTTTGTCATATCGAGTGGTATGTCATATCTAGTGTTTGTCTCAGTTAGTGAGTGTCACATCCTACGTTATGATCACTTGGGCTGTTTTTGCTTATATTATCTCTGTAAAGAATTGCAATGGTAACCAGTTGCCTCAACAGAAAAAAAGAGAAAGAGACGGTCAGAAACTAGGGATAGTGGCTAAAGTTGAACAGATTGAGCTTTAAAGATTAAAACAAATAATAATTATTACGAATCCAATAGTAGAGGCTGCAAAAATATTTAAGTATGTTATTTATATATAAAATAATAATAATTATTAGGATGAGCGAAGCGAATCCTCTACTAGGCCACTCAAATTACATTTTGTCGTACACTTTACAAAAAAACTATTCAATATTTTAACTTCAAATTAAACACAAAAATAAATTATGATCTGTAGATTTGCACAATATAATTTTTTACAGTAAAACGTTAAAAAATTATTATTTTAATTAATTTATTTTACAACTATTTCCAATACGGACGCATTTTAGCAAATAAATAAAAAATGAAACGCGTATATTTTCAGGAAAAAAATGTAAATCATGGAGTAAGTAATAAAAGATAGAATCATAAATAATTTAATAAATAAAACATGTTTTCATTATTTCGCAAAATCGTTTGCACAGATGACATTTAAACATTTTAAAAGAATTGTATTATAGATTTTTTTTTTTTTTTGTAATTGTAAAAAAATAATTGTAATAATTGTAAACAAATAAAATTAATTTTTAAATTTGTTATATAAATGAAAAATTAAAAGAACTGCGAGAAGTTGTTGGCTCGATTCAAGCACTTTATAAATGAACTAAATCAAAGTTGGCCGATTCAGAAACGACAAATAGACTTTAACCATTTCTTACTTTATCATTTGGATCTAAAGTAATGTTACGTTCTTATTTGTGGACCGAAAAAGGTTTAGTGAACGTGACTTTAGAATTTGTTGCAGGTATTAAAGAAAATCAGAAGCCACCAGACCAGATATCGCGAATAATCGTGGATAAATTTGAATACTGCAGTAATTTAATTTATAAGAATTGGTGCGTACCGATTCCCCCAATAATTAAATTCTGGAAAAATGGAAGCATAAATTGCTCAAGGAAAGAATTTCTTCTGCAGTTAGCTTTTGATGTTACAATTCATAAATCCCAAGGTTTAACATTAGATGAAGCAGTTCTAGATATTGAGGATATATAGACACCAGTTGGCTTATGTAACGTTGTCGAGAGTGAAAATCCTTCAAAATTAAGAAAAATTTAGAAATTTTCCTTACGAAAAATTCTACAATATCAAAAATTCTCATACGCTAACATGTATAAAAACGAAGAAATTAAAATAAAATATTTTACAGTTAAAAATTCATAGTATCAACGAAAGCAGATTTCAAATGTTTCTCCAGAAAATACGATTTTGAAGAAGTAACTTTCTTTAAGCTCTCTTAAAATATAATATTCTAAAATAGCTATCAAAGATTATCTGATGTTAATTACAAAGATTGGAAACATGAATATTTCAAACAGCTTTAAAAAACACCAGTGGCTACTGGAAATTGTAAAAACATTTTGCAAAGAGCTTTTAGTTGAAAATTTAAAAATATTTAAGTTTGCTTCGAAAATATCTTATTATGCCAGTCTTACATCATAAATAAAAAATAAATTAAAATGCGCCAAAACATAAAATAACGTTTTTGTTTAATAAAGATGCAAAAATAACATAAAAAAATATTGTTACTTTCAAATATCTGTTTTATAAAATAATGCTTCGCGAATCCAAACAAAGCATGGCTTTTGCTTGTAATGGAATACAAGAAGATTATTTACTGTTAAGCCTAAGGGGGGAGGTGGTTAGCATTGCAACTTGTTGCCTTAGTGTGGGACTCTATTGACTATGTTTCATGAGAGTTTGTCTTATTTATGATTGCCGTTGGGGAACTGTGTTTTCAGTATCTGCAGGTTGATTGACTCTGTTTTAGGCTAATGTATTGGCTAGGATTAACTACTATTGTTAATTACAGCTATACGTACAATCAATAACTAATTTAATACCTTACCTTTCCGGTATTTCTAATTATTAATGCTCTAGTGGAGCTGTCTTGTCATAGCATTTACTCCTTGTGGAGTTAAACTCTTGCATGAGTGTAATTCCTATTGGAATTTATATTCTTTCGCGGATATGACGTTGGGATAGCACACTAATTTATAGTGTGACACTTGCATGGTGGAACGTCTGGTGAAGTATGTCTCTGTCGTGGTAATTTGACTTTTTGGAGCTAGTCTCTTATTACTAATTGGGATTGTCACTAGTTCATGTTTTTTATATCCTTGATTGGATTCTACGTGTTTTTTTACAATGGCTCATTGTAAACAGACACAAGTGGTGCCGGAGGTAGCTGAAGCTTTTTACTGTGTCATATTGCACGACTTGTTGAACCGTTGTTGACATGCGTCGTGTTGCAATTCATTTGTTGCGGTGCTCCTATTGCGGGCCGAGATTATAGCTGATGTTTTGTGACTACCGGGCACCACAGGTGGACTTAAAACAAAAACAGTTTGTAGTTTCATTTTATTTTTTACTTTTTGGTATTAGGGGATTCCTAGGCTTTTTATATGTATATTTTTAGATTTTTATTTTGTTTTTCACACAGTGGATGGACAAGCAGTGTCGGCGGCGAACTTTTTACTATGCCGAATTGCACAATTTGCTGAACCGTTGGTGACATTCGTTGTGCATGCAATTCATATGTTGTGGGACTCCTATTGCGGGCTATGGTTACATCTGATGTTGTGCGACTATCGCAGAATCCTAGAGGACATAACACATATACAGATCGTTTTATTTTCTTTTATTTGGTTATAGGAGTAAATCCTAGTCTTTTTTTTTAATATACAACATATAACACACAATTTTTAACATGTAACATATAGCATTACGTTTCTGCTGGGTTACCAAAGTAAGAGAGCATTCTGTTTTATGTGTTTGTAAAGTTGTGATACTGTCGCAGTTTTCTTGGAGCCACATCATTACTGTTTTTGAATTATTTTGTAAGTGTTTGTTTTAACCTAATTGTTTGTGCCAGACTTTATAATTATTTGCTGTTATGTTTATCAGGTGGTACTGTTGGGTGAGTCATTGGGGACCAAAGAATATTTTTGGTCATTTATACTACATAATGAAATCTTGGTTTTCACATATAAAGAACATAATCTTTAAGAACTGGTAGGGGACTAAAGATAAATTCTAAACGAAATGAAATTTCAACCGTATAATTAGTGTACGCAAAAGCAACTTTTTAGACCTATCCAAAGAAAAAATTCAGAAAAAAAATTTTGGGGGGTCATTTAAACTACATAGGGAAATTTTAGTTTTCAGATATAAAGAGCATAATCTGAGCTGGTAGGGAACTAAAGATGAATTCCAAACAAAATGAAATTTTAACCTTATATTCGGTGTGCAAAAAGGCAAATTATCCAAAGAAAAAATTCCAAAAAAATTATTTTTGGTCACTTTCGCTCCACCCTAGTGTACGGCCACTGCAAGGTCATTTTAAACACATATTATTTCTCTACTGTATAAAAATGCGACTCATTCTGAAGATTTAATTAAGAGAAAAAGCTTTAATTTTCAAATTTTATTAAAAGACTTTATCTAGATTATTTTTCAAACATTAACAGCTTCTATACCTCACTTTCAATATGCATTAGAATTTTCATATCCAAAATTTGACCCCCTGACTGCCGAAGAAAAGGTCAAAAATATAATGTTCTTTTCTTCTTAATTTATTTTAAATGTTAATAAAAGAGGGATTTTTTTAACCTGGTACATTTTTTTTTGTAATGTATATACTTAGAAGCCTTGAAAGTATCAATCGTAACTTAATTTCTTAAAGCAGAATAATATTTGTAGAATTATACTAATTTAAATAAATTTCAATTGCAGTGAAACTTGCAGTCTAGTGAACGGATATATCCGGTCGCGGCAGTGGGAAGGTTAATTAAATGTGTAGTTTCTTGCAATCTATATTAGGGCAATGTTTGCATGGAAATTCTCAGTTTCAAAAGCACCTGTACGCTTAACATTTTGCATCGATACAAATTTTCATGAACAATCACAATAAATCAGATGGTGATTTCGCTTTTAGATACATTCATTGAACTCATCTTGATTAAAATAATACTATGGCTTTTGTTTTATAAATAGAAATCCATTTTCTCGACACAAAACTTTTCTTTTACTATAACGACATATAAAATAGATTTCTAAATGAAACTTTCGATAACATTACAGTGTCTGACAAGTTGCACAATTGCTTATCTTTAAAAAAAACATTTATTTTGAATGTCTTTTTTTCCCAATAATACATCTTTGAAAACTTTTAAATGTATTTGAGCATTTAGTAAGTACTTTTAAAAGTCATTGTTTTAACTGTTTCGTACATAAGTTGTTTTTCATTTTTATTTAAAAAATCTATATATATATATGTATATATATATATAGTAATAAATGAGAACCCATATAAAATGATTTTATAATTGTGCTGTATATTAGCAATTATCTGCCGACAAACCAGAAAATCAGTTTTTTTCCTTTATAAGGCAATCTTTACCAATTCTGATATGAGGCCCGTTCTAATAAAAATATTACCTAATCTTGATTTCTTATTATTCCTAAGCAATTTATATTAAGTATTTGTTTATTTGTTCGTAATTTATATAACATTTTATGCAGATATCGATAGTGAAATTTTTTTTTTTTTTTAAACTAGGATCAGTTGGAGATCGATTGAAATGTCCAAAAAGGATATATATTTTGTTTTCAAATTGAATTAATTTATTAATTTAAATATAAATGGAGTAGGCAATTTTAGAAAATTCTGCTAGTTTAATATTTTCTTGTCATTATTATTAAAAATAAACATAATTAGCAATGTTTGATATTGATAAATACTATTAACAAATAATATTAGCTATATATTTTGCAAAAATATTAAGTATATTTCTAAATGAAAGTAGAAATAATTTAGAGGAAAATACTCTAGAAAACCATAATAATACTTCTCTCCATAAAACGAATGATGAAGTAATGTTTACACCAATTTATCAAAAATGAAAAGAAAGACTTCCATGATATTAAAAGCATGATTGGGTGGGTGATAAATACAAAAGATTTACTTGAAACAAAGTCTTTTAATTACTCACTTCTTGTGACAAATTAGTTTTGGTAACATTCCAAGGCCTGACATTTTATCTAATAGTCTAGAAAGGGAATTTTTTAAGAATTTATTTTGCTCAATGGCTTTGGAAGTAATGAAAAATTTCAAAAATTTATTTATAAATTTGCAATATGTTTAGTATTTGAAAGAAGACGTATCATATTTAAGAGATGTGTATCTGAATTTCCTGGAACGCTTTGAATGTTAAAATAATGAATTTTATTGAAGTTTTGGAAAATTCTATGCATTTTATTGTTATAGACTTCAATGCTAGATAATATACAAACCATAGAAAAAAAATTCAATAAATTTATCAAAATAAAATTTGTTTATATTGAAACTGAAAAGATTTATGATGCAAAATAAGTTATAAAATTAAAATGTAATATACATGTACATTTTACTGTTTTCGTACAATTTTTAAATTACAGCATGACTGCACTGTTTGTAAGGTTAATTAGGATTTAAAATTCTGTTTATGTACTACTTTGATTGTAAAATGATAATAATACGGATAAAAAACTATTTCCTCATATTTCCTTGGTATATATAGCACTCTGTAGAATAATTTAATAAAGTTTCATTTGTCCTGGGGAAATTTATGAAAAATGGGGAGTTACCTTGTAAAAACTCGGGTAGAAGAATTCTTACTGACTTGTTTATAATGAAGCTAACATGATAAAAACTAGTTTTACAACAAAATTTACTGTGGTCAAAAAAAGGGGAGGAGAACTTTTTACATTTTTTATTTTGAAAATCTCATAACCCGTTGACTTCATAGAGTTGACCCGCGAAATCGTGAAAAACGTAACATAAAAGCACCACCTACAAAATAATTTTAAATAAAAGCTATACAATATTAGTATATGTTAGGGACTAATAAAGCATCAAATTTGATGAAAATGCAAGTATTAGTTCTTGAGATAGAGCTAGTGAGGGAAACATGAATAATGTAGCATATCAGCACCACCTTTTGAGCGATTTGCACTGAAAGGAAACAAACACAAATCTATATAAAGGAATAAATGAATCTCAAGTTTTACGAAAATCCGTACATTAGTTTTGAGGTAGATCAATTATGGAAATTGGGAATAATGCAGAATATCAGCACCACCTTTTGAGCGATTTGCACTGAAAGGAAACAAGCGCAAGTCTATATAAAGGAATAAATGAATCTGAAGTTTTACGAAAATTCATAAATTAGTTTTGAGGTAGAGCAATTATGGAAATTGGAAATAATGCAGAATATCAGCACCAACTTTTGAGCGATTTGCATTGAACGGAAACAAGCACAAGTCTATATAAAGGAATAAATGAATCTCAAGTTTTACGAAAATCCGTACATTAGTTTTGAGGTAGAGCAATTATGGAAAATGGGAATAATGCAGAATATCCACACCACCTTTTGAGCAATTTGCACTGAAAGGAAACAAGCACAAGTCTATATAAAGGAATAAATGAATCTGAAATTTTACGAAAATCCGTACATTAGTTTTGAGGTAGAGCAATTATGGAAATTGGGATTAATGCAGAATATTTGCATCACCTTTTGAGCGATTTGCACTGAAAGGAAACAAGCACAAAACTATATAAAGATTAAATGAATCTGAAGTTTTAGGAAAATCCGTACATCAGTTTTGAGGTAGAGTAATTATGGAAATTGGGAATAATGCAGAATATCCACACCACCTTTTGAGCGATTTGCACTGAAAGGAAACATGCACAAGTCTATATAAAGGAATAAATGAATCTAAAGTTTTACGAAAACTGTACATTAGTTTTGAGGTAGAGCAATTATGGAAATTGGGAATAATGCAGAATAGCAGCGCCTCCTGTTGCACGATATACCCCAAAAACTAATCAGATCTTGTTTACCTAAAGCTCTAACTGAATCTAAAGTTTTTAAAAAAATTCCGCGTATTACTTTTGAGATAGAGTACTCACAAAATTTTTGCCACATACCAATTCACAGAGTGACAGAGTGAAAGAGTGAGAGACAAACATTTTCTAAAAATCACCAGAATCGTGTTCAGGACCTTCTAAAATTTAAATCCATTAAAAACCGGAAGTTGTAACTATTCATGTATCCAACACTTTCCTGTTTTAAGTATAGAAGAAACCAAAAACTAGCTGTTGCAACATTCCAAATACCACGCAGTATTCTTGTTAATAAGTGTCTCGAAAGACACGCCAAACCAGAGAATTGTCTGACAATCCTTACTCTTCAACAAGAGCAATTAATTTCAAGGACCATGAAAGTCGAAGTTGACTATGGTTTATCCTTAATCAAAAATAATTAAAAGATTGCAATAAAAAAATACTTTAATCGGAAGAGTTTGAATATCCCTATACTGACTAACAACATTCTAGATGAAGATATGATCTAAGCTTTCACACACAGAAAAAAGCATTGGAAAATCATACTTTTCCCAATAAATCGTAAAATATAATCTCAAAATATACTTAGGTAATTTCACCCGAAAACCGGTCCAACACTGTCACTACATTATTTGCTCTTTTATCATTTCGATACTTCTGGTATGCATTTGAATCCGCTTTGCTGTTGAAGTTAATCATTAGGTTGATATGACTGTATATATTTGAGACCAGAATTCGAAGAATAAAAAAAGTAATGTACAAAA
Source organism: Maratus speculifer (assembly GCA_964019185.1). NCBI lineage: Eukaryota > Metazoa > Arthropoda > Arachnida > Araneae > Salticidae > Maratus > Maratus speculifer. The sequence goes on along the minus strand of OZ025292.1, from coordinate 161,316,901 downwards.
ATATGCCTGCAATGTAACAAAGTAATCCTGGTTTTCGGTATTTAGAGGCAGAAGATTTAAAGCATTCGTACAAAAAATATTTGCTACAAATAGAATTTTTTTTCACCGCTTATTCCAGTTATCTTTATTACAGATATATACCTCTAAAATACATACATAACGCAAATTAATGCATTTAACTTAATATTTGAAAAACCAAATACAATATAATTGCCACACATTATTATAGGTTTAAACTATTTTTTATAAATTGAATTATAAATACACTCACTTCCAAAAGTTAAGCACGAAGATGTAAAATGCAAAATAATGCAATTTTCTGCTAACTTTCTGCAATTTTCTGCCAACAAATTCTGCTTTGATTGACACAAAATTAGGCAGGAAAGTAGCATGTATATTTATACATAAAACAAAATCAATAATTATATACAGAAATAAAAACAATATTAAATTTTTATAAGTTATCACATAATGACATACTGGTGACTTAAACAGAATTATGTATAAAGTGAAAATAAACAGCATAAAATAAAAAAAAGACATTAATAGGGTATGTAATCCCCCTTCATCTGTATACAGAGCTAAAACCTTGTGACCATGCTTTCAGTTAGGTCATCAACCACCTCAGAATTAAGCAATTGCCATTCTTCTTGTAGAGCAGTTTCCAGCTCAATAAGAGGGGTCGGGGGAGGGAAACGTAAACATACAGCAAGGACGAGAGTATCCCAAAGATTTTCAATGAGATTAAGGTCGGTCAAATACGCTGGCCACGCCATACGCGCAATCCCTTAACTCTTCAGGTAGTCATTGACGATGCCAGCACTATGGGGACGTGCGGTATAGTCCATTAAAACAAAAGTAGGACCAACTTCTGCAGCGTACAATTTCAGAATGGGTTCTAGGACTTCATCTCGAAACCGGACAGCCGTCACAGAACCCTGTTTAAAGATGAGCAGGTCGGTGCGGTATCCTAATGAATTCTCTGCCCACACCATAATGTTTCCGCCTCGGAATGGGTGATATTTGGTGATGTTGTGGGGTTGATTGCGTGTTCCTTGTTTACTTTATATCCTTATATGCCTGTCATCTGGCTGCAGAGCAAATCTTGACTCACCAGTAAACATGACATTGCCCCCGTCAGACACAGTCCAATTGACATGTTCCCGGCGCCACTTTAATCGTTCCCCTCTTGACTGGAAAGATAGAGGAACACAAACTCGAGGTACTCGGGTGTACAATCCACTCATATGCTCTCTTCGGCGTAGAGTAGCTGCAGATATCGCCTTACCATTGGACGCTGTAACCATAGATGTCACACGTGTGGTGGTCGCTCAGCGATTCCGCTTGTCTACAATAGCAATATATCGATCTTCCGTGGGGGTTGTAACCATTTGGCGACCGACTAGGGGCCTTCAGACAATTATCTGTGTAGTTTGGAATTGTTTCCATAAATGTGAAATTACAGAATGACGAACGCCGAAGAAAAGAGCAACATCTGTGATCGACTGTCCCGCTTCGATGCGCCCCATAGCACGCCAGAGCTCAGATTATTACATTCGTCTTCTGGAAGTCATAGAAACACATATGTCTTAAAAGCAAACTGTACGAAATTTTTAAACACCTTCTATCAGCACTTACAATCAACTTCTGTAACCCTCCCCCCCCTCTGTAACCCCTGGCTTCTTATAAGACGGCCCTTTTTGCATATTTCTTGACATGAAAACGTTATTGGCTCTTACCTAACAAATTTCCATATATACACCCACCTCTGCAGCGATTTGCATTCTCTTCAATTCTGATAGGCTTCAAAAAATTAGCATTTTCTCTCCGTGCTTAACTTATGGAAGTGAGTGTATGTTTTATGTGATAACGAACATTATGACTTAAAAACTCTAAAGCAAAAATGATCACATGTACATATTATACTACTTTGACAATTCAGAAAAAATAAACAAAAAAATTGTGTTGATTATTAACGAAAAACAAAAATAAAATGCCTTTTTTTCTCAAAACATTTTTTTATAATCCATCACTGAAATTTCATTGTAAAAAATAAATTGTTTTATTAAACATAAAATATATAAAACCCGTCCGAAGAAACAAAATTGTCTTCTTACATAAAACAATTTCTCATTTTTAAACTAAAAATATATTGCATAGTACATTTTAGAAATTTAAGCTTAAAAACATTACGTAACTCGACTTTTTCAAAGGTTAGTTACAGCATCGTCTTCAACGTAAGTTTTAATATATTTTTCATATCATTCCCTTTCTTAAAAAAGTGAAAATATAATTACAGATTTATGAATTTTTCCATTAGATATTTGTTTTCTTAAGACGCCTCTATAGAACTTTGCAGTAAAAATATCCGAAAGTGACTAATTAAATCGAGTTTTAATAAGAAGAGAATCTTATTTCGTGGCAGACAGAAATTCCAATTAACTTTTTCTGAAAATGTTCATATTTGCCTTTATGCCAAACCAGTTATTTAAAAATATTAAGATGCGATATACAAACATATACAAGGAAGATATTAATAAAAAAATAATTTAGTATAAATGAGGCTACGTTTAAAAGACACGAAATATAAATGCGATATATGTGCAATTTATAATATGAGGATTATCTAAATGTTTATTATTGTCATTTTTTATATATTATATGTATATTTTACAATCTGCAAAATCAGATATCCTTTTCTTTAAACATAAAATTCATTTTAGGAATTTGAATTTAAAATATTATATAACGCAAAAATTAAAAAAAAAATGTTAGAGCATCGTCTTCAACATTTGTTTTAATATATTTTTCAGAGCATTTCCGTTCTTTATAAAAGTGAACATCTAATTATAGCTTTCTGAATTTTTACTTTAGATATTTGTTTTCATAAGAAGGTTATATAGAATATTGCAATAAAAATATAGAAAGGTATCTAATTAAATCGAGCTTAATAATAAGAAAAACTAATTTCATGGCATATAGATATTGTAATTAACTTTTTTTGAAATTTTTCTTATTTTCCTTTATACCAAACTAGTTATTTTAAGCATATTATTTTGCTATTTCCAAACATATGTCAGGACGATAATTATACAATTTTAATTAAATGTACTTGAGGCTACGCGTAAAAGAGACAAAATAGAAATGCGATATATTTGAAATGCATGGCATGAGGATTATGTAAATATTTATTTATTTTTTAATAATTGCACATATATTTTACACTATGCAAAAACAGATATATTTTTCTTTTAATATATACTATAATTTAGAAATTTGAACTCAAAATATTATGTGACACAAAATTTTCCAAGGTCTGTTAGAGCATCGTCTTCAGCATTTGCTTCAAGATATTTTTCATATCTCTTTTCTTAAAAAAGTAAACATCTAATTACAGTTTTTTAATTTGTCCGTTAGATATTTGTTTTCTTAGGATGCTTAAATAGAATCTTGCAATAAAAATATCTGAAAGTGACTAATTTAATGAAGCTCTTATGATATAAAAATTAATTTCATGCAGGCAGAAATCCTAATTAACTTTTTTCTGAAAATCTTCTCGTTTTCATTTATACTAAAATGATTATTTTTAAAATATTAACATGCAATTTTCGAATGTATACAATGATTATAATTATACAAATTTAAATTAAATATATTTCAAGCTATTTTTAAACGGATAAAATATAAATGCAATATATGCATAATTTTTGATTTAAGAATGATTTTTTTTTTATTTAATGCTACACAGATATTTCATAATATGCAAACACGTATAATTTTCTTTAAAAATATTTTGCGCAAACAATTTAGGATTTTCACAAAACTTTACTTTCCGAAAAGGCAGTTATGCATATTTGAAAAAATTTTGAGTGCCTGAGGCAAAATGATCCTTTGTTGCAAATAATTGTTCAGTTTGTAAAACGTCAATTGACATTAAGTTGAAAAACTGCACAGTGATAAATATTATGTATTCATAAACATGCTACTAATTGTACAAGGTTCTGAAAAAATAATTATACTTATGGCATTGTATTTATGTTATCAAATTAATATTATTAAATAAATTAATTCAATTAATTGATTCAATGAGTTTAGTTGAGTTTTTAGTTAGTTGATTTTCAATTTTGTTCTAAGTAAAAAAAATTGAAGAAAGAGAGAAAGAAATAAAAGGAATTTTTAGAATAATGTTTCATTAACTTTTCAGGTTGTAATTGGAAGTGCAATATGTTTTAATTTCTAGTTTTTACCATGCTTAAGAAATATTTATTACGAACAATAACGTGACTACTTTGAAAATATTAGATATGTATCGAAAATATGGGATATATAGCAAAATATCGGAAATTTCTGTATTTTTGAAAATATCAATGTATTTCCGGATACTGTAATCCAGTTATGTTAATTACAGTTATCTTAATTACTAAATACGTGCACATCGCAAATTAATGAAATTATCTTAAAATCTTTTTAAAAAATTATGAAATAGAATGAGATTGTAACACATTATTATAGGTTTAAATTAAATTTTATTAATTGGCTTCAAAATAGGTCTTATGTGCTAACGAATATTATGACATAAAAACTCTCTGAATATTACAATCTATAACTCTGAAACAAAAATGATTACTTATATATTATGTTGGTTTGATAAATACGAAAATTAAGTAAAAAAATTATACTGCATTGACTATAAACAAAAAACAAATAAGACATTTTTTTCTCATTTTTTTCAATCCATTACTGAACATTCATCATAAAAAATAAATTCTCTTATTAAACGTAAAATATATCAAGCGCCTCTGCCAAAAAAAAAATTGCCTTGTTACATAAAACAATTTCTTAAATTTAAACTAAAAAAATGAATAGTCAATAAATAAATATTTGTGTTATTACGTTTTAGAATTTTAAACGTTTTTTGTGCTATTATGTAACACAGCATTTTCAATGATTTGTTAGTACATCATCTACAAAAATTGTTTCAATGTATTTTTCATATCATTCTTTCTCTTAAAAAAAGGGAACATCTAATTACAGCTTTGTGAATTTTTCCAATAGGAATTTGTTTTCTTAATACGCTTATATGAAATCTTGCTATAAAAATACCTGAAAGTGACTAATTAAATCGAGCTTTATTAAGAAAATTAATTTCATGCGAGATAAAAAGTCTAATTTTTTTCCCGAAAATTTTCTCTTGTTTTCCTTAATGCCAAACTAGTAAAAACTTTAAAAATTTTATTATGCAATATTCAAACATATAAAAGGAAGATAATCATACAAATATTAATCACATACTTGGGGCTACGTTTAAAAGAGACAAAATATAAATGCTACACATGTTCAATTCATGATATGAGGATTACCTAATGTTTATTATTTTTTTTTTATTTAATATTGCACAGATATTTTCCAATATGCAAAAACTGATATCCGTTTCTTTAGATATAAAATACATTTTAGAAATTTAAACTTAAGTTATTATGTAACAGAACATTTTCAAATATTTGTTAGAGTAAAGTCTTCAACATTTGTTTCAATATATTTTTCATATCATTTCCTTTCAAAAAAGGTGAACATATAATTAGAGCTTTGTGGATTTTTTCGTAAGATACTTGTTCCTTAAAGCGCTTATACAGAAATTTGCAATAAAAATATATGAAAATGACAAAATATAAATGCCAAAATATGAAAGAGACAAAATATAAATGCTACACATGTTCAATTTATGATAAGAGGATTATCTAAACGTTTTTTATTATTTTTTTTAATTTAATATTACACATATATTTCACAATATGCAAAAATCTGACATAGTTTTCTTTACACTCTAAATAAAAAGGATTGACTATTCTTTCTGGAAGAGTGAATACACACTCTATCGCAGACTCAAAATATGCCCAACCTCTTTAGAGTGACTATTCATTCTGAGCGAGAGTGAAATGGTTGACTCTTTGAAAGCGTGAATACTTACTCCTGGGAAGTGAATATTCACTCTAAACATTGGTCAATAATCACGCTTTCTCAGGAGTGACTATTCACTTTTGCTAAAGGAGTGCGTTTTTTCACTCCTGGCAGGAGTGAGTAGTCACTTTTTCGTAGGAATGAATGTTAATTTTTTATGCGATGAATTCTTTTTTTTTATTGCTATTATTGGAATTTTAAAAGAATAGTATATTTTAAAACTTACAATGAAAATAAATACAAGCGTGGTAAAGATTGGAATAAAATACTTTATTGAAAATGTTTATTTAATTCATAGTATGTAACATTAATTGAACTTTGTAAGTGAAAACTTAATTAAAGTTACACATGAATTAAATTACATTATTGACATACATAAACTATTTTATTCCAATATTTCCCCTTGTGTTTGTTGACATTGGTAGACTTATAAATATATGACAGTTTTATAATGCCCACAATTGCAAGTTATTAAACAGTTTTAAAATCTTAAACAGTCAATATTTTTTTCAGATACCTATTAGGTTTACATATTATTTAAATAAATCCATAATGAACGTTATCTATGTTTGTTTCTTTTTATGTGTGTAATTAAAATCTTATTGCTGAAAAACATGTATTAGTAAAACCCGTATTTATAAAACGACATGGTAAGTCATTATTTAATTTCATTTTTTTATTCCCATATATAGAGTAGATGTGCATGTAATGGACACATTTAAGGCAACTGTCCCTGCCGGTGAAGACATCCACGAGCTAAATCCTATGTGGAGGAATTTTTCTAATTTCTCGTTGCCATTTCGACATTTTATTTATTTATTTGTTTATTTTACACTTAATAACGGAAGTTCGTCTCTATATCGCATCTTTTTATTACTTTTTCAACTTTGGTCGCACAAATTTTTATAAAGTTTCTTTCACTTTTGAAAACAAGTACCAAAAATGAAAGTGTTATTCTAAAAACTATCTGCAGCTAAAATAGAAAATGTAAAAATAAACAAATATTTAAGAGAGAAAATACATTTTTAACAAATTTTGTAACTTAAGTGTTTTTATTTAAATAGTGAACGATTAAGCCCTATAAGCCCCTCATTGACTGTGCCTTTAAAAAATATTTTCGACTTCAGGAGTGATATGATTGCCAGATTATAAAATAGGCAAATCATAGTTAGATTCATTTTAAAAAATATAAATATTAAAATGCAGAATACATTGAATTTTTTGAATCACATTAATGTAACATAAAAGCAACTACATATAAAAATTTTGGTGTCATTACATTTTGATAAGTGCAATTTAAAATTTAAGGTTGATTATTTAAATTTTTAACTAAGTCAATATATTTTATGACTATAAACATACCAAAATTGCATATTTAACAATGCCTATATGAGACGTACATTACTGGAAAATGACTACTTAAGTATTCCAGTAAAAGACACTCCTCTCAAAACTTAAAAAATTAATGAAGTTTTATAAATGGAATTAAGTATGTGAAATGTTATAAAAAGTTTACTTCAACTACAAAAGCAAAAAATTGCATATTCTGCAAGAAAATAAAGAATACCGTATTTACTCGTGCATAAGGCGTACTTTTTTTTTCCAAAAAAATTAGGGCAAAATTGTTAGGTGCGCCTTATACACGGAATAATTTTTTACTGTTGGATGCAGTCGAACGATATACATATGAAACAAGAAATTATTTAAAGAAGATAATAAAACGGGGAAAATGTTACTTAATTGAAGTATTATTGCATATTTATTTCATTCCTTGCAGTTTTTTATACAACAGAGCTAATGACATTATGTAAACGCTAATTAGATATTCTCTTTACCGTCACTCATTCCTATTTATTGTTATTCTCTTACAACCCGAAGTCTAAAAATGCATTTTCGTTTTGTTGTCTGGTCTGGTGTAGTGTTTGTTTTGACCTTTTTTTTTTTTTTTTTTTTTTTTTTTTTTTTTTTTTTTTTTTTTTATTTGAAATTTATTAGGTCATTCTTCATTAGCGTATCAAATTTATGGTGCGCGCTATATACGAGATTTTAAGAAATCGCCATGTTTACTTGTAAAGTAGGGTTGCGCCCTATACACGAATAAATACGATATATAAATTTATTAAATGAAGCCAGATCTTAGTATGTTTATCGAGATTTTCAATGAAAAACAGAATTTAAACATTATTAATTTATGATTCAGTTCTAAACAGCATTAAACAGTAAAACATTATTTTATGCTTCCTGATGTGTTTAATTTAGAGTGTCAATAATAGTTCTAAATTATAAAATATGCAAGCACGAGTTACGAAATAAAGCAAAATTAGTAATTTGTTATTTATTTTATAAACCAAAAACATTCAGGGTGTACATTACTTCTTCATCTACCCTATGAATGTGAGTTAAACATATTTTGTAAGTTTTATAGGAATATACTCATATAGGAAAAATAAAAATGTAGGAATTATAAATAAAAGAAATGACTGCATAATTTCTGTTCTTACTGTTGGAAAAACAATTTTAATGAGTGCTTTATCTTTAATAAATAAATTTCAAGTAATGTAAGTCATACTGCGACCTTTTAAAATTACACTATTGGTTTTATTTGTAATCATCAGGCATAAAAAGCACTTTATTTCAATGCTTAAATGTCATATTTATTTTTTAGAGTAAATAATTACATGTGCCAAAAATGGAAAAGAAAAAGTTTACAATAGAAGGAAATTTTATAAGTTATTTCAGAAATTTTATAATTAAATATTTGATTAAAATCATAAATAGCTAAAAAATGCTTACATACAATTTAAAAAAATAAATATACCAATTTGAAAATAATTAATAATAATAATAACTAGAGTTTTATAATTGTACTATTAACCAGCAACATATATGAAATAAGTGGATTAATAATTTAAACAATTCCACAAAAAACTTGCCATATATTATGAGAAATTTGTATTTTAGAAATTTGGAAAAATCTGAAAAGATTAGCATGAAGATTTGGAATTTTATATAATTAAAAATATTATTAGTAATTGAAAAAAAAATCTTTCAAAAAGAAGAGAAGGAAATAGTGTAAGAAAATATTTTCCTAATAAATACTAATATTCAATCTGAAGCCATTTCGTAGTAGCATAATAATTGCATTATGTATCTATCTTTAAAAAATAAAATTCTGTATGAGAAAATCACAAAGCAGTAATATAAAGTATGTATAAATTGTTACGAATAAAGTCCAATGTACCAATCTTTGCGTCAGCAATTTTTTTTCCTAGCACATAACGATAGGAGATGGCTTCCTGTATAAAGTAAAACTATTTAACTCCACATTCAAGAACTTACTTTTGGGAAATAAAAAGTTAAAATTAAAATTGACTTGCCCTCCCCCCCTTTTTTTGTTAGACGTTATCTATCGTTTGATGAATAATAATCCTTTGTTTGATAAATAGGATATGTGCAGTATAATCTCTTTCTTACTATGCATTCTAGAGTATTTTGCTTTTTACTGAATTAGTTGACTCCATTTTGGATCCAGAACAAGAGATTTAATCTATCTGGATTATTTTGAATCATAAAATATAGGAGCATGTTATTCCAAGATCGAAATTTAAATTACGTTTCAACATTATTAATACAAATGAAAAGAATGGAGAACCACATGTGTGGACCGAGGAAACGAGAGGTTAATTCTAATTTTGCTGGAGACATTTTTATCGTCCAAGCGACAACACATTTGTGATTAGATGATTCGTAACACATATCTAAGTCACTTTTTCTGCGGAGTAACCTTTAACTCTTATGAAAAAGTGACACTCACTTTTGAAAAAGGGTTCTTTTTAATACTAAATAAGACTAATTTTATATGTTATATTATTAAATGGAGTTTTGTAAAACTAAGAATTGACTTATTTTAGTACTTTTCATTGTTTCACTCCATATATTGGTTCAAAGTTCAACGGATATTTTTTTTTCAAGTGGATAATACCGGGGTTTCACTCTCGTTAATGGAGTGAGATTTTTCACTCTTGATCATGGAGTGAGATATTTCACTCTCGTCAACGGGGTGACATATTTCACTCTTTTTTAGGGAGTTGGAAATTCCAATCTTTAAGATTTGTATTGTTATAAAGTTCACTCTTAAAAGATTGAACTTAATAAATTTTGATGAAAAAAATGAACTTTAAAAAATGAACTTTTAATGCTTATCACTCTTATAAAGAGTGCGTTTTTCACTCCCCCCTGTTTTAGAGTGTAATGGTAAACCTCTGATTCAAACGTTGCAATTGGGGTTTTAGATGTCCTCCACAAAGTTATTAATTGGCAGACCGATTGTGTTTTAATATGTCAATCGAAATTTAACAAATCATAGATTTTCATCCGTGAACTCGATGAGGTGATTGTTTGTGCAGCCGCTTGCCGGTCTAAATCGTTGCAGAATTTTGTCGAGTCATTTCAAATTTTATGAAAAGAAAATGGAAACATTAAAAGATACCACTATCTTTTTTTCTTCAGTTTAATGAATACTATCAAAAGTGATTGATTCAGACATATCCGATGATAGGTTATGATCCCAGGGCGCCATGGTCATTATGTCCAATTTAAGATGAAATCATATTATTATTGAATGCTTAATTTAATACATCGTAATCGTAATAAATTGTGTATACATGCATTTTAGTTTGACAACGCAAAAGCTATTGCATCGAGATCTGAAGGCACTATTATAGTACAAAAACATGTCATCTGCCGCTTTTAAAGTACAATTTCCAAATTTAAAGTACAATTCTTTTCAATTATATTTATGCAAATCTGGAGTCTCTGAGTGTGCGTATTGGTGTTTTTGTGCAAAATTTATCTATAAAAAAGACTTTATGATTTTGACTAAATTTTGTAATTTATAGCAACATTTTGACAAATTTAGCGGTATTTAATGAAATTTGGCGTGAAAATTGATTTTAAGAATATGAATAGTGGGTAGTATACATCATTAGCAAAAAATGAAAGTATGTCACCAAATTTGGCCATATTTTGCGAAATAAATTTGGCGAAAAATAGAGATTTCTGAATCCGGGTGATTTTTCTAAAAATACAAATGTAAGACGACATACATGATTTGACTAATCAAAGGCAAATAAAAATGTAGTTTAGAAAAATGCTCATTCATTTTTAAATTTGAAAGGCAAAATTTAGAAATATGTACAGGGTTGTTGCAAAAGAATCATCGAGTTTTCGAAGCGTTTATTTCGGATCATAATTGGGTTACATCAATGAGTTACACATGAAAATAAGCCAAAAATACACAAGATTGACATCCACACTACAGATGTTCAATATGTGATCCTTGATCCTCCCTCCTCCACACATTACTCAGAATGCTCGCGTCGATGGTCGCGAATGCAGTCGTGATGCGTTTCTTCAAGTCAGCCAACTTGGTAGATAATTATGAATTTATCACGTAAACAAAGTGATACATAAATAATATTCATATACCAAGAAGTCACACAATAAAAGGTCGTGCGACCGGGTCAGCAGGAACTTTTGCCTTTACATAAACAATCGGTTTCTTTCAACTGCATACCATCGCAGAATGCTTTGTCGGGTTGGAGGCTTGCATTTGAATGAGAACATATGCATATACAAAGATACAGAGAGCATCGTTCAGGAATCAATCTGAATGGTTATAAGCAATTCACTCTTTGAAAATTTTAGAACACAAAACAATTTCTACTGTACAGTCTCCATTTTGAATGTAGCGTTTGCGCAGCAACTGTGACGATCAGAAGCGTATGGCACATACGCAGCGCGAAACTGTAGTTAACGCCCTCTCGATTGAGTTGTCATGGAAACATATACGTTTCCCAGCTCGCACGTAGTAACATATAAAAACAAGATGATTTATTTCTAATAACCCTGAAAATAACATTGATTCTTTGTGTGCCTTTAATTTAGGTTCAGAAATAATGATTTGAAATAAAATATCAATGTAAGGATCACAAACCCAAAATATCAGTCAACCACTAAGTTAAGTACTTTAAAGACGTGGGTAATATACAAATACTCTAAAAAAACCTATTTAGAATATTTACTCGAATACTTTCTGACATTTTTGACAATACAGAATCAAATTCACTTTGAAAACTCAGATAAAAAAAAAGCATTTTTTATTACATCATTATAGATACTGTCATTTATTGGTTTGTTTTAAAATAATAATAATAATAATAATAATAATAATAATAATAATAATAATAATAATGATGATGATGATGATAATAATAATAATAATTGAACGATGCTGTCTTCCTCACTGGTGATTGTTTTTTTTTTCATATGGTTGGAAATATTAAAAGTATATTTCACATATTCACGGAATTTCACAACACGAGAATTCAGTTATTATGAAGACATAAATGGCTAGAAAAAGTTAAAATTGGTATTAAATATTTTTAGTTTCTTTTTTCAAAATTCAGTATTAGATATATATGGATAAAATAAAGTGAAAATCTGAAGTTAAATTTGAGGAAAAATATCGATAAATATACGAAAATATCTATCAATATATTTAAAATAATTAGTTTCTCTTTTATATTCAAAATTCTCTTCAAACATCGTCTGGCAAACTACTCTGCATTATGGATGTGCCTTAATGATTAATTATAAAATGTCAGACATCATTAACGATTGATGATTAGTTATACGTGGTAGGATCAGACGTATATTCTATATAATTTCCAATTCAGCAGCATATTAATGTATTTCAGAATTAACAATTTAATCAGCGATTTGCTTTTATCGCTAACTGATATACAATAATTGACTGACAAGCTAAATTATCTCTGGGAAGTCCATATTTATTAAATAATATATTAAAGAGTTCTGTAACTTCGCCCAGTCATTTCAAATTATATAAAAATAGATTAAAAACATTAAAATATACTAAGGTATCCTGGGTAATAATGCCACGTTAAGATTCTACTAAATATTAGTACTTAGTTTTAATTTTGTTCTTTCAAACAAATATAGAATCTTATACAGCATTTTATTGACTATGTATACAAGAAGGAATATTTTAGAAGATATATATTCAATAAATGTAACGGCGTGTTTTCTGGACTAATGCTATTTGGCGTTAATACCCACATAACTGGGTAACAACGCCATGCAGTCAAAACTATAAGATAAGATGAATTAATGATATGTAAATTGTACAGTTTTAAAGATATAAACTCTACACCCCTATAAATATGAAAAAATTATCAGGACTTAGTGCATACGAATGTCTCTTTATGCTTTTTGGTTTTCAACAATGACAGTAATGCTCTCTCAAGCATAAAATAGAAAATAAACTCGCTTTGGATGTAGTTCCAAAACTTAAAAGAATCAACAGGAGTAATTACACCAGCATATTGCGTCATTACCGCAATATATTTATTGCGCAACATATATTAAACTACAAACTGCCTTGCGAATTTATCCAAAATCTTGCACAACATTTTTAAAGTACATGAAATACACTACAAATTTATATAATAAATGAAGTATGTCCTAATAAATATATAACTTTCAGATCACAGAACTTAACACGCAAATTTTAGATCTGGCGTTGACTTTTACGCTCTTCTTCCAGCGATAGGATCTAAAAAGAGAACAAACTAACTTTAGCGGTTGTTTCTGATTCTAATGACTGAGAACCCGTCTGCGCCGAACCCGCATGTGCCATTTCCTAGATTCATTCATAATATGCGCAATATTAGCACATGGCGTTATTATACACACTGTCGTTATTACCCCAGGACAACCTTAGTAAAACGTTTCTTCATTTTAAGAAATACTATCACATTTAATTAATTCAGAAATATCCCATAGTATGCGATGATCCCAGGTTTCCATGGTGGTTACATTTTTTTTCTTTTAAGATGGAGTCATACTATTTCCAAATTGCTGATTTGAATACATGATAATCTTTAAAAAATTTTATATTCATGCATTCTTGCATAAGAATACAATAGCTATTACATGAACATATGTGTTTGTTATAGTACTACTAATTATCATCACGTCATCTACCACTTTTGATGTACAATTTTCTACTTGTTTACAATGATATATTATAATATATACAAATCTAGTGTCTCAAGCTATGTGTGCGGGTTTTTATATGCAAATTGTATTTTAAAAATTGCCCTATGATTTTGACTAAATTTTATAATTTATAGTAACACTTTGACAAGCTTATCCATATTTGATGTTTCCTTATTGTTTCATCTTACAAAATATAAAAAAGTAAATTGAACATACTTATAGAATTCCAGGTGCGTGTGTGGGTTTTTATATGCAAATTGTATCAGAAAAATTGCTCTATGATTTTGACTAAATTTTGTGGCTTATAGCAATATTTTGACAAGTTTATCTATATTTGGTGTTTGTTTATATCCCCCTCTTTTAAAATATAAAAAATAAATTGAACATACTTACGGAATTCCATGGCTCAGAACTTAGGTTTTTATAAAAAACTTAAATTCTGTTAAAAAAGGTTAATAAAGTTTGAAAAAAATTAAAACTGTTGATAAATATTTTAAAAATTTCTTGTTCAAAAGTCAATATTAGAAACATTTTAATCGAAATAAAATGTAAAACTGAAGTTAAATTTGAGTAATAATTGCTAAAAGTTTAATATCTATAAATATATTTTAAATCATTAACTTCACTTTTATATACATTGTCATCAAACATCTTTTAGCAAACTACATTGCATTATGGATGTGTTTTAATGATTAATTATAAAATGTCAGACAGCATCAACGTATGATGATCAATTATATGTTATTAGGATCAGACATATTTTCTATGTAATTTCCAATTGAGTAGCATATTAATGCATTTCAGAATTAATAATTTAATCAGCGATTTGCTTTTATCAGTAATTATTACAAAATAAATAGAGTACAAGCTAAATAATCGCTCCGAAGTCCACATTTATTTACACAAAATATTAAGGGGACACAATAAAGACCTCTATTTTTGAATAATTGAATCAGACATTTATCGGCATATTGATTGGTATGAGCATAAAATGTAGACAAACAGAAAAAAAATCTGAAGATATAAATGCACAATCATAGAAAAAGAAAACAAAAACGGCTTCGACATATTCTGCATCAAAGTATCGTATAATAAAGTTGCTGGTACCAACAATCGCATCTTTTGTGAAAAAATCATCATAGACGTTGCCATTTATTGGTTTGATTTACAAGAAAAATACATTCATGCTACTCAAAACTGAAGTCAAACTTTAAAATAAATCAAACTATATGATAAAAAGATCAGAGGTTTTGTGATAAAAAGATCAGAGGTTAACAAGTTAGCGAAATGGTTAATATTGATTGCTTCTCTAAACATTGTTATTAAAGAGTAAAATGCTTTATAGTAATAATGCAGCGATATATTAATGTTATATTGCGTTGAAAAGAAAGATAATATAAACAGGGCGGAAACAGAGCGGTGCTGTCTTCCTCACTGGTGTTTGCTTATTTTCACATGTATCAAAATATTAAAAGATTAATTTCAAATATATTCTTGGAATATCAAGGCACGGAAATTCATTTGTCATAATAACTTAAATGATATGGAAATGTTAAAACTGGTGTTAAATATTTTAAAAATTTAAGTTTATTTTTTTAATTTAGTATTAGTGATATTTTCACAGAAACAAAATGATAATCTGAAGTTGAATTTGATTAATAATATCTAAGGGAAAATATTTATCAATATATTTTAAAAAATTAGTTTCACTTTTATATACAAAATTGTCATCAAATATTGTTTGGCAAACTACTTTACATTATGGATGTGCTTTAATGATTAATTATGAAATATCAAACACTATTAACGATTGATGATTAGTTATACGTGATAGGATCAGACATATCTTCTTGGTAATTTCCAATTCAGCAGCATATTAATGTGTTTCAGAATTAACAATTTAATCAGTGATTTGCTTTTATCACTAATACACAATAATTGACTAACAAGCTAAATTATTACTTGAAAGTCTGAATCTATTTTTAAAAATATTAAGGCAATATAATAAAGCCCTTTTTTATCATTAAATCAGACATGTATCGATATAGTGAGGGGTGTGACATTAATTATTATTTTCACTTTTATATGCAAAATTGTCCTTTAAACATCTGCTGCATTATACTTTGCATTCTGAATGTGCTTTAATGATTAATTTTATGAAATGTCAGACACCATTAGTGATTAATGATAAGTTATTCGTAATAGAATCAGGCATATCTTCTAGTTAATTTCCAATTCAGCACCATATTAATGCAACCTGTTTGCTTTTATTGCTAACTGATACACAATAATTAACTAACAAGATAAATATTGCTGAGAAAATTTATTAAACAAAATATTAATGAGATATAATAAAAACTTCTATTTTTGAACCATTAAATCAGAAGATTATCGGAATATTGAGTAATGTCAGCATACATATCTACATAAAATAAAAATAAAAATCTGAAGATATAAATGTACAGTCGTAGAAAATTAATAACCCCCCCCCCCTATTAACTCTGCAAAAATTATCGTATAATAAAGTTACCTGTACCAAACAATTGTAAATGAAGTCTAATTTTAAATAATGCACATAAAATTTTCTTACGGAGGGGAGGGGGTGGATCTACATATCGAAATAGACCAGAACCTTATTTCTTTCGACAGCAAGGCCTATTTTTGACATAACAAATAAATTCTAATCCTTTAATTAGTCAAAGTACAATTTTGCACGATATTCGTACAATTAATTGCGAGAAATTAATTTATTAAAAATCAGTAGTTTTTGAGGGTTGTATCCAAATTAAAGTTCCTTACTGGAAGATTGCTCAACAGCTGAATAATGGCAATGTTACAATTAATTTATTATTTTTTGCCATATGATCAATTCATTGTCTTAATATACTTCAGCTAGTGTTATATACCGTTATATCCTCTTCAATATACATTTTTAATTGCTTACAAATGTTGAATTATTCGATTTAAAAAATATAAGTTACCTATAATCATAATAGTATCGATCGTATATAATCATAATAGTATGTAATCGCCTTTTTTAAAATGCAGTATTTCGAAGAAAAAAAATTTTTTTTGAACAATTGGTGGTAGAGGATTAGAGAGGTAGGTGGTAGAACAATTAATCGTGATAAATCTTTCCAGATTTGTTTCATTGGTTTGTATTCAGATTTACTTGAAGGTTTAAAATTAAACTTTAAAAATAAATCAGAAAACTTTAATTTTTATAATTATTTTTATTAGATTTTGAATTTATTGAACTCGCATTTTTTTAGTTTTTTGGAAGAAATGCAAAAAATTATGAAGCAATGCATAATTTAAAATATAAAATAGTATAAAGCAGTATGAAAAATGAATGTAGGAAAACAAGACAAATTGATCTTTTAACTGAAAATAAATTCGAAGTCGACTGAAAATACTATATGTTGATTTAAAAAAAAAAAAGTTTTTGATCAATGGGTGCGAGGGATTTATTTTTGCTAGATTCTTTCATGTTTGTTTGCATGGTTTATATTCAGATTTATTTAAAGATTTAAAATTAAAAAATTAAAAGCCATCAGAATAACTTGGTTATTTGATGAGTTATTCGTATTAAATTAAAGTTAATAATTGTATGATTATATCTACTTTGCTATTTCATTTAAAATTTTGATGTTTTCTTCTTTAGACCTGAACTAAAAATAACTCTAAAAATATATATTTATTTCTTTTGCATAATCGAAATGACACTATAGATGACAGAACGAGTCATTTTTATGAAATCAGAACTTTAGGAGACTGGTAATTTAGGCTTACAAATATGGATATAAAAGTACTAATCCCCTTAAAACATCAGTTTAACTATCATCAATATAAAATTACGCAATAACAAAATTAATCTCTTTAAACAACTGAATGGTGAGCAAATCCTCAATATTTTTTATTGTAAAGCATTTAAGTTAAATAATCATGAAGGTTTCTTACTTTCTTGCCCATAATGTCTTGAAGGTATTTTCGAAACTCGGAAGAAAATAATATTTATTTTACGATGTAATATTCATCAGTGCTGACATTTATTAATTTTGTTTTAAAAGAAAAATCATTCAGCTGTATGGAATGGAAGTAAAGTAAAAATGCAAAGCATTCATACAGTTAAGTTTTTATGAGGAAAAGAATGGCTGTGCACATTTGTGTATCTTAGGTCTGAAGAAGTTAATTCAGTAATGCCAGTTGGCAAAGAGAACTTGCCATTCGAATTTCTTTTTCTTTATATTTTAGATTATTTATAAGATACTGCCAATTGTCGTCAAAATTTTCCTATCTCAAAGTCAGAAAATAACATTTAAAAAAATTAAATAGTCAGCGTACTTGAATAAATATAAATTTAAAGCTATGGAAGAAAATATTTAATTCCATAAAGCTCTTTATTAATAGATTAAAAACTGTACATTGCAACTTATCGACAAAATTAGTAGTTTGAAATAACAATGAAATACTTTATCTAACAGATATTTATTTTTGCTAGATTCTTTCATATTTGATAGCATAGTTTATATTCAGATTTATTTAAAGATTTAAAATTAAAACATTAAAAGGCATCAGAATAACTTGGTTATTTGATGAGTTATTCGTATTAAATTAGGGTTAATAGTTGTATGATTATATCTATTTTGCTATTTCATTTAAAATTTTAATATTTTCTTCTTTAGACCTGAACTAAAATTAACTCTAAAAATATATAATTATTGCTTTTGCATAATCGAAATGACACTATAGATGACAGAACGAGTCATTTTTATGAAATCAGAACTTTAGGAGACTGGTAATTTAGGCTTACAAATATGGATATAAAAGTACTAATCCCCTTACATGCAGAGGACAAGTTAACAATATTTAAAAAAATTAAAGTAAAAAGGGAAAATAATGGCTAGATTAGGGATTAATATAAATTTTATGATATAGAATTTTTACGACCAAACTTTTCAAGATATCAAGTATGAGAATTAGATTGAACATTTTCTGTAAATATATCGGCATCTATTAAAAAAACTATTTCACGTGTTCGTTCATTTAATCAAAAGCATTGAAATTAATAATTTCATGTTTACACTACCACAATTAAACTTTGCCCTCTAACAATTAAGATTAATATAATGGACACAATTTCTTTCAGTAAAAAAACATATATATCTAACAAACTCAAACATGTATGCAACATACCTGATGCCAACGTAATGCCAGTTCGCCATTAAGGAAAACGGCCGGGATTTTTTTTTATTTATTCTACCTAAATTAATTTCATTGAAATATTCGTGGTTTCCTTTTGAAATGTATATATATATATATATATATATATATATATATATATATATATATATATATATATATATATATATATATAATAGGTTATATCTATGTATGTATATTTATTTAAGGTATTTCAGTAAACTTTATTTTTTTGCGTTTAGTATAAAAAAGTTTAATTTAAAATATAACTTATTTTAAAATCTTGCAATAGAATTTCATGTTTGATTTCTAATCGAAACTGAGACATTTGGCAATTGATTTCTTATAAATAAATTATGTTACTTTAAAAACATGATGTTAAATTTATGTTGAATGTTTCCATTACTGGAACGAATATTTCAACATATTTGAGAACTCAGACTGCCTAAATTAAATAATCACAGCCAGAGCTGCTACACAAAGAATATCAATATTACAATTGATTCTAAAATATTCATAGAATGAAAATTGGGTAAGACATAAAAATTCTTACCTCCAAAATTCGAAGCTCGAAGATCGTATGGTCCGTGTTTGGATTTCTTTCTTAAATTCTTGTCGTCTTCATAGAAAAACACAAATTCCTTGTAGTCAAAAATATAATCTTCGGCAATTTCCTATCGGCAATTTCCATATTTTAATCAGGACGAATTACACCACAAATGCACACAAATCAATTATTTACAGAATCGGCCGTGATACTTTCACTAGTACATATTTGTTCTACAAAACTTCTAACTCAACTACAAAAACAGAAAAGAGAAAAAAAAGTTAATAAACAAATAATGTTCTTATGTGGAATAAACTGTTCCGCGCATGCGCTGCACCTATATGTCAGAGAGAAAAAAAACTGAGTTTCTTGTTTCACACTGCGCAATAGTTTTAGCATGACAGGTGGTTGGATGAAAAGGAATATGAAAGTATTTCCAAATCCCAACATCCTCCCACCTTTGAGTTTCAGGGGTTCAGCTGGATCTCAAATTTTCCAATTAACTATAGGTTTTATGATTCGTCCATATCTTAAGCGATGAACTAATGAGTCCGAATTTCTGTTCATTTCTGAACCGCTGGGAGGATCATTGGAATGTTCGTTATTTTCATCTGGAAGAGCGTGAATTTTTCATGCCCTTGAAATGACTTCTCATGATATCATTATTTTGTAATACCTTTAAAGCTATTAGTTTGCTTGTTATTCTGAAGAATTCACCACTTTTCATTTTTACTTTTACAAGACGTACTTGTCCATCTTTAGATGGGAAAATTTCAGTTATTTTGGCCAGAGGACAATCGATTCTTTTATTATTGTCACTTGATACAATCACGACGTCGCCTATTGCAAAATGTTTCTCTTTTTTGTTACTTTTAGTAGGTTATCGTGATTGACTTAAATATTCTGATCGAAATCTTTTAAGAAGGACTTGTCTTAGTTTTTCTTGGTAGGCATGCCTTTTTTTCAACGATTCGGCATCCAAAATATCCATATCAGGTGTTCCACTACCTTTTACTTCTTACAGAAACATGGATGGAGTGAGGGGTACAAGATCGTCGTTGTCTTCGGAAACATATGGTAGGGGGCGGCTGTTGATACACATTCGATGTCACACATAATGGTTTGCATCTCTTCGTAATTAAGAGAACTTTTTCCTAAAACTTTTTTCAGTATTCTTTTTGTCATTCCGATTAGTCGCTCCCACCACCGTCCCCACCATGCAGCTGAAGGTGGAATAAATTTCCAAATAATTTTTCTGGATATACTATGATTTTGTACTGAATTCCAATTTATTTCTTTCAACAAATTTTTGGCACCTACGAAATTCGACCCATTGTCGGTGTAGACAATAGAAGGCCTAACTCTACGGGCGATAAATCTTCGTAAAATTAATAGAATGTTTTCGGTAGATAAAGAGGTGGCTAACTCAAAATCAGCCGCTCTGAAAATTGCATACGTGTAAATTACTAGCCATATTTTCCTATTTTCTTTAAGAATAAGGGGTCCGGCATAATCCAGACCAACAATTTCAACAATGGCAGCTTCTCGAACTCTATCTACCGGTAAGGGAGGAGTGGATATTTCTTGTGGCTTAAAATCGTATCTTCTGCATATTACACAGCTTCAAATGATTTTCCTTACAGTTTTCCGAAATTTTAAGATCCAATAATCTTTCCTCAAATTAGACATCAAAATTTGTACCCCGGCATGTCTTAGTTTTAGGTGTCTAGATCTAATTATTTTTTCAACTCAGGGATGGTCATGGGGAAGTATGACAGGTTATCGAAAATTCATCGTATCTTCATTCAATAGTATACGTGATTTCAGCCGTAGAACTCCAGCGGAATCCGGGATGATCTGAAATGATTTTAATCGATTATCTAGGGGGCCACTAAACGATTGTTCTTGATCTAATTTCAATAATTTATTTTCAGCTTCATTTTACTGTTTTACAAATAAAATACTATATTCTCTATATTCTTTAGCTTTCTTGCAGTTTTGGTAAAATCTATGTATCCATCCAATTACTTTAACTAATTTTTCATATGATGAGAATTTTGTAAAAAAATTTTTCATTCTGAATATCCAAATTGTTAGCGCTGATAATTGTTTTTCTTCTTTCGGCGTCTATAATTTCAAAACCTGGAAATATTTCTGATTTTGGCCACTCGTTAATTCGTTTCATTAGCCACTGTGGTCCCTCCCACCATTTGTCTCGGGCTATAACCTCAGAGGTACAACCCCTTGAAGGCAGGTCCGCAGGATTTAAATGGCCGGGAATAAAATGCCATTTTGAATCACTTAAAGACCGGATTTCTGATACACGGTTATAAACAAAAGGCGCCCATTTTCATTCCTTTTTATCCAATAAAGAGCATTGGCAGAATCAGTCCAATAAAAAATGTCAATATCATCTAATTTTAAATCAGTTTTGACACTATTTGCTAGCCCCAATATTGCAAGCTAACAATTCCAACCTCGGGATGGAAATTGTTTTCATAGGAGCAACTCGGCTTCTTGATTGAACCAATTGACAGAAATTGCCATTCTCATTTTCAGACCGTATAAATATACACGTAGATACGCTATTTTGCTAACGTCACAAAAAACGTGCAAAGAATGCAGTTTATCTGCATCACGAGAAAAACACCTAGGTATTTCAATAGTCCTTAATTTTTCTAATTGTTTTTTCCATTTTTCAAATTTTCTCTTGATAGATATAGGTAATTCCTTATCCCATGTCACCTTAGCTTTCGAACACTCTTGTAATAATATTTTAGGTTCTAGTGTTACAGAACATGTGTATCCAATAGGGTCAAATATTTTGTGTACAGCCGATAAAATGTTTCTTTTGGTTACTTTGCGTTCTTCCTCGGAAATTTCCTTTAAATCAACTGCTAAGATGTCCCTACTAAAATCCCACGTTAGACCCAAGACAGGGACATTTTCCCCTGACAAAACTTCCCGAAAACTATGCTCCCACCCGCGAAGCTCTAATTTTGCAACGCCAAGAAGGGTTTTTGACTCTTCGATAAATCTGGTCAGTTGTTCCTTACTATCAACACTCGTAACACAGTTGTCTACATAAAATGATTCTAACAATTTAAGCGCAGTGTTTTTAAATTGCTCCGGTGAGTTTTTTAAATGATATTCTAACGCGGAACCTAAAAGATAGGAGCTACAAGAAATGCCAAATACTACTCTTCTATGTTGAAGCGTTATCATTTTTTGAGGGTCTCCTTCTTCATACCACAGAAATTTCAAGAATGAGCGATCTTTTTCTGTAATGCCAATTTGCAAAAAAAGCCTTTTTTATGTCAGAAATTACCCCAATTTTCCACAATCTAAATCTAGTTAAAATAGAAGGGATCAGTTCTACGAGGTTAGACCCCTTTTCAATACAGTCATTTATGGACGGCGAATCCTTTTCCCGAGCTGAATCATCGAAAACTGGCCGCACCTTTGTAGTGGAGTTTTCTTTAAACACCGCTCTATGAGGAAGGAAATGCTCACTACCTAATGTTTTTCTCTGATCAACCTTTTCTATTATTTTCTCGTCTAACCATTTATCGAATACTTAATTAGAATGACTTAATTTTCCTACCCTTTTTAACGAACCGAAGCATGTTTTTAATCTACGTCGAGCGATATTCGCGTAGCTGGCTAAACGAGGGTGGCCTTGTATCCATGGAAGACTAACTTCATACCTACCCTCGTCATCTCGCATATCGCAAACATACAATCTAATGTTACTGAGAAAATGTTCTTTAGTGGCTAATTCTATTTCCTCTCTGCACTTTTTCTCCCTAGGATCGCGAATTCCTAAAGTGTCAAGTTGCCATAACTCGGTAATTTTTGCCTCTTTGACATACAGCAAAAAAATTAAATTGTTCATATTCTTATTTTCATAACCTACAGTTTTCCCAAGACTTGTCCAACCTAAACGAGTATCCATGCAAACTAATCCGCTCTGTAATTGTTTTAAATTCCCGGTAAATAATTTCCCGGCGGCATCTGCACCAATTAATACATGTATCTCATCAGGAGAAAATTCATATCGTAAATCATTAACTTTAGGGACTTTATCAGTCAAAACTATTCCGTACCGCTTTATTTCATTAACAAAGGATTCTTCCGGAATCGTGAGATTTCAGAGCAATTTTTTTGTTGATCTAATACCTCAAATTTACATCGGAAACTATTATCCATATTTCCCAAATTATTCAAATATCTATCGTGTAGTTCTTCACATTGTCGCCCCCCCCCCAAATAAGCTATGCACTATTCTCTTTTTACTTATGCTACTATATCCTAACATTTTAGCAGCAAATTTTGATATGTTTGATCGTTGCGAACCCGTATTATATAAAATTCTAACATTTCGTACGATATCCTCATTGTATATACGTACAACCAATGTTTGTAGCAAAACTCGTTTTCTAGATGTTGTATTCGCAAACATACAATTTTTATTAGCAGTTGAATCCTGTTTAGAATTAATTTTACTCTTTTCTATGCACATGAACTGGTGGTGATTTTTCCCGCAATGAGAACAGTTAATTTTAGTTTTACAAACTTTTGCTAAGTGATTGACATTGAAGCAACGATAGCATGCTCCTTTTCTTAATAAAGCATCTTTTCTTTTCGCCAGTGTCATTTTCCCTACCACTGTACAATTTTGACTACGGTGTTTGTTTTTGAAAAAACACACTGTTCTTCTAACTTTTTATCATCCGCATTATTCAGTTCGGCCGCCGTAGGAAGAGAAAAATGTTTATCTTTTCGATCGAATTTTGCTTCTCTGTTTACTAAAACATGTTTATCGAAAGAAAACTCACCCTTGGCTAAATTAACCTTTTGCTCCATATCAACTTCAATCTGTAAAAATTGCATTAAAATATCTAATTTATTAATTCCCTGATTTTTATCTTTATCCTTAACAGTTAAAATGCCAAGATGTCTTTCCCATAATTTAAGATATCTGAAGACAATGCCGATTTGACCAATGGATATAAAATCGACGAATAATTTTCGCTCGATACTCCTAAAATTTTAAATGTCCGAAGATAAGTTTCGATTTTATCATATAATTTAACAAGAGACAGTTTTTGCCCTTGTCCCAAGGAATTATTAACAACTAATCCTAAGACTTCGCGTATATATACTTCAATTAAAACATCTGTTCTACCAAACCGTGCCTTCAACGATTGTATCGCTTCTGGATAGCTCTCGGCTGTGGGGGGAAAGGAATCTAATATTTATATTGCTCGCGATCCCTTTTTCGTCACCATAATTAAATATTGCATTTTATCTTTATTTGCTATATCCTTATCTTCTTGAATTTTCTCAAACTGCCCCCAAAAAGTTAACCAGTTTTTGATTTCACCATTGAAAGACTGGAGCTCTAATTTAGGCAACTTAAATTTTCTTCTTGTCGCCATGCCATCTAATGTTAAGGACGTATCTGGATTTAGATCTTTTTTTAATTTTTGTATATAACGCGATAATTTGTTTTTCGTTTCGTAAAAATTGGTATTATATTTATCTATCGAATCATATTCAAAATCGAAAGCATGCTGCTTGCAGGTTGGGTCTTCAGACAAATTATCTAAGATTTGTTTGTCAAGATTTACAAGTTCGTTTTTTTTGCTTCTAATCTTATTAAAAATGAAGACAAGCTATCTAAATCATCACAATTAGCCTGTATAAGCTCTTCTATTTCTTTAGTTAATTTCGTGAAATTCGAACGCACTGGCGTTCTTAGCTTTCGTAATTTTTCCATAATTCTAGATCAAAATTTCTAACTTCTAATTCACCTAACTACGGAGCACCCGATCCCAGCAGGGGATGCCACTTTTTATGTGACAACTCCGACTGCCTAAATTGAATAATCACAGCCAGAGCTGCTACAAAAAGAATATCAATATTACAATTGATTCTAAATTATTCTCAGAATGAAAATTAGGTAAGACATAAAAATTCTCACCGTGTTTGGATTTCCTTCTTAAATTTTTGTCGTCTTCATAGAAAAGCACAAATTCCTTGCAGTCAAAAATATAATATTTCGGCAATTTTCATATTTTAATAAGGACGAATTACATCACAAATGCACACAAAACAATTATTTACAAAATCGGCCGAGATACTTTCACT
This sequence comes from Maratus speculifer, assembly GCA_964019185.1. Classification (NCBI taxonomy): domain Eukaryota; kingdom Metazoa; phylum Arthropoda; class Arachnida; order Araneae; family Salticidae; genus Maratus; species Maratus speculifer. Next base: position 161,290,962 of record OZ025292.1, on the reverse strand, counting down.
ATTACATCTTTGTCCTACAAAACTTCTAACTCAACTACAAAAACAGAAAAGAGAAAAAAGTTAATAAACAAATAATGTTCTTATGTGGAATAAACTGTTCGGCGCATGCGCCGCACCTGTATGAAGAGAGGAAAAAAAAACTGAGTTTCTTGTTTCACATTGCGCAATAGTTTTAGCATGACAAGTGGTTGGATGAAAAGGAATATGAAAGTATTTCCAAATCCCAACAAGATAAATAATTAAAATAATACCTTCCGTCAGGGAAAACTCCGTCGCAAGATTGTTAATTCAATTCCGGAAATGCTATAACTTTTAAAATTCTATGAAACCTCACATTGAAAACTAGTAACTGAAATAGCGTTTGAAGTAAAACATACAAAATTATCATACTGTTCCAATGGCTTTATAAAAATATATGAAGTGCCGTAAAATTGTAAAATCTGTAAACTTTCTAAATAATTCAAATGTGTTTTAATATTTTAAATATAGATTCTCGGAAGATACGTATCAAGGGTATTATTTTAGGATTATAAAATCTTTCTTTTCTGTGCCTTCTGAAACATAAGAGAATCTTATATTTAATTTCGAACAGAGATAACATTGTCAAAAGATTTATTGTACACTTGATGAAAGAATATTTAATTGTATTAATTATTTATACATTTTCACTTATTTCAAGACATTTTCCGTGTTGCTTCAAAGCCTGATTAAGGTTGTAAGGGCTCAAGAATTAGCTAATTTTCGGGAAGCTTCTTATCAAAATAGTTGTTTTCCAAAAGCTCTTTTGAGGAGTTATTAAGTCATCATATAGTTGTTCTTGTATAAATACCTTTGCTCTTGACAAAATAATTTAGGAAACTGCAGTTAAATTTTATTTTTCTAAATATTTTTCTAAATATTTTATTTTTCTTTAAGTAACTAAGTTAACACAATAAACTGTTTTTCCTATGAATAGAGAATAAAATTATAATCTTTGTATTCTTTCACGCTGTAAGCTTAAAATCATATTGCCAAGCAGGGGGACAGATTTCCTGTTATGTATGAAATTCAAAGGATATATTTGAAGTAATAGGTTTAATCAGTCAAAAGACAGCACTTTGCTCATTCAGAAAGAGTTAGAGAATCTATAAGTGTGAAGAAGGATGTCAGAGGACGCAGGGAGGGGAAGGAGAAAGTGAAGTAATTAAAATACAGTCAAACCTTAGATAATTTGGCAAAAGTGGATAACTTATTTTCGAAAATGTTAGAGAAAAATTTATGTATATGACATGTATCTCAAATTCAAGCTTGTATATTTTAAATATTTTGGGAACTGCCGAGTTGCTTAAACTGGAAGTATTTGTTTGTACGAAATAGGGATCATTCTTAAATTTGTTATATTTTTAAGTAATCATCAGATAAAAATATAATGATTCAGAGTAAATTTAAAATTACAAAAAAAAAAAAAAAAAAAAAAAAAAAAAAAAAAAGTCTGTTTTTATTTATACTTTTATTAAAGCAAAATATATAATTTTTAATAAAAACGCAAGATAAAGAATAATTAATTTTTGTTTAATGAGAAAAGGAAAATCAACGCTCGCAATTCTTTAAAAAATGGTAAATCTACATGATAAAGGCCAAACGTATCTGTGCGTAACGCATACGTCATTTTGCGATTGGCAACACTTTGACATTTGAAATGACATTTTGGTTTTGCAATTTTTTCTACTGCAAATTATTAAAATTTTAAGTATCACACATTTTTAAATTTTACACCATCGTATAGGGAGAAAATGTTCTTTTAAATGCAATTTGTTTGAAAGCTGTATCTTATTTTATTTTTGAAATATTATTCTGTTTTTGTATTTTTTAATACCATTCTACAAATTGTGGCATCAGAAGTACTCAATTTATATTAAAAGCAAAGAAAACAAAAAGAGAAAAAAGCCGGTAAAAGAAAAAAACAGATTAGTGTATCTTTATGTGCCATTTTCTCGTTAAAAGTGAAAGAAATTTAAATTAAAATACATACTGTGACAAGAATATTGTTAATAAGAGCATTAATTGATAATTTTATATCAATAACATATCTTTATTATATTTAACTGCTTACAATAAGATTAAAGCTTAATTTTAATAATTTCTAAAACTGAGTTTTATTGAAATAGTAATTTGTTAAGTTTAGGTTAAGTATCATTTGTTTAGGAATTAGACTAACCGGTGTATGGTGCATTTTTATTGTAATTATTTTTGTATGTGTTTTAAAAATCAATGAAACATTTCCTTTCTAAGCATTTTCTTTCGTTGAAATTCGACGGGATCTACCTTGTATTTTTAAGTGCTATAAATACTTTCTCGATGTGACTCCGTTCAGCTCCAATGTAGAAATGTTTACACGGAATAAATATAATACTTTCTCGAAGCATGACCCAACTCATCACAATTCAGGTTAAAAAAACTGGTATAAATTATGCATTTCAACGATTCATATCTCGCTAAATGTTTGTGTCAGATGAATGTGACTTTTTCTAGCTTTATTCTTTTAAAAATTTTGTATCACAAAATTTTTTATTAAATATCACGTATAGAAACTTGAAATATATGCAATATTATGTATGTTGAATTGACGCTAATCAATAGACACATAAATACTAGGTTGCTTAAAAACAATTATTTATTTTTTATTATTTCTTTTACAAGTCTCGCCCTTTTATTTTAATCCTTTTGCTACTGAAACATTATATAAACAGTTTCAGTAATAAATTTTAATATTTAAAAGTAGCTCAATTGAATCAAAATTTCTAAAAATAGAAACAAGTGGATAAGTGTGATCGCAGATCAATCGCACTGAGGGTTTCGTTTAATATCTCCTTCAAAACACTTTACCATTTAATTAACAAACGAAAAACAGTTTTTCGGCGCTATTTTGGCTTTTCTTTGCCAATCGCGCTAAAGATAATTGAATATACAATTTTTCCTCTAAATGCTGCCCTGATCACATTGATTTCTCGATTCCTATATTAGAATATGCAGACTCGGTGAAGCTAAGCAAGTAAATAAAATTATGGATAAAAGTAAAATATTACAAAGCTTATTATAAAGTTAAGAGAGACAAAATTGGTCATCAGAGGCAGCTAGTAATTTAAATGAATAAGAATTTAATAAATAAATAAAATATTTCACTTCGCGTATCAAAATAGATCATAAATAGAATAAAATAAAAATACGCACGTAACGTATTTAATCTATTAATTTATCTTGCATATATAATTTAATTAAATTTGCTTGCAACAATTAGATAAAAAGGAAATTTCAATTTTGAAATTTACTCTGTTGCAAATTTTTAAACTTGTAAAAATCACACACTTTCAATTTTTACATTATCGTATGGAGAAAAAGTGTACTTTTATATGCAGGTTTTTTTTAAGTTGTACCTCAATTTATTTTTGAGATATTAATTTTTTTGTAGTTTTTAATACCAATTTTGTAATTCTGGCAACAGAAGTACTCGATTTCTTTTTAAATATTTCTTTTAAAATAAATGGAGTAATTAGAAGAGAGAAGACAACAAAAAAAAAAAGGAACTGATGATATTAAAATTAATATATTGATTAAAATAATAGTCTTTTTCAAAATTTTAAGATTGTTGTGTGACAACAGGTATTCAGCTATAAGCGCACAAAATTTGAACTCTCTGGCTTATGTAGTTTTTATGTACGGAATCTGTGACAGACAGACAGAGGACAGGGACGAATAAGGTTTCGTCAGATGAAAGAAACCCTAAAAAATGAAGAATAATTATACATTTTACAAAGGTATATTTACATTTTTAAACGTTTCAATTGTAACAATTTATTTAATTTACTATACAAATTATTAGTTTTATTTTACGTAAAAATTTTATTGCCTTTGTATAGTTTGGGATAGTCTTTTTTCTTGCTATTTGGGTACATTTTACTGTGATATTCAACAATTTATATTAGAAATTGAAGTTCATTTAATCATGAGTTCTCACTCCACTTCATTCTTGAATACGAAAAAAAAGCACATTCGTCTTGATCATCTATTACTTGTAGGGATTTTATAATATTTTACTAGATGACCCGACCGACGTTGCCCGGTCCGTGATAATAATATCAAACGTACCTGAAATTTGTGATTTTATCTCTAATTTGAAATACGTGGCCACTGACTGCGAGAAAAATCGGTTAAAAAAATAAACTAAATTTAGAGCAACAGATATTTAAAATGACTTCAATGGTCCTAATTGCATCCTAACTATAACCTAAATGTACCTAACTGTTACCTAACCGTAGCCAAATTCTAAAATTAACGCTAACTATAAACTAACAATTCTAACCGCGTACGTGCTGCAAAGTACTTTAGTTCCACTTTTAACCGCTAAGGGCCGCAGTATGTTTTGTACGAAAATCCGATATGGATCACCGCCACCTGCGGTCGGATATAATAGGCGTGTAATGCACGATTTGCTGAATGCTACAGTTTCACTTTCCATCACCAGAATGAGCATTTTTTGGTAAACAAACTAAATCCGAACGATAATTCGATTTTCATTCTTTCCGTAGATATATTACCCAACGGGATGGGGATACGACTAGCAATTTATGAAATTTGTTGAAATTATTATTCAGAAATAATGATAACCATCACTAAATTAAGTGCCCAATATTAATCAATAAGAATCTCTTACACTGCTGCTGCATGCTCTGTAAAATATGTTAGATCTAGCTTTCACCTCCAGGAGCTCATTAATTCATTAATAAACCTATCCGAAGGAAACTCCAGTATTAAGATTATCCGTACAAATATTAGTCGAGAGGGTGGGAAAATCCAATAAGAATTTAAGAAATTTGGTGAAATTTTTGTTCGGAAATAACCACTACTTATAAATTAAGGGTGAAATATGTTCTGTACGAATATTCTACACAGATTCCCAATACCTGCAGCACTATATGGCAGGTGTGCGTTAAACACGGAACAATTTTTAGTATTTAAATGCAAAAAAAAAAAAAAAAAAAAGAGAACATTGAAAAAAATTGTTTCAAAGTAAAAAGTCATGCATCAAGCACAGATTATGAAACATGATCCAACACATTCAGAATAATGTAAAAAACTGTACCGTTTAAAAAAATAAAATATTATGTCTCATTTCACCATTTTAAAATGTATTAAGCATTTCAAAAACAAATTTCAGCTATTCTCATCTACATTCGGAAAATGATCCGAAAATTTTAGCTTCCCTCTTTATGATATATTGATAGGTACATGTTTTCAACCTGCATTCCAAAATTTAATTCACTGAAGAGATACACATATTTCGATTGAAAATTCCCTTTCAGCAATATCCTCTAATAAGGAGAATGATAGGCAAATACATTTGTACTGCCCTGTATATGATGTATAAAATTTATATGTAAAGAGTAACGTGGAAAAAAGTAATTACATTTAAAAGCGCATACCGAATTTTTTTATTTACTCTCCAGCAATTATTAAGCAAAGGCAGTACTGTAACCATTTCTTTTGTGTGTCCCTGTAAATTTATTTTAAAAATGCTATAAATGCTCTGTTTTAAAATAACCCTTGTTAAATTCATTGATTTATATTAGTTTGAAAACATTAGAAATAGCGAATAGCCATTAAAGTACGCTCCAAACGATTTTTACCCATATACCATTATGTAATCGAACTCTTTTGAATGTCCCTGTAAATGAATCATTAGTCATACATACTTCATATGGAATACCAAACAAGCTTTGGTGACCATAAATGAGCTTTAGCAATTGCATAAAAATCTGACCATAAATATAATCGGATTTTCATGCAATTGATAAGGCTTAGAGCGTGGAGACAGTTAGAGCGTGGAGACAGTTAGAGCGTGGACAGACGGACCAAGAAACCAAATGCATAAGCACTTTTCAATTTTCTTGGAAAGTGTTAAAATAACGGATGTTTATTAAACTACGATAACTTACTATAATCACGATGTAAAAATAATCGATAACCGCTTCCAAGTCGAATAATGCTCCTTTATCTTTAGAAATATCCAAAAACAATTTATTTTCCATTCACAGTTTATTTAATATATAAAGCATTTCAAAACCGAATTTCAGCTGTTCCCATTTACATTTGGAAAATTATCCGATTTTTTAGCAACCCTGTATATGATACAGAGATTTGTATACAATAGCAATATGCATTTAAAAATTTAATTCATTTAAGTGGTACATATATTTCTGAAAATTAGCCTTGAGCAGTTTCCCTTAATAAAGAAAATGGTATGCGAATACTTTTGTGCAGTTGTACCAAATATAGATTTTATATACAAAGAGTACTATGCAAAAAACTAATTAAATTTAAAAGTACATACCGAATTTTAAAACATACTCTCCAGCAGTTATTACGCAAAGACAGTAGGTGATTTCTTTTGCGTGTCCCTGTAAATTATTAAAAATTACTATGATTTGTATGTTTAATTTAATCGTAGTAAACACAATCGATTTATGCCAATTTCAATACATTAAAAATAACTTAATGTGATTATAATACTCGCCAAACAATTTTTCCGCATATACCGTAATGTAATCGATTTCTTTTGAAAAGCTCTGCAAAGGAATCAATGTTCGTATATATTTCATATGCAATACCAAACATGCTTTTGTGATCCTAAATAAGCTTTATCATTTGGGTATATATTTACGGGAATTGCAGTGTGGACAGACGGACAGACAAACCGAATGCATAAGTAATTTTTAATTTTGTACTGAAAAGCACTTCTGAGATTAAAAGAAAATCTAATATTAACATTATCCCAAATGAGAATTTAAATTATATTTAAAATATTGCTACTCACAACAGCAGCATAAAACATTCAAATGCAAGGTATTATTTTTGTCAATTTCCAATTTTTAATGGTAAAAGAGTGAGTAAGATCTTTTCTGATCATTTAAATAACACTTAAAAAACATCTGTCTTGCTATTAAAATAGATCAGTTTCAACTACGCAATTATTACCACTCAAACAATAAAAGTTGAGGAAAAAACATGAAGACGAACCACACGAATTCCAGGTTGTGAAATTCGTTGTTAGGTTCTGACGTCTTTGAGTTTGAGTGAATAGTGCTTTGAGGTCTATAGCTACAATAGCTGTTACCTCGATTGATCCAGAAAACACAGAAACAAATACAGAACATTTTATTATTACAGAAAAACCAGTACATACATTTATGTATGTACCAGTATATTACCAGTATATTGTCAGTATATACATGATGGACTAGAACCAGGGATCAGCGGTGTGGAAGCAGCTGCCGCTGCCAACCACGCCAATGGGTGGGCGGTTCTGACGTCATTTGAAAAAATTCATTCTCTTAAACATTGATTTTTTCTAAATGCGTTTTCAAAGCAAGTGTTTTAAATTCGCGCTAAAATGTAAAGGTTATGTAGAAAAATAGTCCCGATTGAAAGATTAAGCACTCAAATTTGTTTATTTATTCCTATCTCAGCTTTTTAAATTATTTTTGTGAAAGTTTTATACAACCAATCAACCGAAAGCAAGCACAAAAAATAAACGTATTTTTATTAGTGATTCTGTATGAACAAACCAACAGAAAATCAGCGTTGAGGAAAAAGCGATGAAAAAGGGGGGGGGGGAAAGTCATATTTTTGATGAGAGTGAGCTTCAAATTTTTATTAATTATTCAGTTAATAATTGGAATTTCGAAATTCTGAAGCTCATGTACATCAAGAGAGATTTGTGGCTACTCTCAAAAAATTTTTGAGCCTCGTACATGCTGTAGATTTTGCTAGCCATTGCAAACACACATAGAGACACACAGAGTGTTTTTTTCTTTTATTAGTATAGATAACCTCAAGAACTACTTCAGTGATTTTCTTCAAGATCCAGATTGAGATCTATCTTGATATTGTTTACTAGTAATTTAGTTTTGGTGTAAATAGTACAAACAGATGGCCTGATATCTTAAAATATAATGTATGGAATAAAGTCTAAATGTATTGCTCTTTCACATAAATAGACCATTTAGAATCATCATGATGGACATGGAATAGATTGTCATTTAGAATTGGCACTGCTATGGAGAATGTTGAAGCATTAATATGCAGTATATATAAAGTTTCGGGAACTCAAATTTTATTTTTTTTTTTAATGCCTAAACAAATAGCTCAAAATACATAAATCTAAAAAAAATGGTCTAGAAATGCCTCTACTTTCGGCTGTATTAAATGTTTGAAAGGTTGTGTTGACATATTTTATGATTAATGTTAAAAAAAAAAAGAAAACAAAAAATACTTATTTAGTTCTCAAAAGTCCGAAACTTACCAAATGTAATTTCAAATTTCCAAATATTAATTTATACATTGTTAAATCCTTGTCCTAGTTTGAACCAAATTTTGATGCTCACACTGTTAAAAAAAATCTGTAAAATTACTAAAAGTTTTCTGAGAAACTGGGATTCCTTGAATTTTTTATGTAACGGCAACAGCAAAAATTCATGTAACGGATACAGATTTATACTGAAATTCAAAAAATCTGTAAGGTTATTGAGAAATTTTTAGGAAACTGGGATTCCAAGAATGTTTCATCTAACTGCAACCCAGGTTACAGATGTAATATTTGTAAGATATCTGCAATTATAGTAGACTCGGTTGTAAAGTTACATATTTCTGTAGCTTTACAAAAATTAGTTTTGTAGATTTATATTTTTTTCTGTACAGGGATGAACATGTTATATATACATATAAAATTTTAGTAACCATACAGATATCGGCAATTTTACATCTGTAGGATTACGGAATTTTTACAGTGCAGTACTGCCGCCATGAGATGGTGAAACTTTGTACTAACTTTTGAAGCTCTGGATGAAGTTCCAATAGTTGGAACAGCATTGTAATAGAAAGCTCCAGATCTTGGCGCGACACCTCAGCATTTGATTGTGGCAGCCAGTAAGCACAAAAATTTGATTCAAACTAGGAAACAATTTTTTAAAGGTGTAAAAATTAAAAATATGAAAATTTTTATATTAAATGTGAAATAATTAAATAACAAATAAAAATTAAAAATCATTTATAAATGATGAAAACATATAATAAGACAAAAAATGTTGATTAAAAAATTCCATTCAAAATCCCGATCCTTTTCTTTAAGTGAAGACGTGTTAAAAGGAGCATTCTTTTAATAGTAAAATCTAAATGTAAAACGATGTAAAGAAGAATTTTGACTTTTACAAAAGAGCGTTGAAATAAAATCTGTGTTTTATGTTTTGAATTAAATGTACAAATCTGAGATTTAAAAAAATTCCACTTTTCTCGAAATTGCATGCTTTAAAATGAAAAAATCTCATTTTTTAAAAGTACTCTTCCTGTTGGCTTTTAATTCAATTAGTGCATCTTTTTTGTATTAGAATATGAAACAAAATGTAGTTCAAAGAAATATACATATTAAATAAGAACTGTGTCCTTAGATAAAAATGAAAGACTAAAAATTTTATATGAAAAGTTCAGCCGAAATTTTATATTTCAATTTATTTTAAATGTAGATAAACGTAATAGTACTAATATGTAAAATACACTCATATTTTTAAATAATTTTTTAAAAGCAAGAGATTACTAGATACTTAAATAGATTAAATTAATGTCTTATAGACATTTTTTAAAAATGTGTAAAATAAGAAGAGGAAACATTTTTTTTATAATAATTTTAACACGTCGAATTCAAAGTCTTTTAAAAATTAACTATTTTTAATAACAGACTCTAAGCTATGTAACATCCTAAAGTTGTCACACGTGTAAAAAAAATATCACTTTTATATTTTTCTTTTGTTTCTTTGTCATATGATTCAAGTACCTATCACGGTGAATTCTTCTAAGTAGGTTGTTAGTGCAGTTATTTCATAAACTTATGATAATGTAATTTATATTTAATTAAAAAAATAATACTAAGTGAACATTGCCTTTACAAATTATACTTGTTTTAAAATAGACTTTGTGAAAATTGAAATAAGAAATTTATATTTTATGCGGTTACTGCTCCAAATATTGCAAAACAAAAAAATTGCTTAAAGAAACAATAGAGTAAAATTTTCATTTTTGAAAGACGAAATTTTGATATTTTGAATATTATGAATTTTTAGCATTTTTCAACACTGAAATTTTAATAAAATTCAAGGTATCATAATTTAATATGCTTACTTTATACAGCAGAGAACTTTTTAAAGTTTTTATTTGTTAGAGCAGACCTGTCCATACTTTCAGTAACCAAAAGTGGCTTTCATCTAGTTATAAACAATGGAGGTTATCATTGTTCGTATGGCTTAAATCAAACGAAAACTCTGGTATTATCTCATTGTTGTAGTTGACAGAGTTTGATTATCTAGCTGTGAATTTCCACCAGTACTTTTGTATAATATTCGACGCCTTATTTAAATAAAATTTTTGTGATAAATATGTTGAACCATTACTATTTGGAAATATTGGAGGATGTTGTAATAATCATTGATTGTATAGGAATCTATGGGCATAAATTAAGTTGTTGAGACGTAATTGAGGAAACGACTCATAAAAAGAAATTTTGTTGACAAATTAGTGTTTAACCCTTTCGGTCTGAATCTTTTTTCATTTTTTAGAAAAAATACCTTTTGCGTTAATAATATTAACACTAGCTATCCAAATAGATTAATTAGTCTTTAATGAATATTTCATTGTCTGGAAGATAACGAATGTTGTTGTTTTGCTTACTATTATATTCATATGACAATAGGTTAAGGAAGAATTTTTATACATGTTTAGAAAATATTGTATTACAATAAGATTCAACTTATATTGCAAATTTCTAGTTGCACTTTATTTACGCATGATTCTTTCAGAAAAATAACTTTTATTTTAAATTTAAAGAGGGAAATATATCGTCACCTGAGAATAATAAGGTTCTAACTGACTTTTTGAAAAAAATTGACTTTTTGGTTTAGGAATGTTCTACTTGTATCAATGAATGCATTTCTGCATTAAAATTGCAATATATATAATTTATATCCACTTGCGAAACAGAATAATATAGTTCCATCAGAAATTGTTGAAAGTAATCAGAATAACAGAGTTCTATGTGCAAAGTAATCGCAGACAGCATATAAGACAATATATTATTATTTAATTTTACAATATATCATGAAAATCGGGAATCTTTTACTTCTTGTGTGAAAGAATATGTTATTTCGATAATTAAATCTTTTTTCGGGAAAAAAATATGCAGGAGATTATCAGTAAAAATCCTTTTAAGTATGTTTTTTAGTACGTCGATAGGCAAAACGAACTGTATTAATTTTATTAATGGACTTGATCCAAGCAGGGATGAAAGAGTAATCCGAATTCACTTAGATTAAGAAAATCCTGTGGGAAGAATGTATGGCAGTTTAGATGAAGGAACAGCTCTAGTTATTCTTGATGCTAAAACAATTTATAAAAATCAGTAAAAGTAATTCCTATAAATCCAATTGATAGCAGAACTATAGGTTTTTCGAAAGTTAAAAGAGCTTTTATGTAGTTATGTACATCCTACTGGAAATGCCTTGTCTCCAGCTGCGAACAAAATACCCGAGGTAAATTTTCAAGCAGAATAAACTTAAATGATATCAAGAATAAAATGAAAGCTCATATTGAAAGTTTTCCCAAGATTGAGTCAAACTACAACGGAGAAATCATTAAAAACATACTTAGAATCAGGGCATAACTTAAAGAAAATGTATGACTTGTACTTTCAGAAATGCAGAGAAAGCAATGTAGCGATAGTGAAACTTTCATGTTATATGCACATATTTAATACGCAGTTCAACATAGAATTCAATATACCAAAGAAAGATAGGTGTGTTCACTTGAGGAGTATAAACATGCTGAAAACCAGGGAGAAATTAATAATGACACGCAATTTAAATATGATCTGCACAGAAAAGAAGTTGAATCCACTAAAACTCTCAGAATGATGACAGGAATTCCCCTGATATGTCAGTCATTTGCTTTGTATTAGAAAAGTCATAACATGTCCCAAAAGTGATGTCAGCAACTTTTCTATAACAGAAAATTAAACTTGTATAACATGACAGCACATGCAACATGAAAGAAAGAAAATAAAGCACATTGCTGCTTATGGCCAGAAGACATCTCAGGCAGCGATGGGAATGGCATAAGCTCAGCTGTATCAACGACTGTTCGGAAGATAGACTTTCCCCATTCTGATATTTTAATTTTATATTGTGACAGTTGTGTTCCTCAGAATAGAAACCAAATGATATCTTAAGAAATTGCAATACTTATACAATCTCCTCCGCATATTATGGACATTAAGATATTGTACACCTGGACATTCATGTGTACAAGAAGTGGATAACATTCAAAACCAGATAGAAAGAGCAATAAATGTAGCAGACGATTTTTCGCCATTTTCATTTATACGTCTGTTGCTGAGAGTAAATCGCAGTAATTCATTTACAACCCTGGAAATGAAATCAGTACAGTTCTTAGATTTCCACTCGTGTAGCAAAAAATTTGCCTAATTACGTTCCGTAGACCAAGGTGATACAATTATGATTCACATAACTTCTTTATAATATTGAGTTTAGGACAAGCGACTGTTGTGACTAGAATTTCACAGCGGTGAATTTGCTAAGGATCCCCTCCAAACGACGAGGAGTATCAACATCATTCCCACAAAGGACATTACCAAACACTAAAGTAGCACAGAGAAAGCAACATTGCATTAACAAAAGTAAAATAAAAGACTTGCAGAACATGCTAAAGTACTTTCCAAGAGATGAAAGGTTATATTTCAAAAATATGTTTAAGAGAACTTAGTCTAACTGCAATATAAAATAAAGCATGGTTTACGGATCATTCCAAAATTTCGACTAACAAAAGAGTATCAAACTTATTTTGTTGTTTCAAAAAGAACAAGAAAGTTTTTTCCCTTAGAGATATAAAGTCTTTTCTTTTGATCAAGAGTCTACCTGACTGTAATACGAAAAATTTCATTTATAATTCTTTTCAATTTCATTTATCAGTATAATCGCAATTTTTTGTATTAATTTTAACACTCCCCCACTGAAATAGCACGCTAAAAAAGGAAAACTGTTGGGTTCTTATTTAATAAAATTAAATATTTAAGCTATTTTATGTTCAGTTAAATAATATATTTAACTTACGTATATTCATTAGTTTTGTAAAGATGGTTTAATTAGTATGAATAAGTGAAAGCGGCAATTTGCTGTTATTCTGCTACAATATAGATAGTAATAAATATTTTACTATCCACTGAAGTTTATTCGAATTAATCAACGAAATTTTACTTTGTTAAACTATAAAAAACTACACAAATTAAGAAAAATATGGTTTTTTCATGATAAAACCATCTTATTCTAAGGATAGCACGACGTTTAAGAATAATATGGTTCTATCAAATTTTTCAAATGCAAAAAAAAAAAAAAAAAAAAAAAAAAAACCCATGAAAATGTTATTTTAAAACTTTGATTTTGTAGAATTACTGTCTGTACCAACATATGAATATATTAATGCCAAAAGTTTTTTGCAAACTTTAATAGCTGCACGAAGACAGCATGCTGATTTTCAAAGTCTTCTAACTCGAAATTGATTTATGGCCAGATAGAAATATTTTATTCTCAGGTGACGATATGTTTAAAATTAAAGAATTGCAAACGCGCAAAGAGAATGAAGTAAATAATAATAATTATTATTATTATTAAATGCGTAAACATAAATGAAGTCATATAGTAAATGTCTAGACATATACTGACATTACTACATGCTATAATAGCAAAAGTATTTCTTCAAACAAAATAATTTTCCATTAAATGACATGTGATATTAGTAGTACATTAGACCCTAAAGGATTAAAATAGGTATTCGAAACAGTGTCATTCGACAACCCTATATCGAAACAAAAACGGAAAGAAATAAAGGCGTAAATTTGCACATTGAAACAGTATATTGATGACACAAAAACGATTTGTCTACATTTCTAAAAACGTGCTAGATAAAAGGGATATAAAAATCAGCAGGGAGAATAATTTTTTATGCAATGCAGATAGTTCAGTGTTTTGTTTGTAAAATTTCTATGCATATCTTACAATTCATCCTAATCACACGCCATGTTCGCTGACTCAAATGAAAAGTTGTATGATTTCTTCTTGCATCGGGGGGGGGACAATAACTGTTTAGATGATATTTATTTGAACATAACAAAACAGAATTATGCCACAACTAATACAAAATAACTACAACTACGAATATTCTAATAAATACACACACATAAATTTGTATGCATGTACACATACACACACGATCAGTTTGAATTCACGGGACAGGCTCAGATTGTTGAAAGTATACTGTAATGATCACTTTTTTTATTTGAATATATGGGCGAAAATGAAGTGTTTGAGATTCAAGCAGAAGTTGCATCTAAATTCATCAGTGTTTGACGTAACTTTAATAATATATTGTAAACCAAGCACTTATCAATGTCGCTATCAATAAAAATTTCTTCCATATTTACTTTCTGCATTTGCACCTAAATGCGTTATTTGTGCAAATATATTCATAAAGATTAACTAATTGTTACACAGTCTTATATCAACCCTTACAGTAGGGATCAGGAGAGTAAGTGCACCCTGTATGTCTGTATATATGTTATTCTAACTAAATATTATAATATTGGGTGAGTACAAAAGTTCGTGCGGAGGTGCGATAGATGTCGTTAAAAGCGGTGTAAAGTGTTGTAATTAATACCGTCATCTACGTAAGACAGACCTTTGGAAAGATGACGTGTGTGCTTTCATTTCAAACAAAATAATTTATGTATGTACAAACTGCTTCGAGAAAGTTTACTTTCAAAATGAGTGCCGGAAAGGTGCATTTACGGCATGTTATGCTTTACGAGTTTTGGAAAAGAATAAACGTTGCAGGAGCCATAAAAACAATTAAGAGGTTTATCAAGATCGAACACCAACTAAACGAATTGTGGAAAAATGGTTTGTGATATTTCGCTGCGGAAAGTTTAATTTTGAAGACGGACCACAATCCGGTCGACCTTCACACATTCATGTCGATATTGTGCGTACTTTAGTTAAAAATACCCCGAGAATTTCAACAGAGAAAGTTGCTACAGCACTTAACGTTCGCTCATCAACTACATTTTAGAGTTTAAAAAATATAAGATCCGATTTGAACCTCGACATATGGGTGCCCCATTTCCTGACCGAGAGGAACAAAATCGAGAGAATTTTTGCTGAAGTTTCTTTACTCGGCCGGTTCAAAAACGACACATTTTTTGAATCGATTAGAGACAGGCGATGAGAAATGGGTCCTTTACAACAATGTTCAGCAATGTGAGCATGACAACACGATAGCAAAGACCAGTTTGCACCCGATAAATGTGATGCTCTGTATTTCGTGGGATTGCAAGTGCATAATTTATTTTAAAAATTTCCCCGCTGGCCAAACAATTGATTCAGTCAAGTACTGTTGCCAATTAACCAGTCTAAATCGAGAAATCAAATAGAAACGTCCGATTTTGCCAAATACAAAGGGTGTAGTCTTTCATCATGACAAAGCCAGACCACACGTTTCAAAACAGACGTTGCGCAAACAGAAATGCCTGAAATGGGATATCCTAACTTATCTAACGTATTCCTCTGATATTGCACCACGTGATTATCATTTGTTCTGAGCATTTCAAAATCACTCAAATGGAAAAAAAACTTGACTCTTTGGATGCCTTAAAAAACGTCGTGTCAGAACGTTGGAAACAGATTATAGAAAACGATGGAGCATATATCATTGACTGAATAAAGAACTTTCTTTTCCTAATAACTGTGTGACTTTCTCTCAAACTCCGCATGAACTTTTGCACTCAACCAATATATATTTTGAGATTGCTTTAGAATAACCTTTTTACGAGATATAAGAAATTGTTTTGTTAAAAGGAATAGTAACTTTAATGAATTTGCGATTCGACAATTAAAAAATTATATCTACAGCTTTATAAAGTACATTCATGGACCTGTTCCAGAAGATTTCTTTAATAAATCGAAAGAAATATTTCTGAGATTCTGCGAAATACATTAACCGACCTACCCATCATCATTACCTATCGAACGACGCTGTCTACAAATTTTGCATTTGACTTATCTGCGAATGTAAAATTGATGGTTAAAGGAATGAAAAATGATGGTTAATGATTTCTTTTTTATAAAACTTAGAATCTTGTTTATGCATATCAGTCTACTGCAGTTTAACATATGCGAATTAATCTTCAAACTTCAATATTTATACATTTATTTTAGACTCAGCAAAATACATTATTTCTAAATAATAAGGAAAGTTAAAAACACATATATATAACGTATTTATCATGAATTTTCCCAGCATTTCTCTTCTTTTTCGAAGAAAAGATTTAAAAATTTGCCGAGTTCTGAAAAAGAATTTGGATAGCTTTAAAAATAATATAAAACTGCTTTTAGCTGTTATGTCCTCTAATTTCTCGACAACTGCATAATGTGTTTAATATGTCTTCATCGATCCAATTCTAATTGGATAGCGCGAGCTTTAAGCTGCACTGTTAAAAATACATCTGTGAATTCAGGGTGAAACTACTGGCAGCAAAGTAGCCGAACTTTTACAGTTCCGTTAGTAGATTTTCCGTTTTGGGAAATAAAAGAAAGGAAAACACCGTTTGAAGAAACAAAAACTTTCTGTTAAAAGGTTTTATTTTTAATGATAATAATTTAACATAATTTTTAAAATTAACGAATCGATTAATCGTCAAAAAATTAGAAATTTTCCAGTGATTTTAAGCTGCTATGTTATTTTACTTACTTACTTATTTACTTAATTAATTTTTTTTCCTTTTGTATAATTTACCTCAAGCCATCCTGAGGATTGAACTCCAGGCCTTTTAATAGCGGAACAAATCCTTACTGACTGAGCTAAAACTGCTGAAGCGGGAATTTACAAAGTATTTCTTTTATGAGTCAGTGGGAAAATCTATTGTGCTTTCTAAAGATTTCCTTTCAGATATATTCTTTAGAATATTTGTAAACGGTTTATTTTATTTTATTTTAGACTGATGTATAATTCTTATTATTTTTTTAAATCAATTTAATTTTTTAACTAGTTTAAATTAAAAAAAAATCACTTATTAAAATCACTGTTTTTCTTTTTTTGAATGAATGAATGAATGAAAAAAATTATTCATTTTGAAATTATCGTACACTATTTTTTTTTTTTTTTTTTTTTTTTGGCCAATTAGTTAAATTATATTTTTAAAATTAGAAATGCGAGAAAAATAAACAGAAAAAATGTAATTTAAAAGGATTTTTATGTTTTCATTATTTCATGGCGCCTGTGGGATCCGAACCCACAATCTGCGCTCGCAGGCGATTAACGGTGTAGCGTCTTCACACTCGGCCACAGAGCCCTCGTTTAACGGAGTGTCTCCGTTTTTTGTTACTATTTCCATCCGTTTCGCTATTTTCAGGAAATATGGTGAAGTTTTCTCATTTTTAACGGAGAATGCCCTTTTGTTGTGAAAGGGGACTTTTTCTGTGAAATCCAGGAAAAAAAAATATTCGTGAATTTCAGAATTTTTTTAACAGTGTATAAAGTTTGTCTTATTGTTTTCTGTTTTTTTAGACTGACAGACGATATATTTTAATATCCTATAGTCTACAATGATTGAATATTGAGTAGTTAGCAATAGGTAAACATTATAAACTTGAAAAATCCAATCTGATTTGTTGAAATTATTTTAAAATAGATCTTGATCCATGAGCAATTATAATCCATTTATAAATAATAAAACATTGTGTAACGCTGCCCTGTCCCTGCCTATTCATATGAAGTCAGCCACTTTGCTAGGGTCAAGCACCAATACGCGTGAAAAACGTTTTAACAATGTATTTCCTTCGTTCAACTAACCCTAGTCCGAAAAAATCTCAAAGTTCAAACGGTTTTTGTTGTTTCTTAAAAAAACTAACGCTGTTTGTGAATGACGGGATAGGCAGTTATGAACGTTTTACACATTAAAAATTTAAGTACAAAAGTATTGTACAACTTTAAAAATGAGCATTAACTATGTTTGGTTCTTCTCTGTATCGCAATAATTTGAAAACTATATAGATACAAAAAAATTAAGGTTAAGAAACAGTAAAAAGCATTTATAAAACTTATATTTAAACAAAAATAGTTTCGTTGTTTTTTTAGAAATGTTATTGACAAATTTAAAAGACACTGTTTTATTTCTTTAAAATTTATTCTCTTCGTTAATCAATATACATTTTTATGTGGGGAGAGTCGAGGTAAATGATAAAAATGCAATTGAAAACGTTATAAAAACTAATATTTATTAATAATATTTTAGTAGTCGCAGTTTTAATTACCATTTTTAATTGCGAGGTTTTTTTTAAATATTTGTCAATTTTTTGTTTATAAAAAAATCTTGATTTTGTTATGATATTTTAGCCGGAAAGCTTCGTTTACACAAAAGTATTGTAAACGCTAATAGTGTATTTATTAGGAAATAAACTTTGCTGACCTAACGGTTCTATATTGTTAATAATTTTTTTTCACATATTAAGTAAAATCATTGTTTTACTCACTGTTTTGTGACGGGCATTCATACTAGTGCCTTTAATACTGTAGTATACTGTATACTACATGTATGTAGTATACTGTAATGTGTCGTGTACTAAAGTAATGGGATACATGCAACAATGGATAGCTGAAATCTTTAGCAGTGATCATCTGGAGTGCTTTAATAAATAAGAACAAGTCACCATAATAGTATTGAAAATTTAGAGCGAATTTGGACAAAATTCTGCCTCGATTAAGATTATTACAAAGATAATTTTGCCTATATATCTCAAATGTTTCATAAAAAATTTCGAGGATAAGAATTAGATCAGATTACATAACCAGATACAATTTATCTAGCCTTAATTTAGATGCAATAAACTGATTCTCATCTTCACAGTGTAATAATATTCTTATCTTATCGGTGAGCCATTCTCCTTTATTGCAATCAAACGTGCACTTCTACGAAACTATATAATTAAAAAAATTATATAGCCTCTTATATTAAATTCTCACAAAAGTAAGCAACACTTAATTGGATAAAATGGCATGCTACAACAAAATGATTACATTTTGTTGATTGAATGATTACCTACTAGTTGACACATTTATCTTTACACAATCTTACATAACCCATCCAGCAAAAAAGAAAGTTCTTTTATTCGCTGCATGCATCGACAAAATATTTTAGACAAAATTAGTCAGAGATTGTCATCAGTAATAGCACTATTGATCGTGATGTCAAAATGCTTAACTAATTCTTTAAAATGTTATTTGAATTTCAATAGCAATAAACCAGTCTAAATCTACTAAATTAATAGGCGTTTACCAACATTCGTAGATAAAATTGTAAATGTTCGTTCCCAGCGTGTATATATCAGAAATCTCAGAATCTGTTGTGCTCGACATCGATGGAAATTTTTCTTTAAAATATAACTTAAATTACAATGAACACTAAGCATGAGACTATATTTCAATTAAATAAGTTAAAGAAACACGAGACATCTACATTAATGTCTAGGCTTCCAGGCTTAATTTGACCTGTGAAGCACTATATACCAGGCTATGCGGTGTAAAATGTTTGCGTCATAAAACTCACCTTTGACCTGTGCCATAATATACCATGTCTATGTCTCATAGACCAATCTGTTTCAAATATGAAACCAATACTGTGTAGTGAATGAGGCATGGATTGTACGTGATGATCGCTGATTAAGAAGAAAAGAGAATGAACGCATCATACATTCTAAAGGTCAAGCAAGTAACATAATAGAGTATGTGTGCGTGGCCATCTGTTGGTGAAATTAAAAATGCAAAATTTGTTATAAGATTCTTCGGACAGTAGAAAACGGCATATCCAATACTCGCGAAATAACTGGCACATTCAGACTATCATATAAAGGTTGATTTCTGAAATGTACCAAACCCTCTAAAACGGGAAACTTATTCCTTTTAATCTGCGCGTGGTAGCGTGAGTTTGCCTGTTATTTTCGGAGATGTGCCATATTCCACTATGTCAAAAAATCTTGTTGCAGGTATTGCAATTTTATATACCTGTTTTACGCTTTTAAAAATATTTTTTATTTATAAAGCGGATTAAATGTATTCTATGTATTACAGATCTCACCCCCTATCAGCGGAATTTTGCATTTTGTTTTTTTTTCCTTTTAAGTAAATATCAAGCTCATCATTTGAATAGTGTGTATTGCAAAACGCAAACTTCCATGAATATTTATTTTAGAGCTTTAAACTTTCTCTTTTAATTTTGGCAACAGCAATTTGTTGCTTTCAAAATTAGAATGTTTTTTTTGGATGTTGCGGAAAAAAACATGATTGTTAGAATTGAACGAAAAGTAATTTTTATATTTATTGTAAATATAATTGTTTTGTAAGTTTAAGTATCATATAAATTATTAGAAAACGAATGAAGCGATTGCTTATTTAACAAAGTTTTGACTTCATTGCTTTAATGATATTTCATGAAAGATTCTGATCTTTTCCGAAGGCAACTAACCTGGGACTGGTAAGTATTTTACTTACCTTTTTTTAGTTTGTATTCTATTATATCATTGTATACAACAGTGTGTAGATAAAATTGGATCTCATTTGGAACAATAAAACATATTATATATTCTACATCCTCTGAAGTGGGCAACCCATTTCTTGTTAATCCTGTGTTTCGAGCGTTCGTTTGAATTTGTTTTTTAGGTAATTAAGATCCATCAGCTTTAAGATGGATTTGTAATTGATTATAATTACTTACACTTATTTACTGCGCACATCAAGCTTATTGAAATTTTAGCTTATTGGATTGATTAACAATTTAAAAAATATATTTTTTATTATTATTCCCAAATTTAGAAGAAGTTAGAGAAAATTCAACGTTAAGAAACCTTGTTCTTGCATGTACATTTCCAAAACAACAAAGATGAGCAAAAAACCGAAAACTCTCTCTATATCAGGTTTTAAACTATCTACCAATAAATGTTTGAAAAATTTCTATTTTTGTCATTTTTTCAAATATTTAAAAATATACTTGTCGGATTCTCCTAAAACTTCAGGATTATGAAGATTATGTATGGCCTCATATTTTTCAACATCCATTTGATAAGTAGGGCAATTAGGGGGCCGACAAAAAATTAAAGAATAACAGAAATATTTGGGATCACCCTGTACATGAAAATGCACGAAACGATTTATCGCTGCAGAATACAAATATGTGGATACTGCACAACATGTACACTGATTTTTATAAGAATAGCATGTATATTCATGGAAAAAGAGTGATTTTTAAAAAAAAAATTAAAAAATTCTGGTATGTGTTTTGTTTATATCATGCAGGGTTTTTGACCAAATTTAACACAAATTTCAGAAATATTGGCAAAATCTATTAGAAAAAATATAGCGCAATTGGAATATAAATATATTAAATATTTTATGAAATATGAGTTGTTTTATGAAATAATTTTTATCTGCGCATGCGCGAACAATAAAAACGATTATTTTACATCATTTAATAGACAATTTTGTGGAGTAACTTATAAAAAAATCCAATCAAATATCGTGAAAATTCAAAAAGATATCATTATTATAAGTAAGCTGTGTTTACATTGCTCTCTAAAAACGGCTGAATGATAAGGGATTCTCTACAAATTGACATATTTCATTAACTGACTTTTAGGAAAAAAATTAGTACTTAATGTATACAATATCTAATACAATATTTCTGTTAATAAGTATCTTGACATCTGTGATAGAAAAGAATAAACGCTCTTTTCTTTTTCTATCACTGGTGTCGAGATACTTAATAGCAGCAATATTGTATTAGATATTGTATTCATGAAATAGTACCAATTTTTTCCTAAAAGTTAGTTAATAAAAAATGTCTATTTGTGGAGAATCCCTTATAATTCAGCCGTTTTTAGAGAGCAATGTAAAAACAGCTTACTTATAATAATGATATCTTTTTGAATTTTCATGATATTTAATTGGATTTTTTTTATAAGTTACTTTATAGAATTGACTATTAAATGATACAAAGGAATCGTCTTTATTGTTCGCGCATGCGCAGATAAAAATTATTTCATAAAACTACTCATATTTCATAAAATATTTAATATATTTATATTCCAATTGCGCTGTATTTTTTGCTAATAGATTTTGCCAATATTTCTGAAATTTGCGTTAAATTTGGTCAAAAATCCTGCATGATATAAACAAAAAACATAACAGAATTTTTGAATTTTTTTAAACAAATCACTCTTTTTCCATGAACATACAGGTTATTCTTACAAAAATCAGTGTACATGTTGTGCAGTATCCACATATTTGTATTCTGCAGCGATAAATCGTTTCGTGCATTTTCATGTACAGGGTAATCCCAAATATTTCTGTTATTCTTTAATTTTTTGTCGGCCCCCTAATTGTCCTGCTTATCAAATGGATCTTGATAAATATGAGATCAGACATAATCTTCATAATCCTGAGGTTTCAGAAGAATCAGACAAGTATATTTTTAAATATTTGAGAAAATGTCAAAAATCGAAAATTTTCAAACACTTATTGGTAGTTAGTGTATAAGGAGAACCTCCTATTATATCACCATACAAATAAAAATATATATATAAATTAAGACGCATGAACAATTGACTGGTCATTTATTAAATGCTGGTTTGTGATTTATAAATAATATTCTAAAAAAAAATTGCAGTTCATTTAACACATATTATTAAAAAGAGTTTTTTTTTTGTTTCATTTTTATGGTGCATACATTTATATTTTGAAGCTCTATCTAACCCTGTGTTATATAACTTTTACAAAGTTTTATTAGCCTCTTAATAGCAATCTCTTCTTTTTTCAATAATACTGTTACGGATTTATATATTTATTGTACGGAACTTTCAGACGCGAGTAACATTCGCACTTACTGTTTATTTATACATAGGATACCTGTGGTCAAAAACTAACGTGATATGTTTCTATTTTTCGATATCGTTTATGGTTTTATTCTCAAAACATTATGTCGATTTAGGAACCGGTGAGTAATATGGTATGTCTTCCTTTATGCACATCAATTTAAAACCATATCCGCCATTTTCCTTAAGGGGACAGTGGACCTTTATTTGAGCAAAATCATCTATAGCAACATAGTCAGGAAAAAAATCTGTTTCTGGGGTATAATAGTACCTAAACAGTTTTTTCTTATTAAAATATCATTTATGAAGCTTTTAAGGAGTAAATAATAAAGATAAATGTGTTTATATACTTTTAAATCTGTTTTTATCAAAACTAATTTTTCAGCGTTTTTAGGTTTTTGAATTGCTCCTTGCGTCTTAATTTTTGATTAATTTTTATAAAATTGATAAGGAAGTATCCTGATAATATTTAAAACGCAATTGTGTAAGCTTTTTAAAATTCGTCTTCATTAAGATAGTCAAATTTTCTTTTTTACTTATTAAAAGGCAAAATTTTGATAACAATCGATAAGGAATTTAGAAAAAAATCTGTAAAATATTAACTATTCAAGAGATTTAAAAGATCTTACACAAATTTGTTTATAATATAGTTTTAAGTGAAAAAGATGCAGAAGCAAGAAAATATTTCAAAAATCAAGTCACGAGGAACATTGTAAAATTTTGTTTAAAAATTTAAATTTTTGTAAAAATAATTGCAAATTTTAATAAGATTGGAAATTTTTTGAAGGTATTCTATATGCTTTTGTTGAAATGTATATATGCACAAAATTTCATATTGCTATGATAAAAATGAATAAAATAAATTTTTAACGTCCACCGTCCCCTTAAATTAAGAAAAAGAGCACCCCTCGATTTCAGATTTTCTATGAAAAAAAATAATCATATTAAAATATTAAAAGAGTTCTCAAAACAGCAAAATTTTCACATTTTGTAAGGTGCTTTTATGTGCAGTTTTCATCTTTTAAATGAAACTTTCTATTTAGAGTAAAAAACATAAAATGAAAAATTTCCGTGTAACATTTACATGTAAAATATTAAAAACGGAGGTGTCCCATTTAAAATAACTGAAAAACTCAGAGTATTAGAAAATTTTCAGGAATTCAAAGCAGACTTGCTTCATTTAAATCATCTAGCCATCTATGAACAAGTAAAAAATAATTATACCATATTCAGGCATATTAATAAAGTTAAAAAAAATCGCGTTTCATTATGAATTCATAGTGAAATTTAAAAATCTTAAAACATGCAAATTTAAAATTTAAACATTTTTTGCATATAAATAGGATGAAAAATTTATCTTTCATCAATAAATAAATTTATTAAAATGAAATGCTCAAATTATTAATATTCAAATAGAATGAATTCATGGTAATTTTATAAATTTTTAAGTGCTTAACCGATACCCCTTATAATTTGGTTTTTATTTTTCATTAAAAATAAAATAAGCAATCTTTTTTACAAATATAAAGAATGTATGAAAAAGATATAATGCAATTTAATATATAGGATAATTTTATTACAGTCGGAAAATTTTTTATTTCAACATATTAACTTTTGAAATTGTAGTTTAATTTTTTTCCATTTGAAAAATTATATACAAAATACAGAAATAAATATTACATATGGAAAATGTGCTTCAATAATTTCATGTCACGTTAATGCAGTCAATTTTATGTAAATGAGAACAAATTGGAATTTTATCCTTCAAAACTTTTTTTTTAGATTTCTATTCATAGCTTGACTTTGATAATATGTTCTCTATCATGTTAATTATGTATATATTTACATTTAAAAATCTTTTCCTTGCTTTTAGGTTTTTTTTAAATATTCAAAATTCTAGTAAATAAAATTTGTAAATAAGCTTTAAAATTAAAATTTATGATGATTAAAAAAATTCTAATTTTCTTTGAATATTATTGCTGCCTCTTCGAGGTTTGAGGAATTTTATTTTGATACATAGAGTTTTGATTTAAAATTATTTTCTCCATTTAAGTATACTGATAAAAGCGTATATTTTTTCGTATTTATCCTTCTTGTTGGCATCAAAGAATTATTAAATATACATCTACTTATTAATTAAATGCATTTATTTTGAGAAGTTATAAAATTTACGGAATAGTCAGCTACAATAATTCACTGAGGATGTACTATTATAAGAAAGAATTAAAGAAAAAAAATTGTAACCAACGCAGTGGATGGGGCTTATGTTACTAATATTTGTTTATTTAACTGTAATGAAAAACAGAAATTTCCCATTGTAAAAATGGAAAAAAAAAATACATAAAAGGAAATATTGTGTAAAACAGGAAAATGGCAATTTTGCTGTTAGTACATTCTCAGTTTGTTATTATTAACATTGTTACGGCTTCCCCATAACCTTGGATGTCGCGTGTCTCCTTGGCGCATTTTACTGTACTTTAGATTTGCCGTTTTGGCAACATTGGAATATCGCCTGTTATTGTTTTTGGTTTTATCGGCGATCATAGCGGACCTGTCGTGTGTTCGACGGATCCTTTTTCTTTAATTAAAATCTAAATAATGTGTATTTAATTTGTAGATAAAGAATTTTTAAGTAATCCTAGTAGTAATAATTGAACCAGCGACCAAATTAGCATTTTAAATATACTCGCATCCTTCGACAGTTCGTTCCATTGATCCGCTCACCCGGAGGACTTTCGTTTTTTAATTCGACGTGTGTATATTTAATTTCCTCATTCTATTTTGTATTGAAATGGCTTCATTAATTAGTTTGAATAGGACTAGAGGCTCAATAAAAGTCCAACTAACAAGGTTAGAAAATTCTGTAAATGAAAAGACGGAAGAATTGTCCAGAATTCAAATTGAAACGAAAATCAAGACTCTAGAAAAACTGTCTACAAACATCGATATTCTATGCCGAGACTATTATACACCGGTACCTGAGGATCCTAATTTAAGTGAAATAGATGCTTCATTGGTCGAAATGGAAGAGCGAGTAGAACAGCTAGAGGTACGTTTCAATCAATTACTATATTCTAATAAAAAAAGAAACTAAAAATTCGGAGTTAAGTAACTGTAAAATAAAACTTCCCGATATACCTCTCCGCTATTTATTGGAAAATGTGAAGACTGGGACATGTTCAAAATAGAGTTTAATAATATTGTTACGAATAATGAAGAACTGACTGATGTTCAAAAATTATATTATTTGCATTCCGCATTAAGAAATGAAGCTAAATTATTAGAAACTCCAGATGATACATTTGATTCGTTATTTTAAGCGCAAGAAAATAGATTTGAGAACAAAAGAATAGTTGTTAATATACATTTAAATGTTGTGTTAGATTTTGAAAGAATTACACATGAATCAACTAAAGAATAAAGGCGTTTATTAGATGTTATAAACAAAAATATCAGGGCTCTAAATAATTTAGGATTTGAGAGAAATAACCCCTCTGACATTTTGTTTACGACTATAATTTTAGAAAATCTTGATAAGGAAACGAAAAACAATTTGAACTTTCAATAAACACATCTGAAGTTCCATGTTTTGACAGTTTAATGGACTTTTTAGAAAAAAGAAGCCAATCGCTCGAAAGCATTAATAGAACAATTTAACTAGATCAAAAATCCCTAGCGAAACAAAATCAAAATCCCTTTTAGTAAATACAAATTCTTAAAAACAGTGTATTATTTGTGACTCATTTCATTCCCTATGTAAATGTAACAAATTCTTAAATATGAAATTTGGTGAACAATTTGCTATCTAAAAAAAAAAAAAAAAAAAAAAAAAACTTTGTTTGATATGCTTTAACAAATCACATTTAGCAGCTAGCTAACTGTAGAAGCTCCAGATGATACATTTGATTCGTTGTTTTAAGCGCTAGAAAATAGATTTGAGAACAAAAGAATAGTTGTTAATATACATTTAAAGGCTGTGTTAGATTTTGAAAGAATTACACGTGAATCAACTAAAGAATTATGGCGTTTATTAGATGTTATAAACAAAAATATCAGGGCTCTAAATAATTTAGGATTTGAGAGAAATAACCTCTCTGACCTTTTGTTTACAACTATAATTTTAGAAAATCTTGATAAAGAAACGGAAAACAATTTGAACTTTCAATAAACACATCTGAAGTTCCATGTTTTGACAGTTTAATGGACTTTTTAGAAAAAAGAAGCTAATCGCTCGAAAGCATTAATAGAAGCAATTTAACTAGATCAAAAACCCCTAGCGAAACAAAATCAAAATCCCTTTTAGTAAATACGAGTTCTGAAAAACAGTGTATTATTTGTGACTCATTTCATTCCCTATGTAAATGTAACAAATTCTTAAATATGAAATTTGATGAAAAATTTGCTATCGTAAAAAAAAAAAACTTCGCCTGATATGCTTTAACAAATCACATTTAGCAGCTAACTGTGTTTCGAAACAATTATGTAAACATTGCAAATCCCCCTACAACACTTTATTACATAGAGATAAAGAAATTGGTTCCAGTAATGAAACGCATTTCGAAAGGACAGGCGTTGATCGGACGAGACGACATCTAGAATCAAGCCCGAATCCTTCAGTCTCACAAAATCTTTCAAATTGTTTATTCGCTTCTAATAAAACCGTTATCTTGTCAACTGCAGTAATTGACATAAAAACAAATAAAGGAAATTTTATCCAGGCAAGGACTCTCTTAGATTCTTGTAGCCAAATAAATTATGTGTCGCTTGAATTTGCAAAGAAATTGGGCTTAAAGAAATCAAAGGTTTTTGCTCCAATATTCGGTTTGAATAACACAACCAAAACATTAAATTATAAAATTAAAACTGTTGATTTCAAATAAAAATAGAGATTTCATAAGGGAACTGGAATTTCTTGTAGTGCCAAAAATTATAGAAATAACCCCACTTACACCTATTCGTATAAAAATTGCGGATATTCCTACAAATATTTCGTTAGCAGATGCTGAAATTTATATTTTTGGGAGGATAGATCTGCTGGTCGGCGCGAAATGTTTCTTCGATTTATTAAAATCAGGTAAAATTCGCAGCTCATCTCAAAACTTGTTATTTCAAGAAACCGTGTTCGGATATATTGCTAGCGGTGTCATGAATAATTCATCAGATGATTCCAATATTGTGGTTTATTAACAAATGAAAAATTAGACGAATCCTTAAGAAAATTTCGGAAAATCGAAAATATTAATGATTCTAGTTCTCTACTTAGTAATAAAGAGAAATTTTGCGAAAATCATTTTGAAATAACTCATTACAGACTTCCAATGGTCAGTATGTTGTTAGCATGCCTTTGGATGATGCTACACTGTTAGGAGAATCCAAAAAACTAGCCGAAAAAAGGCTCGATCAAGTTTGGCACCGATTAGATAGGGATTTAAATTTGCAATCTCTCTATTTGGAATTTATGGAAGAATATAATAACTTAAATCATATGGAATTAGTAGAAAAATCAGAACCCGTAAAGGACCTTTATTATATACCACATCATGGGGTCTACAGGCCAGAAAAAAGTACAACAGGCTTGCGTGTTGTTTTTAACGCGTCAACGCCAACGACATCTGTTTTGTCATTGAATGGCATTCTTTTAAAAGGCAAACTCCTCAACAAGAATTATTCTTAATTATGATACGTTTCCGAAGACATCGATATGCATTAACAGCGGATGTAGAAGATATGTATAGAATGGTATTAATTGATCCATTGCAAAGAGACTTTCTTAGAATCTTGTGGAAGGAGAGTATTGACGCGCCAGTGAAACTTATAAACTTAATACAGTAACTTATGGGACATCTAATGCTCCTTATTTAACAACTCGTGCTCTTAAACAATTAAC
The DNA here is from genome assembly GCA_964019185.1 of Maratus speculifer. Lineage (NCBI taxonomy): Eukaryota > Metazoa > Arthropoda > Arachnida > Araneae > Salticidae > Maratus > Maratus speculifer. The sequence continues at coordinate 161,262,012 of OZ025292.1, read as the reverse complement.
TCTTGATGAGCAACCAAACTTACCTCTAGCATCGTCAGCCGTTTTAAAGGATTTTTATGTAGACAACCTACTTTCCGGAGAATCGACTCTCGAAAAGGCAAAAATTCTCAAGTCCCAGTTGACAGATCTTTTGAAGCAGGGAAATATGAAATTGCACAAATGGTGTGCAAACCACCGAGAATTACTTGAACCTAATACTGAGTTCAGTAAAATAGTAAGTAAAATAGTAACAGTTCAGTAAAAACATTGGGTGTTTTCTGGGAACATCTAAGTGACTGTTTTTTGTATAAATTAAAGACTCATAACAAGGACTTTTATAGTAAACGAGACGTTCTCTCTTTGATTTTAAAAATATTCAATCCGATCGGATTAATTGGCTCTGTAGTAACAAGGGCTGAGATCTTTATGCAGAAAACTTGGTTAGCTAAGATAGATTGGAATGAGCCATTACCAGATTCCATAGCGAAGGAATGGAATGATTTTGTTTCCACTCATTCAGAATTAGAAAATTTAAAAATTCCTAGATTTGTTTTTCGTGGAGAGCTTCGTACATGGCTTCGCAGATGCCTCTTCTTTGGATTATGGAGCCGCCATATACATCCAGTATATACCAGCTAAATGTTCTCCTGATGCAAAATTACTCTGTAGCAAGTCTAGAGTATCCCCCATAAAAACAGTGACAATGCCTTGTCTTGAATTATGCTCTTATCTCCTCTTAGCAAAGTTAATGCATAAAGTTATACCGTCACTTAACATTCCAATAGAAACTGTTCTTCTCTGGAGCGACTCCAGAACTCCATCACTTGCTTGGATTAGAAAATCGCCCCATCAATTGAAAACATTTGTAAGTAACAGAGTGGCTGCTATGCAAGACCTCACGGACTCTTATCAGTGGCAACATGTATCATCGGAAAATAATCTTGCTGACGTCCTATCTCGATATCTAGAGGCTAAAGAGCTGACCAACTGCAATTTTTGGTTTTGCGGACCAAAATTTCTTCGGGACAGAATTCAGCACGCATAAAATTATCCAGTAAACCTGGAAAACAACACTGACTATGAGTCCAAATTGAAAACTGAACAGAACAGTAATTTTTCACTTAGAACTAAAAATTGTTTTTATAATTGTTTATTTGCTTTAACTAATAATCTTTTGAAATTAATTCGTATTACTAGTTATATTTTTAGATTTATAAATAAATGTCAAAGGGGTAAGGAAAAAAATGTGGTTCCTTATCTACTACTGAATTAAGTGTTGGAGAAGTTTTTCTGATTAAACAGGTACAGTATTCAGCCTTCTCTGAAGAGCTAAAGCATTTGAGAAACCAGAGGAGATTCCAGGTAATAGTAAATTAAAATTTCTAAATCCTTATATCGATTCAGAAAAGTTAATTAGAATTGGAAGTCGTTTAGACAACTCCAGTCCAACCTATGAGAGGAAACACCCTGCCGCGGCGACAGAGATTCACTTGATGCCTTTGTGGACTGGAAATCACCACGTAATCTCCTACGGAGGACCGTATGGAGCAATAAATTGTTGTTCGTGGAATTATTTATTTTTTACCATTAGCTTTAAGGGGTATCCTACTGACGTTTCTTAACCTTCCCACTGCCGCGCCAGATATATCCGTTCACTAGGCTGCAGGTTTCACTGCAGTTGAAGCTTTATTTAAATGAATATAATTCTAAAAATATAATCCAGTTTTAAGAAATTAAGCTATGATTGATACTTTCAAGGCTCATAAGCATATACGTAACAAAAAAATAAAAAATTACACCATGATAGAAAATCCCTCTTTTATTACATTTAAAAGAAATTGAAAAAATAAAACATTACAATTTTGCCTATTTGCTTGGTGGTCAGGGGGTTAAACGAGTCATTAAGTCGGAGAGATAACGGGGAGCCAGCCCGAAAAAACTCTCTTTCCGAACCGGCCGCTTAAGTGTGGAAAGTGATCGGGAAAAGTATCTCAGACGAAAAAAAAAGGCACTGTGTCACCAGTCCTATGTGGGAGACAAACTGGTGGGTGGGACAAAAGAGTGCCGATTTTTCTGGGGACAATTGGGTGTCAAACCACTCGTAGGCGTTAAAGTCCTAAGTTTATAAAAACTGATAGAAAGTAAATAAATTAAAATTTTATAAAGGGTGTTTTGTGTGTTTGTTTAGATAGAGCAATTTAGTACCTGGGAGGTATGTCTGACCGGTATCGACTGCGGACTGGTGGATGAGAACTCATGGGCCCACCGACTTGTATAAGGTGCACTTTTAAATTTTGAGCCATTAGCTGCAGCATCACATAGCCGCTTTTATAGAACTTTACTGTGTTATGGAGCATTCTCATTGGTCATAAAAAAAGATATTCTATAAAAGTTATGGAATAGCCGTACCAAGTCCCCTCTTCTGGACCGTTTTCCGCTTTTTTTGTATATTGTGTTGCTTGGGATATGACTGTCCCAATCCATTTCTTTGGAGAACTAGCCAGTACAGCGTGACTATCTGTAAGCGTCGGTAACTACGCCCGCTAATCGTATTAGCAGTTGCCTTTTTCTTTTCATTACTGGATTGCTTTACTAGTTCTATTTGTCTTGGTGGGTACATTGTTGTTCACCTGGCCGAGGTCGAAAAATGCGATCTTCCTTTCTTGGCTGAACTTGGCTGTTGGTTTTGATGAGTGATATTCTGCTAATCCGCTCTTGGACGATTCTAAGCAGGACATTTAACTTGTTAGTTGAAGAACCTTATGGAGAATGACGCCGTGGAGTAATGCCTTTTGATATCAGCATGAAACGGTTTGGTCTGGAGTGATTGTTTCGTCATGTTCGTAAGACCTCTAAGGAAGGTACCTTGGTGCGGTCTGGCCTTGTACCTGAAGGAGTGATTGCGTCCCTCAAAGTGCCCAATGAATTTGGTATTGCATATAAATGACAGAGATTTCGGCAAGTGACTGGAGTCGGTCCAACGGTACCTGTTGATTATTTGCGGTAGGATGGCCTTCGCCTTCCTAGATACGTCGTAATTTGCGACTGTCCCTCGTAGTGTACACGTTTCCTTGAGTATCGGTATCGTGATAATATTTCACGGATGGTACAGTATCAGGCTTATGCAAGGTTCTTTGAAGTAAAGACTTTATGAAGTTCTTTGTTGTGGTTTGACCTTGTGTCTTTTTTTTTTTCAGTTGTTTCGACTGGCTGTTTTTCTGTCGTAGCAACTGCTCATCATTTGGTGGCTTTGGTGACAGGTGATCGCAACGCGATCTCCTTCAAAAAACCGCATGGAGAAGCTCAGTTCTGGATCGGAAACTATTTCGTTTTACCAATAGTTTTAGTAAATCGTATGGTGATTAACGCGCATTCTATTAATACTAAGTCCATTTTCTCTCTTTTATTCCAAAAAAGTTATTTTATAACGCAGTTATTTCTCAAGAGAATTTATTTAAAGAATGTAGGGGGGAATTTTTGTTACAGTTAAGAAGCATTAAATGCAGAAATATGAAATCTATATAATGTTTTTAATGGTCAGAATACGTAGGAAAAGGACAAATGAGAGTTTGAAATGCATAGAAAAGGCGCTGATTTGTTTAATATAAATTCTCGTCACATAATTAAAGATAAGTAGAGATTAACCCTTCACTGCACGTTTTTTCTTTTCTTTATGAAAAAAAAATAATTTTGTTATTTTAGGTAATTCCAAATGCAGGAAAAATATTAAAAAAATTCTGACTTCATATATATTTTTAATATATATTTTTATTGTATGTGCCATATGTGACCCAAAGCACACAATGAGATATTTACATTTTTTGTATCGAAGGTGGCACAAAACTCGCAATACTTGTGTATTACATATACAAAAAGAGTATAACATGTATTAAAAATTTGTAGCGGGTATTTAACCTTAGATGGAGAAGCAAGCGTGTCTCTGTAGTGTAGAATTCACACCGGAATATTCGAAAAAAATTAAATAAAGAAATCAATTTAAAACATTTTTCTCCAAAGTTGGAAACACAAAATCTAAGTAAAAGTTTCTCCTATAAATCTTGATTCGAATCAGGTGGTATATAATATATACCGCTGCCCCTGAAGGACAGTAAACTAAGAATATGGACAAAACACCGGTTTTTTCGTGTTTAACCTGTAAAACATGTCTTTAATAATCAAAAATGTCTGGCCAATTATTAAATAAAAAAATTTTAGATAAAAATTAGTGTTTCCAAATGCTTTTGTAATGAATAAAGCAAACTCTGCTTGATTGAGTGGTGTTCGGTCAAAATTGTAAAGGGATCGAGAACAAAAAATTCGAGATGTTTATTTCTGATGAAATTCAGAGTAACATTTTCTGTCACGATTTATATATAAAAATACTCCACAGTACGAAAGTTTTCAGTGCACAGTTTGAAGCATGCATCACTGTCCGCTTTTTGTAAAAATCGGCCAATGCCATACTCCATTCAATCATATCTTTGACTTGCATTGTTAAAGAAGGGCCTTTGTGTTTCTTTGCTAAAATTCCCTTTTCCATTTCAAACATTCTCGGACATGCTTCATTTAGCATTTGTTGTTTTGCTTCCAATTTTACAAAGGCATGTTGCAACATTTTCTCTGCATTTAGCCAAAGGCATTTTTGCCAAGGAATTAATTACATTGATTTTTCAAAAAAAAGATCCGTGAATCTATTAAAACACTATCCAGTAGATGGAGGACACTCGAAAGTAATACTTTTCCGATCTCATTTTATTTCTATATTTTTCTATATGGTTATCTAGTAAGTCTATCCCACCCGTGTGTTGAGTGCATTGTTTCGCCTCAAAAGAACAAGGCTATATCCATCTTTTGATTGACATATTCATCGAATCAAGAAAGATTGTTTATAGGAAGACTCCCGGCAAATGTCGACAAAAATCTAACTTGTTGTCACAAACAAAAATGTTGTCACAACCAAATTCTATCATGTAACACATTATTTTTATGCAACTGAAAGTATAAACAATCTTTCCCTAAATGGATGCATCTCATTTTATATATTTAATGTTGAATTCATTGTTTCTAATTTCACCTTGTTTTTAATTTTTATATAGTACTTTTAGTAAAATTGAAAAATACTTTAATATTTAATATGAAAATGTAGCGTCTGTGGCTGTTGAATGCATTTCTTGGGTCACATTTTTTGTTTTCGTGTAATCAACGTGTGGTGCGGATAAGGAAATGGCATTTTCAGTTCTATATTTAGCTAAATTACTATACTGAATCTTCCCAACTATCACCAGAAAGTACAAAAGACTCATCATCAGAAATAATATTGCATTGATTTCATCTTGCTTTAGTCCTTTGCGCACGATGTTTCATTAAAATGCTTTTTGTGTTTTATGCTCTATGTCCAAATCTGGCACAAACACAGAAATAAGATTTCAAGCTGATGTACTGAAATATTTTAGTTTTAAGAACCCTTAATTACAAAAATGTGATAAACTCAAATGTCCAAAATTTTACCTTGCGATACATTTAATTTTTGAACGAAAAAATTTAAGCAAATTCTACTCTTGTGTACGATGCAGATTGGGACTTTTTTTCAAATGAAAATTTAATAGATTGTCAACTACTGCTATCAAGTGAGAAAAAGAGGAACAGAACTCTTTCTTGGAATGTTCTAGATATTGCACAAAATTCAGATAACCGTAATTTAAAATCCATAGGAAAATAGAAGGGTTTTATTGGTATGTTTCATATATGACACACCGTGCTGTGAAGGGTTAAAAAAGTTAAAAAAAATTGATTCAATTTATAATTTTATCAACTGGATTACGAAAAAATATCGAGACTTTTATATGGATGCATTGCATTATATCCTTACAATACAACGTAACTGCTTTCAATGAAATCCGATCTAATACTCTAAAAAGATGTTAATTTTTTTCTTCCATATATTTTCTAATTATTCTACAATTTAATCATTCCTTGAATATTTTACTTTCATTTTCTGTTAATGTAATTTTAACTAGGTATCAATTATATTACAGAAACTTGGTAATCTCGTACACTATTTCAAGGGTTTTAATGATTAAATTTCTATCATTTCATTAGAATACATCATAAATTGTAATAAACAAATATCCCAGCATAATTTAAAAGACATCATATTTATAATATTAATTTTTTGCAATTTTGATAAAGCAATTTTTCATTTTCCCATGATCATATTATCTTTTTATTTAAATATCGTATACTTCCACAATTTTATCAAGGAATCGCTGAAATGATTCTGTTTAAGTATGACAATAATCCCAAACCGCAGAATGCATTTTTGATTCATCAAAACAAAATTATTGAAATTTTAATGAATATGCATTTGAAAAACCTGACTACAGTAGAGGTTCTGAACGACATAATAAAAGTTTTCAGGCCACTGTTTCATTTGTCTTAAATAAAACTAAAGAAAACAAATTAGCTTCAGTGTCAAACAAACTCAGTATTAAACTATAAAGTAAAAATACTTAAATAAGATAATTTCGACAAAATATTTTTGAGTTATGACGAAAATAATAGATATATAAAAACCAATATGGAAGGATGGATATATATATATATATATATATATATATATATATATATATATATATATATATATATATATATATATATATATATATATATATATATATATATATGTATATATATATGTATATATATATGTATATATATATATATATATATACATATACATGAGTATATGTTCAGCTGTTGAAAAAAAAGTAAACGATCCTTATTAATTCCTCAACAAAGTATTGTATAAAATATTTACTGGTACTAAACGATTGAAAATAAAGTCTACTTTCAGTTCATGCATATAAAATTTGCTTAGGAAACTTGTACATATGAAAAAACACTAACATCATTTTTTACAAAAGCGATATTAAAAGTTGATTCTTTTCTTTTTCTTTTTCTTTTTTTTTAACCTTTACGCGGGAGCTCGGACAGCATCTGGCCAGTCTAGCATACATTCTAGGACAAATGATCAACATAGCCCTCGTGTAAAATTTAAATAAAGCAAATATTACTTGAAAAAATTTCTGGTACAACGTGCTTAAAAGTCCTTGAAGCTTACGAATTCTGAAATAAAAACTTATAGAATTTCAAAATATTTATATGAAAATTTAACTTGACAAAATTGTTTACGTTTATTATCTTTTATTTCTTCCATTTAATGTTTAAAAATATCTAAAAATGAAATATACACTTTTCGAATAATTTACGCTTTATTAAAAATTGCCTTCTTTATTCACATTACATTTCGACGAATGTACCTACTTTTTTATAAAAATAACAGTTTCTTTAATCCTAGCATTTAAATATACATCCTTTAAACTAGTATTTCACGTTTTTAATGAGTGAAATTAGAAAAAAAAAATGCTGTATTTGTCAAACGTATGAATATGTTCATTTCCCTTTAATTAAAACTTTCTTTAAATTACATCTGAGATAAGGCGCAATTTCGTTGATCCTGGTAGTAAATCTTAAATAAGGCATCTTAAAGTTCAATAAAAGCGAAAGGAGTGATTCAACAAGCTTTATTTTAAAAAGAAATTCGAGTATACGTTTTATGAATGTAATCTGAAAATTAAGTAATTTAGATTAAAGCTATACAAAATAATTAGAGAGCACTAAACATTTTTATGGTTTGTTTCATATATTTCCTTTGAAAATATAAATCTTTGAAGAATTTTTTAGTATTAAAAAAAACTGCTTTAAATTTACTACGACAAAAATGTAATTACATTTCCAGCGCTTATATAACGGCAGAAAAATAGAAGATGAAGTTAAATATACAGGGTGTATCTAAACTACTGGGCAAAACTTTAAGGGGTGATAGTACACATAAAGACAAATAATATTAAATGGGAAACTAAGGGTCCCAAACGTCTTCCGAAGGAGATAGGCGCCATCAAAGTTTAGGGTCCAAAATTTGAAATGATTATAAAAAACGGGAAAATTGGTCGATTCGTTTGCGGTTTTCACGAAAACTATTCTTTATGTCAGTATTGTCTTGAAAATAAATTATAAAGATAAATTTCAAAAAATGCCGATAGAGGGCGCTTTAGACTTTGGAATAATGAACAACCATTTTTTACCGTTATTTTTTGCATCTCAATAAATTTTTTTAGAAGTTTAGACAAACTTAAATTTTGAGCTCAAAACCTGTGGTTAAGTATCGCAAACTGAACTGTGTTCAATAGGAGTGGGTAGGTTCAAATTTCAAATGATTATAAAAAACATAAAAAATGATCAATTGATTTGCGGTTTTCACTAAAATTATTCTTTACGTCAGTATTGTCTTGAAAATAAATTACACAGATAAATTTCAAAAATGCCGATAGAGGGCGCTTTAGACTTTGGAGTAACGTACAACTAGTTTTTATCGTTATTTTTTGCATCTCATTAAAATTTTTTAAAGCTTAGACATAAACTTAAATTTTGTGCTGAAAATCTGAATCGTTGAGAGTGGTTAAGTAGCGCTAGCTGAACTGTGTTCAATGAGGGTGGGAAGGTTTAAATTTCAAATGATTATACAAAACGGAAAAATTGGTCGATTCGTTTGCGGTTTTTTCTAAAAACATTTTTTATGTCAGTATTTCCTTAAAAATAAATTTTAAAAATAATTTAAAAAAATCCGTTAGAGGGCGTCTTAAACTTTAGAGTAACCAACAATAATTTTTAACTGTTATTTTTGTATCTAATTAAATGCTTGCAAAAGCTTAGACTTAAATTTTTAGCTCAAATTCCGAATCGTTGAGAGGGGTTAAGAAGCGCAAACTGAACTGTGTTCTGGAGTTGAAATGTTACCCTGCCCACTCTCCGAACACAGTTCCATTTTTCGATACTTAATTACTCACAACGATTCAGATTTTGAGCTCAAAATTTAAGTCTAAGCTTTTAAAACATTTACTTAGATAAAAAAAGAATAACAGTTAAAAATAATTGTTGGTTGCTCTAATGTTTAAGGCGCCCTCTAACGGAATTTTTTGAAATTTATCATTAAAATTTATTTTCAAGGAAATACTGACATAAATAATGTTTTAGAGAAAACCGCAAACGAATCGACCAATTTTTCCGTTTTTTATAATCATTTAAAATTTGTACCTCCCCACCTCCATTGAACGCAATTCAGTTTGCGCTACTTAACCACTCTCAACGATTCAGATTTTCAGCTCAAAATTTAAGTTTATGTCTAAGCTTCTAAAAAATGTAATGAGATGAAAAAAATAACGGTAAAAACTAGTTGTACGTTACTCCAAAGTCTAAAGCGCCCTCTATCGGCATTTTTTGAAATTTATCTGTGTAATTTATTTTCAAGACAATACTGACTTAAAGAATAATTTTAGTGAAAACCGCAAATCAATTGACCAATTTTTATGTTTTTTATAATCATTTGAAATTTGAACCTACCCACTACCATCGAACACAGTTCAGTTTGCGGTACTTAACCACAGATTTTGAGCTCAAAATTTAAGTTTATGTCTAAACTTCTAAAAAAATTTAATGGGACGCAAAAAATAACGGTAAAAAATAGTTGTTCGTAACTCCAAAGTCTAAAGCGCCCTCTATCGGCATTTTTTGAAATTCATCTTTATAATTTATTTTCAAGACAATACTGACATAAAGAATAGTTTTCGTGAAAACCGCAAACGAATTGACCAATTTTTCCGTTTTTTATAATCATTTCAAATTTTGCACCCTAAACTTTGATGGCGCCTATCTCCTTCGGAAAACGTTTGGGACCCTTAGTTTCCCATTTAATATTATTTTTCTTGATGTGTACTATCACCCCTTAAAGTTTTGCCCAGTAGTTTAGATACACCCTGTATATGTGTGTATGTGTAGAGTTATATATATAATAGGATTAACTAGTAAAAAATGTTATCAAAATTTGCAGCAATTCCCTAAATATACATATATTTCTTTCCGTAGTGTTTGTAGTTATTTTATTCAGCTATTAAACATTATACTTTGAAAATTTTGCGAAATAAATCCATTTTTATAAAATTTATTTTTTAAATATATATATAGTTTAAATCTGTATTTTGTAGCTCTCAATCATGATTAAAAGAATGTTAGCTGTGTTTAATTTATAAATACAGTATTTAAAAATATATAAAAAAAGTTACAAATTTCTAATGTTTATCCGCTGTACAATGGATATTCTGTAGAATTTTAATTTTAATTTATATTCATAACAAAAATTAAACAAGTTGGAAATTGCACTTTGAGTGTACCAAATTAAATACGTTCGTATTGTAAGAAAATTTTGAAAATATTCAGATGTTTGCTTAATAGTATGCAGTATTTTTCGGACGCAGTAGAGTATCTGAAATATTTTGTGTGTCCATGTAAATACTATCTGCTTTCTTTTATGGAGGAAATAATTTGTAATAAACTTCAGTAACGTATATCAATTTCATAAAAAGTGAAATAGTTTAATGATATCAAAACGTGCCTCAAAGAATGATATCCCCTACACCAGGGCTGTCTAACGCAGCACTCTAGTATAGAGGCGCCGCGCAGTGCGGGCGCCATGGCGCCCTTTGAACGCTTTCTGGTAGTCCTTTTGAAAATTTCCTGTTATTAAAGATTTCAGAAATAAGATTCCATTATAAATAACTATTTCTTAAAAATCATTACTATTTTATCAGAAATATTTTTAAAACCTGGGTTTGGAATACTGTTGGCTTGCCGTTGTACATCAAAAATCAGAAACATACTTTGAAACTTTAATCATGCATGTTTTTGTAATTTTTAGTTATTGATTATATAGCGGTAATTATGATAATTAAATTTTTTAATAGTTCGAAATAGCTCTTTTTAATACTAAAGAACAGTATTGAATATTGAGTATATATTCCCCCCCCCGGAACAATGAAATGTCCCCCCCGGAAATTTTGATAAATTGGGCTTTCAATGGTCAAAAAGTGCAATTTCCCCTTTGGAACTCCATAATGTCCCCTCCGGAGCCACTGAAGTCCCTCCCGGAGAAAAGTGTCAGAATTCAACACTGCTAAAGAAGTAAGAGAAAAATAAATGTTTTCACCTGCTCCCCTCCCTTTTGAAGATACGTGTGCATGAAAGCTCAGATTTTTGCTTTTTACTTGTCACACTCTAACACATTGGCAGTTTTATAAGAAGGATAAAAGCGCTTAATTTTTCTTTCCTCACTTTTGAAATTTTAAAGAGTTTTTTTTTTCTTTTTTTTCTATAATTTTGCTTAGAAAAAGTAATAAACAGTGTAGATTGCTTTCCCCTTGAAAGAATTTCTATACTATTCCTCTGAAACCACCCACTTGGTTGGGTCACTCTCATGCTTGTCTGTTTTTGTACTTTTCATAAAATTAATCCATGTCTTCAAAATAAATCAAACAGTGATTTCACATCCTAAAAGAAACCTAGCAATATCTCTGGTTTTCATATTTTTTACTTACCCATCATACGTAGTTATAGTGTAAGTCTTGCAATCGTTTTGAAAATCGAAAAAAAAAATTTGACGGATTTACACGTTTCAGATAGTGGACATTCCGAAAAACATATTTTTAGAAAAAAAATTGCCGTCCGTCCGTCTGTCTGTCTGTCTGTAAACGCTCTATCTCCCGAACAAATTGAGATAGAGACTTGAAATTTTGTAGGTATTTAGTATGTAAGGATGGGACAAAGCCTATTTAATATCAGTAACCTCGATTATCCGGAACTATTTTATCGGACTGTCGAAAAATTCGTTCTGATGAAAGGTACATAAAATTTTTAAATTTTTTTTTATTTTAAGGAATGGACGTAAAAGGCAATAAAATAACACATATTTTGCATAAAGAACAAAGTTGATTGGATAAGTAGTTGCCGAGATATTTGTAATCCTGTTTTCTGTATTCTTCGATTTATCATGACCCTGTATTTCATTCAAAATTCAATTCAAAGGTATATTTTAATTGGAAATGAGACGCTTAATCCGACGCAGTAAATTTTTAGTTTAATAGAATTATTGTGTTTAAAGTTATAAGGATGTTTTTTTTTAGCAGTTCGGTATTACTTGAGTAGTTTGGCGTTTCATATAATTTGTCGAAATTGGTACATCAGCAGTTCTTTAATAGAGCATTACTATGCATATTAACAATATTTAAATTTTGTTTTCGAATTGCAATGCATTGTATAAATAGTTTTCACAAGTTTTATTTTCATATGCATATTAATGATGGGTAAGTATTACGGTGGCCCCCAATGACTAGTTTTTATTTGTTATAATTGTTATTACAGACATGATTAAAGTTTCTATAACCTTACCCTGAAAAAATTTTGATATAGACTTCTCATATGAAAAATGTATGATTTGAAATGAGGTGTTCTGGTGTAATAACGCCAAGTGCTAATATTATGCATAATTATGAAATAATCCGGTAAATGGCACCCATGTGCTCTGCGCAGAAGGGTTTTGAGTCATATAAATTGCAAAAAACAGCTTAAAGATAATTTGTTTCATTTGTAGGTCTTATTGTTTTTACAAGCAACTAAAATTAACGTTTCATCTAAAATTTACGAGATACGTTTGTGATGTGAAGACTATATTTTTTATCCGGAAATACTTTGTTTATTACATAAATTTATAGTGCATCTCATGTACTTTCAAAATGTTGTAGAAGATTTTGGGTATCTTCTCGAGATAATTTGTAGTTTAAAATATACTGCGCAATAAGGATACTGGGCCAGTTCTTGGCACTATTACCCCAGTTGATTCCCAACAGTGGCCGAACTACATCCGAAAGGCTTTTAATTATTAATATGGGGCAGCATTATTATCGTTTTTGAAATGTAAGATTAAGAGAAAGGGGTCCAAGACCCAAAATTAATCTGTTTTTTAATACTAATGTAAAAAATAATTTTAAACTTGTATAAATAAAACTATATCAAATTATTTTCGATATTCTATTCTAAATCAGGTTTCTGTTAAATTTCCACTGAATTTTGACTATCCGCTTTCTCAGCGTTCGGTTTTTCAAAATTTTACAAATTTAACCATTAACTGATGTGACAGAAGTTGTAACGTTACTAATGTGAAGCTGTTTATGAGACCGCAAGATTGAAGGTGAATAAAAGGCGGGAATAACTCACAAGGATTGTGTTTTTGTACTAAACTTTTTATACAAGGCTATTATAATTAATATTCACCTATTTAAAAGTCTCTGGTGATAGTACTAAAGTTCCAAATGAAGCAAGATTTCGGTAGTGTTTATCGTTAAATTGAAAAATACAAGTTAAAATATAAATATTAAAAGAAAAACAGTGGTCTGTGAGTCCAGTAACATTAGTTAAAGGTTAAAAGGCGATCAATGATTAAAAATCATTGAAGAATACTGCTCCTGCACTAAACTTTTTGTACAATTAATTCTAATTAAATTAAATCTATTCAAATATTTCTAATAATAGTACGAGGACTCCAAACGAAAAATAATTTCAGTTGTAGACACAGTTAAACTGAGCGTTCAGTGAAGTTGCTAACAGCAGTTAAAGGTTAATTTTGTTGCTAAATATAGAGTTAATGATATATAATCACATTAATCATGTATAAAATTTAATAGGAGATCTCATTGGGATAATATTTTTTATCAAAAATTTTATTTAATTATTTTAAAATATATTAAAGCATGTGTTATGTAACGCCGACAATTTAACTTTAGGTTTAAAGAATCCGCATTAATGTGGAGTTATGAGTTAACAACTATTTTCAAGAATACTATAATAGTACTAACAAAAATATTTATTACATATAACTCTAGTTATTATAAAATTTCTCATGATAAAAATATTACATTTTAAATAGTAAAAACCATGCAATGTTTCTTATAATTCTATTTAATCGGGGCTTTTTAAGCAAAGGGAGGCATAGGGTGTTATATTCTGTTGAAGCTCCCCCTCACTCCTTTTTCTTTCACTTTCACAAAAAATTGAATATTTTCTATCGCGTAGAATGCATATATGGGAATATAAATACTGATTCAAATAAACACTCTTAAAACCGTGCAATGTTTCTAATAATTCTATTTAAACGGTACTTTTTAAGCAAATATTACCTTAGAATATGATATTCTTTTGACTCCTCCTCCCCACCACCACCGCACCTTTCTTTTTCTTACACTTTCACAAAAAAATTAAACGTTTTCAATAGCTTAGAATGCAATTTGTTAATTTCTAGAGCTGTAGAATTTGTATTTTTAGAATTATGCAACCTACATGCCATTATCCCATCTTATTTTATAGTTTTGTTTGCATGGCATTATTACCCATATAGGAGGGTAATAACGCCAAATAGCATTGGTCAAGAAATCATGCCATTACATTTTATGAATACACATCTGTTAAATTATATTTTTTATACAGATAGTCAATGAGTTGCTGTATCAAATTCTATATTTATTTGAAAAATGCAATCCTAAACTAAGCCGTGAAAATTGGTAGAACCTTAATGTGGCATTATTACCCCCAGGATACCTTATAATACATGTAACTTCAGAACTCTAGCAGTCTTTTGTCTACTACTGTACGATTCATTTGCATTATGTTAAGACGTGCGTGTACACTAATACTATGTGATAATGTTGCTACATGTTTTTTGTCACGTAAATAATGGCGCCCTTAGATGAGTGCCAAGAGCCAAGATGCACCCCTGTTTACTGATACTGAACGGTTGAAGAGGCCTGCCCTACATCATTAAGTAATGGAGTACTTTTATGAAGCCCTGTAAATTAACAAAAAATTTTCTTTGCACCACAAATTGTACTGAATGTATATTTCAGCATGTATTTCATAGAAATATATAAACTACATTATGTTCAAAAGTGTGTAACATCATTAAAATGAATTTTTTTTTCTCATTGACCGTAATGTAACGGGATACTTTTGATTGTCCCTTTCATTGAACTATGCATCCGAACCAAAGCAAAATAGTTTATTAAAAAGATTCAAGTTGAAATTTCCCACTTAAGCAAAAATATCTCTAATCCGGTACGCAATGCAAGATATTTGGCTTACCACGCCACTTCTTTTTCTCTTAAGCTCCCGGGCTGACATCTGATGATGAGCTCATATGGTTCAGATAACCTTATTATTAATAACATATGGTCTGCCATGTAAACAGCTCAAGAGAATAAACCACAGAAAAAGGAACTCCTTATAAAAGATGCGCATATAGTTATACAGTTATCAATAAGATTATCTAATTGAAATCGAGTTCGCCGGTGACAAGCTCAGGTGGCATAAGCTAGAGAGCATTGGTAATGTACACCAAGGATTTAGATTCGAGCCCTGATTTGGGCTTTTTTTTGCTCAGTTTGAAAATATTAATTCGTATGATAACATTACCAATCAGTATGATTTTGTCAAAAAAAATTAATAGTTTATCAATCAGATGCTTATGTTTTGAATTGCGTGGCAAAAATTTTAATGTAAAGAAACACTAGATAAGATGGCGAATAGGGAATATTACGATTTCAATATTTCTCATAGTCAGTAAGAGGCGGTAACGCATAGCGTACGCCAAAAGGACCCCTGTACGGGACATGTGTATCAGTAGGATAAGCATACACATTCCTACTGTGAGGGAGGTTATAAGTATTATTTGAATTTCAGTGTGTTTCCTTATATTGGGTCCTGGGTATTAAACTCAAGTTCTAATATTACGCGTAGTTACGAAGAAATCCTGCAGATTTCATTATAGGTTCTGCGCAAAAGGCTCTTAAGTAATCTGAATCACAAACAGATACTAAATGATTATTTGTTACATTTAATTTGTTACAATTCGCACATTAACTTAACTTACACGTGATTTATGAACAAAAAACTTAAGTTAAATTGAATTTTAAACTAAACTTCTTGTTATACAAATAAATGTAACAATAAAAACAAAAATAAAAAATGTAATGTATAAACAAATGTTTAAAATAACTGTCAAGAAACTAAAGTGTCCAAAGGGTATTAACTCTGGATTGTTAATAAAGCCAAGTACTAATATTACATGTAATTGTGAAGGAAAATGATGGAAATGCCGGCTATGGGTTATACCGGTGGAAATGCCAGCTATTTAAAGCCCTTCTGTGCAGTGCAGAAGGGCTTTAAATCCCCAAAACCCCTAGAAGTTAATTTGCTCCATTTGTAGACCTTATGGATAGGAAAATATAGAAGAATCAATGCCCGATCTAAAATTTACGAGGTAACCTCTGTTATGTGCAGACTGTATATTTACTAGAGAATTTTTTGTTTATTGCATAAACTTGTAGCATATTTCATGGGATTTTTTTTCAAATTGTTGTGGCAGATTTTGGATGCGTTCGCGATGTAGCTCTTATTTAAAAGCAGTAAACAATAAGTATACTAGGATGATATCCCATCTACTGACGTTATTATCCCGGTTAATTCTTTTCAGTTGCGAAAGCACAAAAAAAGAGGGTTTAATTTGATTTTATATATATATTTTATGCACAAAAGAGTATTATTGTCATTGTTAAAAATCAAAGAGCTCAAAATTAAATTTTATGTCCTAAATGTTGCTATTTTTTTCAGGTCAGAAGAATCAAATAATAAACGATTATTAATCCATCCTAATTCACAATTAATAGTAAATAACAGCAGTTTATTAATTTCTAGCGTTTTAGATATTGTAATGCTAGAATTAGTCAATTTACATGTCATTTTCCATTTTATTTTATATTTTTGCTTTCAATGTGCTATTACACACACAAATAGACAATAACGCCAGATAGCATTGTTCAAGAAATCACGCCACTGCATGTCATGAATACATATCTGTTGAAGTATTATTTCTTGTATACATAAAAAAAATTAATTGCGGTATCAAATCCTATATCTGTTTGAAAGAAAAAAGGAAAAAAAATCTAAAATTAAATTGTGAAAATCGTGGTTACTGTGGGTTTATTACACCAGGAAATCTTATCACAACCCAACAACATAAGAAATCACCATTCAATTGTACGATTTTCAATACATCCAGTAAAATTTTGGAAAGTAGAAATCAAGACCTACAAGTTCTTAAGAGCTTTATTTATCTTGCAACAGTTTTGGTTTCTGACAAATAATGGTTTAACAAAAAAAGCATGATGGGAAAAAATCATAAATAATTCTCAGTTCGTCTTTTTTCCCAAATGGTTTTTATAGTCTATTTTCGTTTTTAACTCATTCTCCGTACTTAAAGCATCAATGTCTTCGATCTCATGTGTGAGAAGTTATTTAAGATGCAACATGCTTCAACAATACCAGCAAACACGTTATAGCACAATGCAAAAAAAAGATGTAGACAGATGATACATCTAAGTCTTCAAGACTGATATCAGCGAAATTAAAATGGAATATATACCTGAAACAATGCTGAGAGAGAGAATATTATAAAAAAATGACCTTCTGAAGGAGAAAGAATTGAAGTAGTTAGTATGAAGATTCATAGCTAAAAATAAACTTTTGTTTAGACGCATTAATATTAATTAATATTACGAATTATTAATTTAACATAATTGAAAACCCTATAATTATCATTAAATTCCATGATTTTGAGGAATATGATCCCTGTAACTGATCTAGAATAGCCTAAAGAATGAAATAGCATTTATTTTGTCCATGTCAGAGTGCTTCAAATGACAAAATATTAGAATTTGCTCTTTGGAAACAAAAACAAACCGATCAAACTATTTAAGATGAGATTACTTTTACTGAATACCTAAAAAAATAATATAAAGAAAGTTTCAGTGTGTTAAGCAGATTCAATTAATTAATAATTTAAGCCCATTTAATTTGGCCCATCAAAATATAGAACCGGTTAAAGCACTTTCTTTAATATATTAATGTGTAAAACGTAGATAAAAGCTACTTCTTTACACAATTAAAATATAACATTGCTGTATAAATTAAAAAAAAAAGAAAAAGGAAAATTAAAAGTATAAAACTCTAACTATATATAGCCTAACATAACAAAATAAATGTTAATATTCATTTTAATTGTAATTTTCCATTAATTTTTTTTTTCTTTTAATCAATTGGTTATTTTGAACTAAAGAATTTGAATATATTTTTAAATAATCAAGTGTCTGAAAGAAAAATGAGTATATGAAATAGAATAAAAAAAAATCCACTATTTTATTTTCTTTAAAAAAATCCCTGTCTGTTTGGCCTATAGGCGGAAGTAGATTTTGAAATTACGCGCTCATTTCGACAACAACAAATAAAATATGATTAGCGATAAAACTTGTTTAACAACTTAGTTTTTCGCTTTTGAAGAACTTTTAATTTAATTTTTCTGTAAGGGCTGCTATTATCAGAATCATCTAAGCTATCTTCGGCAGAAATACCCACTTTGACAGCATTTTTTGAAATATATTCTGAATTTATGGAAAAATTGACCAATAAGGGACCTTATGTAATTCCTAAATAAGAGATGCTGTCAGTTGAATGCATTTGAGAGTAAAATTGAATTTATAAATGAGTCATAAAAAAATTAATACGTCCAAAATTCATCAATCTCGATCGAATCGGGAAATTTTGTTCGAATAGCCCACTTTCACATGTTTATATGTATATATTCTGCCTTTATCAAAAACCTGGACAATAAGGCATGTAAGAGAGAGCCCGGTATTGCGCTTATTTCTATTTACGCGTATCAAATAATTAATTGATTAAAATCATTATATTTTACTTAATATCAAAAAAACTAATTAAAATGATTTTACTATATTAAGTTACTTGTAAAATAATAATAAATAGAACGCCTTCAGCATATCAACAACAAACAACATTTTTATTCTTTTAATAACAACAATATCGTCTGCCTTTTTGTTGCCATAACAAATGAACGGAATTTTTACAAGTTCATGGAGGCTACATTACTCCCTCTCCAGTAACATAGTTACGATACAAATATAAAATACAGGGTGTCCCAAAAGGTCATGTCCAAACGGAACACATGGTTGTGTCAGGTCATGAGGAAACAGAATTACATAGGAAAGGGGGGTCGGAAACGCGATCTAAACAGTGAAATTGCATCGTAACCGTCACGCAAAGAAAAGATAACAAACGGTGTAAAATATCTTTATTTTACAACAAAACAGTACCAAATAAAAAAGAAAAATGCTACAACTCATAGTAAGTGCTCATCCAAGTGCTCATCAACTGGTTCATCCTTTCTCTGCAACGTCCGCGCTTCGAATGATCCGACTGCCCGCGCTTTCGTCTGACATCGCTTATCGCCCTCTAGCGGATTACAATCGCGTTTCCGACCCCCCTTTCCTATGTAATTCTGTTTCCTAATGACCTGACACAACCATGTGTGCCGTTTGGACATGACCTTTTGGGACACCCTGTAGAAATATAAAATAGAAATATAATATATACAGAAATATAAAATAGAAATATAATATATTAAATAAAATATATAAAAAGTACATAATTAGTTTCTGTAACGTTTCGGAAACCTTACTTGTCTACCAGAGCGTGTAGTTTTCTCACGAACATTTTTATCAGGCAAATCTGAATGTTCATTTTTGATTATTGATAGCACAGGCACAGGTAGTTGGTTATGCGGATACTCATGATAAGGCGTGTTCTCATCATTTGTTAATAAATAAGCAGGTTTTAATCTATCTATGGATATATTTATATCTTTTTCCTTGATTTTTACTGTGTAATACTTTTCATATCTTTTGACAACTGGAAAGGGTCCATCATAAGCGGGTTCGAGTGGTTTTTTAACTCGATCCATGCGTATGAAAACATGGCTAGAATTGTGCAAGTCCTTATGAACAAAAATTTTTTGAGAAGGCTGTCTGCGATTTTTAAAAGGTTTTAATTCTTCCATTTGTTTCTGCAATTCTTTAGCAAAGGTTTCTGTGTCGATAATAGTTTTCGGTTGTTCAAAAAATTCTCCTGGTAGCCTGAGAGGTTTTCCGTAGATCATTTGTGCAATGGTAAAATTTGTATCACCACGTAAAGCTGATCTCAATCCCAATAGTACTGTAGGTAATGATTAAGTCCACTTAATTGTATTTTGCGCTCTAATTGTCGCTTTTAAAGTAGGATGGATTCGTTCTATCTTCCCATTACACTGTGGATGATAGGCTGTTGTTGGGCTCAATTTAAAACCACAAATAATACTTAAATTGTGGAATAATTCTGATCTAAATTGTTTTCCTCGATCCGTGATTACACGATGTGGAATGCCAAAGCGAGAAATCCATTGATCATAAAATGCTCGAGCAACTGTTGGAGCCGTCACATTTTCTAGAGGAACTACTTCTATCCAACATGTGAAGCAGTCAATACAGGTTAGGCAGTATAATTTTCCTTCAGACGGTGTTAGTGGACCTATGATGTCAATATGAACGACACTAAATCGTTCATCTGTTTCTTCAAAAGTGGCAAATGGAGAATGCGTATGTCTGCTAATTTTGTTTTTCTGACAATCAATGCAGGATTTTGCCCACTGATTAACATCTTTCATAATGTTTGTCCAAATAAACCTTGAAGCTACTTGTTTTACTGTATTTTTCACTCCAGGATTAGCTAAATTGTGGATTTTCTTAAAAATTTGTTCTCTAAAAGCTTCAGGAATAAATGGTCGGATTTTGGAAGTTGAAATATCACACCAAAGAAGTTTACTTGAATCCAAAGGATATTGTTTGAAATTTAAAGATGGATTTAAACGTAATTTTGTAAGTTCTTCATTATTAATCTGCCCATCAGAAATTTTGTCATAATCTATTGTAGAAATCGATTGTATTCTGGATAATGTGTCTGCAACTGTATTTTCTACTTCACTAATATGTCGAATATCTGTTGAAAATTGTGATATATATTGTAAATGACGCAACTGTCTAGGCGAAGCTTTTTCATTTTTTTGCTGAAAGGCGAATGTTAAGGGTTTATGGTCTGTATAAATTATAAATTGTCTTCCTTCTAACATATGTGTAAATATCTTTACAGAAAGATATATTCCCAGTAATTCTCGATCATAGTACTATAACTTTTCTGAGCATTACTTTATTTTTTTGAAAAAAAGGCTAATGGTTCCCAGCAGCCTGCTTCAAATTGTTGTAAAACTGCACCAATGGCAAAATCAGAAGCATCACAAAAGAGAGATAATGGAAGATCAGGTTTTGGATAGGTCAATAAAGCAGCATTGGCTAGGTCTTCTTTACATTTTTCAAATTTTTGTTTTGTTTCATCTGTCCACGGAATTTTTCTTTTGTCTTTCTTTTTCGCCCCTTTTAAATACTCATGAAGTGGTGCTTGATTTTCAGCAGCATTTTTTATGTATCTTCTATAAAAATTCACCAGACCAAGGAAAGTTCGTAATTCGTGGATTGTTTCCGGTAATTTATAATTTTTAATTACTTCTACTTTTTCTGGAAGGGGTTTTGAACCTTCAGGAGTAATCATGTAGCCTAAAAATTGTAGCTGGTTCACTCCAAAAACTGATTTTGCAATTTTTAAACGAAGGGTATATTGATCCAATCTTGAAAAAGCTAATTTTAGATGTCCTGTGTGTTCATCTTCCGTTGAAGAAGCTATTAAAATATCATCTAAATATGGGAAAACGAAGTCCAATCCGAAAAATACTTCATTAACCTTTACGGAGGGGCTGTGACAGCATCTGTCCGCGCTTACATATATTCTCAGGTAGACACTGAGCGAGCCCCTGCGTAAAGGTTAATGAAACGCTGAAACGTAGATGGAGCATTCCGTAATCCAAAATTCATCACATTATATTCAAGTAATCCAAACGGTGTTATTATCGCTGTTTTTTGCTTATCTTCTTCTGCAATTGGTATCTGAAAATAGGCCTTAAATAAGTCAATTTTTGAAAATATTTTCTTTCCTTTTAATATATGCTGAAAATCTTCTATTCTGGGAATAGGGTAACGGTCGGGAATGGTTCGAGCATTAAGGCGTCTGTAATCCCCGCATGGTCTTAAACTTCCATCTTTTTTGTTAACTAAATGAAGTGGACTAGCCCATGGTGATTTGGATGGTCTAATTATATCATTATCCAACATAAACTTGAATTCTTGTTTTGCTAAATTTAATTTTTTTGAGTCTAATGGGCAAGGTTTTGAATAGACAGGAGAACCTTTAGTATCAATATAATGCTTTACATTGTGTTTGGAATTGCATATTAAAAGATTTGGCTTCGTTAAATTAGGATATTGTAATAACAGATGTGCATATTGAGAATTTTTGTCAATTGTACTCATGCTATCAGCACTTGATACACACATAACATCGCTTTTAACAAAAAGATTAGTAACACCATCTATTAATTTTTTATTATGTATATCAATAAGCAATTTAAATTTATTAAGGAAATCTGCACCTAAAATTGCTTTGTCTACTTTTGCTATCACAAAAGGAAATTGATATTGTCTAAGTAATCCCAAATCTAGTGTTAAAATTTTGAAACCAAATGTAGGAATTATTGAACCATTTGCTGCATACAATTTGAAAGAGTTACATATTTTATGTTTGGATGAAGCAAGAATAATTGATAAATCAGCCCCACTATCAACAAGAAAGCGTAAACCGGTTGTTTTGTCTTTAACAAATAAATGGTAATTACGGCAATCTTTAAATTCTTCAGCAGCAGAATTTGCCGCTAAAACTACTGCTGATCGGAGTTTTCCGATTTTTTCCAGCTGCAGGGACTTTTACATTTATTAGGATAACACTGATTACCAAATTTAAAATGGTAGTAACAATATTTCCCATTTGGATTAAATCGTTTTCTCGATTATATTCTACTTTTATTTCGTTTAGTACCAGATTTCCGAATTTTACTTCTGGATTTCCTCTCAATTTTTAATGCTAAAATCTGGTTTCCAACATAGAAATTTTCTCAAGTATTTTACTCATAACAGAAGAATCTGAACTCGCAGAATAAATTTCTGTTGAAGAGCTCATTTCAAAAATTTTATCTGCCATTAGTGATAAATTATCTAAATTTTCACTGCTTACAATTAGAATATTTTTTATTGACTCTGGTAATCTAGAAATAGATTATCAAGAAATAAAGTTTTCAAAACCTTTTCTGGTATGTTATTTCCACTGAGCGATTTCATTTTAAGCAGTAGTTGGCTTGGCTTCATATCACCCAATGAAATTCCCGTAAGCAATTTCTTTAGTGATTTTTCCTCACTCTCTTTAAATATATTTAAAAATCTTTCTTTAGCGGCGGTATATTTATCATCCCGATTACTTTGGATAATATCCCATATATATTCAATGTATTTAGGGTCTAACTGAGACACTAGATGATTGAATTTTGTTTCTTTATTTATAATATTTACAAAGAAAAACTGAGTATCAATTTGGTAAAACCATATTTCAGGATTATCTTCCCAGAATGAAGGAAATTTGACGCTTACCTTGTTTGTTTCGGGGACCTTGTTTGCTTCAAGAATCGAATTTGTAGACGTTTTCGTTGATTCTTGAGTCATTTTTCAATGCGTTAAAATGTCCAAAGCAGGGTCACCAGAATTTGTAAGAGAGAGCCCGGTATTGCGCTTATTTCTATTTACGCGTATCAAATAATTAATTGATTAAAATATTTATATTTTACTTAATATCAAAAAAACTAATTAAAATAATTTTACTATATTAAATTACTTGTAAAATAATAATAAATAGAACGCTTTCAGCATATCAACAACAAACAACATTTTTATTCTTTTAATAACAACAATATCGTCTGCCTTTTTGTTGCCATAACAAATGAACGGAATTTTTACAAGTTCATGGAGGCTACAGGCACATTATGCCGTTTCTAAATAAGGGAACCTGTAAATTAAGCGTTTGAGAGCAGAAATGGATTTTAAAATGAGTCAGAAAATAAGCAATTTTTTATTCGAATAATTTTTCAATCAGAATAGCTTCAAGAAACTCTGTCCACAATGCCATTTTGCAAGCATTTATGAAATATGTTCGGTCTTTATCACAAAAGTGACCAATGCACCATATTATATGGTTCCTAAATAAGAGAAAATGACAACTGGATGAGTTTGTGAGCAAAATATGTGAGAATCTAAGCAGTTTGGAATTGAGATTTTTCTACAACTCCTATTATTGTTTAATTTATTTTTGATATAAGAATTGGCCCTATGAGAAACTTGTCAATATAAAAGCTGTAGATATTATTGAGAAGATGTATGATAAATTTAATCGGATTTGATATCTTAAGAACTGACGAAGTTATGGATTTTTTTTCTTCTTTCACCCACTTTTTTCTTTTCTTTTTTCTTTTTCATTTTCATTTTTTTTTTTTTTTTTTTTTTTTTTTGTAATAAGAGTTGTTCTTATCAAAAAACTTGTCAATACAAACGTTTTAGATAATATTAAGAGCATTTATAAGAAAATTGATATCTTGAGAATTGACAAAGTTATGGATTTTTAACTTCCGAAAACCTTATTTTTGCGCCCTTTGAGCCTATTTTTAATTTTATCAAATCTCTGTTATGCAGGAACTTTTGGCTTATTTTTTAGAAGTAATATAAACTTTAAACTAATTCTATATCTATTTTAATAAAGAAGTTATGGGGGTGTTTCGGTTTTCATAAAAACCCTCCCTGTTTCTACCTCATTAGTCTGATTTTGCCCATTAATGAACTCGAGTGAGATTTATTAATCAATTATATTAGTGAAAATTATTCCGACTATATACAGATTATCCTATTATGTAATAAGATTCTTATATATTCCATTTTTGAGAGGATAAAATATTTCTAAAATTTATTATGGTATATATACAGGGTATATCTAAACTCTTGGGCAAAACTTTCAAGGGTGATAGTACACAATAAGACAAACAATATTAAATAGGATATTAAGGGTCCGAAACGTCTTGTGATGGAGGTATGCGCCATTAAAGTTTAGGGTCTAAAATTTCAAATAAACATAAAAATTGAAAAATTCGTCGATTAATTTGCGGTTTTTACTAAAACTATTGTTTATGTCAGTATTTTCATAAAAAAAATTATAAAGGTAAATTTTTAAAAATGTCGATAGAGGGCGCTTTATAATTTGGAGTAACTAACAACTATTTTTGCTGTTATTTTTTGCATCTCATTAAATGTTTTCGGAAGCTTAAACTTAAATTTTGAGCTCAAAATCTGAATAGTTGGGCTTGGTGAAGTAGCGCAAACTGAACTGTGTTCAGAGGACCAAATTTTAAATGATTATAAAAAACGGAAAAATTAGTCGATTCGTTTGTAATTTTCAAAAAATTTAAAAAAAAAATGCTCATAGGGAGCGCCTTAGACATTGGAGTAACGAACAACTATTTTTTACGGTTATTTTTTGCATCTCATTAAATTTTTTGGAAGCTTAGACATAAACTTAAATTTTGAGTTCAAAATCTGAATCGTTGGGATTGGTTTAAAGTAGCGCAAACTGAACTGTGTTCAAGGAGGGGGGGGGGGGTTCAAATTTCAAATGATTATAAAAAACGAAAAAAAAATTAGTAAATTCGTTTGCGCTTTTCGGTAAAACTATTCTTTATGTCAGTATTTTCTTGACAAAAAAATAAATAAATAAATAAATAAATGAATAAAAATAAGTTTCAAAAAAGTTATTTAGAGGCACTTAAAAGTAAAGAGTAACTAATAACTATTTTTATCCGTTATTTTTTTCATCTAATTAAATGCTTGCAAAAGCTTAGACTTAAATTTTGAGCACAAATTCTGAATCGTTGGGAGGGGTTAAGGAGCACAAATTGAACTGTGTTCAGGAGTTGAAATTTAACCCTGCCACTCCCCCCTCGAACACAGTTCAATTTTATGCTACTTAATTACTCCCAACGATTAAGATCTTAAGCTCAAAATTTAA
Source organism: Maratus speculifer (assembly GCA_964019185.1). NCBI lineage: Eukaryota > Metazoa > Arthropoda > Arachnida > Araneae > Salticidae > Maratus > Maratus speculifer. The sequence goes on along the minus strand of OZ025292.1, from coordinate 161,236,113 downwards.
ATCCAAGCTTTTGTAAGCATTTAATGAGGTAAAAAAATAGCGGTTAAAATAACTGTTCAATACTTCAAAATCTAAGGCGCCCTCTATCGACATTTTTTAAATTTATCTTTAAAATTTATTTTCTATAAAAAACTGCTTTAAAGAGTAGTTTTAGCGAAAACGACAAACAAATCGACCAATACCGTCTTTTTATAATCATTTTAAATTTGAAGTTCCCTCCCCCCTCTCTGAACACAGTTCAGTTTGCGCTACTTAACCACCCCAAACTATTCAGATTTTGAGCTCAAAATTTAAGTCCAAGCTTCCGGAAATTTTTAATGAGAGGCAAAAAATGACGGTAAAAAATAGTCGTACGTTACTCCAAAGTCTAAAGTACCTTCTATCGGCATTTTTCGAAATTTATCTTTATAATTTATTTTCAAGAAAATACTAACATAAAGAATAGTTTTAGTGAAAACCGCAAATCAATTGACCAAATTTCCTTTTTTATGTTTATTTGAAATTTCGGACCCTAAACTTTAATGGCGCCTATCTCCATCGGAAAACGTTTGGGACCCTTAATTTCCTATTTAATATTCTTTGTCTTGATGTTTACTATCACCCCTTAAAATTTTGCCCAAGAGTTTAGATACAAACCTGTATATTACACATTTATTGATAAATCAAAACAAAATAAAAAATTAACTGTAAAAAACTAAAAAAGGAACATAAAATTTCAATGATTTATTGTGGTATATATATATTACACATTTATTGATAAGCCAAAATAAAATTGAAAAAAAAAATAGCATGACTCCTTTTCTGTTTTTTAAACATAAATATATTAAGCGAAAGGTAATTTTATGCCAATTTTTAGTCTTTTAAACTTGAGTATCTATGAATAAAGATAAATACAGTAGAAATATTTTGTTTCTAATTTGCATTATTTGCCATGTTCCTTTCTTGCTTACAACTGTTTTAAAAACTAGAAAAAAAATCACTCCTAATATATAATCTTTTAAAAAAGTATTTTTCAAGACAAAATTAAGAAAAAAAACACTTCTGCAAATGTTGAAAAAGACAAAAATTGTTTCTTTATCAAAAAAAAAAAAAAAAAAAAAAAAAAAAAAAAAAAAAAAAAACTGAAAAAAAATGTGTAGTTTTTTATCCGAGGATTTTTTTGTCTAGATGTTTTCAAAAAATGATATTAAAGATTATGTAACAGACCTATTGAAATATACTCGTGTGTAAATATTGAAAACTGCATCAGATTTAAAAGAAAAAAAACAGTAATGCGATTTAAAAATAGGGAATCATTTTTCTGAACGTTTAAAATATTAACATTTCTCAGTTTTTTTTTTTTTTTTTTTTTTTTTTTTTTTTTTTTTTTTTTTTTTAATTGTTTTTCACCTATGTCAGAATAAAAATTATCAATTTCTTCTTATACATATTTGGTATTTCTAAAAACCACTTGTTTTTAAAAAGAAAATATTCATCTTTTATACTTTTTAGGTGCGTTCGTAATTATGTAAATACTTAGCACCTATTGATGTCGCTCAGTTCGTCCGTCTGTCCGTCCGCATATAACAACGCAAAAACTACCCAAGCGAATCGTTTAAAATTTAAAATACATAATTATTACATTATTTTGTCGAGTCATTTCAAATTTTATGAAAATCGGATGGATAGATCAATTACAGGGACAATCAAAAGGATTCAGCTACATTACGGTCAATGGGGGAAAAGTTTCAAATGCATTTTAATCGTTTGAAATTTAAAACGTATATTTATTACATAATTTTGTCGAGTCATTTCAAATGATATGAAAATCTGATGGATCGATCAATTACAGGACAATCAAAAGTATTCCGTTACATTACGGTCAATGGAAAAAAAGTTTAAAATGCATTTTAATGGTGTTACACTCATTTGAACATAATAGAATTGACATGAATCTATGAAATATATAGTAAAATATACATTTTGCACAATCTGTGATGCAAAGAATATTTATTATTCAATTACAGGGCCACACAAATGTATTCCACTAAATAATGTTATACAGGGAAACATTGTTTGGGGCGTGTTTTAATTATATAAAACTACTTCTCATTTTATGAATAAGATATACGTTAATGAAGTATAATAAAAATTACTTCCTGCATATTTACAGGAACACAAAGATTTCGACCGCTATACTGTATCCAAAGTACGCTCTACTATATCAACAAGATCTGACTATTTTAAAACTTTGTTATCGTATGAACGCACCCCACTTGCTACGCTTCACTGCAATTTCCAACTTGTTTATAATTGTTATCGATGTGTTAAATTTTACTTTATATTATCATTCCACTTAAAGTTTGATTCGTGTCATATTTATATTATTATTGTTATTTTAAACTTATTTTTATTTTTAGTATCTTTCGTTTTTTAGCTCTCATTTTTAATACGAAATCACCGAACACTTATAATTTTGCACATTTTTTTTTCAAATATTTATAATCAAACTTGTCGGATTTTCCTGAAACTTCAAGATTAAGAAGAATGTATTTCACTGCATATTTCACCATCACTACATACTAGGCCGTGTCGCAGTGACTTGTGTTGAACGCAGCAAGCTGGATATTATATCATTAGTGAAATTTGATCTTTAGCATCAAACTATGCTTCTCTCTGAGTGCTAAAGACCATTACATAAATGTTTGACGGCAATGAGGCCTAAGGTCAGAACCTGCATTAATTACTGAGCGATACACTGACACAACAACAGATGTGTGGGGCTCGGGAGTGATTTGTTTATATAGTCAAACATTTTGCGAGATTCTTACGGATCTCAGACATGTTTCTGACATTTTCAAACTTGTGATACTTTCTAGACTGTCAAATAGCCCGTATGGAAATTTACTATATTTAAACTTTACCGAAATTATTTTATGTTGCATTGTCAGATTAATGTATGATGAATATGTGGGATTTTCTTGTTCTTGTCATTGTTCGTTTATTAACAGTAGTATGTCTGTAGCATTCATGAAAGTTCATATACTTTCAGTATCACCGCGAACGATGAAGATAACAAGTAAGCTATCAGAAAGTACACTATAATTGATTTTTTTTTCATGAAGAAATTGTTTTTTGAAGCGTATTATTAACATTAGCGGATTTATCTCATGATCATCTACGATCACTATCAGTTTCGAGCTACCTTCTAACAAATGTTCTGTTGTTCAGGTATGAAGTGTCTCGAAATTCAAGGCGCACAATCATGTCTTATGCTCACTTTTCTGTTACTAACGTGTGGGTTTGCAAGCAATACTTTTAACAACTTTATCATATCTAATAATCTTCTCTAGCAAAAATAACGACGGTATTATGTTGGTTTCTGTATGATCCATTACAGGTTCATCTTCACATATCACATGATCTTTCTCGTTCTTAAACACCTCATACCATTATGTAGCTATTTCTAAAGGGGAAAATATATTATTCTTAAGTCTCCTATATCATACTCTTTCCCTGAAGAAATCTTCTAATGGAATCAAAAGTTTCTGCAAGTAAAATTATATTTGTTCATTGTGTGATGCCTTGATTATACCCGAAAGCAATCCTGAAGTTATTTAAATTTTCATGGCAACCACTGCCATACTATTGGAAATAGATTTTTAAAAAATTACTTCACGAAATAGTTATCACAGATTACCCTAAAAACGGAACATAGTAAATTCGTGTGAAATAAATTATGCAAATATATATATGATGATTTTTTATAAGACATCCGTCATAGGATTAAAGAATTTTGACATGTTATATTTTAAAAAAAACACCATGCGGTTTGATGTATCAATTAAAAAATGATGTACATTAAATGATTGCTTAGATATGTAAATATATATTTATTATTTAAATGCAGGAATACGTATTGAAAATGTATCAAAAGGATAGATTTGATGATACAATAATATTATTTTACTTGAGAAATCCCTATAATCTATTTAATATGAAAAAAAATAAAGGAAAAAAGACGATTTATATAAAGCGGATTTTATTTCTGAAAAACCAATTTAAACAGGTTTTTGTGTTTTATATAGATTTATTGGTCTCCATTTTAAATTTCGAATCAGTCTTCTTTAGATAATCCATATAGAGAATTCTACGGATTTCAAAGCAGATTGAAACAATCGCATTTATTTTTATCCATGAATAAGTCTTTTTATAAAAAGTCTTTTTTCTATTCTTTGTTAATCTTTAGTAGATTTGCATTAATTAAAATAAGCCTTTTAGTATAAACATTCGTTCTAAATACAAAAGATTTGCATTGATTTTTGAAAATATAATATGTAAATGAAGATGAAAAAACTTTTATGTAATTTGTTCATTGCGGTAGATCTTTTGACGGGTTATCATATTACATCTTGATTTCCAACATGAAATTAATATATTACTTACCCATCATACGTAGTATAAAGAAAGCCTTACAATCATTTTGAAAATCTATAACAATGACGAATTTAAACGTTTCAGTCACAAGATTCTGAAAAACATATTTTTAAAAATAAAAAGTGCCGTCCGCCTGTCTGTGTTTTTGTTGTTTTTGGAGTTATAAGGATTTTTTTACGCAATTCGGTACTACTTGAGTAGTTTAGCGTTTTACATAACTTGTCAAAATTGGCGCATCAGCATTTCATTAACAGGGCATTACTATGTGTTAGAAATTTTTAAATATATGTTTGAATTTTATTTTTGAATTACAATGCATTTTATAAATAGTTTACACATGTTTTGTTTTCATATTTTAGACTATGCATATCCATCAGGAGTAAATATTACGGTGACATCCAGCGGCTAGTTAATTTAAAATTTAAAATTTCATTTTGTTCTGCTAATGGGCTACGATCATCCGGAATGCTTTCAGTATTCTATATGACGCTTATAAAGACCATGTGTAAAAGTTGAAATGCACAGTAATTAATATAATATACGATAGGGGATTATGTGGTATATAAATAAATAAAATACCTTCAAGCCTCTTCCGACAAAATTCTCAAGGCTTGAGGGCAAGAGTCGTGACGTCATCACTAATGGATCGTGTTCTCACTTGCAGTGGAATTAACATCGGAAAATTTTGAATTGCAGTTTTCTTTAATAATATTAGTGGAATATCTATCATCTTTAAAACTGTAATAGCTATTTAAATTCATTAGTGAGAATTTAGAATATTCTCTCCATAAAATCAGCCAGATACAACAACAATGTGGCATTCCACATATGTCTGAATTATTATTTAGGGGAATCGAAATTCTCATCAGCAAATTTAAATAGTTGTTATTCTTTTATACGATGATAGACATTCCAAAAACAAAATAAAAGGAAATTGCTATTCAAAATCACCCGATGTATTTTCCAACTTTAGTGAGAACTCGGTCCATTAGTGATGCTGTCATGTCTCCTGTCCTCAGGCCTTAAGGATTTTGATGTCAGTGTTCGAGGTCTTCTTTATTTGTCATTCATTCTGAACATACATCTGTAGTTTTAGATATGATGATTGAAAACCTATTATCATAAAAATTCACGCAATGAAGGTAGATTGGGAATGTCTTCTTTAAAAGTAAGCAAAATGAGGAGGATAAGAGAGGGTTGACACTCCTATTTACATTAATCTTACTCTAACATTTATACATACTCATTTATTATATGTTATTGAAATTTAAGTGTTTATATATACCTAATTCATGTTTTTGGTAAAACTATGCAAGAAATCTGAGAAGTTTTAAGTGCCTAAGATTTTAGCTGTCTAAAAAATTTTACGTTTCAGTTTAATACCCCATTAACTCCTAAAATACTCGAGTAATTTACGTAATACAAATTTTGATGGTAGAGTATAAATTCAAGATCATATACAGCAGGCAGTTTTTAAAAAATGTGATTGGTTTTAAGAAACAAAATACATTGGCCTTCAAAGGTTATGTTACAACAACATTTTCGAAGCTCACCAGAAAAAAAATGGCAGTCGGATTAAATTTCATAGTTTATATGAATGACAATAGCAAGCTTAAAAAAAACGTACGCAAAAATTACAACTACCACTTTTATTTTTTTGATAAGAATAGGTATTTATAAATGAGAGAAAAAAATACAATTACGAAGCTTTCGTAATTTTGCGTGTAAGTTTTGTTGTATTTAAACTGTTGTTGTCAGTTTTATTCACAACAACCTGCAGAGTTTAGAAATGCCTAAAAGAAGCCCCTTGCCCGATTTATAAAGGTGGCGAGTGGTAGGATGGATAGAAATGGTATTGTCACAGATCGATACTGTTAGGTGTGTTTCGCAGTATAGTCCAACGACTCTGGAATCAGTATGAATCCGAATATTCTGTGTTCCCAAGACATGTTCAAGGCCACCCGCGTGTTAAAACACCCGCAGAAGATCGTTTTTAGCATTTTCGGTCAAGGACAAGACGCACTACAGTTCAACAATATATTGCATATCTCTTTGCAGCATCAGGGAGAAGAAACTCCACTACTACGCTGCGAAGACGTCTTCACAATGCAGGTCTCTATGCAAGGTGACCAGATGTGTGTGTCCCCCACAACAGGGCCCGCTTGTGTTGGGTAAGAGAACATGCTTCCTGAATCAGACAACAATGGGCTTTTGTGCTTTTCGCAGACGAGTCCAGATTCACACTGGTGAGCGATTCACGATGTCGTCTGATCTGGAGCGAACAATGTACTCTATACATCATCAATCAAACCCTGTTGAAATACACGGGTACAGATACGGTGGAATCATGGTTTGGGCAGGGATTTCACTCGGATCCTTGATTCATATGTACGCCCATATGCTACTGCTATTGACAATGGTTTCATTCTTATGGATGATTATGCGAGACCACACCGAGCTGTGGTTGTAGAGGATTATCTTAAGGATCATGGTTTGAAGAGAATGGAATGACCAGATCACATTCCAGACTTGAATCAGTTAGAACATCTTTGGTACTTTCTTGGAAGTCCTCCTCCAAGGCTATTAAATGAGCTGGCACAAAGCTTACTCTATGTCTGGTCAGCACTACCTATTTCGATGTCCGACAGTTTAATTGAGAGCATGGAAAGTCAATGCCGCCAATATATTCAACAATAGGGTGGCCATATTCGGTATTAGAAACAGCTTTTTAATGTTTCTGTCACATTTTACAGCATATTACTGCGATGCATTTATTTCTCCAAGAATGGAATTTTCCAACATGAGCACTTTTTTATTGTAATTTCCTTTATAGGTTTAATTTAAGAAATTTTTTATGTCAGATTTAATAAATAACAGTTTAGCGCGCATTCCTGTAGCTATCTTTCAAAAGGAAAATGGCCGCCCCTGTGTTGCAAGGAATGTTTTAGAATTTTGTCAGCAGAACAGATACAACTTCCTCCGTGGCCTGGGTATTCGCAGGATATGTCACCTATAGGACATGTGTGGAATTGGCGTCTTGCTTGTGATCCCCGTAATATAGCTTCTAGAGATGAATTTTGGGTATGCATACAAAGAAAATTGAATGCTCTCTCCCAGAAAGGCATACAAAATCACTTTGACGTCATGCCATGTCGTATAGTACACTGTTAAAAAAATTCTGAAATTCACGAACATTTTTTTTTTTTTGAATTTCACAGAAAAGCTCCCTTTTAACAACAAAAGGGTATTTTCCGTTACAAATCACAAAATTCCATCATATTTCCTGAAAATAACGAAACGGATGGAAATAAAACAAAAAATGGAGACACTCCATTGTGTGGGGAGCTCCATGGCCGAGTGGTCAAGGCACCACACTGCTAATCGCCTGCGAGCGCAGATTATGGGTTCGAGTCCCATTGGTGCCATGGAATAATGAAACACAAAAAATTCCTTTTAAATTACATTTTTTCTGTTTATTTTTCTCTTTCTTTCTTATTAAAAATCTTTTAATTTATTAGCCGAAAAATAAATAAATAAATAAATAAATAAATAGTGTGCGACAATTTCCAAAAAAATGTATATATATATTGTAAAAAAATTCTTTAATAAAAAAAGTTTTATTAAAAAAAAAACAGTGGTTTTAAACAGTGATTTTTTTTAATTTAAACTTTTTAAAAAATTAAAAATGTGTGTGGCACTCGGGGACTGCCACGGTAAAGCTATTGCATAGCATTTTTTATCAACTTATGCAAAAATACCGCGTCAATGTCTGCCGAAGTCTATCGAAGAATACCGTACCGAAGTCTGCCGAACTGAAACATCGTTAGCCGGAGTGTTAGGATTTTTTCTCGTTACGGAATACCTAGATTCGGTCGCTGCGCTCAAAGCCCGCAATAAAAGCTATGCAATAGCTTAATAAATTACCAAACAAAATTTGGTCGCGCTACGAAAAGTAGATTGCGAGTTAAACGCATTCTAAATTTTTCGACCCTCACGGTGGGGTGACTCCTGTCCCCAAAAGTTAACAATGTCTCATAATAAATTACCAAACAAAATTTATCCGCGCTACGAAAATTAGATCGTGAGTTATAAGCATTTTAAATTTTTCGACCCTCACCGTGGGGTGACTCCTGTCCCCAAAAGTTAACAATGTCTCATAATAAATTACCAAACAAAATTTGGCCGCGCTACGAAAATTAGATCGAGAGTTATAAGCATTTTAAATTTTTCGACCCTCACCGTGGGTGTCTCCTGTCACCAAAAGTTAACAATGTCTTATAAGAAATTACCAAACAAAGTTTGGCCGCGCTACAAAAGTTAGATCGCGAGTTATAAGTATTTTAAATTTTTCGACCCTCACAGTGGGGGGGGGTCTCCTGTCACCAAAAATTAACACTATCTCATAATAAATTACCAAACAAATTTGGCCGCGCTATGAAAATTAGATCATAAGAAACATAAGTTTGAGACTTGATATCCTAATATCTGAAAAATACCGCGTAAATATCTGCCGAAGTCTACCGAAGGATACCGTGCCGAAGTTTGCCGAACTGAAACGACGTTAGCCGAAGTGTTAGGTTTTTTTCGTTACGGAAGTGTTAGGTATTCTTGTTACGGAATTTCTAGATTCGGTCGCTTCGCTCAAAGCCCGCGATAAAAGTTATGCAATAGCTTAAAAATGATTTTTAAAAATAATAAGTATTATGCATCAGTCTAAAATAATCCGTTTACAAACATACTAAGGAATATATTTGAAAGGGAATCTTTAAAAAGCACAACAGATTTACCCACTAACTCATAAAAGACATACTTTGTACCGTTTAGCATCAGCAACTTTGGCTCAGTTCGTAAGAATTTGTTCCGCCATCTGAAGGTCCCGGGTTCGATCCTGAAGACGGCGTGAACTAAATTATCCAAAATAACAATTAAGTAAAATAACATAGCAGCTTAAAATCGATCGGTGATTTTGAATTCTTTGAAGATTAATCGGTAAATCATTTTTAAAAGTTATATTAAATTATTACTATTATAAATCAAACTTTGTAACGGAAGGTTACTGATTCTTACACCGGAATTTTCCCTTCTTGTATTTCCCACAACGGAAAATCTACTAACGGAACGGTAAAAGTTCGGCTACTATTGCTGCCGGTAGTTTCACCTGGAATTCACAGATTTATTTTTAACAGTGTAGTACTTATTGCAACGCGTGGTAGCTACACCAAATACTGATTTCGGACATCTTTTTTCTTTCAAAATGTGATGAATTGTTGGTGCTAGTGTGAGTGGTTTGTGTATTAAATTTCATTTAATTCTATTGATTCCTTAATGTTCCTGCAATTTTCAAAAACACGCATGTACATAAACGTAATAAATTTTATATTTATGCATGTTTGAATAAGAATGCAGCAGGTAATGAAGGCACCTTGATCTGATTATTTAAAAAGCCAGTTCGGACGCACCTAATTTGCGATGTTTGACATACAATTCCTAATTTGTTTACTTTTCTATGAATATTCACATGCTCTTTACATGAAGATTCCCTACCAATAAAAGATTGAACTAAAAATATTTCTTTGAAATATCCTTAAATTTTAGTAGTCATTCGTTTGAGTCACATGCAATATTAGCTTCGAACTTTATAGGTAAATTAATAGTGAAATCGCTGAACGCTGCATAATATTTAATAAACCTTAAGATCAAGATTTATCATCAGATTTCATTTCAAGTTGATATCTAGGAATCTAATTTCCGGTTTAATATTCATAAATGGAAAATTTAAAGCTTAGTCTTTAAAGCTTAGTCTTAGGTTGTTTTATTTTTTTTTTAATCATAGTCATAAATGGCTGGATTGTTTTTTTAAAAAAAGCTATTCTTTCAAGTGACATCACAAATGAATGTTTACTGCTTAGATTTGATATTTCAATGGAATAAACAATTTTATTTTTCAATATTTTCTAGAAAATTTATTAGTTATTTAAGTCTCACATTCTTATTATATTTATAAAAAATATTTATATTTAATTATTATTCTTCTTATGGATACAGTATCTTTAATTAAGATCTTTCTTTTACTCCATACCATGAAGTGAAAATGTTAATTGACAAATTGTTTTAAAATGCGTTATTTATAATAATTTGCATATTTTTGTGAAACAGCTCTTAAAATTTTGTGAATGAAGTTCATTTACATATTTTATGCGATTGTTTTATCAAGTTTAACACCTGGCCTTACAATTTAGTAAAGATACACTGTGGTCCAAAAGTTAAGCATAATTGGTAATTAAGTAAGTAATGAAAAAAATATAAATCGAAATGTGGTGAAACTCCAGGTGTGTAAACAAACTAGTACGCGTCATATATTTTCGCGAAGAGTTTTCCCCGAAATCGAACAGGGGACCGTCAACAAATTGAAAAAGAACGAAGATCTTTTGGATAACCCTGTCAAAAATAATCTAGCAAAAGCGTTCAAACTGCATATTACGCTTAAGTGGCTTTTTGTAATGTACTGTGTTTATTTTTATAAGGATAGCATGGATACTCGTAGAGAAATTAAGGTTTTTATAAAAACAATCCTAAATTTTTTGCTTATAATTTGCAGAGTTCTTAGTATAAAATAATGTTCTTTTCTGAAAATATGACAAACATCATTGTACACAATACCCCGTCATCAGAATTTTAAAATAATAAAAATTGTATGAAAAATGAGTAGATTTAGAAAATAAGATTTCATTGCGCATGCGTCAACGATATCAAAATTTCATTTGCATATTATGTTAGCTAAATGTATAGAGCAACTTTTGTAAAAGTTTCAAAAACATAGCTTGAAAATTCTGAAAATGGTCGCCTATAGAATCAGCTCATTTGTGATGTCACTTGAAAGAATAGCTTTTTTTAAAAAAACAATCCAGCCATTTATGACTATGATTCAAAAAAAAAATAAAACAACCAGAATATAAAAATAATATTACATGAAAAACACACAGTTGTTTCTCTTAAATTGAGACTTTTTAAGAAAGTTTTATCGCATGGAGTTCGATCATATTGCTATATCAACAATCAGCTCCATGATCTATTTTTTAACAGAAAACCTTCATAATTAAACATTGTTTTTGAAACTCTGATATTATTGCAAAAAGCAGTATGTACAGGGTGTCCAGTAAATAATTGACCCATTTTGAATGTAAATAAAAAAAAAGGTTTGAGATAATAATGCGGAGTTTGATGCAATGCTATTATAAAATCAATAGATTTTTAGCTATACACTTTCTTAAAATATTTCGAAATTCGGTCAACAGATGGCGCTGCCAGCGGCAACAGAGTGTCGAACTTAAGACATAACTCTAGTTTTCATACACGTGAGCTTTTCGGCTCATTTCGCAGAGACGAATCTCAGTCGACATGTTGAATCGACTCTTCGCTCACCTACAGAAATAAATTTTGTTGGATGGAAAGATATTTAAAATGATATTTATGATTGAATAATGTCTATTATACTTAATAAAAACCAACAAAACATACTTTTTATGAAGCATTGACTTTTTACACATTTACCATAAGTAAATGGTATTCAAAATATGTGTTTGTAACCGGTTAACCAATTCTCTTTTTTACATGCAATAAATTGAATATATGGGATAAACACCGTTCTTTTATGTTAAAAAAATCCTAATATTTCCTCTAAACATTTCTTCCATTAAATAGTATGAAATTGTATCTAAAAAATTAGTGATGGCAAAAAGCTTTAGGGGATGGATCAAGCAAACTCTTCTTGCTTGTACGTCGTGTAGTGAAATCAGAAGTTAAAACAGTTCTAAACGAATAGTAGCGGCAAGTTCCCTGTCTAAAATAAAAGTGGGACAATGACATACAAATAGTCACATAAAAACATATTAAACCTTAGAATAAAGGTTCGTCTACATTTTGTCTATAACAAATCCTGTCTTAAACATAAAAAATATTACAACTTTGAAAATAACATACAAAACTATCTTTTAAGACGTAAACCTGTCTAAAACGTAATGTTTTTCATTTTTTTCGCAAACCGTATTCATCTCTACGTTATATTCATATTTTGACATTTAACGCATCTGAAAATTTTATTACGAAAGCCACTACAGATTTTAAGATGCCTTTTACACAAAACACTTCCCTCTTCTATCCCTGAAGGCAAACGCGTCTACACTGAAATGGAAGGATGCTTAAAAAAATGCGACTTACCTGTTTTTATATCCTGCGAGTCGTCCATTTTCAAAATTTCATTACAGAAAGCATAATAGATCCTGAATCATCATAGAATAATCATATTTCTACTTATTTTAGCTCAATTTTATAAATATAAATATTACAAAAGTACTGGAACATTATTGTTTTTCATATATAAATTTTAAAAAGCTGTTAGAATTATTTTTTAAATAATGTTTCTTATTTCAAATCACATGCAAGAGGAATTTTCTGAATTCTTCTTCCCTTCTCTTCCTCATGAAGAATAGTCAAGGAAAGCGGGGGGGATTAAAAGTATATTTCAGGAACTATGATCTCTGAATAAAATTTTGAAAAGGGGTAACTCGCAGGATATAAAACAGGTATGAAGATTTTTTTCTTTTTAAACATCATTCCATTTCATCGTAGATGTGTTTTCACATCGTAGATGTGTGATGGAAAGGAGAAACGTATGCAAAAGTCATCTTAAATCTCTCATGGCTTTCGTAATAAAATTTTCAGATGTGTTAAATGTCAAAATATGAATATAATGTAGGGGTGATTTCGGTTTTCGGAAAAATGAACAATGTTTCGTTTTAGGAAGAATTCAGTCTTAGCAGATTTTATGTTTAAAAGAGGATTTGTTGTAAGCAAATTCTTTCATTCTCAGGTTTATTATATTTTATGTGCCTATTTATAAATCACTGCCATGTTTTTTTTAGACTGGGAACTTGCCAACATTATTTCCGTACCACTGTTTTAACCACATTACTGATTTCACTGCACGACGTAGGCAAGAAGAATTTGCTTGATCCATCTCTTAAAGCTTCTTAACACCACTAATTTTTTAAGTACAATTTTGTAATATTTAAAGGAAGAAATGATTAGATTAAATATTAAGATTTTTTAACTTAATATCGGTGTTTATCGCATATTTTCAATTTATTGTATGCAAAAGGAGAATCAGCTAAAAAGTTACAAGAACATTTTTTGAATACAATTTATTTATGATAAATATGTAAAAAGTAAAGTTAGTAACTTATTAAGAAATATGTTTGTTGGATTTTATACATTATTCAATCATAAAAATTATTGTAAATATCTTTCCATCCAACAAACTCTATTCTGCAGGTAGAGTGGAGAGTCTATTTAACAAGTCGACTGAGATTCGACTCTGCGAAATGAGACAAAAATCTCATGCGTTGAAAACTAGAGTAATGTTTGAATTTCGACAGCCTGATGCCGCCTACAGCGCCATCTGTTGGCCGAAATTCGAACTATTTTTAAAAAGTGCATACCTAAAAATTTACTGATTTTCTGATAACAATATTTTTTATCAGAAACCGTTTTTTTTTTCTTTGTTATTTACATTGAAAATGGGTCAGTCATTTACTGGACACTCTGTATATCTATTTCTTTTTACTTTTGTATGTTTTATGCTGCCATTAAACAAAATTATTGCTTTATCATAGTTTAAATAATTTAAAGGAAGAGTCGTATATTGCATATTATTGATGAGTACTGAGTAATGCAATTTCCAACGCAAAATGTATGAAAAAACATATATATTAAGGTGGAGTGAAAAAACTGAAAATCGAAAAATCATAATCTAATACCGCTCAAAACTTGGGACCACAGGAATAAAACTGATAGTTTTTTAGTTTCGTTTTTTTCTTTAGTTTTCTTTTAGTAGACAGTTTTATCTTTCCAATTAAGGTAGAAAAAAACGTTTAAAATGCCTAGAACAACATATAAAAGTTATAAGACTTAAAGTTGAAAAACAAAGCTTGTGCCGCAAAAATGTTGTATATAGCAAGTAGTAATATATCAGCCCTAATTTTCCAAAAACATGTTTTATCTTCCGATGGCCCCGATAACATCAATTTTTCGGGAAAGTGTCAAAAAGGCTTTGTACAATAGGGTGTATCACGAAAAACTTTTTTCTGAAATTCAAAATTTCAAGTTGATAAAAAATTGTTACTATGATCACATATTTACCCCCAAAAATATTTTTGAAATTGAAAAATATTTAGGTCTCCCGGTATGAGAATGAAGTTTAAACTTTTTGGCCTAAAATGTAGTTTTTTTTATATTTTTTAAATATATGAATATAAAATAATTGTTTCTTTCAAAGTACAAAAACATAATGTTTAGATAAGCATTTGACATTTAAAAAAAATACGTTTCTGTCATTAATTTTATAAGTCTCCCGGAATCTAAATAAAAATCTCATTAATTTATCAAATATACAAGATTTTGAATTTATTTTGTTGATGATTTTAAATTTGTTACAGGTACTTTTTTACGTCTGCAAAACTCTGGATATCATGTAAATAAAATTTATATTAATTTTTAATTAGTTTATTAGTTTAATTTGTTTTGACTTATGGCATTAGAAACATTTTTTAAATATCACACACAGCGATACACAAATAAAACTTGAAAAGTTTGATATTTAGATGAAAAAGGTTACAAATACAGTAGTTCAACACTGAATTAGAAAGTTATTATTCAACGAAAATCTAGATTTCCTTGTCTGTTTATCTTCCTTACTTATCTTGATGGATATAGAAGAATCATGTTCAACATATTTTAGTTATATAACTCCAAACATATAGTTCTGTTAAAGACATAGTATCATCAATACTAAAATACATGAAATGTAACTGCATTCTTGTGAAAACTATTAAAACTCTTGGGTGTAGGATAAGCAACAAGTAACTGGTGTCTCTAACAGATAAATTGCATTGAATTAGTGTGCTTTATAGCGCGCAGTACAAGTAGTAATTTGTTTGATTCATTTAAATGAATTAATTCTAAAGAATTTTTTTTATCTTAAATGGTTCAATGTATTTCATTCGCCCTATAAATAAAAGTTTAATAAACAGCCAAAAAATACTTATCGTTGAATATATCAAAGTAGATAGTATTTTTCTAGAGGTTAATGAGAAAAAATTGAGCACGGATTAGAAATATGTAATCAAACTGCACTGACAGCAGAGTTACCAAAATTTTCAAGCAGAAAATCTGGAAATCTGGAAACGTTTCCAATGTGAAATGCCTGACAATGGCAAACATAATCTCGCGTTTATTGATTGGATTAATGGTTCCAATTCCACAAGTGAAAAAAAGAAGTTCAACTTGTCATGCTTGAACATTTATGCACCTCATGGTTAACATAAAAAACTAGCCTAGCATTTTATGGATCGCAACACATTTTTAAACCATACAATATATCAACTACTCAGAAGATGAATTTAAGATTGTTGTTCAATCAGCTCTTCAGAGAAACGCCTTTACAATACGTCCCGAACATTTCCATCTGTGAATGTTGTTTGATTCTCGGAAATATATGAGATCTCTGACAATCAAATAGATTGAAAAAGCTGAACATACCGAATTCAATGAAAATAGAGTTTTAAAACCATTACAATTTAAATATGGGGCAGAAGACTACGTCTATCTTATTCATTGGCAATCTAATGTAGTAACGGAACCACCTCTCATAATTAACTTGAGCAAACAATATATTGAGTTGATAGTTGATTCAGGAACTATAGAAATGAACTGATAGAAATGAATTTAAACAAATTCCATACAAACAGGCAATTAAAAAAATTCTAAAGGAGGTTACATCAGTTTCTAAACATACAGAGGTCGATATGGCTTCATTAGGTCAAGATTGCTGGACGGAAAATAAATTCCAACGTCTGAAACGTAGCGTCATTTCACATCTGCAACTACCGCCATTCAAGAATAAAGAACAAGTAAAACTTTTCTCTATAGCATTAACTCAGTATTTTTTTATTATAATAGTAATAAACTTAATTTAATATTTTTGTTTAATAGCCATATTTGCAATTTACTGCAATATAAATTATATACTTTAACCGGTCTAAACAAAAACTTTGGTTGGAAATTGAAAAAGCCACTTACACTTCTCGTGCACTGCCTAAAACAATCAAAATAACATATGAAAATGAACAGACAGTTAAATTGAGCTTTATTTTGAATAACGTTTTTAAAATTCAATGTTTAACTATTGTTTTTGTAACTTTTTTAATTTAAATATTAAACTTTCTAAGTTTTAGTTTTTTGTGTGTGTGAATGTGATCTTTTATAATTTGTTCCTAATGCCATGAACCAAGAAAAAATTAGACTAATAAACTAATTAAAAATTAATGTATATTTTATTTGCATGATATCTGGAGGTTTTCAGATGTAAAAAATTACTTGTAACAAATTTAAAACCATCAACAAAATAAATTGAAAATCTTGGATATTTGGAAAAATAATGAGATTTTTAATTAGATTCTGGAAGACTTATAAAGTTAATAACAGAAACGAATTTTTTTAAATTACAATTGCTTATCTAAACTTTATGTTTTTGTACTTTGAAAAAAACAATTACTTTATATTCATATATTTAAAAAATATGAAAAAAAACTACATTTTAAAGCAAAAACTTTAAACTTCACCCTCATTCCGGGAGACGTAAATATTTTTTAAGTTCAAAAATATTTTGGTGATAAACATGTGATTATAGTAATAACTACAATCACATGTCAACAATATAATCAACTTAAAAGTTTGAATTTCAAAAAAAAAAAAAAAAAAAAAAAAAAAGTTTTTCGTGATACACACTATAGTACAACTTATAAATCGAATTGAACATAAAATTTGAAAATAAAAACGTTATACTGCAGAAATGTTGTATATGATCCATAGTAATATGCCTGCATAATGTTTTTAATATCATATAATATTTTTCCAGGTCCAAGCTCATTGGAAATTTCGAAAAAAAATGGCGATGCATTCTCTTTTATCTTTGTACACGTATAATAAAATGCATCGCTCAAAAATTAAGAGAGCAATACAAACATTTTATCTGTGAAAAATACACAAACAATTAAAGTTGAAAAACAAAAAATAAAACTTTTAAATTTGCTTAAAAATTTCAAAAAAGTTATACACTTACTTATGTCCAAAATAAAGGTCACAGATATAAAATCAATGAAAATTCATGAACTATGTACAGTGTTACCACGAATTCAGCTCAGAGGAGCTTTACAATGGGAGAAAAAATTTAGCAACGTAACAATGTGGAAAAGAATTTAACTAGGAATAAAGATACAGGATATATTAAAAGATGTTAAATCAGAAATCAGATTTTGAGCATTTATATCCGTAAAAATCTGTTTACTATAAAGAATTACCAATGGGGTGCTCATTCTTTTAATCTTTCATCTCCAGCTTCCCTAAAATTTGGCAATTGGCTAGAAAATGAGATTGGTAAAGTTTCAGCTCATTTGGAAGGTTTGAAACTGTACCTCATTGGAGTCAAAGTTTGGAAAAAAAAGGTGATTTTTGCTAAAAAACGCAGTTTTACCTTCATTAAATGAATATAGCTGAAGTTAGAAACATTATAATAGACTCATTTTATAAAAAATGTTTTTGATTTGAAGAACCACACATCATTTTTTGTAAAAAATTAGATTTAAACATATGTGCATTTTTGAAGATCAGACAAGATGCAAATCCTAAAAACTGACTTTTTTATGAAAATGCGAAAAAAATTGTAACATTCCATTTCAAAAATTCTTCATATTTTTATTTTAATTTCGTACACAGTCAATGGTTTAATTAAAAAATTAATATATTAGGTGTTTACTGTTCAATTAAAGCATACTAAGACTTTTAAGAAATTAAATATTTTATTACTATGTTATTATATTTAAATCACAAGCTATATAAAAAAAAATCTGTAACATTTAAACGTAAATCCATCCATAATTTAGTTTTTTTTCTTTTTATTGAACAGTTATAATAATACAAAACTCGAATATTTACATAAAAATAACAAAAATGTTACTTTTTTGAAACATTTATTCCGTTTCACTGTAACGAGAAGTATGAATATTAAATCATGAAATCAGTCATTCTTTGATAAAATGTTTAGAAATGAGAGGAGCACTTAACGTAATTTGAATATTTTAACTAGAAAAAATATTTAAATTATGCATATTGTTCTCTTTATAAAACACTCAATTTTCTAAAATGATATTTATTGCTAGAAAACATGCAATAGACTGTTTTCATGACTAACAAGGGGACCACCAAACATGGTGATCACAGATTTTGATGGTTTCAAAGTATGTTGTAGGGGTCACAGCACTAATTATTCAGCTGGAAGAGTTCTTTCAAATGGGCCTTAGTTTTTGAGAAATTGGGGGTCAAAGTTTAGCGCTCATTTCAAATAGCCGTTAGTATTGCAAACAGATTGTGGCTCGGTGGCGCTGAGGTAACGAGCGAGACTCCGGACTTGGCGGGTTCAACTCCAAGTTAGAACTTTTTTTTTCTTTGTATACTTTTTACACGTTGCATATTTTAAGCAGAGTTGGGACTTCTACAGCTTAGAACTTTTTGATATTTTCTTAATAAATTAAATTTATATTTTCGAATTTATTTCATGAAAATTTATTTTTTGTGCAATTTTTAAACTAATATTTTTATTGACAAAATTGCAAAACTAATTTATGCCTAGAACTCTTTTTTATTAATTATTATGTAATTTCTTTTTTTATTAAGCACAATTCTGAAATAATAATGTTTCTTTTTTCTATCGCCTTTTTTTGTGGAAATTGTTTAATGAAAATTTATCTTTTTTTGTATAAATAATATAAAATAATTTTCAGGAGCAATTTCTCAAACACTTATAGGATTAATTAATTCAAATAATGCATATCTTCGAAAGTGTAATAATTATTAATGCAATAGTGCTAAAATATTATCCAAATTTTTACTAATCTTTAAACACATTCATCTCTAATGTTCAACCTAAACATTATTTATCGTTTGCACAAATAAGAAATGACAGATTACATGAAAAAAATTATATATACATTTTTATTTTAACAAATTAAAACACTATTAATAAAAAAATAAACTAGATCGGAAAAGTCGTCCGCTAATGATTTCAATGAGATAAAATTTATGATACATAAAAAATATGTGTGTATTTATTTTATTCGTCTGCTTTTATTTTCTCGGTAAAATCACGCAAAAATAGAAATTCTTTTTACTAATGTCATTTAGCTTCTTTTGCAGACAAATAAAAGACTTGCAATATTGGTATGTATATGTAGGATTAAAATGCTAAAAATACTATAATGAAAGGAACCAGCACTAGTATAGAAAGTTCTCGTTTGGAAAAGGAACAAAAAAGCAAAATTACGAATGCATTAAAATACTGCGAAACGTTGTTACAAAATGATAATCTGCTTACAAATTCTCCACCAGAGATATTTCCTGTGCTTCTATTGCTATGGCTGAAGAATTTCATAATTCAATATTAAAAATATTAGATGATCGAGAAATTATTGAGGCAGAAGAAATGATATTGAATGAAGAATATGAATTAAAGGAATTTACAAAGGTATTAATTTTTTTACTTAGCAATATATGTATATGTATTTATACGTTATATTTCATTTCGAAAAAATCGAAAAAGTAAAAATTGGAAAAATAAACTATCCCCATAAGAAAATATCAAAAAGATCAAAGCTGTAGAATTCCCAATTCTGCTTAAAATATGCAACGTGTAAAAAGTATATAAAGAAAAATAAAGTTCTAACTTGGATTTGAACCCGCCAAGTGCGAGTCCGGAGTCTCTATTGTTACCGCAGCGCCACCGAGCTACAATCTGTTTGCAATACTAATGGCTATTTGAAATGAGCGCTAAACTTTGACCCCCCAATTTCTCAAAAACTAAGGCCCATTTGAAGGAACCCTTCAGGCTGAATAATTAGTGGTGTGACCCCTACAACATACTTTGAAATCATCAAAATCTGTGAGCACCATGTTTGGTGGTCTCCTTGTAAGTTTTAGTAAAATCATTTACAATTTAAATGCATTGGAGCGTTTAGGATTTTTCATATTTATCTTTATTTCGAAAGGTTTAGAAAGAATACATTACATATGTATAAATAAGTAAACTTTGTTTATGATTCTGCATGTTTTAATATTTTTGTGAGGGTTTATATAACCATGTTTACATATTTTCAATCGCAATATTAAGGAGGTTATTGAGATTATAAGCATGAATGAGAAATATGCTTTTTCTCATTCATCAGTATTTTTATTAAAGCTTTAAAGCATAAAATATGAGAGAGAAATACACTATATTCAGTGCAAACTGCCTATAGCCGTTATTTTCTGAAATAATAATAACAATACTTATAACAACCGCTTTTAGCGCCTTGGTGAGTAATTGCTTAAGTGTGCAATTGTAACTTACATTTTACAGATCTTCAAAATAAATTTCTAAAACTTGAATTTCTTCGCAAACTAAACTTGAGTTGGCAAACTGATAAAAGATTAACTACGATAACCCCCCCCCCCCCTCAGACACACACACGCAGATACACACTTTTTGCAACTGCTCTCTAAACCGGTTAACAATTTTTAAATTAACAACCAAAATTAACACACCAAGAAACTTCGATTAAATGCGAATGACATTTTGCGAAAAATCTTCTTTTATTTATTTATTTATTTATTTATTGAGAATTTATTTCAGGAACCAAAATTTTAATGTTATGCAATACACAAATCTATTAAATATAAACACTTTTCAGAGTTACAATTGTAACATCATCAGTATTGGAAATTAACACAAATTATTTCAA